>OX244041.2:17849308-19082876 GCA_945859785.2 Tridacna gigas
AAATTAGGATTTCTAAGACAATTTTTTTTTCTATGGGAAAGTATTTGATTACTGTGATTTTTTTTTTTAATTTGGTTCTGGGTCACTTCCGATGGCAACAGTGCTGTGATCTTATGATTGCAAGTCCAACGACCGAAAATCACCTTTTCTCAGAGGGCCGCTCATTGAGACGTTTACTTGCTTCATTGACATGAACTCCCCTTTTGATGGTTAAGAACTAGTCCAGTATTTATGTAGAATCTTCAGATATGACACAGATATAAGAAATGTGAAAGTTTTGCTTGACGACGAGACAAGAAAGAACTCAACAGCTTAAAACCTTTCAAGATTCTGGACAGTGATAATCATCCTATTTAATTGATAAGTACACAAGTGAAACAAAGTAGGACCTAGAGCTAATCAAATATATTTGATGAAGTTTGACGAGAAAGTAGGAGGCTGAAGAAAAATGATATTTGTTCGACACTGTGTTAAAGGAGGTTGGGACGAACAAGTAAGTATGAACAAGTCCACGGACGAAAAAGTCTGTTGAAAAAGCAGGTTCCAGTTGAAACGGTAACAAGGCTGGCGGAAGCGTTCTACGCTGCACGTGCATAATCCTGTTGTTAAAAGAATTTTCGTTTCTAAAGTCAAATAGATATATTCGATCAAACACAGACAGTCTGAAAGGTATGCAAACCCTTTTGATGAATCGACAGCGAATTAAAGATGACAAACAACAGAGGGAGTTTGAAATAGAGAAGAAGAAGCGTTCGTCCCACTCTGTTTTAGTTCGTCCCAGGCTTGTTGATCCCAAAATCAGTTCGTGTCTGGGCGTGTTGGTCTCTGAATAAGAAAATCATATAACATCAAATAACTAAATGTGATTTATTTAACTCTTCAATTAGTTTGTCTTATTAAAGTGTTTGCATCACTGATATTACTAAACTTTGCAATTTGTATTTGGCATACAGTCGGGGGATTCGTTGATACTATCATCAGCGTTTCAGAAAGTCCACGTTTTTGCTTTCTTGAGGTGCAAAATAAAAGGCTGATGCAGCAAAATTAATAAATGGCGTCTTTCTGGATGCAACATAGATTAGAGCTAAAAAGTATCATAAAAGATTGATTCAGTTTAGCTGTCTTATAAAATCTTCAAGTTTATTACAGCAGAATTATATTGAATTTTCTAGCACTGAATTATATTTGTCTATGGTTTACACTATGGGTCTAAAATGAGACATTATTTTGTGTGACATCACTGTCATCCTGTCTATACTTCTGTATGGAATATGTACTTTAAAATTTTGTCAGTGTTTTAGACCCTGCTTGGTATTGGTCACTGACTTGCTGTGGTAATAAACTGGTACATGCTGTATCTCTCGTAACCATACATTGATATGAAGATCTGTAACACGTAAACTGGTACTCATTATAGATATATACATATTACATACACTTGCTGTATCAGGGGAGGTAACCAATCTAGGTAACAGGCTGCCAGTTTAGCTGGGGTTGATGGGGATGACAGACAGTACAGTTTTTACTAGGTCATTGTTTTCAAATTTTACCTTTAACTCTTTACCAACCGACATAATTTAGATTGGTTCAAATTGAAAGCATTTGCAGATGACAAAATGAACATTAATGAAATATATTTTTTTTTTGGAAAGGTAAGAAAACATTGTGGACAAAGAAAATGCTGGTTACCAGCATTTTCTCCATTTTCCACAATGTTTTCAAATGGATTCTTTGACAGGGTTGTTAAAAGTCGGGATTGTGAGGTAAAGGGTTAATACCACACTGTTGTATAAAACTTATTTTTATTGGACATCTACAAAGGGCCAAAGGTGAACAACATGAAAAAAAAAAGTTACAGACCATGACGTGTTAAATTTCTGAATGACCTCCAAAAAAGGGAACATATGACCACCAAAATTCATGAGCCGGCAGAAACACTGAAATTCTGAATTTAGAATAAGAAATATATACATAAAATAGACGGCATAAGATTAACGGAATAACTGAGTATCGCATGATGCTTAGAAAAATATTGAATTACCAAAGAATACAAGATAAGGATCATCCCCTGCTATGTAAGTCTACCATTGTGTAAACAAACGCCCTAGGTTTTTGATTAGTGATACCGTCTAACCCAGTATTGTACTAAAATGATAGTACTACAAATTTATGCATTTTCTCATTTCTGAAATTCTCTTTAAGGTTAACATTTTGATCTCCGTATCTTCTTAAATATATTATTTGTTCAAGTTATTGGCTCTATTGAAGGCTACAAATGCAAACTCATGTGAAAAAAAAATTTGGTTTATATATATGAACGCCACTGAAAACAATGTGAACTTTTTTTTTTTGAGTTTGGGTCAGTATTTATGAAGATTGATAAACCTGTTTTTGAGGAAACCTTAATATATCTGTCTATAGTAGGTTCAGTTTTTGAGTTGAGTTGGGATGAACAGGCCTGTACGAACAAGCACAGGCAAACAAACCTAGGGACAAAAAAGCCTGTTCCCTTTAATTCCAGCATGTGACTTCTTTGACCTATCTTTGACTAAATGAAGATATTTCAGCATTTTTACTCTTTACCACACAATCCTGACTTTTAACAACCCTGAGGAAAAAGCCTTTTGAAAACATTGTGGGAAAAGGAGAAAAAATGTTTTCTACTCTTCCCCCAAAAAATTTCAATTTTTGAGTAACATTTATTTTTTCATCTGCTAAAGCTTTCAATTTGGACTGGTTTAAAATATTGTTGTTTGGTAAAGAGTTAAAAGTCAGAGTCACTAGATTTCATGTGGCAATCAATTATGCACTTAACGTAAACAAATGAAAGTTGCAGTCAAAACGTCCCAAACAGAACACATAGTCATCCTGTGGGCAGCGTACCATAAATGGTTGAAAATTTTAGCTCTTCCAGAGAATATAATTATATCATATACTTATTCTTATTGTAAGTATTTTTAGATGAAAAATTGTGTTTCAAATGATGGAATTTGTCTTTGAAAGGGTTTAAAACATTGTGGGAAAGGAGAAAATGCAAGCAAATTTTTATTCCTGTACTGTTTTCAAAAGCCTTGGGAAAGTTTTGGACTTATTTGATGAAGGGTACATCAAATAAATTGTTGTCATATGCACTGATTGAGTTGGGGAAAGAAATTAAGAAGACCACAAATTTCTCAAGAATGTTTTGTTAAATTATGCTGCCATGATGACACTCAAAAGTTGTCCTTTGTTTCAATCTAGTGAAAATTTATTACCGTTTATGTAATGGTTCTCTGTTTTAAGACTCTTAGAAAGATGTTCAATAAAATATTGTCAAAAAGGAGAAACTGATAATCATAACAAGCATTTTCTCTTTTTCCTACAATGTTGTTTTACTCTTTCAACAACAAACCCATATAAAAGCAGCATTAATTTTTGTTCTCCACAAATTCTTTCAATTAGAACAACTGTAACAACAATAAATGTTGTCTGGTAAATAGTGTATTTACTGTTATATTTCTCAATTACTTACAGGTGACACAGTGAACATATTTCCAGATATGTTATTTAGAGGTTCTTGGTTTGTCCCTTGATGGTACTCATGGGTGTATCCCGCATAATGACACTGTCGAGCCCTAGTCTAAGCCCGATAAAACCCAGAAACAGATAAACAAGTTAGCTGTTGCCATGATGTAACTGGTATACTGCTTAAAGTGATTTAAAAACTCCAGATGAAGATAAATCTATGACAGGTCTGCAATGACATTGGACAGAGGTACATAATATAAGCTTTGTTTTTAAATAATCGAAGTTCTTTTGATGCTCCTGCCATTGCATTTAGTATCCCAGCTGTCTGTAGATATGTCATGGACATCCTGTTTCCTTACGGTTTCTGTCTGCCATCTTTGATGACTTTGAATACATTTTGAATTAGACTGATATTTAAAACAGTGGTAAAAAATTACAAAATGTAGGTCATAGGTCAGGAAGCTGGAGTTCGATCTATGATAAAATCCACCAATTATTAATTCTTTACGTAATGACAAAATTTCAGCCTTGTCCAAACTGAAAGGATTCACAGACGACAAATTAACTGTTGCTCAGATAATGGGATTTACCATTGAACGAGTAGAAAACATCATGAGAAAGTGCTGTTCACCAGCAGTTTTTTCTTTTCCCACAATGTTTTTCTGAGGGTAGTTAAAAGTCAGGATTATGTGGTAAAGGGTTTAGTGAGTTATGATGATTTTTCAACATCATTTTTGGTATAGAACAGGTTTCCATTGTAATCTCTTAAAAAATTATTGTAATAGATTTTATATTTTACACAGTGGTACATTATTGTTAGGTGTATGTCAGAGTTGATGAAGGTTAGGGTTTTTCATAGGAAGGTCCTTGGGCAAGACACTACAGAGCTGTAACCTAGTACTGTTGAAACCCAGGGCATACTTGAACGAGATGTTACTGTGACATGTTTGAAATAATGATGAAAGTGGTGTAAAACTCCATTCAGTTAATAAAACTATCAATTGTGTCTTAATCTTTTGCTTCTCAGCTGATTTTATGTGCTTATATTTATGTTTACATTGTAAACAGGAGTACTATATTTACCCTGAAAGTGTGAAGTAAACAAAATTGAAATTTTCAGTCAGGAAAAATAAGCCAACTAATTGCCATTTCAAAACTACATTTGGACAGAATGTCCCTGCAGAGTGGTCAGCGTAGATCCCAGGTCAGTCTGCGGTAAACAGGCAGTCTGATATTGAACCTGCAAAGGTAACTATAGTTATGAAACTGCCTTTACACAGAATATAATGCTTGGTATAGATTCAGCATCCTAAGTCAGTGTGCAGTAAACATGCAGTGTGATCTTGGGTCTGCACTGGCTGCCAATGTGAAAAATAGTTTTGAAGGGTTTTAAAGTAGAGTTGAAATCAATGTGAATTTTGCTTTCTATTTTCAGGAAGACAATGTGATGTAGAGATGGGTACCAGACTGAATCTGTCAAGCTTGTATTATATGTTGCTTACCTGAAAAAAAGACTTGTAATTTCAAGGCTGTTTTGACCCACGAGGAAATTTAGCAGATCTTCAAGAATTGTCTTAAACAATACGGCTCAGGCCAACAAAATTTATGCAGGCTCATACTGTAAACATTTTTAACCCTTTCCCAAACGACAAATTTCAGAGTGGTCCAAATTGAAAGAGTTTGCAGACGACAATTTTAAATTTGATGAAAATGGCAGAAAGGTCTCAAAAAGGGTAGAAAACACTGGGAAAAGGAGAAATTGCTAGTTACGAGCAATTTCTGCTTTTCCCACAGTGTTTTCAAAAGACTTGTACTGCAGACACGTGAAAACCAGGGCTTGTTTGGGAAAGGGTTAAAAACTTCTGTCTTAACTAAAGGCAGCATCTGGTAGACCTCACCAAGAAATTTTCAGTTATGCCCCATGGGGTCAGAAACAGCCTGTAAATAAATAAGCTTGTACACACTTATTATCATGGAAAAGAGTTGATTTCTTTGGTATATGTAGTCATCTTGGAAATGAGAAACCAAGAAATAGCTGCATTTTGTCAGGTGTGAATCAAGACCAGACTGTACAGAACAGGCAGTCTGATCAAGGATCTACTTCATTGTTTTGACATGTTTAACCCTTTACCAGACGACAGAATTTTAGCCTTTTCCAAATTGAAAGCATTTTGCAGACGACAATTTCAATGTGGCTCAAATGGTGCAATATTTCTTTGATGGGATAGAAAACATTGTGGGAAAAGGAGAAAATGCTAGTTACCAGCATTTTCTCCATTTCCCACGTTTTCAGAAGGCCTCTTTCCCAGGGGCGTTAAAAGGTGTCATTGTGCGGGAAAGAGTTAATGTGTTGAATCTTATTATAATAATTGTTGATCACCTTCATTTTTGACTTCTCTAGGCAAGCAAGGTTATGTCTTTACCTTTAACTGCTTGTTCCTTGTTTAAAATACTAACCCTTTTCAAACAACCCCCAGTTATAACAGCCCAGAGGAAGATGGGGTTTTGAAAACATTGTGGGAAAAAAATGCTGGTAACCAGCTTTTCACTTCGATTTCAGCCCAACTGAATTTGATGTTTGCAAATGGTTTTAGTCTGAATTTTTGTCGTTTGGTACAGAGTTGCTTAATCCATGGACAGACATTTACAGATTTTTTGAAAGAATTTTGTCAAAAATAATGGCTACTGTGAGGTTGCTGTGAGATTGGTTTGTTTTCTCTGAATAAGCTAGTATATTGTACGTTGTATTATGGTCAAAGGGAGATAACTTGATGCAAACATGGTTAGTATCGTACAATTTCTAGTTTTTACGATTAACCCTTAACCACACAATCCCGACTTTTAATGACCTTAAAAAAGAAGCCTTTTGAAAACATTATGGGAAAAGGAGAAAATGCTGGTAACCAGTATTTTCTCCTTTTTCCACAATGTTTTCTACCCTATCCAATACAAAAATACAAAAATAAACCATTTAAGCTATATTCAATTTGTCGTCTGCAAATGCTTTCAATTTGGTCCATTCCAAAATTTTGTCGTTTGGTAAAGAGTTAAACAGTGTTCAATTTTTAATGATTGATTTTGGTACATGTATTTTAGATTTTACTTAGATGTGCTCAATATTGGGCAGAGAGCAGTGTTTGTATAATTCCAGTGTTTCCTCCAATGTTGAAAACACCATACAATTAATCAATAAATCGATTGACCCTTTATCAAACAATGCCTTGTTTCATTGACTCTGAAGAAGACAGCTTTTGAAAACATTTTGGGGAAAAGAGAAAATGCTGTTAATATGCTCCATGTCCCACAATGTTTTCTACCATTTCAAAAGCAGAAATTATATTTTGAGCTACGCTGAATTTGTTGTCTGCAAATGCTTTGAATTTGGTTGCTTTAAAAATTTTAGCATTTGGTAAAGAGTTAACCCTTGACCACACAATCCCGAGTTTTAACGACTCTTATAAAAGGGCTTTTTGAAAACATTGCGGGAAAAGGAGAAAATGCTGGTAACCAGCATTTTCTCCTTTTCCCACAATGTTTTTTTCCCCCATTTATATACAAATTCCATCTTTTTAATAACATTCAATTTGTTGTTTGCAATTGCTTTCAATTTGGACAAGTCTGAAATTTTTTTATGTGGGAAAGAGTTACCGTATATGCTCGACTATAAGACGCCTTCGCTTATAAGACGCTCCCCCAACTTCATGATTCAAAATCGGGGATTTCATTGATGACCTCCTATAAGACGCAGGTAGACTTCACACTGATCATAAGAATGCTAAAATTTTGAGTATTCAGCTGGAAATACGCCTCGCAAACATTACGGTCTATGGGAGTTGCATCATTCCCAAAATACATCTCTTGTATCTTAGCCGATCGTATCTTGATTCAAGTCTAATTTCTTTTTAAAATTGAAAAAAAAAAAAAAAAAAAACTTGAAAAGAATGTAATGCATAGTCCAAAACACTCACATTTTTTGTATAAATAATCCTATCAGGGAAATTAGGCCTTCGATGGTTTACTCAAAATTGTTATTTATCAATGGGTGTATAAATTTTACCTCGACAGTGAAGAGTTACATTACAGGATCAAAGTACTCTGGTATCTTACACCCAGCACAATGTGATTTAACTCTTTACCAAACGACAAAATTTTAGACTTGTCCAAATTGATAGGATTTGAAGGAGAAAAAGGTAACTGTGACTCAAAAATTGAAATTTGTTTTACTAGCGTTTTCACCTTTTTCCACAATGTCTTCAAAATTCTTTTTCTTTCGATTTGTTAATAATCGAGATTTTTGGTAAAGAGTTAAATATCTACATGGCCAGGATAATTTTTGGTCGTTAAATCATAGCTATCAAAATGGAGACCTTGATGCTTGCTGATTTAATCTGAATAATTGTATAATCAGCAATCCTGGTTGTAAAGCTAATTGTTAATCTCTGGTGTTATATCGGCACTAATTTATCGATGGGATGCTTGGTCAGTTCAAGCTGTGAAAGTTTGACATCTAGCTGTTAATCTCATTAAAAACAGGTGTTGTCTGTGTGGTAAAACACAGACTGCGATCACAACCCTTTACTTCCTTACCTCGATGATAACCTGATAAACACTACCAAATTTCTATTTAGATAGAAATAGATGGGATTTTTTGCCTCTGTTAGGTTACTTGTGTTATTACATCATTTTAATTCATCTCAATGATCAAAATTACCAATCATCAAAAAAGTATCAGTTCATCTTTAAATTTAAGAATTGCCAAAAGGGTCAATTAATACACACGGTACTTTGATATGTATCACAGTCAACTCGAGGGCCGTATTATACACTGAGTGCAACAACAACAAGACGAATACCTCAAAAGTCTGGAATGGATTTAAAGCTAAAAAACACAAAAAAGTTTGTTCCAAACTTTTATTTCTTCACATTGAAGGCAATTACAGCTATTTCTGAGACACTTAAAACTTTACATCAGCGTGACTAAATCGGGAGGTGGTAGTATCCCTTCGTGTTGGTCGGCAGGTAAGTAGGTTCCCCAGATGGAATTTTACAAAGTCCTTTGATTATGCGCTTATAAGACGCTCCCCCTACTTCAAGCTCAACATTCTAGGGAAAAAAATGCGTCTTATAGTCGAGTATATACGGTAATTGTGCCATTTGTGGATAACTTACTTGTAGGTGTAAGGCAGTGGAGTGATACAGGCCCATCATGGTACTCCTGTAAAAGGATGTTTTCAAATCATCTGCTGCAAATTTGTTAACCCTTAGAGCCCTGAAACAAGCTGTAGTTTCTTATTCAGACAGTGAAGATCAAGATCAGACTGCACAGATCTCCACTCTCCACTATTTTGTTAATATACCCTGGTCAAAGCAACTTTGATATAGCAACAGTTTGGCTGAGTTGACATAATTTTAAGAAATACGTCATTAACTCCTTACCAAATAACAAAATTTTAGACTTGTCCAAATTCAAACTGTTTGCAGACGACAAATTTAATGTGGCTTAAATGACAGAATTTGTCTTAGATAGGGTAGAAAACATTGTGGAAAAGAGGAAATGCTTGTGACCAGCATTTTCTGCTTTTCCCACTATGTTTTAAAAAGTCTTCCACCTCAGGGTCATTAAAAGCTGGGATAGTGTGGCAAGGGTTAATTCAGGGTCCTAAGTATTAAAGGGAGAAGTTAACGACCTTTAACTCTTTGCAGCTGACAAAATTTTAGACTAGTCCAAATTCATAACAGTATTTTTATCAATCTTTACTTTAACTCTTTACCAAATAACAAAATTTTATACTGGTCCAAATTGAAAGCATTTGCAGACGACAAAATAAATGTTACTGAAAAATTGAAGTTTGTTTTGGGAAGGGTAGAAAACATTGTGGGAAAAGGAGAAAATGCTGGTTACCAGCATTTTCTCCTTTTCCAACAATGTTTTCAAAAGGCTTCTTCCTCAGGGTCATTAAAAGTCAGGATTGCGTGGTAAAGGGTTAAAGGCCCATTTTTTCCCCTCATTTCTCTGTTTCCCCTTCATTAGAGTAAGCATTTACTGTGATGGGTTAACCATTACAGATAACTGAAAAACTAGTCTCTTTGCCATATTTCTTTTGACACTTTTTGAAATTATAAACTCTTTATTGGACTACAAAATTTTGAATCAAATGTGGCCTGTATGAGTAAATTTGTCCTGAAACAGAGTAGAAAACATTTGCGGAAATGGAGAAAGATCTCATAAGCATTTTCTCCCTTTCCGTCAATATTTTCTAAGACGTTCTTCAGGGTTGTTAAAACATGTGATTGTTTGGTAAAGGGCTCAAGGTAAAACCAGTGCTTCTTATAAGCAAATAAATGTATGCTGTTATGCACATTACATGTATTTTCCATGCTGTTTAAAAAAGATGTTTACCTTTCCTTAGAATATTCATCCTTTTTGCCATTTGTACATGTTGTTGGTATGTCTTAACCCTTTACCAAAAAAACGAACATATGTCTATTTGGAGGAATAAGGCTTTTGAGACCATTTTGGGAAAAGGAGAAAATAATGGTATCCACCTAGCCTTTCAAAGACAAATCCCATCATTCGAGCCATATTTATTTGTCTCAGGTCAAGGAGGAAATGGTGGTAACCAGCATTTCTTTTAGTCCCACAATACTTTCTAGTGTGCCTAAAATCAGTCCAATCCTTTAAGCCACAACTGAACTTTCAATTTAGAGGAGTCTTAAAATTTTGTCATTTGGTTACAAGTTAAGACAGTGTGTACTGTGATATGTTTATTGTATTGATTTTAACCTGTCATCAGGCTATTTTGTTAAAAAAAAATGTACATTGTATTGTAGTGGGCTTTTGAAAACACAGTGGAAAGTGGTGGAAGTGCTGGTAGCCAGCATTTTCTTTTTTTTTTTCATTTGAGCCTCATTTCATATATCCTCTGTTGATGTTTTCCAATTGGACAATTCTGAAATTTTTTGTAACTTGGTTAAAAAATTAAAATGGTCTGTATTTTGATGAGATTTTCTTAATTTTAACCCTTTGTCAAACCGCCATTGTTTGAAAAAAAAAAATGATTAAATAGGCTCTTGAAAACATTGTGGAAAGTGGTGAAAATACTGGTAAGCAGTGTTTACTCCTTTCCCTCCATGTTTTCTACTCTTTCATAGACAAATCATATCATTTCAGCCACATGTGATTTTTCGTCTGCAAATACATGTACTTTTATTTTTGACAAGTCCAAAACGTCATCATTTGGTAAAGATTTTTTTGAAAATATCCTGTATTGTGATAAGGTTTTTTTGTCTTGATTTTATCTCTGTACCAGACAACAAAATTTTAGACTCCAAATTGAAAGCATTTGCAGATGATAAAATAAATTTGAATGAAAAATTAAAATTTGTTTTGGAAAAGGTATAAAACATTGTAGGAAGAGGAGAAAATGCTGGTTACAATGTTTTCAAATAGCTTCTTTCACATAGTTGTTAAAAGTCAGGATTATGTGGTAAAGGGTTAAATTTGTACCAAGTGACAAAATTTTGGATTTGTCCAAATCCAAAGCATATGTAGACGACAAAATAAACATGCCTCAAACAGTGAAAATTGTCTTTGAAAGGGTAGAAAACATTGTGGGAAAGGGAGAAAATGCTGGTTACCAGCATTTTCTCCTTTTCCCATAATGTTTTTGAAATCCTTCTTCCTCCAGGATGTTAAAGCCCTGAATTGAGTGGTAAAGGGTTACCCTTTTCTCAAACTAGCCTTTGTTCCTGATCAAGAAGATGTATAAGGTTCTCGAAAACATTATGGAAAATGGTGAATGTGCTTCTGACCAGCATTACCTATATTCCACATTGTTTCCTACCCCTTGCAAGGCAAACTCAATTATGATAGTGTCATTCATTTTGTCCTCTTTCAATTTGGACAAGTCCAAAATTTTGTCGTTTGGTGGAGTGATAATGAACTTGTTTCAATCTATTTGATGATTTTTTTTTTTAATTTTGTAATTGTGAACTGACCCTTTTCCAGATGACAAAATTTTAGAATAATCTGTATTGAAGGCATTTGCTTTCAACAATTAAATATGGTTCAAGTAATGGTTATTGTGTGTGAAATGGTTAACAGCATTGTGGAAAAGTGGGAAATGTTGATAACCAGCATTTTCTCCTTTTCCCAAAATGTTTTCTAAAGCCTTCTTTTTAATTTAAGATTGTCAAATTTGATCTTTGAGTGATATGTTTCAGTTGTATACATCAACATTTCATTTCGAATATTAAAACATTTTCTCTTTATACTTGGATGTTCTTCTTTCCTAAAGTTGATCCCTGCACAGAGAAAATAAGTTCTTTGACAAAAACTCCAATAAATTTTCATCTTTTATTAAATACCTCCGTAACGAAATTCATAATTTCCAATACACAGAGTAGTAAAAGGTAATTGTCCTGGGTCACCCCCATCGCCTACCCAAGTGTCTTTCTTGCCCGTCCTCTATCCGGCTGTTGGTCTCTATGCAGATGTCTCTTTCTTTCCGCTCTCTGTGTGCTATTTTTTTTTTTGCGGTTTGGCTGCGTCTCGATCTCGGTTTGCCGGGTCCCGAGTCGACTCCCACTACCATTTCACCACTTTGGAGCCTATAGGATTAAGGTTGTAGTTCATATTTGAATGCAATGTCTTCCAAAAACATCGGGAAAAAAAAATTCTACCGGAAGTACCGCTATAAATGCCAGGCGAGTCAAGTTATTCAATCAAAACTTTCTACCGACCTGGGCCGTGTTTTAACAACCACAAAGCGAAGGCTTTTGAAAACATTGTGGAAAAGGGAGAAATTTCTGTTAACCAAAATTTTCTCTTGTCGCACGATATTTTTTCTTCACTCAAAGAAAAATCCCATTTTTTTGAAACCACATTTGATTTGTCGTCTGCACAGATGGTTGTTGCAGACGATTCTTAATTGTTGTCTGGTAAAGCCTTCGCTTCAGTTGAAAATACAGAACTTGGCACCTTCGCCATCAAACACGCATGCAGCAGATAACTTAGAAAATATCCCTCTGAAATACTAATTTGATGATACCAAACATGAATGCATTTCAAAAGAATGTGACAAGGAGCTGTTCAGCCTGGCTCTTGGCACCAGTAATTTCTTAACCGCTCCTTATCACGGTCTGCATAGGTTTCCAAAACTGATTATAAAGCTGTACCGTTTTTTTTTGTTGTTGTTGTTGTTGTTGTTTTTGAAAAATAGAAAAACGTAAAAAAAGACACGGAATGTAAAAAAATGACCAGACTGGAACCCAGGCTGTCCTTATGCCGCCTTCAAGAATTCAGTCATATCACGGCGACACTTCGCTTATTCATAACATTATATTTTATTCTGCAAAAAAACGAACTTTGATATTTATAGCTTGCAATGTAAGCGACAAATTATCAAATTCTTTATTCCAGATATAATATAAGGCCTCTGGCCAATTACTAGTCAACATGCGTGGAAAACAAAGATCAATATAGACTGCCATTATCTGAGAAGTATGAAATAATAAACGAATAGGATTAAACAAATTACATGTAGCAATATAGTGTATCAAAATCTACAGAGCCAAGTAAAACCAATAGACGAGATTAAGAGATTTTTTTTTTTACCCTTTACCAATGGACAAAATTTTAGACATGTCCAAATTGAAAGCTTTTGCAGACGACAAACTAATTCTGACTCAAAAATAGAAGTTCACCATTGAAAGGGTAGAAAATATTTTGGAAAAAGGAGAAAATGCTGGTTACCAGCATTTTCTCCTTTACGCGCGTGGTTTTTAAACGGCCTTTTCCTTAGGGTCGTTAAAATTCGGGATTGTGTGGTAGAGTTAAACAGCAAGACTATCTGTGAGTCCGATTTCGATCCATACTGTCTGCTACGTATTTCCTGAACATCACCAGCACTAGGCTGTTACTCCACCTCGCCAAAGGACACTCCCACGTAAAACCAGAGTGGCCGATGAGGATCGACCCCAGAACCGCTGAATCGATCACCTTAATTAACTCCTTACCAGACGACAAAAACTGTAGACTTGTCCAAATTGGGAGTATTTACAGACGACAATACAAATATGGCTTACATTATAGTATTTGTCCATGTTACATCTGAAAATACTGTGGGAAAAGCATTATTTTTTCTGCTTTCACTACAATATTTTCCAAAGCTTTCTTTCTCGTGCTCGTTCAATCACTAGATTGTTTAGTAAAGGGTTCCGTGCTGGATTTGTAATAAACAAATTCTTGTACGATCTCCGCTTGAAGGACCATTCTAGTTGGAGTGTCCCTTGGCAAAGCATTGCAAAACTATTGTATAGTACTGGTGAAAGGCAAGAAAGACATTGAGAACCTGTCAACCAGCATTTTCTCCTTTGTCCGCAATATTTACCATTCTTTCTTACAAAAATATATCGTCTGTAAACGCTTGAATCAATTTGGACAGGTCTAAAATTATGTAGTCTGATAGAGTTTAGAATGATGTCTATGGTGATGAAGTTATCGACTGCTTTCCCGTGTCTGAATGTAAGTTTTTTAAAAAAACGACTTCTGTCACATGGCAATCATTTCACGTTGTGGGTATTTGACAGAATGGTGTCCTATATCCCTTTCAAAGTTGTTTAAGTCATGTTATGGCGACAGCCCACATATTCATGTATTTCCTGAGTTTCACCAGAACTAGGCTAGGGCTCTGAAGTGTCTTGTCCAGGGACACTCGCATGAAAAATCTAGTTCTTCCAGTGAGGCCCAAAGCCTAGGTCTCCAGGTTACGAGCCTTGCGTAGGGATCTTTGTCGGATTAATGGTTAATGACGCTTTAAACATTACTTTAGTCATATCACGGAGACAGCTAACTTATTCCCGTGTTTCATTCCTTTGTCTCAGTTTCTAGGGCAGGGTTTTAAAGTGATTTGCCCAGGAGCACTAACGCGAAACCACAATCCCTCTTTTGGTGATCGAACTCATGGCTGGCGGACTATGAATCCTACACTTAAACCTACTTGCTGAAACCTTTTGGCCGCGCCAGGAATCGAACTCGCGTGTTTTTCGACACCGACTGGAGTCACCGACTGGAGTTGTAAGTTCTTGGCATCGAACTTACAACCCCTAATTTCAAAGCCCTGTTATCACAAACTGAGCTACCGGGCTCGGCCATGGAACCCACAACCCCTAAATTTTCTAGCCCCTGTACATTATTGGCTGAGACCATAACGATGATCATCATTTAACCTCGTTAGGGATGGGTGGGGTGAAAACAAGTGACGAAGACGACGATAGTGAGTATGATGATGATTACATAAAGATAACAGCAGGAAAACCACGGCAATAAATTCACCCACCTCGATGTATATTATTTTCCAGAATGTATCTGTTTATTAAATAATCCATGAAATAAAAAAGAACATTGTCTCATAAACATTTTACACTAGTGACTACAACACACTAAACGGTGAATACAACACATGTCCAAGTTAAGCACGTGGAAAGTCTGCAAATTTGGTGGTTGTGGTGGAAAGGGGAGGGGGTCACTTGCCATATATATCAAAGTACTGAAAGTATTGACAGACTAGCATATTTGAAATAAGTGGCCACGGTAAAGATAAAAATACTTAATTTGTTATCAAATTAGAATTTTATGAATGGATTTATACTCACCTGATGGGAAACATACTTAAGGATTATATTCCCGTATATAGTCCACAAATCCGCAAAATTAACACAGAAATAAAGCGTCTATTAATATGTATCACGTGATCCACTCTAGACGCCAGGTGGCGACCCACACTCTTCAGTTTATTTCAGAAGTAAAACGTGAACAGACTCCACTGTAAAAAACAAACCATGGAGAGGTGGGAGGAACCTCCCATCAGGTGAGTATAAATCCATTCATAAAATTCTAATTTGATAACGCATTAAGTAATTTCATTTCATGATTTATACTCACCTGATGGGAAACATACTTAAGGATATATTACAAAGCAATCTTACCTTGGTTGTGGATGGTTTCTTTATTTTCATTCTGTATGAATACTGTATCATATCCTACTGTAGTGAATATCAACTATAACCACTCTATACACTCAATGTTCAACACTGTGTCTAAAAAAGTACTTTTAACCATCTTTTTACAAACGAATCCGTTGGAAATAAACTTCCTTGTTTTTGAACTACTCTATACTCAAAACCTGAGGAGATACCTCTCTCCTATAGAATTTGATAAATGTCGATTCTCTCGACCAGTCTGCAGCTTCCAAAACAGGCGTGATTGAAGCTCCTTTGTAAAGTGCCCATGATGGATCTAAGGCCCTAGTAGAATGTGCTCTGACTTTCATAGTCTTATCGTCATATGCTTCCCAGATAGTCTCTACAATGTAAGAACTTAATCTCTGAGCTGATGCTTTCTTGTGAGGTTCGTTTATTGTCAGAAACAGACTTGTTTCATCTTTACCATTCTTATGCCTAAATGGTTCTGTCTTCTTCAGATAGATAGAAATAGCCCGTTTAGGATCCAATAACTTGTTAGATTTGAATTTAGGCACAAAAATCTTAGATGCACAATGATTGGGTCTGTCTTGTTTTGCCAAACCTTGCCGTACAAAGGTGATTCCATCAGGCTGGATAGAAACTGCATTTTCTCCCAGCTTTAGAGCTTGAAGGTCACTGACTCGTCGAAACGTCGTGATCGCTGAAAGAAAAACAGTTTTGTAAGTAACGTATTTCAAAGCAGTTTTCATAAGCGGTTCAAATGGGTATTTTTGTATAGCCTTCAATACCTTAAGCAAGTCCCATTCTGGTACCAGCCTACAAATTGGAGGTCTCAAATTAAACATTCCTTTCAGAAGTCTTATAATGTAGGGATGTTGACCTATAGGAAATTTATCCACAGGTTCTAGAACAGACGAAAGCATTGATCTATACCCTGCTATGGTTTTGTACTGAAGGCCATCTTTGTACAAAGAAGCTAGAAACTCTGCACAGTCAGTCAAAGATGCTGAATACGGATCAATTTGTTTTGTATCACACCAGCTATAGAATTTCTTGAATTTTGATGCATAGTCTTTCTGAGTTCCAGTTCTCCAACTGGCTGTGAGCAGTTTTCTAACTTTCTTTGAAAATCCCTTCTTTCTGAACTGTCTGTTGATAGTAGCCATACAGTCAATTTGAATACTTTCGGATTGGGATGGTATATTAAAGACCTTGGGTGAGCCAATAAATCCCTCCGCTGAGGAAGAAGCATTGGTTGAGCAACTGACATCTCCAGTAGAGTTGTGTACCAATGTCGCCTTGGCCAAAGAGGTGCAATGAGAATTACTTTGCACTGACATTGTTTCAAATGATTCAGAACTTTGGGTAAAAGGCACAGAGGAGGGAATGCATACGCAAACATTCCGTCCCATGTTATTGTCACTGCATCTGTCGCTAGAGCTAGAGGATGTGGAATCCAGGAGCAGAAAACTTGTGCTTTGCGGTTGTGAACTGACGCAAACATATCTATGCTTGGAAACCCCCACTGACTGAATATTTGAAATGTCACTACAGAGTGTAAACTCCACTCTGTTGGTTGTTATGTTGTTCCGGCTCAAGAAATCCGGGCAAACATTCAATTTGCCCGCAATATGAGCTGCTTTCAGTTGCATTTTGTTTTGAATTGCAAACTGCCATAATTTCCAGGTCATCATGCATAGAAATGGCGACTTTGTGCCCCTTGTTTGTTGATGTATTGTACTACAGTAGTACTGTCTGAACGAATTAGAACATTCTGACCTTTGAGTATGTGAATGAATTTCTTCAGAGCAAGAAACACTGCTTCCAGTTCCAGACAATTTATGTGTAACTTCTTTTGAACAGGTGACCAAGTCCCTTGGACAAGATTTGAGCCTAGACATGCACCCCAGCCCTTCGTTGATGCGTCTGTCTCCAGAACATGTTTTGCCGACCAGGGTAGAAAAGACTTGCCCTTTAAAACATTGGCTGAATGTAACCACCATTTCAAATGGTCCCTTACATGTTGAGTTAATGGAATTCGAAAAGATAAGTCTCTTGAACTGGGTCTCCAGAAGGCTAGTAAATGTAGTTGGACCGGTCTCATATGTAGACGAAAGACACTGCTTCTATGCATGATGACATTAGACCTAGTAAATGTAAGAACTCCTTGGCACTTGCAGAATTCAACTCGGTTAGACTCATAATTGCTACTACAATCTTTTGATGTCTGTCTGGTGTTGGCGACACTATACCAAGCCTTAGGTAAAATATATTCCCGAGATACGTTATAACCTGAGTAGGCTGCAACACAGACTTTTTTGCATTGATCACGAAGCCCAGTTGTAGTACAAGATTTTGCATGAACAATTGATCCCTGCACAGATTTTGGCGTAAACTGTTCAACCCTAACCAGTCGTCTAGATAGACTGCTAGACGCAAGCTTTGTTGCCTTAATACGCCGCTACTACTGCTACAATCTTTGTGAACACTCGCGGCGATGATGTGGGACCAAAGGGAGGCGACTTCCATTGGTACACGTTTTGTTGAATTGCAAACCATAGATACTTCCTGTGCTTTTGATGAATTGGGATGTGCATGTATGCATCTTTGAGATCCATTGAGATCCATTGAAAATGCAAAATCTCCTTTTTGAACCAAGTTCAGAACCGATTTCAAGGAGTGCATTTTGAAGTGTTGCTTCCTGAGATACCTGTTGAGGGGTTTCAGATTGATAACAGGTCTTAGATCGCCTGTTTTCTTGGGTACTAGAAAAAGTGTACCGTAAAAACCTGTTTCTCTCTCTGCCGGAGGAACTAACTCTATAGCCTGTTTTTGCAATAATTCTTCTACCTCCAGCAGTATAAAATGTAACTGTTCTTTGGGTACTCGTGTTTGGCGTATCCCATTGAACATCGGTTTTTGATTGAATTCTAGCTTGTACCCATTCAAAATTGTGTCTAGAACCCACTGATCGTCTGTAATTTGAGTCCATTTGTTGTAGAAATGAGAAAGACGACCCCCTACAGGTATCTCTGGATGCAAACAGATCACGTCATTGTTGTTTATTTCTGGGACGAAAAGTACTTACCCCCGACGGTCTTGAGTTGTTTCCTCTATCCTGTCCTTTCGTGAAACCATAATGTCCTCTACCACTATTACTAGGGCGTTTCACCGGCCTAGCACGACCTGACTCTTCAAAGCGTGGTCTTTTCCACTGATAATTAGAAGAAACCTGTAGTTTTCTTTTCCTGTCATTGTCAGGTAATAAATCACACAACTGATTTTGTAATTCCTTCCTATCTTTTAATCTTTTCTCAAGACCTGTCCCAAAAACACCATCATGAGAAAGAGATAAACGATACAAGTGATCTTTCATATCTGGTATGTCATGAAGCCCCGAATCAGACATAGCGGCTCTCCGTCTAATAAGATGATGAAATGCTCCGGCACGAGCAACCTGATCCAAAGCTTTTGTGCTCATTGCGAAGGTGTCACGTACACACTGAATAGCACTATCAATATTAGCATTCTTATCTTTGAATAGTTAACAAGTTCCCAAGTGCTTGTTGTAAATAAGCGTTAATGACTATCCCCATACGAGCAGCATGTTGACCTTGATATGCTAATTTCTCCAAAGACCTAAGAGACTGAGATTTAGAGGCTTTACTACCAAATTTTCTAACAAAGTTTCAATCATGCTATCTAAAGAAGGCACACTAAGCACTGACTCAGATGTTTCACTAACAGGAAATACCGTACGGTATCCTTCTTTGTAAGCTGTTAATTTGGAAGGGTCTGCACACCTTCATGAAGCTTCAATAACTTTAACTTGCGAGTTATCCAAAGTGATACCAAACTTTTCTGAAGTAGAAGTAGTCACGGCGTCCTCGCCAAACATCTCAACCAAAAGCGCTGCAGTCTTACTACTGTACTTAGAAAAACGATCAGGCATAGTGGTTTCCTCATCTACCAACACCACATCACTATTAGATCTACTAGAACACCTGTCAGAAATAGCCCAGTCAACTTCATGGCATTCTCTTTGTCCTGGTTGAAGAGACAAGACATCATCTTCTCTACATGCGTATGAAACCCCATACTCTGCATTGAGTGAATTACTCTAGCTAAAATTCGGTATACGCTCCCCTGAAGGGCCGTTTTCCGTAGTGTGGCAAGGTCTACGCTCCTCCGGAAGGACGTTCTCCTTGTCAACCTCTCTGCCCGACTGCCCAAAACGGCTCGGTTGCGAGGATAAAAACTTATTTTAACAAGGACAATTTAGAATCAATAGAATCCATTTTACCTTGAAAACTGCAAACTTCTGCTTTCAAATTATCGAACTCCTTCTTACTGGCACGTGGAGTACTTTTTCCCTTTTTGCTCGCCTTGCTCGGCGTTTCCGAAACCGAAGTTCTGGAAGACAAATCGTCCTCCCTATCATTATCCGACATAAAAATGTCCTACGTAAAGCTAAAAGGCAAAATACGCAAAACTAAATCGGCTAAAAGCCATAGAAATAAAAATTCACACACGTGAAAACTAAAAACAATGCGGATGTGAACGTTTTGCACGCTGGAAATAAACTGAAGAGTGTCGGTCGCCACCTAGCGTCTAGAGTGGATCACGTGATACATATTAATAGACGCTTTATTTCTGTGTTTATTTTACGGATTTGTGGACTATATACGGGAATATAATCCTTAAGTATGTTTCCCACCAGGTGAGTATAAATCATGAAATGAAACTTAGTTGGTCTATAAAAGATTGAACAAAAATGGTCAAACTCGGTTATTAAGTCTGTACCAATTCCACTAGTCCATTCCTATTATCAAGTCCAATTCAGAACAACGCGGTCCAATCCAGTTGTTAAGTCCGATCCAGTTCAAACCAATGACTTTACCCACCACTCATAGCCATTTACTTGTCAAAATAGGACATACACAATTTCTGTTTGTTGATCGTTGATTGAACAAAAAAGCAAATAAAGAACAAATCAATTTGATGATTTGGCATTTGAATACCTTCTAGAGTTCACTTTTAGATGAGTTTTCTATCACGTATCATTTCATCCCCACTGGCAAAAGTGTAATCTTTTGCCTCTTAGTTTTAGACGCATGACGAATGAGTCAATTGTTTCTTCTGTTTGGATTTTGTTGTAGAATTGGTATCTTGCAAGTATTTGGTTCAGTGTTGGTCGCACATAATTACAGAATATTGCGCAAGATGTGTCCAATTGTTTATTTTCATCATCAGAAATGTCCGTCCAACTTTCGGGAATATCCCGTCTTCTGTCACAAATCCATAGCAAAAAGTAAGATACCTTTTTCTTGTTCCTCATCTTCATTTAGAGGTCTAGTATATGTAAGTTTACAATGACTTTTCTAGTTGTTATGGAAGATAAGTATCCTCCCAATTCATACATGGAGGTTGAAAGCGTTAAAAGTTGAATAAGTTAAATGAAACTTTCAAGCCGACAGCAAAAACCTGAATTTGGTCTTTCAAAGTTATTTTTGGTGAAAAAAAAATCTCCTTGTCGGACAATGTAGATCTAAGATCAGACTGCACGTTCTGTGCAGTATGATATTGATCTATATTGTCGACAAAAGGTCATTCAGTCGCGCTTAGCAGCCTAAGGTTAAATATGTAGAGTTACATTAAAATTAAACTGGATAATATTTAAAATTAACAGTAGCTGCCAAAAGTAAATAAAGTGGGTGTTACAATGCATTTCAGTTTAAATCATATCTTTTAAAAGTATGAAAACTATTGTGAAGATGACAATTTGTTATTGTATGGTCGGTCAAAGTATTAGTCATTGGCACAGAAAGTAATTTCAAAACAGGGTTAAAAGTTGCCAGGTCACTCTATCTTTTAAAGATAATTTAATTTTTGCCTGATTTTCAAATTCAATTTTCTGCCAGTAACTAACACTTTCCCAAATGACGTTAACACTCGGGATTTTGTGGTGAAAGGTTAATATACCAGAGGTAAAATAACAGCTTAACAGTGCACACTGACACATAATGAATGACTGAAGGAATGACAAGGGTTCCCTATCCAATGTGGGTAAATATAGCTGGGATTAGCCATAAGCTAGGTGTTCTATTTTTAGATTCATTCATAGTGTTTCAGTGGTCATGGAACAGGTAAAGATGAACCTGATTTGCATAGGCCGCTGACTTAATTTACATATAAGCAAACATTTTGTACCTTATCGATGACATCATGTTCAGTCTAGCACTTTGTAAGAAGAAACTGTTCAAATTGGAGTGATAGAGATTTTATGGTCATATTTAACAGAATCAACAATGGAAAAGAATGTTACATCAGACCCACTGTTCTCTGTTTCCTTGGCCCTCTGTGGTACAGTGATCAAGTCTTTACCAGTCAATGGCATATAAGCATCCAAATTCAAAGCAGTGGATGCGCCTTAAATGAATCCTGTTTTTCCTTGGCACTTTGTTGCTTTGTGGCCAAGTCTATATCAGGAAAAAAATAGCTTTGTCCAAATTGAAAGCATTTTGCAGACGCCGAATTAAGTATTACTAGACCCTTGACAAAACAACAAAATTTTGAACTGGACCAACGTATTTGCAGACGAAAATTAAATGTTGCTGAAATGATGGTTTCATTCTTTGACAGGGTATAAATAATTGAGGAAAAAGGAGAAAATATTGGTTACCAGCAATGTCAGTCAGTCACGTTTCATCAAACATATATATACTTTAACTTTTGGAGGAAAAGGTAGGCCCATAAACAGGAAAACAAAGCTTCAGTAATTTCTTACCGACAACTACATTTTTAAAAGGAATCCCAATCCATTGGTGCCGACTAGCTTATTCAGAGCCGGTTCACATAATCGCAGCCTTTGTTTATTTGTGTCAGTTTCGTGTTATTTCTTTTCAGTTCTTTGACAGCAGCGATGAAAAAGTTCAAGACAATAATTCACGCCTTTAGGACAGCAAAACTCTCTCTTAGTTGTTAATGTAATGCAATATTGGCCTGAATTTAGAGGTCTGTCACGTAATATTTCGGTTACGGTCAACCCACAGTACACATGATTCAGACAATAATACTGTACACATATTGAGTACATCTTTCTTTAGTCTAGAAAAAACGTTGAAAGACCCGGGTAGAGCATGAAATCCTCCTTTTTTCGAATTTCAAAGACATACAAGAACATACAAGTATATAGAATGACAAGCTAACGCGTTTTGAGCCGATATTTTCGGAGCCGGAAGACCAACACAACATTTTGTTATCAGAGCCATTGGCTCTGAATATGAAGTTTCCTACTCGTTTGTAAGAGACCGCGCCACTATTCCTTCAAGTTTATACAGGAGGAATTGTTAACGGTACTCAGCCTTAAAGGAAGAACGATGGCAGATGTTTAAGTATTTTCCCGTACTATTCTTAGAACGGCTTGAGAGATATGTTTTCTTGTACTTTTGCGGATTGCTCAGCTGACTGATCTACCGGCTGTTCCACTGATTACTCAGTTTGCAGCTGTACATGAATGATATCCTTTTTCTGCTTCCCCCTGCCGCTTCATGTTCATATTCTCTATATAATTGATCCATGTTATGGCAAAAGGGATCTTAAGGCATCTTCTGAATGCATTTTACCTAGCAAGTCATCACATGATTAGCGGTCCATAAAATCCGTTTTTTGTGACAACCAAATGTATCAAAAGGTAGAATGGTCCTTTGATACACAGTAAATTGACCAATAGCGAAAAATATCGGCCAGGTCAGCCTGCCCGGACTGCGCCGACTGACCTGGTCGATAGTTTTCGCAGGTGCATTAAGCCAAATTTTCAGAACATCGCTCACTTATGTATGGCCTTTTTCTATCTTCGTTTAGTTTTTGGAAACTTATAAAAACATTGATGTGACAAGAGTCAAAGTAAGGTAGCATTTTTATCTCCGGTCATTCGATTCCTCGTAACATCAATTTCATGAACATGCAATCGGTTTCATCCATACACGCATCCAATCACATGGTCTTAACCCTTTCGGCGCCATAGGCGAAAACAGGGACTTTTGCGGATGGCATAGATCAAGATCAGACTGCACAGAACGTGCAGTCTGATCTTGGATCTATACCATCCGCTTGTTCCATTAAGCCTATAAGATAAAAATGTTTCTAAGTATGATTGGATTGTATTTTCAACCGTCTGAAGAGGTCAAGTAAACATATTTGGTGCTGAAAGAGTTAAATCGTAGGACTATGCAATGAGGGCCATTCCTGTAAATCAAATTATCTCCCTTGTCAGATAAAGACTAAAGGTAACCAAATAACAGATTGGTCCTTTTACCTACGTTCCTTTGTTTTTATCCTTAATTCCCTTCGGAATGTTGCGATAAAAGTAATTTGATTTATGATTATATCTAAGGTTTCCATGTAAATTTAAAACAAATAATGTTCTCAGTCAACAGAGAAATGTATATATATATCGATTTGTAAAACAATCTAACCCGATTTTGCCGAGCAAAAACATATTTGTGTAGTGCAAGAAAATCAATGATAAAATCCAAGTAATCTCTTTATCAGGACCAATGTAGTACTGGAGAGGAATCAGGGGAGATAACTGAAGAATGGCTCTCATTGGTTGCAATAGTTTTATTGTTGACCTCACATCAATTGCCATTACTCATAAAACAATCGCGTGTATACAAAGGATAGCTCTCAAGAGTGTATTACTCAACAAAACTGATCTGTCACTCATTCACTTTCGTCAATACTTGATGAATTTCTCAGGGTCATACTCAAACTTTTATCGTCACTTATAATTTCCTATTGGGTAACCTTGCAAACAAATGACCAGTGAAAGTCACCGAGTATTGACGAAAGTCAATGAGTGACAGGCCCATTTCGTTGAGTAATACTAAAATATATTCAAAAGAAATAATAATAAAATAATAACCAAAGTTAGGTTCGAACTATAATCCCAGAATCGAGAGCCAATCACCTTAAGGCTAACCAGAGTAACTATTTTTCTGTACTATTGGACAGGCGTAATTTTTGTAAATTTTCATTGGGGAAAAAAACACATAAATTTGAGCCGTGCTCGGACTTCCGGTGTGGTGTACTCTCGTGGAAGACATGTTTTGATTTGAGAAAATAAACATTATGCTGAAGCGTTAATAAGAAGTATTGAACGCTGCTGTTGTGCTAAGGAGTATGCGACAAGAAGTGTTAACATCCCTAGACAGATAAAAATACTGAGGATGTCACGTGAGGACATCACGTACTCCGAAACATTGGTTTGGTTGTAAACAAAGTACTTACCCCACCACATTACTGAAACGTACCCGTGTTGATTTCGAACATTGTAAGCAGATATATTTACTCGTAAGTAAACAATACGAAATACATATTAAAATACATATCAAAATGTCTACAGAATATGAAAAGAAAGGTACTAAACCACCGACGTGGCAAAGTGTCAAAGCCCAGTCTCAGAATCAGGACAGTCCCAGAGATCCCGCGAAAGTGTCCTCTGTTAAAATACCCCTTGTCAAGGACTCTAAGACTTTGTTCGAAAATACTGGTAGTGGAGATAGTAGAACCCTGGAGAGGGAGTTTAGTAAATTCAGGGAAGAGTTGAAGGCAATGTTTCTAGAACAAGACAAAAAAATCTCAGGTAAACTACAGAAGATAGATGATAAATTCGGGTAAGATTTTTGAAGATTTTAAAGAGGAACTGTCTGAGGTTAAAGAGGAGATATCTGTGACAAAAGAGAGTCTTGCGGCAGTATCATAGAAAGTAATTGAAATAGAGCAGAGTCTTGGGTTCCAGTCAAAAACAGTCTTGGAAAATGAGGAACAGCGGAAACAGGATTTGAAGAAGGCGGAAGAGAGTTTGGATCTGAAAATAGAAACACTAAATCAAAAGCTTATGCTGTTGGAAAAACAGGACAGAAAGTACAACCTGTTAGTCTATGGAATAAAAGAAAAAAAGCCAGAGAATATCTATGATGTAGCCAGAAATTTATTTGTAGATGAGCTAGGAATAGACCCAGGAAGAGTCAACAATATGTATTTTGCAAACGGACATCGCCTGAAATCAGAAAACAATGTGGGTCCGAGACCCTTCATCATTCGCTTAACATCGTACGATGATCGGGAGCTAGTCCTGTCTCAAGCATATAAACTGGGGGGAAAGCAGAAACGTATCACATCAGATTTACCAGTAATAATGAAAAAAGAGAGAGGCAAACTGGTTAAGGAGGCTTATAAGATCAGAAAGGAAGAAAAATTACAGACCCGGATCAGGGACAAAGGGTTGCAAGTTATTTTGGAAGTGAGGAAAGAGTCAGGGGAGGAGTGGAAAAGACGCGATGTTCCGAAATAGGCCCAAGGGCCAAAATAGATAAACTCTGTTAAAATCTACAGAATAATGGTCAATTTGAGCAAATTTGAGTTACACAATACACACTATGTATATACACAAGTAAATACATAATATTACCCTTATAATACAAAACTGGTGTTGAAAACTTCGTTATTTTATATTTGTTTAACCATTTGCCACACAGTCCTGAGTTTTAATGATCCTGATGAAGAGGACTCTTGACGGCATTGTGGAAAAAGGTGAAAACGCAGGTAACCAGCGTTTCCTCCTTTTCCTACAATGTTTTCTATCAAAGACAAATTCTATAATTCAGAACCATTTTTAAATTGTCAAATGGCAACGCTTTTAACTAGACATTCATTTGTTTACTTGTGTGGTAGGGGGCTAAAGACTGGGATTTTGAGGTTTGGTGTAGCAGGTTATTGTTGGCGGTTGACGAGAGGGACATAAGATTTCACATCTAAATTATTCTTGCAACTAAAAATCACAATATAGTGTACGGGACATGGTGTGAAAGAAGAAAAAGTAATATTTTTTTCAGATGCTGAAAACAAATGGGCAATCCAAGCATGCATTTGTGCAGATTGATTGGCCCCTGTGTTTTTATAACAAGATATTTTGTACTCCTATGATTTCTATATACAGATTTTCCAACCTTTGACGGACATTGGAAGCTAAATAGGTGGTCTAACTTTTAATCCTAGTAGGTAACCAAGAAATCGGATATTAGATTTTCACTTAGCTCTTTGCCACACGATACTTTTAACAACTCTGAGAAAGAGGCCTTTTAAGGGCATTGTCGAGAAAGGAGAGGATGCTGGTGTACAGCATTTCCTCTTTTCCACAAAGGTTTTCTACCCCTGCCGAAACAATTTTCACTTTTCCAGGCACAATTAAGGTGTTGTCTGCAAATGCTTTTAATCTTGACCCATCTATAACTTTGATGTTTGGTAGAGAGTTAAAAGCCTAAATAGATAGTCAGTGATAAGGAGGCTGTATATAATTTCTTAGCCCTTTAACATGCAATCCCGACTTTTAACGACCCGGAGAAAGAAGCCTTTTGAAAGTATTGTGGGAAAAGGAGAAAATGCTGGTTAACCAGTGTTTTCTCCTTTTCCCACAATGTTTTTCTACCTTTCCAAAATTAAATTTTAAAGTTTCAGTCTCACTGATACTATCGTCTCGTCTGTAAATGCTTCGAATTTGGACAAGTATAAGAAAAAAAAAAAAAAAAATTGTAGTTTGGTAAAGGGTTAAACCATGAAAATGACTCTTTCTGTGTTTACTATTATATTTATGTTCAGCTTTTGTTGTTTTAAATAATGAACATATTTTCTGGGCGAAGTATATATTGTGTTCTGCAGTTTTGCATTGTTTAGCAGTCTCTAGAATACAGTCTCTGGAATACATGTGATAGTCCATAGTGGGAGGGGGTGGGTAGCCGGGGCTCCACTTTGGTGGGGTTCTGGTTATCAAATTTCCTCATTATGGATGGTCATTGGGTTGAGATATGACAGAGATTTTGAAAATGCTGAAGGAAGTTATCAAAAGTTTGAACCATGGTGTGCATAGATCTGTTTCTATTTTGTATATGAACAGCATGTTTCAACTAGTGTATTTTGGAGTAAGTCAAACTGTTTATTTATAAGAAGTAAACCTGTGTACACTTAACCCTGTGCCACACAATCCCGACTTTTAATGACCCTAATAAAGAAAGTGTTTGGGACATTGTGGGAAAAATGGAGAATGCTGGTTGCCGGCATTTTCACCTTTTCCAACAATGTTTCTTACCCTTCCTAAAATAAGGTCCAATTGTGAATCAAAGTTTGTCGTCTGTAAATGCTTTCAAATGAGGCATGACAAAAATTTTGTTGTTTGGTAAGGAGTTCAAGCAGAGAAGGCACAGATCATTTTGCACAAGCATGCTATCATGCTGCCTGGTCTTTGTTAGATATTAATCACTACATGTTATGTAGACGATAAAATGACAAAATTTTAGGTTTTTTAGCTTTACTCTGTCTAGCCTAAAAAGATGTTCAGGTCTTGCTGTTTTGCAGGCAATTATGATATTGTTTTAACATATTCAACCCTTACCAAACAAATCCTGGCTTTTATGATACTGGGGAAAAAGGGCTGTTGGGACGTTCTGGGAGAATGGGAAAATGCAGGTAACTGGCGTTTTCTCTTTTCCCCACAGTGTTCTGTAGCCTATCAAAGGCATGGTGGGGGGCGGGGGGGTGAGTAGCCAGGGCCCCACTTTGGTGGGGTTCTGGTTATCAAATCTTTCCACCATGGATGGTCTTGGGGTTGAGATATGACAGAGATTGCGAAAATGTTGAAGGAAGTTATCAAAAGTTTGAATCATAGAGCGAGTAAACCTGTTTCTGTTTTGTATATGAATAGCAGGGTCCAACTAGTGTATTTTTGAGTAAGTTAAACTGTTTATTTATAAGAAGTAAACCTGTGTACACTTAACCCTGTGCCACACAACCCCGTTCTAATGACCCTCATAAAGAAAGTTTCTAAGACATTGTGGGGGAAATGGAGAATGCTGGTTGTCGGCATTTTCACCGTTTCCTACAATGTTTTATACCCTTCCAAAAACAAGTTCATTTAAAGTGAAAATGTGTATTTTAATTTTTAAGTGAAATAAAGCTTGTCATTTGCAAATGCTTTGAAATTGGACATGTCAAAGGTTATGTTGTTTGGTGGAGAGTTCAAGCAGATAAGGCACAGATCAGTTTGCACAATCATGCTGCCTGATTTTTGTTATATACTAATCACTACATATATATGTAGATGGTAAAATGTCAAAATTTTGGGTCCTTTAGCCTAATTCTGTCTAGCTTAAAAAGATGTTTGAGTCTTGTTGTTCTGTAGGCAATTATGAAACTGTTTTGATATATTTAACCCTTTGCCAAACAACCCCTAATTTTCACGACCCTGGGAAATAAGGCTTTTGGGACATTCTGGGAAAATGAGAAAATGCTGGTAACCTGCGTTTTCGCCTTTTCCCACAATGTTTTCTAGCCTATTAGACAATTTAAGCTCATGTATTCTATTGAACATGCTGTCTGCAGATGCTTTGAGTCTAGAATTCGTCATTTGGGAAAGAGTTAAGATACTGGCAATTATCATAAGAATATCGTAATCCTAATTTGATGGTTGATATATTGATGATACAAAAAATCAAACAGGGTGTTCTGTGATTTGATTAGGATCTACAATGTTTACTGTAAGCTTTCTGATTTTAGAAAAGAAATGTGTCATAGTTTACAATACTTAACCCTTTGCCAAACAATCTCTGCTTTTTGCGAGGAAGAGGTCTTTCGAGGGCATTGTGGGAAATGGAGAAAATGCTGGTAACGGGCATTTTCTCCTTTTCCTACAGTGTTTTCTCCTCTTCCAAAGTTTAGGTCTCAACTTTTGAGTCATGTTGATTTTGTCGTAAGCGAATGCCTTTAATTTGGACCAGTTTAAGATTTCTGTCGTTTGGTAAAGGGTAAAGGTATAATTGAACATGAACAGTATCTTGGTTTAAGTTAGGTACTTACTGAGTCTGTGAAGGTACAGGTCATGTTTATGCATTTGTTGCCTCTGATTGATGGATGGGTTGCAACGTATTCTCTTTTTTGAAAATAAGAGCCTTGAGAGGTAGAAAAGAATAGTTATGGGGTTTACGTTGTTCCCCACTCGGTCTTCATACTTGTTCTGTTGGCCCAGTATTTCTGATTTTTGTAGCATACAGCATATGTAGAAAGTAAAAACTAAGGCTTGCACACCACAACAGTAAGAGAAATGAAAAGGCACCTCAACCTCTGTATAACAATCTTTGGGATTTGAGCTAGATTTCAATGTGGATGATTTTAGCCTTGTTCATAATATGGTACGGGAAGGATAGTTACAATTAGTTTATACTATATTCAAAATAAAAGGAAATAAGAAAACAATGTTATTAAGAGGTTGGGGTGTAAATGGGTTAATTTACTTCCACAGCATTCACTGGAAAATGATATTTTTTAAGGTAGGTTTCATTCCTGTACACTATGAATATAGTCAGCTCAGTTCGGTATTTCATTGCCTTGATTTGCATATTTCTATGAACTTTTGTCAAATATTTAATATTGTAGTTAGATATAGTCTATTTTTGATAGATGATAATGGCTGAACAAGTGACTATTTTCTCTCAAAACTGCATGGGAGATTTTTCAGTTGCATCCAAAAGACGTGATCTTTTCCAGTATTTTAGGTTAAAAAAGTATAACATTATTTGCCTCCAAGATGTGCATATAAATGAAATTGGAATCTTTTATTCAAGCAGAATGGGGAAGTAGTGATGTCTATTTTAGTTCATACACAAATATGAGTAGGGGATGTATGATATTAATTAATAATAATTTTGAGCAAAGAGTCACAAAAGTCAAAACTGATATGAATGGAAATTATATAATTCTCAATATGGAGATACAAGGTAAAGAATTAGTTTTAGTAAATTTATACGGTCCTAATGAAGACAATCCACAGTTCTACAAAAATATTTTTAAAATTATTGCTGAATTTGAAAATGAAAATGTGATAATGTGTGGTGATTGGAATTTAGTGTTAGAACCTGAAAAAGATTGTAGCAACTATTTACATGTAAATAATCAAAAAGCAAGAAAGGTGGTTTTAAACTTTATTGAAGAAGAACATTTTATTGATATATGGAGAATAATGAATGAAGAGTCAAAAGCATATACATGGCGTAGATTAAACCCAATAAAAAACAAGCGAGGTTAGACTTTTACTTAATAAGTGATACTGTATCTACTTTTGTAATGAATACAGTAATAATCCCTGGATATAGAACAGACCATTCTGGAATTGTATTAAAACTTAAATTTCAAGACATGGAAAGAGGTAAGAGTTATTGGAAATTTAATAATTCATTACTTAAGGACAAGAAATACATAGGTCAAGTTAAAGACACGATAAGAGAAGTTAAAACAACTTATTCAATAAATAATGGAAGCATTGATATAGAACGGATTTCAGACTATGATTTAAATTTTAATATAAATGAACAACTGTTCCTTGAAACATTACTTATGATGATTAGGGGTAATACAATAAAATACAGTTCTTTTAAAAAGAGACAGAAAAACGAAGAAGAGAAAAAAATAGAGAAAGAAATAAATGAGTTAGAGGTAAAATTAAATAATAATCCTACAGAAAATACTGAAGCTTTTCTAAATATAATACATAAAAAAGAACAACTTGCTGAAATCCGAAAAACAAAAATAGAAGGAGTAATGTTACGGTCTAGATGTAGATATCAAGACTTAGGGGAGAAACCGTCTAAATATTTTCTTAGCCTTGAAAATCGAAATTTTACAAACAAAGCTACGACAAAACTTATTGATGAGGATGGTTCAGAATATTATGAGTCTAAAGATATTCTTAATTGTCAACAAAGTTTTTATGAAAAGTTATATAGTGAATCTAATAAAATAGATGACGACTCTATTGAAAGCATAATAGGTGAGAATAATATGAAACTGTCGGATGTTGAAGCAGAAAAATTAGAAGGGGAAATAACTCTAAAAGAATTATCAGAAGCTCTCAAGAATATGAAAAATGAGAAAAGTCCTGGTTTAGACGGGTTTACAGTTGAGTTTTTTAAATTTTTCTGGCCAGATTTAGAGGTCTTTATATTGAGGTCAATTAATCATGGTTATCGAACAGGAGATTTATCAGTTTCTCAAAAGGAATAATTACATGTTTACCTAAAGCCAATAAATGTAGACATTTTTTGAAAAACTGGAGACCTATATCACTTTTAAATGTAATATATAAAATGGCATCTGCAGTAATAGCCAATAGAATAAAGACTGTTTTAGACAAACTAATTTCTGAAGAGCAAAAAGGTTTTATTTCGGGGAGATTTATTGGTGAAAATGTTAGGACTATTTATGACATTTTATTTGAAACAAAAAGCCAAGAAATACCAGGCCTAATACTATCCATTGATTTTGAAAAAGCTTTTGACACTGTTTCTTGGAAATTTATACATAAAGTTTTAAAATTCTGCAATTTTGGTCCTTCAGTCATTGCTTGGGTTGAACTTTTCCAAAATAGCTCTGAATCATGCATTATTCAAAATGGGTTTATGTCAATTTTTTTTAGATTAAAAAGGGGCTGTAGACAAGGTGATCCTATTTCTCCTTACATTTTCATATTATGTGTTGAAATTTGGGGTAAGATGATACCAAATAGTAGGACAATAAGAGGGATCCATATAAATGGAAAAGAATTTAGATAAAGTCAGTATACTGATGATACACAAATGTTTCTAGATGGTACTGAGGACTCACTAAAAAAAGCTCTAGAATTCTTACATTCCTTCTATAAAATGTCTGGATTAAAAGTAAATGTTGAGAAAAAATCGTGCATTTTGGATTGGCTCATTAAGTAACTCTGCCAGACAAATTTGTAAAGAGTACAAACTCGATTGGACTCAAGGCCCCTTCAAAATCTTAGGTGTAACTTTCACATGTGAAGTCTTTAATATATGGGATGTTAATTCTGATGAAATTTACAATAAAATAGAAAACTTATGTAAAAATTGGGCAAAAAGAAAATTAACTTTGTTTGGAAGAATTACAATTATAAAAACGTTAGCGTTATCAAAGTTTATACACCTCTTTTTAGCACTGCCTAATCCGCCTGGTGAACTTATTAAAAAGCTCGAAAAATTATTCTATAAGTTTCTATGGAATTAACCAAACGACAGCTGTCAATCAAAAAAACCAATAAGCCAATCAGCGATCAGCATTTTTCCATTCAGAGCGAAAGCCGTCTTGTCGTTATAAAACCTAGACATTCTGAATCATTAGGAGTTATAACTATATATAAATGTATAGTATATTTATGAGAAAAAACTGATGAATAACTTTAAACTTGATATCCATTATTAATCCTTAGGACTGCAATTTCCAGATGCAGATTTACACCAGGTAAAACTATTGTTGCAGAAGACAAATTCAGATTTAAACGGAGAAAAATAGATGAATACTTCTTGTTAACACGCTTTTTTATTCTCATAAATTTTCAAGAATTTCAATCTTGGCAACAGATACCCATTTCTTTACCAAAAGAAATGTATAGATAATATTTTAGACAATTGATTGGATTTTATCATGTTCAGTTATTTATTTCCTTTACCTTATTTTTCATTTAAATATATACTCGATAATTCATTTTCTTACCAAATCGAGTTGACTTGTTTTTTTGAATGCCGGTTATATATCTTTTGTCGATTTTTTTCCTTCGCAAATTATCCTTAGATAAAATTTGAATCGACGAAATTCGCGTAAAAATGGTTTTCATATAGTCTTCATAGAAGTTAAACCTAAACAGCACCCCCCCCCCCCCCGCTTTTAAAATAAAATGCAGTGTAGGCACAGTTTAGACATTTGCTTAAATTAAAAACAAATGCCATCTTTCTCCATCAGTAAACCATTAAAGACGTTGTTCACATTGGTCATTGTATTTTATCATATCTATGAATCCAAACTTAAAGCCTATTAAATTAAAGACGATATGCCACCCTATATATATTACCATCTTTTCCCTCCCTTTATTTTCAATCTTTTAATCTCCTTTAAACTATTATCTATTTATCTAAAATCAAACAGAAACTAATCAAGCCGTTTTCGTTTGATTTGTTGTACATGTTGCCACTTTTTGCGCAGAACGTGGAGCAAGGGTTTATGCGGTATTCCTTTGATATCGGTATACCACCCCAAAAGCGTCTGGTACTGTCCTACTTGTAAAATTACATGCACGTGTCATATCAGTCTGACTCTTTGTGACCTTCTATAACCCCTTTCAACGATTATTAGTGTTTGAAATTTGGATTATACATGTTCAATGTGTAAGTCAATTTATTTTTCTATTACTCTTACAGCATAGTATTTAGCGGCGAATGCTTAGAAATATATTCATATTTTTATTCTTTTTATTCTTCACCTCGGGTTTTTCCCTCGAACTTGAAAAAATCAATTTGGTAAAACTATCGTTTGTTAACGTTTTTTTTTTTCTAATTTCAATTCAAACATCTGGTAATCATATTGCCCTGTTAAAAACATGTGTATTTCATTTGGTTATGTAATAGTCTTGCAATTTGTGGTGAAATTATTGAAGCATATATCACGGACTAAGTAATGTAAAAATCTCTGTAATTGAAGTCTGAACTTTGAAAAAGCTTATTTTTGTACAGGTAAAAGATGAATTGCATTTGAAGACCAATGACTTTAAGAAATATTTAGGAAGCACGAGTTACATGTACACGTATTATACCTACATTATCAAATGTAAATGGCTTAAGAGGTGTAAGTCAACTGACTTCAAAATAAACAGCCTCTATTTCAATTTTCACCTATGAAACTTCGAAAAACCTAAATCCAAAAGATGTAACTACCTTTTCTCATTTTTTTCCCATGCTTATTTTATCTTGAACAATTATTTCGTGTTAAAATATCTTCTGGTAACTTGCATATGTCTCCTAGCTAAACCCTCGTGTCTGGGTAATGTTTGTCTAGGTTTTTAGATCCGCGGGTTACGTGACATCAGTAGGAGGAGCGATCTATCGTCTGTCGTTTGGTTAATTCTGGACCAGACAGAATAAAAAGAAGCATTGTTATTAAAGATCTTGCTGCTGGAGATTTAAGAATGATTAATATAACATATTTGTGAAAGCACTTAAAATATCATGGTTGCGAAGACAAATTTTAAATCTGGAAAGTATTTCATGGTATACACTGTCTCAAATTGACTTTGAAAAGCTGTTAAGTATGGGGGCTGGATATGCTCAAGAAGTAATTAATGATATAAACAATCCATTCTGGAAAGATATCTTGAAAAGTTGGTATCAATTTTGCAATTCAGTAGAGGTTAATAGCGTTAAAGATGTGTTGGATTCCCCCATCTGGTATAATAAAAACCTCACAAATGGACATAACTTTTGCATTAAAAACTGGTATGAAAAAGGATTGAGATACATATCTGATCTATTAGATGAACATGGTAATATTCATGTGTTTGAGGATTTTAAAACCAGATATGGAATAAGAGGTACCTTTTTAGATTATCAATCACTTTTAAGGAAAATACCAAAATTTTGGCAGGGTTTGTTAAATGAAAATAAACCATCTAGTGTTCTAAACAGATTCAATGTCAAATGTAATATATATGTAAAGGAAACACTAAAAGATAAAAAGGGGTGTAGAAGATTTTATGACACCATGACACAAGCCTTCAAAATGGAATCAGAGAATAAATGGAGTCAAGAACTAGGAATGATAAATAAACAAGAATATAAAAAATACAATAAAGTCATACAGTGTGTGAAAGAAATAAAATTAAAAGACTTTCAATATAAAATAACTAATAAGATATTGGTTACAAAATATTTTCTTCACAGAATAAATAAGATTGATAATAATTTATGTGAATATTGTCAACATGCGCCAGAAACCATATTTCATTTATTCATAGAATGTGAGATAGTTAAAAGATTCTGGGAAAACCTCAAAGTCTGGTTAAACGACAATGCAAACATTAATATTAGTTTAACAAACAAAACCATTCTGTTTGAAAATCAAGACAATAATCCATTAAAGAGTTATATTATGGTATTGGCCAAGTATTATGTATATGCAAATAAATTCCATATGACTGATTTAAGTATCGATAGGTTTATAAATATGTTAGGAAAAAAGTTCCAGGCGGAAAGATATATTGCTTATCAAAATAATACAATTGCAAACTTTTTTAAAAAATGGACACCGCTGTATAATTTTTTCATGAGAAATGACCATTAGAACTAATTTGTTTCAATGACATTATACCGCTATTGATGAGAGAGGAGGACACTTAACTGTTTTTTCTTTCTTGATGAGACGAGAGTAAAAATTTTAAATCTAGAGATCTGAAATGAGGGCACAGGGCAATGAAATACCGAAGCTGACGCTTTATATTCTGTGTCGGGATTGGTTAAAATGGAAGATATAATACACACAATTAGTACTGGTTTTCATACCACTTTATTCGTTTAAAACAATAATATTTGGATGTACAGATTATTATGATGACATGTTGAACTACGGAAAAAAAAAAAAAAAAAAAGATTGAGCCGTGCTCTGGGAAAAGCGGGCTTAATGCATGTCTGTGATCCACGATACCGAGCAAGTCACCACATATTTATGGATCACTAAAATCCATTTTGTATAACAACCGACTGAATCATGAGGTACACTGGTCCTTTGACAAACAGAAAATTGACCAGTAGCGAAGTTTCAGCACAGGTCAGTCTGCGTGGACTGCACGGGCTGACCTTGGTCGATATTTTTCGCAGATTCATTAAGTCCCCCTTTTCACAGAGCGCGACTCATTTAGAGTTCGAACCGACTTATAATAAGGATCAAAAGGAATAAATATTAACAAGAAGGCAGTCTGAAGGTCAGGTAAATGCCCCGTGGATCCTTTGGTTGTAGGCGCCACCGGAAGGCCAAGTGATTATTGCTCCCAACGTTGGATCACAGAGTCCCGGGTTTGATTTCTGCTAGTCCGAAACAGCACTTCATCGCACTGAGCCTTTTATAATTACCCTTCCATAGCCGTATCATAACTGAAATAGTTGACGGACATAAAACACCAAGCCATCCATCCATATCTTTGGTTGCAATGATGCATTCAAAGAAAACCGGTAAAGATCTACCGATATAAATTTTTGATAATCTACACAAACGAGATATATAAACACAGAATCCTGCTTTCCCACATTATCATCGTCGAAACAATTACCATCGGCTAGAGAGGAATGAATCCTGTCGTACTTACTATCATCATTCAATCCTCGGAAGGAAATTGCCCGAGCCGGGATCTAACAGGCGACCTCCTGTTCTCAAGTCTTCTACGCTACCGACTGAGCTACCAGGGGTCGGCAAATCTCTGAAACTACCCATCCAATTTTGATGAAACTTCACAGAAACCATCAAAGAATTTGATTCCAATAAAAATTCTGTTGCCGTGGCAATAAAACTAAAAAGATATTAAAAATCTTAAAAGATCTTCTTGTCTGAAGCCCTTAGGCCTAGGGTTACCAAATTTGGTATGTAACTTCATCTAGAGGACAAGTACAATATTTGTTCAAATTATAGTTTTGGGGTCAAGCCGCGGAGGTCACAAGTTTTAGATAGGCTTATATAGTGAAAGCTCTACAATTCTTCCTGTTCCTATCAATAAGGTAAAGGGCTACCTAGTGGACCCCTACTAAGGTTATTCAAATTAAAGGTCAGAAGATTTATGTAAGCTTATAGCGAAAACTTCAAAAATCTTCTTCTTCTTAACCGGATGGCCTAGGGCTACCAAATTATGCATACAGCTTCATCGAGTAGACCTTTACCAAGATTGTCCCAATCATCGCCCTGATTGCAAAATTGGCCCCGCCCCGAGGGTCAAAAGTTTTTACATTGGCTTCTACTCTGAAAACTAAAAGAATCTTCTGGTTCCTAAAAGTAAGATGTAGGCTTAGCAAAACATGTAGGTAACTTCCTCTAGTTGGCCTACAACAAGATTTAGTATATCCCCCCGGGGATGTTAACACGGTTTATTAAGGCTTATGATTATCCAACTCCACCATTATATGATTAGTGTTTGGTATTCAAGTTTTTTTTTATAGAAAATGCTCAGTTTTAAGTGAGAGTGATTTATTTTGATATTAATTGTTATACTCAGATGAGTTGAACATTTTATGGAAAAAAGGTTTGTATCATTCAGATTTCAGTCCACCGAAAAAAAGTTTTCTGCAACGAAAGTTTTGGAAATCTTATCAAGTGCTCCTTTTTTAGAGTTCATTGGTATTCGGTTTGAACAGTACCTGATTAGACCTGCTTGTATTTATTGACATCATCTTTGCATTTGAAAGCGAAAAAATAACTTGGGGATGGGTGGCTATTTTCTCTATGAAAGCCATACAGACTTCGTCAGATTCATGTCTCTGTCGATGCAAGTTAAGCGTATGATACATTTCTTTAAAAGCCAGTTAGGCGATACGTGGGCCATCATGCCCCCCCCCCCCCCCCCCCCCCTTGTTGTACAATATCTCTACCCCCATAAGGATTTACATATTAGAAAAATTTCATTTCATTTCCTTAGACTTCTACAATAACCCTTTCTCTCATAGAAACACTTTTTCACACCTTTCATGAAAATGGCTTTAATAGAAAAAACATTGTGGGAAATGAAGAAATTGCTCGTAACAAGAAATTTCTGCTTTTCCCACAATGTTTTGTACTCTGTCAGATAATTTAACCATCATCTGACACAGTATTTACTCTTTTCTTCAGATACTTTGGATTTGGAAGAGTCAAAATATTGCAAAAGAGGATTTACACTTAACTTTCATGCTTGATAGCATCAAATTTTAATTAACAAATTCAACACACCTGTACCAAGTTTTGTATTTTAAACGAAACAATGGGCATGAGTCTTTCCTCTGTGGTGGGTTTTCCCATAAGGAACAGTATTTCTGCGGCCAGAGTCAGAATTCTGGCACTCTACATGAAGATAACCACCAAGTCCTTTCTTTGATTCACATTCTAACTCTTTACCACACAGCAAACTTTTAGATTCGTCTAAAGTGAAAGCATTTGCAATCAACAAATTCAGTATGGTTTGTATGCCCTATTGGGGAAAGTTGCGTGAGAAAGGGTAGAAAACATTGTGAGAAAAGAAGAAAATTCTGGTTACAAGCATTTTCTCCTTTTCTCACAAGTTTTTCAAATGCTTTCTTGGTCTGGGTTGTTAAAATTCGGGATTGTGTGGTAAGTGGTTAAACTAAATAATGTCAACGGAACTGGTTTTAGTCTGCAAGCTTCACAAAACTGAAAAGCTTCAAACAACACAGAAAGTCCTACGATGCTTCCTGCCAACAATCACTCGAATTATGAAAATGCTTTCAACCGGACAATCCTTATTTCACAAGTTTCCCCTTCACAAGTAGACCCGAAACCATAGCTACATGTATGTTGCATATAATCATTTTCAACTGACTTACTTGCACGATTCACTTTACTTTTCTTAAAACGTCCTCGATTGTCTCTCCGCTTCACAGCGAAAACAGTTGGGTCAGCCATTTTTGGAGTGCAAGATTATGATGTCACAAAAGAGGAAAACTCCTAGTCACATGACAAAAATTACTTAAAATAGGACTCGACGGAAGACAGCGAGATAGGTCGAACAGCCTTTCCGAAAACTTCGATATTACACGATATTTGCCGATGAGTTAGGTGTCGTAGACCTTGAGACAAACATTCTGACGAAGTTTCATGTGTATCGGACTGAAAATGTGGCGTCTAGAGCGTACACAAAGATGTTTTCAAAGGTTTGACCTAGTGACCTAGTTTTTGACCCGACATGACCCGTTTTCAAACTTGTCCGAGATATCATCAAGACAAACATTCTCACCGTATTAGACGGAAAATGTGGCCTCTATAGTGCACACAAGGTTTTACTAGGAGTTGACCTTACCAGATAAACATTATGACCAAGTTTTGAGGAGTATCCAACTGAAAATGTCGCCTCTAGAGCGTACACAAGGTAAAAGTTCACGACGCATGACGGACGCTGCACGATCAAAACGCTTATCTTGAGCACTTTGTGTTCAGGTAAGCAAATAAAACCACGTGCAGTTGCTTAAATTCACATAATAGTTTTTCCTTATTGAATTGGGATAACTTATCCTTTGCAACTCTCTTTGTCCGTTTCCTTATAGACGTGTTTTAAGGTCTTATGCCAGAGTTAGATCGGATATTGGCTCTACCAGACTCGGGATTATTTAGTAATGGTTTAAAACTTAATTTTTACAGCAAAGTAGTCTCTTTGAAAGATGAACCTTACTGAAGTAGCCAGGTTCACAAAATGTGCAGAAATTATGTCAGCCAATTGTTTTGCTAGCAAAAATCCAAAAATATTAACTAGATGACATAAATCCAGTCGAAACAAGACAAATTTTTGATGCATAGCATCAAAGAAGCCGGCAATTTTTTTGTTACCATCAATAAGGAAGGTGCTTTAGCAATAACTCGCTTATATTATTAATAAGGTGCTTTGTGGGCAATTTTGTGATTAGATCTTGAATAGCATATCGGTTAACACACACATACCCAGCCAGTCTTGGTGCTAGCTTGACTTGCGAGACAAAAGCAACATCAAACAACTTTTGTTAGTTTACTGGTTATATCACTTCGATGCATAGGGTGTTTTTCTTAAGAAATATTATCAAACACCTATCCAGCGTTTAATCGGTTTTGTCTATTGTTTCTGTAACTGCAAACTTGGCACAAATCTGAAATTATGGCTTTGAAGTGATTTGAAATGCAATGACTATAAAAAAAGCAGTTGGCTACAGTTTTGGTAGGAGTATGTTTTTACGTATTACCAGAAGACAAAATCTTAAACAATGTGGAATGGAAATGAAGGTATTGTTTGGGAAAAGTAATGACATTTAGATTCAAAGATCAAGATAAACAACTGTAACACAGAATCATGATTTCAAACAACTTTATTTTAACAAAAAGGAGTATCAAAAGTATAAAAGCATAGTATCAAACATATAAACAAGAATGTTTGTAAAACACAAAAGCCTCTGCTAAGGCAATTTTTCTGTAAATTTGACGTTGAACTGTGACCTTGAAAGATGATCTTGGCCTTGGTAATAACAGAAAGGTCTTACTGCAAGGAATACATATGTGAAATACATAAGCCCTATCAATTACTGTTCTGGGTACAAAGATGTTTATATCAAGGAGGATTTAACGAAATCTCGCTCCCAAGTATTTTTCCAGGCGCTTAAACTGCAAAAGGACGGTCACGTGAAGAGCACTTGGACATCAGATGGTGTAATTTTAATTAAAGCCAATGATGATCGTATTACAAGGTTTGAAACATTAAAGGACTTTAATGACTTTAAACAAAAAGAGGGTCTACATTCATAAAGGTTGAACCCATTACCAAACGACAAAATTTTGGACCAATCCAAATTGAAAGATGTTACAGACGGCAATCCAGATTGCATGTTAACTGCAAACCTACTATGCCATATATTAGAAGGCATTCTGAGAAAAGAAGAAATTGCTTGAAACAATCTGTTTCTTTCTCTTCAAACAATGCTTTACGTAATACAATATCCCAACGTCATGAAAAAAAGTGATTGTACGGGAAATGGTAAAGTAGTCCTTAACAATTGTTGTTCAGTATAAATCATGTTCACAGACAAATCAACGAACTGTGAAAAAGTCAAACCAGTGAGTTTAATCTATATCTATATCCTAGTTCTTATTCAATAGACGACATCAATTTTACTTCGTCGGCATTAGTTTGTCTTTCCATATAAGGTGACCAGTTGTGTACGCTGTTTTAGTTCATTTTCGTATATAAGTCTTGGTGAATTTTTCCTCTGTTTTTTTTTTTTTTTTTTTAATGACAATAACTGACGGTAATGGGTGTACAAAGCCACTTAAGTGTCAAATAAAACAGTCTAAGTCTTGTCATGTGTATAAAGAATACAGTCACACAGACAAATCTTGTCGTCTGCAAATAAGCCTTTTTGAGCCTCCAAATAGCATACAATAAATTTTCCATTGCCCTTATTAATGTCACTGGGAGAGGACAATGCTTTGCCGGAGTGTACTGCGATTGAGAAGACGAATTGGATATCTATTACGAAATGTGCTCATACAAGAGGACACTTTTTTTCCTACTAGTAAATCATTTTAGTCTGTTGAATGAACAATCATCTGTTCAGACCTACTCACAGTTAGATTATGTGACTCCTTTCAATTTTGCGATGCTGTATTGTGGTACAGTGTTGTCTATGACAGCAACAATAACACAGCAACGCATGATAATGTCTAAAATCCTAAATATAGGAACTTTGTCAAAGTTTCAAGAGATATCTTCCATTGCAGTTATATATAGAATTATGTAACTCATTTTGTACCAAACTGTCTTTTCAATACCTTGAACGAGGACTAAATTCCGTGCACATGTACCTTTATCTTCAACCAATCTCTCATTTGATTTTAATAAGGTCGTTAATGTTTGTCTTTTTTTATTTCATAATTCTCTTCAAGATGAAATCTCACTCCATATAGGCTTTACACACCGATCGGTTTGCACATCTGTGCAACCTGACGGATGTGAAAGCTTCCGCCACGTTAAAGTAACCACGATGACCGAAATTATGCGAACTGTAGTGCAATAAACCAATTTTCAAATATGTTGGGGCCAATTCATGCAATTCGCTCACAAGTATTTCTTCCGCTTGGAATTACTTAATAAGAAACTTGATGAAACAAGATTAGTCTGGAAAACCAGCGATAACATACGACGTTTACATTAGATTTCCACGTGTAAATGCATTCCATAAAACCCATAAAAATTCCATAAAAAGATAAATGTACTTGTGCTATGTTTAACGATCCTCTGATATAAATATGCATTCTTCTCCATTTTTATCATTTTACGGTTCGATTTATGTCTCCTGAATTGTTTTCACAGACATACCTTGTTAACCGAACACTTTCAAGTCCTTTAAAAATGAAAGTTCACACAACGATCGATACCGTGCTGTGGGTGCCTGTCAGAGTTGCCTCCCGTAGACAATTTCTGATAGGTATTCTCATCGCGGAATTTGATCTCATCAAGTCTGTACATAGCATGCGATAATATCCGTCTAAGATACATGTACTATTTTTTTATGATCCTCCGACGTAAACATACACTTTTATTCCATTTTTATTAATTTACAGTCCGAGTTATGTTTCCTGATTTGTTTTCTCAGACGGCCAATCTCTGTTTTTTTACACGCATTACCTTTAACCAAACACTTCCAAATCCTAGATAAAATGAAGTTCACAAATTGTTCGATACCGCACTGTGGGTCCCTATCAGAGCTGCCTCCTATAGACAATTCCTGATAGGTACTCCCATTGCGGAAATTAATCTCATGAAGTCTATAGTTAGATTGCTAGACTGTTTTCCTGGTAAATTAATCGAATTTTGTTCTGGTTCCATGTAATATATACTAAATTTAACACTTGACTCATGAACCTATTTCCATTTATTTTTACACTTGCTTTTTGTTTGCCTTATCGCGGTGCTGGCGGTACAGATCTTCGGATGATGAAGGCTTTGCCTTTTCTTGCGGAAAGAATTACATTTGAAGTCTTGACGGTACGTTTTTTCTATTTTGACAGTTACTTACCACCATAACCATGTACCTACCTAAAATTCGTGGGCGCCGTCAAGAGATCTCTACCTTTTTGAACACTGTTCTTGTATTCTCTATCCTCCTCAGCATCACACCACATATTTTGACATTATTATACTTACCTGTCCTATATATGCTTACCTCTGTCGACGTTCATCCAAATCCAGGGCCAAACTCTACTGAAACCGAAATATCTACAACATCTTTTCTATCAGATGACATACCTAACACTTCTTCATACTCTGAAATACTAAAAAGTGGACTCAGTATAATGCATCTAAATATTCAAAGCTTGAGGCCAAAGCTGACAATTCTTGAAGCTGAGATCCAGCAATATGACATAGTTATTCTCACTGAAACATGGCTTAACCAATCCATACAAAATACAGAATTTATTTTGCCAAATTTTCAACCTCCATTCAGACGTGACCGAAAGGACCGAATCGGAGGCGGTGTTGCAATCTATGTTCACGAGGGAATCCAAGCAAAAGAACGAACCGAGTTTAATGTTAATGGCACCGAGTCTCTATGGATCGAGCTAGTTTTTGGCGAACGTAGTATTCTTCTTGGTGGCATATACCGGCCACCAAACTCAAATAATGACCAATGGTTATTAATGGAACAAAGTATAGACCAAGCCTTTTCCCAGATTTTTGATAACATAATTGTAACAGGTGACTTTAATATGAATTTACTTGGTGCAAATTCCAATAAAATTACTAACCTCTTTTCATCGTATAATGCCGAGCAATTAATAACATCGCCCACGTTTTACACAGAATCAAGTAACTCTCTTTTAGATTTAATGTTTACCAAAAACAAGGATAGTGTTATTTCAAGTTTTGTCGCAGAACCATTCATCCCGAACCTTACTCGTTTCCATTGACCTGTCGTACTTGTCTTAAGACAAACAAAGCCCAAACGGTTAACCTATAAAAGACGTATATGGCTTTATGAAAATGGTGATTATGATGCATACCGGAGAAAGCTACACGAAACCGACTGGAACTCTCTGACGGACATCAACGACCTTGACATTGCTACTAAAAACATAACAAATACTATATTATCAGCAGCTGAAGATACAATTCCAAACAAATTAGTAACAATACGTCCTAACGATGTCCCATGGATGAACAACGAAATTCGAAATCTTATCAAAGCTCGTAATAAAATACACAAACATGCTAAGAAATCCGATACCCCAGCAGCATGGGCTAAGTTTAGAGCAGCGAGAAACAAGGTCACAAAACAGATACACTTAGCAAAACATACTTATCAACATAAATTAATACAAACTGTTAATTCATCGAATGTTTCAGCGAAAACATTGTTTTAAAATAGCTAAACAACTTACAAATAAACAATCGTCTCAATCCATCCCAACTTTATTCGACACCTACTTTGAGGCGACAACTGATGTATCTAAAGCAAACCTTCTTAATAACTATTTCTCTCAACAATCCAATATTGATGACCATGGCCATGACCTTCCCCCAGCTGTCAAACAAACTGACGCTACCTTAGACTCAATTGTTCTGACTCCTACTGATGTTAGAGACGCCATCTCTTCCATTGATCCAACAAAAGCCTGTGGTCCAGATCTTATTAGCCCGAAATTACTTCGCGAAGGCACACAGGAACTGTGTGTACCATTGTCAATTTTTTTCAACAAACTTCTCGTACATTCCTATTTTCCTGATTGTTGGAAACTTGCCAATGTTTACACCCGTTTTTAAAAAGGGCGATCCATCTCAACCAAGTAACTATCGTCCGATCTCTCTCTTAAGCTGTATCGGCAAACTATTTGAGCGGTGTGTGCACAAGTACATATACAATTACCTTATCGGAAATAATCTAATAACACCGTATCAATCAGGCTTCATTAAAAATGATTCGACTGTTAATCAGCTAACCTATATATATGACGACATATGCCGTGCTTTAGATCAAGGAAAGGAGGTTAGGGCAGTATTTTGTGACATTTCTAAAGTTTTTGATAGAGTTTGGCATTGCGGTCTTATCCATAAACTTTTTACTCTTGGAATTACTGGTCACTTACTTAATTGGTTTGAATCATACTTGTCATCTCGAAAGCAACGTGTCGTCTATGCATCTGCCTCTTCAGCTTGGTCTCCTATAAATGCCGGAGTTCCTCAAGGCTCCATTTTGGGGCCTCTTCTTTTCCTAATTTACATTAATGACATTGTTACAAACATTCAATCAAATATTCGCCTTTTTGCTGATGATACAAGTCTTTACGTCATAGTCGAAAATCCGAATGAAGCTGCAGCAGTCCTGAATGCTGATCTTGATGCGATCTATTCTTGGTCTAAGTCTTGGTTGGTCACATTCAACCCTTCAGAAACAATCTCTATGCTCTTTTCCAAGAAACGCAACGGGGTGACCCATCCTTCTCTGTACATGAATCAAATACTTATTGAAACTGTGTCTACACACAAGCATCTTGGCTTAACTCTATCTAGAGACGCGAAATGGACATCTCACATATCAATAATCATTGATAAAGCATGGCAAAGAATAGGTGTGATGAGAGCCCTTAAATTTCTATTGAACCGTAAAAGTCTTGAACGTATGTATTTCTCTTTCATTCGACCACTTTTAGAGTATGCAGACATAGTTTGGGACAATATTAGTGATGCTCATAAGCAAGACCTTGAATCTGTCCAAAACAAGGCTGCAAGAATCGTGACTGGTGCGACTAAATATTGTAACATTCAAAAACTGCTTTTTGAACTCAAATGGGAAACTTTAACTGAAAGAAGAAAGAAGCACCGCCTTATAATGTTATACAAGAGGTTAAATGGAATTTCCTCGCCATATTTAACCAGCCTCAGTCAAAGTTCCCAAAATGACGATGAAAGGTACAATTTAAGACATTTAAGAAGTGTCCGAGCCAATACGCAATTCTACAATTCCACTTTTCTGCCACGTACAGTTCGAGACTCGAACTTGTTACCCGAAAGTACGACAAATTCTTCAACAATCGAGCAATTTAAGATGCTTCTGAACAACAACCGCGTTAGATCCTGCACCTTATTTGATTTCGGCCTACGAAAATGCCAAATCCTGCACACCAGATTACGACTTGGATGCAGTTCTTTAAACTATGACCTACATGGGAGAAATTTGGTCGATAATTCTCTTTGCCAATGTGGACAGGTGGAAACAGTTGATCACTTCTTAATTCACTGTCGTCGTTACCAACAAATTCGTATCGATACTTTTTCCAACATCCCTTGTCCATTAACTACAAATAATCTACTCTTTGGGAACGATCGTTTAACAATAGATGAAAACAAACAAATATTTGCTGAGGTCCATCGTTTCATCTTAGCAACCAAAAGGTTTTCTACTTAAGGAAGGGCTTCCCCATTTTTTTCTGAGGATTGAATAGCCAGCACAGCGACTCTAATGGTAAACCACAAAAGTGAGTGTAACCTTACAAAAAACTAAATGTTCATTCATGGGTAAAACAAAAAGATATCCCTACCTACGACACCTTATACAACGGTAAAAACTTTTTTTTGTAAATATTATCGGGAAAGGAATTAATATAAGCCACAAGCTTATTTTCCAATCCCATCTTGTTTGTTCATGTGAAATGGTACTGTGAATGAAAATTTTTTAAATAAAATAAAGTTTAAACTAATTACTGTTCAGAAGTTTTTGTGCAGATTGGACTAACAAACAGACAGGACAAAACCTATATGCTCCCGATATATCAATGGGGGGCATAAAAGGAAATTGTAGTCAAGGGGTATGCGCAAAACTGTTGCAAGTACATATACATTGTATATGCACTTACAATAGTTTTGCGCTAACCCCTCAAAGTGGAATTAAACTTGTATAAAGCTACCACCCCGATGGACCTTTGCAAAGTAGTGTCTTCAGCCAACAGTTTATATATGCAATATTAGTGTGGGTAGATATGAAGGATAAAACAAATTTACATCTATAAAATATATGACACAATTAAAGGTTTTATTGAGTACATACAACATAGGGTTTAGAAAAAAAAAAAAAAAAAAAAAAAAAATCAAAAAGTGGTTTTGTCTTGTTTAAATCTAAGTCTTTTTTTTTAAAATAGGGACTTTCAATTCTTAGGGTTTCATGCAAATAGAGGTGGTCACTTTAAAGCTGCTTTACTAAAGATTGTGGACAAATATTTCTTTTATTTTGCTATAATGACTTTAAATATTTGAAATGAAATGTTTGACAAGGTATGGCGATTAAGAATTATTTTTGATTATCGCAAATAAACTTTTGAAATGGCGAAATTTACCCCGACTACTAGCCGGGGTATATTAGAGCTCTGAATCTTGGAAATGCATTCGCCAGATTGCATATCATGACAAAGTATGTATAAGAAATGTGTTTTTCAAAATTTTTATTTTTTTTACCAAAATATGTGGAAGAGCAGCTTTAATTGCAAGCGTGCCGCTTTGTTATTGTCACGTGAAGAAAACAAAAACTGAGGTGCGTTCTTTAGAGCGAGATTTTTAAGATGCTCAATAAGATTTTAATCGGGATATCTCGCGCAATTCAGTAGAAATTCTACAGTGTTGCGCGAGATATCCCGATTAAAATCTTATTGAGCGGTTTAAAAATCTCGCTCTAAAGAAGGCACCTCTGGATTGAACCGATTTATTGGGATCAGTCAGTAATCAGTTATCAAATAATATTTAGAAATAGAGTTCAAATACAAAATCTGTACTTTTCATGCTCGCAATTTATGTGAACAGCACAAGGAAAAAATGTGTAATACTGCGCTAATCTACCCTTTTTTTAACTGGTCCCCTGTTGTATCGTGTATTACACGTATAGTAGTATCGGGGAGGTAACCAGTCTATACTAGTTTAAGAAGAGTTACGCTGCCTGTGGGATCCTTCATTAATCAGTTATTAAATTATTTTTCATAAATACGAAATCTGTACTTTTCATGCTCGAAATTCATCTCAACAATACATACATAAAAAAAAAAAAAAAAAAAAAAAATGCAACATACTATTAAAATTATTTTGAGTGAATATGTCGGAAAAGTTGTGCAATGATGTATCCCGAAATTCCCCATGTGCATAAAAAAAAAAGCATTCCTACTGGAAGCCGGCTTCAAGAGCCGGCTTCCAATAAAATCACCAATGCCATTCCTGTGATGCGCGTAATTACTCTAGAGAAAACACTTCTTTTTCCCCATGTTCAAACACTGTCCAGTGCAGGAATCTGAAGAATGTGTTATACTTAAAGGACTACGCTATTTACGATAGGACGGTGGACATTATCCACTAGATTGGTTACCTCCCCTGATTCAGCAAGTGTGTAGGGACCGGTACAGGCTACTAAAAACGGGCGGAATTCTGCCCGTCTATTTTTAGAACAGCCATGACGCAAGACTAATAGAGATTCATTGGAGGTCACTCTCACATCGAAAGCAGAGGATTTTCCGACATTTTTGACCTCACGAATAAGTGAATTGTATTTTTGGTATTACCTTTTATGTTTACGTCTGCTAATATTCTTTTTAGTTTCGATTACCAATTTCAAATTGTGCAAAAAAAATCGCAATGTTAACTCCACAGCCAAACTGGAAATGTGTATACTGCTCTGATTGGCTATTCTGTGATATACATGTAGATGTAGCCCAATGAAAAGCAACGACACAATAGCCGGTGCCAGTTGTAATAATGTATATCTACAACGGGGACCAATTCGATCATCCACTGGTTCTATTATCAAAAGTGATGATTCATTTTGGCCTTCCATATTCTGTCAATGTGGCTGTATTTCTTTCCTTGAACTAAATAAAGAATAAAATAGAAACAAAGCTAAGGGACAAATTCCACATCTCCAAGTAGGCCATAGTATTCAATTGGTGAATCTTATTGTTCTTACAGAATAGCACACTTCAAACATCGTATTTAATTAGGTAAAAATTAAATAATTCATTTCGCTATAAGCTGACAAGATATTGCATTCTGTATCAAACATGCAACCAGACAAGACTGTTCACCTAGCATGGTGTGACCGATATTTCATGATCTAAATCTCATGCATGTTCAGTCATTTTCTAAAATTGCTCATTTAGGTTTCAGCTTTGTAATGACCATTCTACTGTCATCTTGGGATCTGGATAAGATGTTTTCAAACATGCCTTGGCCTAAAAGTCTTTTAAAAATATTAAGCCACTTACCTACGGACATAACTTGTTATTAACCCCCTACAGAAAACGTTATCCGTGAAAAGTAGTATTTGCAATTTACAAAAAAAAAATACTCCCTTTCTCCTTTTTGTTACACCTAAAAATATGCCGACACAATATCTATTTTATTCATACTCCAGACACCAGACAAGACTGTCCACCTAGCACAGTGTGGCCAATACAGGAAGGAGCATTTCTCTAGGCATGTCAATGGCCATTTTCTTAGCTGCTCAATACAGTATAGGTTTCAGCATGTCAATGGCCATCTTGATGTCACTTTGGGTTACGATTACAATGGCTTCAGACATGCCTTGGCCTGACAGTCTTTTATGAAAGAAACGGATGCATTGTAATAAAAGTTGTTTGGGTTAGGGTTATATTTGTGCTATATGACCCCTGTCCCTGGCTACAGTGTAGATAATGGAAATCTGTCAGTTTACTGAACCTCGCCTATCTTTAAGGATTTCATGGAGGTATACTGACATTTTAAGTGAACTTTTTACCCGATACTTTGATTTTTATTTTGACTCAGCAGTGTCATATTTTTCATGTTAACCCTGTAACACACAATCACGAGTTTTCACGACCCTGAGGAAGAAGCCTTTGGAAAATATTGTGGGAAAAGGAGAAAATGCTCATTACGAGCATTTTCTCCTTTCCCCACAATATTTTCTACTCTATCATGGGCAAATTCAATCTCTTGAGCCATTTTTAAATTTTCGTCTGCAAGTGCTTTCAATTTGGACAAGTCTAAATTTTTGCCATGTGGTAAAGAGGTAAAGATGGGTTTGCTAGCAACCTGAGTTTAATTGTTGATACCTAATATAAATTGACCGAACTTGCCATTTAATGCAATATTTCAATAAATGATGACCCAAACATTTACATAATAATTAATCCTTTACCAAATGATGAAATTTAAGACTTGTCCAAATTAAAAGCATATATTTGCAGATAATGAATCAATTGTGGCTGAAACGCAAGTTTTGTCTTGGAAAGGGAAGTAACCAACATTTTGTCCTTTTCCAAAAATACTTTCAGAAACCTTCTCTATTTCATTTGTTATAACACAGGATTGATTAGTATAGGGACAATGGAAATTCCTACAGAAAATTTACTCGATGTTGCCTGTTTTTATTTGAATGTAATGTTGATTTCAAGTTTCAACAAGTTAACTCAAAAGAATTTTTCACTTGATACTGAATTTGATTTTTATTTTCACATATAGTTTTAGAATGGTATTGCATATGCTACATGCCATAATCTCTCTGACACATATGTTCAGCAGCTTGTAGACATGATAAGTCTCTATTTACCAGCCAGTAACTTGCTCGGAGGGAACATTAACAAAATAAAGGAAGTTGGGGTTTTGGTAACCAATTTATGAAAGGGTATTTGTTTTGTAACATTTGTAAGCGAACCTTTGAAGATGGTGCTGATACATGTCTAAAACCAGATTGCAATGGACAGAGGCTTGTGAGTACCTCACAGAGCTTTTTCATGACAGGAGATCTTGAAGCTCAATTTAAATCAGTTTTGAGCAAATAAAAAAGGAAACTGGAAAGGAATACAACATAAGAATACTTGGAAGTCATCTACTATAACAGATATTGTTGATGGCACGGAATATAAAAAGCTAAAAGAAGAGGGAACGGTTTTAAATTTTATAATCCAACAACATTACTCTAGCAATATTCACAGATGCATTTCCTCTCTTCAAGGGTTCTGGAACATCATTGTGGCCTGTGTATCTTCTTATAAATGAAGTACCTAGACAACAAAGGTTCCAGCGAAAGAATATGGTGTTATGGGGTCTGTGGCAAGGTTGTGGGAATCCACATAAAACTACTTTCCTCAAACCACTTGTAAAAGATTTACAAAGATTATACGTAACTACGTTTCTTGTCTACATATGAAGAGAAATAATACAAAATATAATTCCTTTTGTTCGACTCATGCCACAGAAAGAGTTGTCTGTCCGGTTTATCCACTTGTGACAATATTTTCTGGGGCTTTTACACTGTCTGTCCATTGATCATCTTAGCATATTCAATGTATCAATGTGCAGTGTGGAAGGTGGCCTGAACTAGAAAGACAAATCGGATCAAAGGTTGTCGACCTGGTAGTATGCTCGAAAACAAAGTTCTTCTGTCACCCTGTTTTCTTAAATTCTCTTCCAATGTCGGTAAATTCTGGAGTGTATGGATGGAGAATGCATGTCAGTTTGCTAAGAATTACATATCAGCCTTCAAAGAAGACCTTTAATCACTTTAAAACTTCTCTCATTGTTTTCATCGACGGTTTGGCTGCCATTTTGATTTTCTTGACCGCCATTTTTTTTTTCTTCAAGGAATTATGGGAAGGGAGGAGGGATATGATTATAGGTATATATATCCAGAGTAATTTTCAGTTGCCTCCATAGCACAGTGGGTAAGACCACTGTGCCAAGAGCCATTTTTGGTCCTGGTGGCCTGAGCTTCGAACCCCAGCTGTGCCATTTCTTTTTCTTATAATTTATTTTTATCATTTTTTTTAATCATTATCATTTATTCTTATGTCAATGGCCAATTTCAAAATACTTCAAAGATGTATAAGATGATTTCATGGAAATGACTTCAGCATCATGCTATATCTTTAATGTCTTTGGCTGCGCACGTATGAGTGGGTAGTTGTGAAAGCCAAGTTACAGTTCTTGTCTATGTATTTAGAAGAAAGGGTAGGGCAATTTCAGTTTTCTTTTTCTTACCTAAGCAACAGGAACCGGTTGCTTCCGAAAGCATCAGAAGTCGAGTCTATGTTTTCGTGGACGCGCAAGGTACGTGCGGGTATTTATTGAGACCAATTTAATGTTTCGGGGGCCCTAGTAAGAGAAAAAGGGAAAAAAATTGGTTCCCATTGTTTGACTTATGCAACAGGTACCGGTTGCCAACGAAGGTCTCGGAAGTTGATTGTATGTTTTCACAGTTGCCCCCATAGCACAGTGGGTAAGACAGCTGTACCAAGAGCCATTTTTGGTCCTGGTGGCCAGAGCTTTGAACCCCAGCTGTGCCAACTTTTTCTTATAATTTATTTTTATCATTTTTTTAATCATTATCATTTATTCTTTTTTCATTGGCCAATTTCAAAATACTTCAAGGATGTATAAGATACATGTATTTTCATGGGAAAAATTTCGGAATCATGCTATACCTTTTATGTCTTTGGCTGCGCACAAGAGCCGTGTATGGCTGTTTCTGCACAGCGAGTAAAACTGCTACGTATGAGTGGGTAGTCGTCAAAGACAAGTTACAGTTCTTGTCTATGTATTTAGAAGAAAGGGTAGTGCAAAAGTCAGTTTTCTTTTTCTTACTTATGCAACAGGAACCGGTGGCTTCTGATAGCATCGGAAGTCGATTCTATGTTACCGCGGACGCGCAAAGGTCATGTACGTACTGGTAGTTATTGAGACCGATTTAATGTTTCGTGGGCCCTAGTAAGAGAAAAAGGAAAAAAAAAAATTGGTTCCAATTGTTTGACTTATGCAACAGGTACCGGTTGATTCCGAAAGTTTCGGAAGTTGATAATATATTTTCGCAGGCGCGCAATGGTCATCTACATGTGGGTAGTTATTGAGACCAATTTAATGTTTCGGTGGCCGAAGTAAGAGAAAAGGGAAAAAAATTTGGTTCCCATTGTTTGACTTATGCAACAAGTACTGTTGCCTCCGAAAGTGTCAGAAGTAGATTGTATGTTTTCGTGGGCACGCAAAGGTCATGTATGTGCAGGTAGTTATTGAGACCGATTTAATGTTTACTGGGCCCTACCCTAGTAAGAGAAAAAAGGAAAAATTTGGTTCCCATTGATTGACTTATGCAACAGGTACCGGTTGGTTCCGAAAGTTTCGGAAGTTGATAATATATTTTCGCGGGTGCGCAAAGGTCATCTACATGTGGGTAGTGATTCAGACCAATTTAATGTTTCGGTGGCCGCAGTAAGAGAAAAGGGAATACAATTTGGTTCTTATTGTTTGACTTATGCAACAAGTACTGTTGCCTCCGAAAGTGTCGGAAGTAGATTGTATGTTGTTGTGTGCGCGCAAAGGTCATGTAGGTGCAGGTAGTTATTGAGAACGATTTAATGTTTACTAGGCCCTAGTAAGAGAAAAAGGGAAAAATTTGGTTCCCTTTGTTTGACTTATGCAACAGGTACCGGTTGCTTCTGAAAGTTTTCGCAAGTCGATAATATGTTTTCATGGGCGCGCAAAGGTCATGTACATGCGAGTAGTTATTGAGACCGATTTAATGTTTGGTGGCCCTAATGAGAGAAAAGGGGAAAAAAAATTGGTTCTCATTGTCTGACTTATGCAACAAGTACCGTTGCCTCCGAAAGTGTCGGAAGTCGATTATTTGTTTTTGCGGGCACGCAAAGGTCATGTACGTGTGGGTAGTTATTAGGACCGATTTAATGTTTACAGGGCCCAAGTAAGAGAAAAAGGGAAAAATTTGGTTCCCATTGTTTGACTTATGCAACAGGTACAGGTTGCTTCTGAAAGAGTCGTAAGTGGATTATATGTTTTTACAGGAGCGTAAAGGTCATGCACGTAAGGATAGATATTGAGACGATTTAATATTTCAGTGGCCCTAGTAAGAGAAAAGGGAAAAAATCGGTTCCCATTGTTTGACTTATGCAACGGGTAGCAGTTGTTTCAGAAAGTGTCGTAAGTCGATTTTATGTTTTCGCAGGCACGCTACAGTCATGTATGTGGTGGGGGGGTAGGTAGTCATCAAAACCGATTTAATGTTTCGATAGCCCCGGTAAGAGAAAAGGGAGAAATTTGGTTCCCTTTGCTTGACTTTTGCAATAGGTATCAGTTGCTTCCGAAAGTGTCGTATGTCGATATTTCATGATTTCGCGGCAGTGTAACTAGCACATATGAGCTGGTAGGCATCGTAACTACGTTTCTTGTCTACACATGAAGAGATATAAAACAAAATATATTTCCTTTTCTTCGAGTTACGCTACAGGAACCAGTTGCTACAGAAAGAGTTGTCTGTCCGGTTTATCCACTTGTGACAATATTTTCTAGGGCTTTTACACTGTCCATTGATCATCTTAGCATATTCAATGTATCAATGTGCAGTGTGGAAGGTGGCCTGAACTAGAAAGACCAATCGGATCAAGGGTTGTCAACCTGGTAGTATGCTCGAAAACATGCGACCATTTCTTCTGTCACCCTGTTTTCTTAAATTTTCTCGCCCAATGTCGGTAAATTCTGGCGTGTATGGATGGAGAATGCATGTCAGTTTGCTAAGGATTACATATCAGCCTTCAAAGAAGACCTATAGTCACTTTAAAAATTCTCTCATTGTTTACATCGATGGTTTGGCCGCATCTTTTTTTTTTCTTCAAGGAATTATTGGAAGGGAGGGAGGATATGATTATAGGTATATATATCCAGAGTAATTTTCAGTTGCCTCCATAGCAAAGTGGGTAAGACCACTGTGCCAAGAGCCATTTTTGGCCCTGGTGGCCAGAGGTTCGAACCCCAGCTGTGCCATTTTTTTTTTTTTTTTTTTCCTTATAATATATTTTTATCATTATTATTCTTTTTTAAACATTATCTTTTATTCTTATGTCAATGGCCAATTTCAATATACTTCAAAGATGTATAAGATATTTCCATGGGAAGATTTCGGTATCATGCTATATCTTTGATGTCTTTGGCTGCGCGCAAGAGCCGCGTATGGCTTTTTCTGCACAGCGAGTAAAACTGCTACGTATCAGTGGATAGTCGTCAAGTACAAGTTACAGTTCTTGGCTATGTATTTAGAAGAAAGAGTAGGGCAAAAGTCAGTTTTTTTTCTTACTTATGCAACAGGAACCGGTTGCTTCCGAAAGCGTCGGAAGTCGATTCTATGTTTTCACGGGCGCACAAAGGTCATGTACGTGCGGCTAGTTATTGAGACCAATTTAATGTTTTGGGGGCCCTAGGAAGAGAAAAAGGAAAAACATTTGGTTCCCACTGTTTGACTTATGCAACAGGTACCGGTTGCTTTCGAAAGTTTCGGAAGTTGATAACATGCTTTCGCGGGCGCGCAAAGGTCATGTACATGCGGGTAGTTATTGAGACTGATTTAATGTTTCGGGGGCCCTGGTATGAGAAAAAGGGAAAAGAATTTGGTTCCCATTGTTTGACTTATGCAACAGGTACCGGTTGCTTCCGAAAGTTTCGGAAGTCGATAATATGTTTTCTTGGTCGCGCAAAGGTCATGTACATGCGGATAGTTATTGAGACAGATTTAATGTTTTGGTGGCCCTAGTAAGAGAAAAGGTAAAAGAAATTGGTTCCCATTGTTTGCCTTTATGCAACAGGTACCGGTTGCCTCGGAAAGTGTTGGAATTCGATTGTATGTTTTCGCGGGCGCACAAAGGTCTTGTACGTGCAGGAATGAATGAATGCTGCTTTATGGCGCATCGACAGTGTACGTGCAGGTAGTTATTGAGACCAAATTAATGTTTACGGGGCCCTAGTAAGAGAAAAAGGGAAAAATTTGGTTCCCATTGTCTGACTTATGCAACAGATACAGCTTGCTTCTGAAAGAGTCTTAAGTGGATTATATGTTTTCGCAGGCGCATAAAGGGGATGAACGTGGGAATAGATATTGAGACCAATTTAATGTTTCAGTTGCCCTAGGAAAAGAAAAGGGAAAAATTGGTTCCCATTGTTTGACTTACGCAACAGGTACCGGTTGCTTCCGAAAGTTTCTTATGTCGATGATACATTTTTGGCAGGCGCGCAAAGGTCATGTACATGCTGGTAGTCATCGAGACCGATTTAATGTTTACGGGGCCCTAGTAAGAGAAAAAGGGAAAAATTGGGTTCCCATTGTTTGACTTATGCAACATGTAGAGATTGCTTCTGAAAGAGTCGTAAGTGGATTATATGCTTTCGCAGGCGCCTAAAAGTCATGCACGTGGGGATAGATATTGAGACCGATTTAATGTTTCGGTGGCCCTAGTAAGAGAAAAGGGAAAAAATTGGTTCCCATTGTTTGAAATTGCTTCTGAAAGAGTCGTAAGTGGATTATGTTTCCACAGGCGCATCAAGGTCATGCACTTGGGAATAGATATTGAGACCGATTTAATGTTTCAGTTGCCCTAGTATGAGAAAAGGGAAAAAATTGGTTCCCATTGTTTGACTTATGCAACAGGTTGCGGTTGCTTCTGAAAGTGTCGTAAGTCGATTTTATATTTTCGCGGGCACTTAACGGTCATCTATGTGGTAGGGGGAGGTAGTCATCAAAACCGATTTAATGTTTTGGTAGCCCTAGTAAGAGAGAAGGCAGAAATTTCGTTCCTTTTGCTTGACTTATACAGTAGGTATCAGTTGCTTCCGAAAGTGTCGTAAGTCGATATTTCATGTTTTTACGGGATGCTCAACTGGCACATATGAGTTGCTTACGAAAGCATCGGAAGTCGATTCTTTGTTTTTGAGGGTGCGCAAAAGTCATGTACAGGTGGGTAGTTATTGAGGCCGATTTAATGTTCCGGGGGCCCTAGTAAGAGAAAAAGGAAAAAAAAAAAAAAAAAAATGGTTCCCATTGTTTGACTTATGCAACAGGTACCGGTTGCTTCCGAAAGTTTCGGAAGTCAATAATATGTTTTTGCGGGCACACAAAGGTCATGTACATGAGGGTAGTTATTGAGACCGATTTAATGTTTGCCTCCGAAAGTGTCGAAAGACAATTGTATGTTTTCGCGGGCGCGCAAAGGTCATGTACGTGGGTAGTTATTGAGACTGATTTAATTTTTACAGGGCCCTAGTAAGAGAAAAAGGGAAAAATTTGGTTCCCGTTGTTTGACTTATGCAACAGTTACCGGTTGTCTCCGAAAGTGTCGGAAGTTGATTGTATGTTTTTGCGGGCATGCAAAGGTCATGTATGCATGGGTAATTATTGAGACCAATTTAATGTTTATGGGTCCCAGGTAAGAGAAAAAAGGAAAAGTTTGGGTCCAATACCTTGACTACATGCAACAGGTACATGTTGCTTCTGAAAGAGTTGTAAGCGGATTATATGTTTTCACAGGCACGTGGGGATAGATATTGAGACCAATTTAATTTTTCGGTGGCCCTAGCAAGAGAAAAGGAAAAAAAATTGGTTTCCCATTGTTTGACTTATGCAACAGGTAGAAGTTGCTTCCGAAAGTGTCATAAGTCAATTTTATGTTTCCGCAGGCACGTAACGGTCATTTATGTGGTTTGGGGGTAGTCATTGAAACCAATTTAATGTTTCGGTAGCCCTGGTAAGAGAAAAGGGAGAAATTTGGTTCCCTTTGCTCGACTTATGCAATAGGTATCAGTTGCTTCCGAAAGTGTTGTAAGTCGATATTTCATGTTTTTGCGAGTGTGTAACTGGCACATATGAGTTGGTAGTCATCGTAACTACGTTTCTTGTCTACATATGAAGAGAAATAATACAAAATATAGTTCTTTTTGTTCGACTCATGCTACAATAACCAGTTGCTACAGAAAGAGTTGTCTGTCTAGTTTATCCACGTGTTACAATATTTTGTGGGGCTTTTACACTGTCCATTGATCATCTTAGCATATTTAATGTATCAATGTGCAGTGTGGAAGCTGGCCTAAACTAGAAAGACAAACCGAATCTAGGGTTGTCGACCTGGTAGTATGCCCGAAAACGTCCAAGTTCTTCTGTCACCCTGTTTTCTTAAATTCTCGCCCAATGTCGGTAAATTCTGGCGTGTATGGATGGAGAATGCACATTCGGGCACATTACGGTCATGTGCGTGGTGGGGGGGGGGGGTTAGTCATTGAAACCAATTTAATGTTTCGGTAGCCCTAGTAAGAGAAAAAGGAGAAATTTGGTTCCCTTTGTTTGACTTATGAAACCAGTTGCTTCCGAAAGCGTCATAAGTCGATATTTTATGTTTTCGCGGGTGTGTAACTGGCACATATAAGTTGGTAGTCATCGTAACTACGTTTCTTGTCTACATATGAAGAGAAATAATACAAAATATAGTTCCTTTTGTTCGACTCATGCTACAATAACCAATTGCTACAGAAAGAGTTGTCTGTCCAGTTTATCCACTTGTGACCATATTTTCTGGGGCTTTTACACTGTCCATTGATCATCTTAGCATACTCAATGTATCAATGTGCAGTGTGGAAGCTGGCCTGAACTAGAAAGACAAATCGGATCAAGGGTTGTCAACCTGGTAGTATGCTCTAGAACACACGACGAAGTTCTTCTGTCACCCTGTTTTCTTAAATTCTAGCCCAATGTCGGTAAATTCTGGCGTGTATGGATGCAGAATGCATGCCGGTTTGCTAAGGATTACATATCAGCCTTCAAAGGAGACCTACAATCACTTTAAAAGTTTCCTCATTGTTTGCATCGATGGTTTGGCCGCCATTTTGATTTTCATAGCCGCAATTTTTTTTTCAAGGAATTATGGGAAGGGAGGGGGTATGATTTTAGGTATAAATATCCAGAGTATTTTTCGGATAGTTTCGGATATGGATAATATGTTTTCGTGGGCACGCAAAGGTCATGTACATGTGGGTAGTTATTGAGACAGATTTAATGTTTCGGTGGCTCTAGTAAGAGAAAAGGAAAAAAAAAAAAAAAATTGGTTCCAATTGTTTGACTTATGCAACAGGTACCGGTTGCCTCCGAAAGTGTCGGAAGTCGATTGTATGTTTTCACGGGCACGCAAAGTTCATGTACAGTGTACGTGCGGGTAGTTATTGAGACCGATTTAATATTTACGGGGCCTTAGTAAGAGAAAAGGAAAAATTTGGTTCCCATTGTTTGACTTATGCAACAGGTACAGGTTGCTTCTGAAAGAGTCTAAGTGGATTACATGGTTTTGCAGGGGCGTAAAGAACATGCACGTAGGGATAGATACTGAGACCGATTTAATTTTTCGGTGGTCCTAGTAAGAGAAAAGGGAAAAAAAATGGTTCACATTGTTTGACTTATGCAACAGGCAGTGGTTGCTTCTGAAAGTGTAGTAAGTCGATTTTATGTTTTCGCTGGCACGTAACGGTCATGTATGTTGGGAGGACGTAGTCATCGAAACGGATTGATGTTTCGGTAGCCCTGGTAAAAGAAAAGGGAGAAATTTGGTTCCCTTTGCTTGGCTTATGCAATAGGTATCAGTTTCATGCTTCCGATAGTTTCATGTTTTCGTGGGTGCGTAACTGGCACCTGTGAGTTGGTAGTCATCGTAATTACGTTTCTTGTCTACAAATGAAGAGAAATAATACAAAATATAGTTCCTTTTGTTTGACTCGTGCTACAGGAACCAGTTGCGACAAAAAGAGTTGTCTGCCCGGTTTATCCATTTGTGACAATATTTTCTGGGGCTTTTACACTGTTCATTAATCATCTTAGCATATTCAATGTATCAATGTGCAGTGTGGAAGCTGGCCTGAACTAAAAAGACAAATCGGATCAAGGGTTGTCAACCTGGTAGTGGACCTGTATCATTTATGCCGAGGACGGACAACGAACGACGAAGTGGAACACTTGTAGGGGATTGTCTCAAAAGTATTCGGTAATTATATTCGCTACAGAGACGCACCGGATGTTAATCGTTTCAGGGATAAAAAAAAATCATTTTGATTAAATGGCGTCTAATGTCGCTTTCAACAATTTTACATTTATGTCATGGCGCAGTTCATTTATCCACGTCCTTTCCGGTATTCACCAGTACTAGGTTGGGGCGTATAAATGCCTTGCTGAATGATATCGTGACTTCGGTGGTACTCGAACACGTGAGAACCCGTCAGTCTGGAGCCTTGGATAAGTTTGGCAGATAATGGTTTAGTAGTTGGATTTGCAAGCTTTCGATTACCACTGAAGTCACGATGTCATTACTTGCTTTTTTTCATTTAGCTATTATAATTCTTATTGTTGGGGACATTGTCAACAAAACACTGGGTTATATCAGATGACATACGGTTAAGTCAGACTTCAGTATAGAGTTATAATGTTACAAAGGAAGATGAACTGATTTTCGATGCAAAGGCAATAAACACATTGTACTGTATCTGCACCCCCCTCCCCTCTGTAAAATAGAACTTCTTTACAGTGCTGACACCTTTGAAAGTTACAACGTGGAAGACTTGCTTTCTTGCGTCCATGAGTGTATTAACAATGAGTGGATAGTCATCAAAGCCAACTTCTTGTCTATGTATTTAGAAGAAAAGGTAGGGCAAAAGTCAGTTTTTTTTTTTTCCTTACTTGTGTAACAGGAACCGGTTGCTTCCGAAAGCGTCGGAAGTCGATTCTATGTTTTCGTGGGCGCGCAAAGGTCATGTACATGCAGTTATTGAGACCGATTTAATGTTTCGAGGGTCCTAGTGAGAGAAAAAGGAAAAAAAAAAAAAAAAAAATGGTTCCCATTGTTTGACTTATGCAACAGGTACTGGTTGCCTCCGAAAGTGTCGGAAGTCGATTGTATGTTTTTCGCGAGTGCGCAAAGGTCGTGTATGTGCAGGTAGTTATTGAGACCGATTTAATGTTTATGGGGCCCTAGTAAGAGAAAAAGGGAAAATTTGGTTCCCATTGTTTGACTTATGCAACAGGTAACGGTTGCTTCCGAAAGTGTCGTAAGTCGATTTTACGTTTTCACGGGCACATTACGGTCATGTGCGTGGTGGGAGGGGGGGGGGGGTAGCCATCAAAACCAATTTAATGTTTCGGTAGCCCTAGTAAGAGAAAAAGGAGAAATTTGGTTCCCTTTGACTTATCAAATCAGTTGCTTCCGAAAGCGTCATAAGTCGATATTTTATGTTTTTGTGGGTGTGTAACTGGCACATATGAGTTGGTAGTCATCGTAACTACGTTTCTTGTCTACATATGAAGAGAAATAATACAAAATATAGTTCCTTTTGTTCGACTCATGCTACAGGAACCAGTTGCTACAAAAAGAGTTGTCTGTCCAGTTTATCCACTTGTGACAATACTTTCTGGGGCTTTTATACTGTCCATTGATAATCTTAGCATATTCAATCTATCAATGTGCAGTGTTGAAGCTGGCCTGAGCTAGAAAGGCCAATCGGATCAAGGGTTGTCAACCTGGTAGTATGCTCGAAAACATGCGACCAAGTTCTTCTGTCACCTTGTTTTCTTAAATCCTAGCCCAATGTCGATAAATTCTGGCGTGTATGGATGGAGAATGCATGTCAGTTTGCTGAGGATTACATATCAGCCTTCAAAGAAGACCTATAATCACTTTAAAACAGTATTTCCCTCATTGTTTACATCGATGGTTTGGCCGCCATTTTCCTTTTTGGGGGCCACTTTTTTTTCTACAAGGAATTATGGGAAAGGAGGGGGGATATTATAGGTATATACATCCAGAGTAATTTTCAGTTACCTCCATAGCACAGTGGGTAATACCTCTGCGCCAAGAGCCATTTTTGGTCCTGGTGGCCAGAGGTTCGAACTACGGCTGTGCCATTTTTTTCTAATAATTTATCTTTGTTATTATTATTTTTTATTATTATCATTTATTCTTATGTCTAATTCTATGTCATGGGCCAATTTCAAAATACTTAAAAAATGTCTAAGATATTTTCATGGGAAAGATTCTGGTATCATGCTATATCTTTGATGTCTTTGGATGCGCGCAAGAGCCGTGTATGGCTTTTTCTGCACAGCGAGGAAAAACTGTTACATATGAGTGGGTAGTCATCGAAGCCAAGTTAGAGTTCTTGTTTATGTATTTAGAAGAAAGGGTAGGGTAAAAGTCAGTTTTCTTTTTCTTACTTATGAAATAGGAACCGGTTGGTTGCTTCCGTAAGTGTCGGAAGTCAATCCTATGTTTTCACGTGCGCTTAAAGGGTATGTACGTCCGGGTAGTTATTCAGAGAGATTTAATGTTTCGGGGGCCCTAGTAAGAGAAAAAAGGAAAAATCTGGTTCCAATTGTTTGACTTAGGCAACATGCACCGGTTGCTTCCGAAAGTGTCGGAAGTTGATAATATGTCTTTGTGGGCGCGTAAAGGTCATGTACATTATTGAGACAGATTAAATCTTTTGGTTCCCACTGTTTGACTTTTGCAACTGGTACGGGATGCCTCCGAAAGTGTCGGGAGTCGATTCTATGTTTTTAGTGGACACGCATAGGTCATGTACGTGGGGCTAGTTATTGAGACCGATTTAATGTTTTGGGGGTCCTAGTAACAGAAAAGGGGAAAAAAAAAAATTGGTTCCCATTGTTTGACTTATGCAACAGGTACAGAATGCTTCGAAAGAGTCGTAGGTCAATTGTATGTTTTCACGGGCGCATAAAGGTCATGCAAGTTGGGGTCGATATTGAGGCCGGTTTAATGTTTCGGTAGCCTTAGTAAAAGAAAAGAGAAAAAATGGCTTCCAATTTTTTGACTCATGCAACAGGTAACGGTTGCTTCCGAAAGTGTCAGAAGTAGATTTTATGTTTTCGTGGGCCTGTAACGGTCATGTACATGGTTGGGGGAAGGTTGTCATTGAAACCGACTTAATGTTTCGGTAGCCCTAGTAAGAGAAAAGGGAAACAAGAGGGCCATGATGGCCCTGTATCGCTCCACTGGCTTATAAACCATAAATACTAAACATTTCAATTCTGAGCCAAATGGTTTCAAAATGAAGACTTACAAAAGTTTTCTCTGTAAAAGCCCATGTGAAAGTTGAGACCTGCAAGGCAAAGCCATTTTTGATCCCAGAGCTATAATTACTTGAACCCTGGTAGAGGTCCACAAGATAAAGCTACATGCCAAAATAATACAAGTCTATGCTGTATGGTTATAAATAAGGTGATTTTCAAGTTTTGTCCATATGAAGCCTCTGTAAAACATAAGACCCCTAATGCAAGGCTAATTTCAAAACAAAAATCAAAACAGGAAGATTTCTTAAGTGGTCACTATGTAAGCCCATGTAAAATTTGTGACCCCTGCGGCGGGACCGATTTTGACCCCAGGGCTAAAATTTTGGCCTGCTTGGTAGAGGCCCACTAGATATAGCAACATGCAAAATTTGGTAGCTCTAGGCCTTATAGCTAGGTACAGGAAGATTTTTAAAGTTTTCTCTATATAAGCCCATGTAAAACTTGTGACCCCTGGGGCAGAGCCAATTTTGACCCCAGGGCTAAAATTTGAAGAAACTTGATAGAGGTCTACTACATAAAGCTACATGCCAAATTTGGTAGCCCTATGCCTTATGGTTTCAGACAAGAAGATTTTTAAAGATTTCCAATATTTTTCAGTTTTGTTGCCATGGCAACCAGAGTTTTTGAAGGAATCAAATTCTTTCAAGAAATTCTGAAGAGGACCATGGCAGGATCATTTCTGTGAAGTTTCATGAAAATTGGATGGGTAGTTTCAGAGAAGAAGATGTTTGAAATAAAAGTTAACGCACGGACGGACGGACGCACGGACGGACGGACGCACGGACGCACGACGGACACCGGGCCATGACATAAGCCCGCTGGCCTTCGGCCAGTGGAGCTAAAAATTGGTTCCCTTTGTTTGACTTATGCAATAGGTATCAGTTGCTTCTGAATGTATCGCAAGTCGATATTTCATGTGAAATGCGTAACTGGCACATATGAGTTGGTAGGCATCGTAACTACGTTTCTTGTCTACATATGAAGAGAAATAAAACAAAATATAGTTCCCTTTGTTCGACTCATGCTACAGAAACCAGTTACTACAGAATGAGTTCTGTTTGGTTTATCCAGACAGAATAATATACACAATCAAAGGACAAGGCAAAAGGGTCTGACCACAAGTTCTCTCAACTTAGATTCGGTCATTCCCTTTATGAAATTACATTTTTTTTAGAGTCGCCCGTTTTTGCTTTTAGCTTTTTAATATGCATTAAGTTTTCATTTGACTTTTGACGACAATTTTGTTCCAGTTACGCACTAACATCGTAATGGCAATTGATAAATTGATAAATCGAGTTGGAAAAGAAAATAGGACATTTTTATATAAAAGAAAATGAAGGGAAAAAAAAACACTCATATTTTAGATTTTAACTAAATGATTACTGTAGATTAATCGTAAGTCAGTGGCGAATTGGTCAAATAAATTATCAATTGCTGCTTCAGGAAAAGAATTAGAACGAAAGCTGCTAGCTTATAAAGTTCCTCCCCTGTGAGTCACGTCAATGTCAGACGTTTAACAATATAAAAAATTGCAACAAAATATGGTCAACTCTGTGTGTGTGTGTGTGTGTGTGTGTGAAACAGAGACAGAGGTAGAGAGAGAGACTGAGAGACGTGGAGTGCCACCAACATACTAATGTTCAGGTAAAACAGAATTTTAACAGAAAACTTTTTATTCCAACGTTGCGTGTGATTTTAAAAGCAGGAATAGAGAATCAAAAGGTGATTCAACTTCTAAAACGGTTAGTGTCGACAATGTATGAGTGAACCGCTGAAAATATGTTATCGGCAGGACTGAGAGTCTCGTCTCCAGAAAGAAGTGTGTGCAGGCTTACAGTGGAAATTTCTGATACGCTTTAAAATAAGCTGTTTCTAAATTCACGATAGTATCTGCAATCAAAGAAATAATGCCGATTTGATTCAATTTCGCCACAAGTACAAAGAGGAGAATCGATTATGTTTCTGTAATAAAGGTGTTGATGACGTGAACTACATTTAGTTCGCAGCCTAGCGTGAAAAACTTGAATCCTCCTCTCTCCAAAGAAATATAGCTTATTTGGAATTATTTTATCTCTATTGATGTAACGTTTAAATGCCGAAAGGGAATACAGATTTCTGATATCAATGGGCAGAGCATTCCAATCAGTAATAACCGAGGGTAGAAAGGAGTTGAGATACAGATTAGTCCTGTAAGCTATATTTTGTAGATTGCGAGAATCTCTAAGGCTGTAGGATGAAGTACTTCTTATTGTAATAGGAACTAAAGAATTTAAATAGGAAGGGGCTAGTCCTTTTATCATTTTAAAAAAACAATATAAGTTTGTGCTTATATCTTCTTTCACTAAGTGTTCCCTACCCTGACTCCTTGTTAAGATCCGCTAAAGACACAAGTTTACTGCATCCAGTTACAATTCGTGCAGCCTCGTTTTGTACTTTTTCAATTTGATCTTTCTGGTATTGCGATAGATTCATCCAAATAACATCTGCATATTCAAGAACTAGACGAATAAAAGAAAAATATATTGTCTGTAAGGATGTTCGATCTAGGCTTATCTTTAGACGTCGCCTAATTCCAATTCTCTTCAATGCCTTCGTTAAAGACTGATTTACATGGTAATCCCAGGAACCATCATTAGAAATGAAAATACCGAGATGCTTATGAACCTGCACAGATGGAATTCCAACACCAGACATAAAAAGCTCAGGGTGAACAGGTTTATTACGTTTGCGAGATATTATTAGAGATTCTGATTTTGAGGGATTAAATTTTACAAGCCACCTATTTGCCCAATCTGTAATTCTATTGATGTCTGTTTGTAAAATTGCAGCGGCTGTATCAGGATCACCTACAACCATGGATAAACTGGTGTCATCTGCAAATAGGTTTATGTTTAACTCAGTATCATTTACTATGTCATTAATGTAGACTAGAAATAGAAGACGACCGAGAATAGATCCTTGTGGAACTCCCGCATTAATAGAGCTTAAGTCTGAGACAGCACCAGGTAGAACAACCCTCTGATACCTATTTGAGAGGTAGTCTGAAAACCACGAGAGAAGTTTGCCACCTATTCCAGCTTTGTGTAGCTTATATAGAAGACCTTTGTGCCATACTTTGTCGAAGGCTTTACTAATATCAAAAAATATAACTCTAATTTCTAGTTCTTCATCCAAAGCTTTGCAAATTTTATCATATAGAAATACAACTTGGTTGACGGTTGAGTCTCCGGGTAGAAAGCCTGACTGAGAAGGTGTGAAAAAAATTGCTATCGTTTAGGTGGTTAAAGACATGTTTGAATATTATTCTTTCAAATACCTTTTCCATGGTGTTTAATAGAGACACTGGTCGGTAATTAGATGCAATAGCAGAGTCACCACTTTTAAAGATGGGACAGACATTGGAAATTTTCCAAGAAGAGGGAAATATACTTGTGTTCAAAGACTGGATATAAATTTGACCCAGAGGATTGGATATTTGAAGTGCAACTTCCATTAAAATATGATTATTGATACCATCTGTACCAGATGCCTTACCTAGACGGAGCGTTCTTAAAACATCTAACACCTCAGTGGGAGTAATCGGTTTTGAATCTAAAGAGTTGTCGTTAATTTGATTTATATCATCCGGAAGATTGTTAGCTGAGTCGTCAATAGTTGATGTTTTGGTAAAGTATGAATTTAAAACGTTAGCCTTTTCATGCTCATCAACAACCACTGTGTCCTTAGTGTCATCCATCAGTGGAGGTATAAAGGAAGAAGACGATGGGGCTATAAAAGATTTCAAGACTTTCCACCAATCTCTTTACGTAATACTATTTGAACTTAATTTCAGTGCCATTTGATCTAAGTGGTCGCTAAAAACATAGAATCAACTTCCGACACTTTCTGAGGCAACCAGTACCTTTTGCATAAGTCAAACAGTGGGAACCAAAGTTTTTTTCTTTTCTCTATTTAGGGCCACCAAAATATTAAATCGGTCTCAATAACTACCCACACATACATGACCTTTGCGCGCCCGCTAAAAACATAGAATCGACCTCCAACACTTCCGGAGGCAACCGGTACCTGTTGCATACGTCAAACAGTGGGAAACAATTTTTTTCCCTTTTTCTCTTACTAGGTCCACCAAAACATTAAATCAGTCTCAAAAACTACCCGCATGTACATGACCTTGGCGCAACCGCGAAAACATACAATTGACTTTCGACACTTTCGGAGGCAACAAGAACCTATTGCATAAGTCAAACCTTGGGAACCAAATTTTTCTATTTTTCTCTTACAAGGGCCCCCGAAGCATTAAATCAGTCTCAATAACTACCCGCACATACATGACATTTACAAACCCGCGAAAATATAGAATCGGTTTCCAACACTTTTGGAAGCAATCTGTTTCTTTAGAAGTAAGTAAGAAAAAGAAAACTGGCTTTTTGCCCAACTCTTTCTTCTTAATACCAAGACTAGAACTGTAACTTGGCTTTGACAACTACCCACTCATACGTAGTAGTTTTAATCATTGTGCAAAAACAGCTATATGCGGATCTTGCGCACAGCCAAAGACATCAAAGATATAGCATATACCAAAATCTTTCCCATATAAATATCTTATACATCTTTGAAGTATTTTGAAATTGACCAATGACATAGAATTAGACATAAGAATAAATTCTAATAATAAAAGAAATTAAAAATAAATTAAAAAAAAAAAAAAAAAAAAAAAAAAAAAAAAAAAAAAATGGCACAGCTGGGGTTCGAACCTCTGGCCACCAGGACCAAAAATGGCTCTTGGCGCAGCGGTCTTACCCACTGTGCTAAGGAGGCAACTGAAAATTACACTGGATATATATGTAAATCATATCCCCCTCCCTTTCCGTCATTCCTTGAAGAAAACAAGAGGGCCATCATGGCCCTGTATAGCTCCACTGGCTTATAAATATAAAACATAAATACTGAACATTTCAATTCTGAGCCAAATGGTTTCAAAATGAAGACTTACAAAGTTTTCTCTGTAAATGCCCATGTGAAAGTAGAGACCCTCATTGCAAAGCCATTTTTGATCCCAGAGCTATAATTACTTGAACGCTGGTAGAGGTCCACAAGATAAAGCCACATGCCAAAATAATACAAGTCTATGCTGTATGGTTATAAATAAGGTGATTTTCAAGTTTCGTCCATATGAAGCCTCTGTAAAACATAAGACCACTGATGCAAGGCTAATTTAAAAAACAAGAGGGCCATGATGGCCCTGTATCGCTCCACTGGCTTATAAATATAAACCATAAATACTAAACATTTCAGTTCTGAGCCAAATGGTTTCAAAATGAAGACTTACAAAGTTTCCTCTGTAAAAGCCCATGTGAAAGTTCAAACCTGCAAGGCAAAGCCACTTTGATCCCAGAGCTATAATTACTTGAACCCTGGTAGAGGTCCACAAGATAAAGCCACATGCCAAAATAATACAAGTCTATGCTGTATGGTTATAAATAAGGTGATTTTCAAGTTTTGTCCATATGAAGCCTCTGTAAAACATAAGACCCCTGATGCAAGGCTAATTAAAAAAAAAAAAAAAAAAAAAAGGAAGATTTCTTAAGTTGTCACTATGTAAGCCCATGTAAAACTTGTGACCCCTGCAGCGGGGCCAATTTAGACCCCAGGGCTAAAATTTTGGGTCGCTTGGTAGAGGCCCACAAGATATAGCTGCATGCAAAGTTTCGTAGCTCTAGGCCTTATAGCTAGGTACAGGAAGATTTTTAAAGTTTTCTCTATATAAGCCTATGTAAAACTTGTGACCCCTGGGGCAGAGCCAATTTTGACCCCAGGGCTATAATTTGAAGAAACTTGATAGAGGTCTACTACATAAAGCTACATGCCAAATTTGGTAGCCCTATGCCTTATGGTTTCAGACAAGAAGATTTTTAAAAATTTCCAATATTTTTCAGTTTTGTTGCCATGGCAACCAGAGTTTTTGAAGGAATCAAATTCTTTCAAGAAATTCTAAAGAGGACCATGGCAGGATCATTTCTGTGAAGTTTCATGAAAATTGGATGGTTAGTTTCAGAGAAGATGTTTGAAATAAAAGTTAACGCAAGGACGGACGGACGGACGAATGGACGCACACACGCACGCACGACGGACACCGGGCCATGACATAAGCCCGCTGGCCTTCGGCCAGTGGAGCTAAAAAATCAAAACTGATCCAGACTTGGTAGCCCTTGGGTTTGCAGTTAGGAGCAAAGAATTTTTTGAATTTTCACCCTATAAGCACATGTTTATGACCAAATTTGGGAGTTCTTGGCCTTTTGGCTAGTAACAAGACGGTTTCTGAAGTTTTTACTCCATAAACCCGTGTAAAACTTGTGACCCCTGGTGCAGGTCCAAACTTGATCCTAGGGGTTGTAACTTGGGCCCTCTCTGTAGTTGTCCACTAGATAGTGCTATAATTATGCAAAATTTGGTAGCCCTAAGCCTTATAGCTAGATACACCAAGATTTAAAAGTTTTCCGTATATAAGCCCATGTTAATCTTGTGAATCTCCCCCCACCCCCCACCCCCCAGCATGAGGCCAATTTGACCCTAGGACTGTAATTTGGGCACTTTTGGTAGACCCCCACTAGATCAAGCTAAATGCAAAATTTGGTAGCTCTAGGCTTTATGGCTAGGTACTGGAAGATTTCTTAAGTTGTCACTATGTAAGCCCATGTAAAACTTGTGACCCCTGCAGCGGGGCCAATTTACACCCCAGGGCTAAAATTTTGGGTCGCTTGGTAGAGGCCCACTAGATATAGCTACATGCAAAATTTGGAAGCTCTAGGCCTTATGGCTAGGTACAGGAAGATTTTTCAAGTTTTCTCTATATAAGCCTATGTAAAACTTGTGACCCCTGGGGCAGAGCCAATTTTGACCCCAGGGTTATAATGTGAAGAAACGTGATAGAGGTCTACTACATAAAGCTACATGCCAAATTTGGTAGCCCTACACCTTATGGTTTCAGACAAGAAGATTTTTAAAGATTTCCAATATTTTTCAGTTTTGTTGCCATGGCAACCAGAGTTTTTGAAGGAATCAAATTCTTTTAAGAAATTCTGAAGAGGACCATGGCAGGATCATTTCTGTGAAGTTTCATGAAAATTGGATGGGTAGTTTCAGAGAAGATGTTTGAAATAAAAGTTAACGCACCGACGGACGGACGCACGCACGCACGCACGGATGGACGGACGGACGGACGGACGGACGCACGACGGACACCGGGCCATGACATAAGCCCGCTGGCCTTCGGCCAGTGGAGCGAAAAAACCAAATGACGGCCAAAAAAAAAAAAAAAAAAGTGGCGGCCAAACCATCGATGTAAACAATGGGGGAAATACTCATACCTAAGTTGATTATAGGTCTTCTTTGGAGACTGATATGTTATCCTTAGCAACCTGACATGCATTCTCCATCCAGACACGCCAGAATTTACCGACATTGGGCGAGAATTGAAGAAAACATGGTGACAGAAGAACTTGGTCGGGTGAAAAAATAAAATCGACTTGCGACACTTTCTGAAGCAAATACTACCTGCTGCATAAGTCAAACAATGGGAACCAAATTTTTCCCTTTTCTCTTACAAGGGCCACCAAAACATTAAATTGGCCTGAATATCTACCGTCACGGGCTTGACATCTACGCACCCGTGAAAACATATAATCAACTTCCGACTCTTTCAGAAGCAACATGTACCGCTTGCATTAGTCAAACAATGGGAATCAAACATTAATCGGTCACAATAACTATCCCCATGTACATGACCTTTGCGCACCCGCTAAAAACATGATATCGACGTCCGACACTTTCATAAGGAATCTCTACCTGTTGCATAAGTCAGACAATGGGAACCAAATTCTTTTCCCTTTTTCTCTTCCTAGGCTTACTAGGGCCCCCAGAACATTAAATCCGTCTCAATAACTACTCGCATGTACACGACCTTTGCCCGCCTGCGAAAATATAGAATCTACTTCCGACACTTTTGGAAGCAACCGGTTCCTTTTGCATAAGTAAGAAAAGGAAAACTGACTTTTGCCCTACCCTTTCTTCTAAATACATAGACAAGCACTGTAACTTGGCTTTGACGACTACCCACTCATACGTAGCAAGTCAACTCCCTGTGCAGAAACAGCCATACAGGCTATTGCACGCAGCCAAAGACATCAAAGATATAGCATGATACCAAATTCTTTCCAATAAAAAATATCTTATACATCTTTGAAGGATTTTGAAATTGGCCAATGGCATAGAATTAGAAAGAGAAATAAATGATAATAATAATAAAAAAAAAAAAATATATATATATATATATAAAAATAGAATATAAAAAAATGGCACAGCTGGGGTTCGTACCTCTGGCCACCAGGACCAAAAATGGCTCTTCACGCAGCAGTCTAACCCACTAAGCTATGAAGGCAACTGAAAATTACTCTTGATATATATGCCTACAATCAAATTCCCCTCCCTTCCCATAATTCCTTGAAGAAAAAAAAAATGGCGTCCAAGGAAAATAAAAACAAAATGGCGGCCAAACCATCGATGTAAACAATGACGGAAATACTGTTTTAAAGTGATTATAGGTCATCTTTGAAGGTTGATATGTATCCTTAGCAAACTGACATGCATTCTCCATCCATACACGCCAGAATTTAACGACACTGGGCGAGAATTGAAGAAAACAGAGTGACAGAAGAACTTGGTCGGGTGTTCTCGAGCATACTACCAGGTCGACAACCCTTGATCCGATTTGTCTTTCTAGTTCAGGCCAGCTTCCATACTGCACATTGATATATTGAATATGCTAAGATGATCAATGGACAGTATAAAAGCCCCAGAAAATATTGTCACAAGTGGATAAACCAGACAGACAACTCTTTCTATTGCAACTGCTTCCTGAAGCATGAGTCAAACAAAGGGAACTATATTTTGTATTATTTCTCTTCATATGTAGACAAGAAACATAGTTACAATAACTACCAACTCATATGTGCTAGTTATGCACCCGCGAAAACATGAAATAATGACTTACGACACTTTTGGAAGCAACTGATACCTATTGCATAAGTCATAAAAAGGGAACCAAATTTTTCCCTTTTTCTCTTACTAGGGCTACCAAAACATTAAATCGGTTTCAATGACTACTTCCCCCCCCCCCCCCCACACACACACATACATGACTGTTACGCTCCTGCGAAAACATAAAATCGACTTGTGACACTTGCGGAAGCAACCGCTACCTGTTGCATAAGTCAAACAATGGGAACCAATTTTTTCCCATTTCTCTTACTAGGGCCACCGAAACATTAAATCCGTGTCTATAACTACTCCCAGATGCAAGACCTTTACGCGCCGTGAAAACACACAATCGACTTAAGACTCTTTCAGAAGCAACCTGTGCCTGTTGCATACGTCAAACAATGGGAACCAGATTTTTCCCTCCTTTCTCTTACTAGGGCCCCCGAAACATTAAATCGGTCTTAATAACTAATAACTACCCGCACATACATGACCTTTGTGCGCCTGCGAAAAGAGACAATCGACTTCCGACACTTTCAGAGGCAACGGGTACCAGTTGCTTAAGTCAAACAGTGGGAATCAATGTTTTTCCCTTTTCTCTTACTAGGGCCACTGAAACATTATATCGGTCTCAATAACTACCCGCATGTAAATGACCTTTCGAACCAACACTTTTGGAACCAACTGGTACCTGTTACATAAGTCAAACCATGGGAACCAAATTTTTCCCTTCTTCTCCTACTAGGGCCCCCGAATCATTAAATCGGTCTCAATAACCACCCGCACATACAAGACCTTTCCTTACCCGCAAAAACATAGGATCGACTTCCAACACTTTTGGAAGCAACCAGTTCCTATTGCATAAGTGAGATAAGGAAAACTGATTTTTGCCCTATCCTTTCTTCTAAATACATAGACAAGAACTGTAACTTGGCTTTGACGACTACCCACTCATATGTAGCAGTTTTACTCGCTGTGCAGAAACAGCCATACGCGGCTCTTGCGCACGGCCAAAGACATCAAAGATATAGCATGATACCAAAATCTTTCCCATGAAAATATCTTATACATCTTTGAAGTATTTTGAAATTGGCCACTAACATAAGAATAAATGATTATTAAAAAAAAAAAAAAAAAAAAATGATAAAAATAAATTATAAAAAAATGGCACTGCTGGGGTTCGAACCTCTGGCCACCATGACCAAAAATGGCTCTTGGCACAGAGGTCTTAGCCACTGTGCTATGGAGGCAACTGAAAATTACTCTGGATGTATACACCTATAATTATATCCCCCTCCCTTCCCATAATTCTTTGAAGAAAAAAAATGGCCGCCAAAAATAACGGTGGCCAAACCTTCGATGTAAACAATGAGGCAAATACTGTTTTAAAGTGATTAAATATCTTCTTTGAAGGTTGATATGTAATCCTTAGCAAACCGGCATGCATTCTCCATCCATACACACCAGAATTAACCGACATTTGGCAAGAATTGAAGAAAAGAGAGTGACAGAAGAACTTGGTCGCATGTTTTCGAGCGTACTGCCAGGTTGACAACACTTGATCCGATTTGTCTTTCTAGTTCAGGCCAGCTTCCATATTACACATTGATAGATTGAATATGCTAAGATGATCAATGGATAGTATAAAAGCCCCAGGAAACATTGTCACAAGTGGATAAACCAGCAGACAACTCTTTCTGTAGCAAATGGTTCCAGTAGCATGAGTCGGACAAAGGGACTTGTATTTTGTATTATTTCTCTTCATATGTAGACAAGAAACGTAGTCACGATGACTACTAACTCATATAAGCCAGTCATGCACCCGCGAAAACATGAAATATCAACTTACGACACTTTCGGAAGCAACTGATACCTATTGCATAAGTCAAACAAAGGTAACGAATTTTTTCCTTTTTCTCTTACCAGGACTACCAAAACATTAAAATCGATTTCGGTAACTACTTCCCCCACCGCACACATAACCATTACACGCCTGCGAAAACATAAAATTGACTTGCGAAACTTTCGGAAGCAACCTCTACCTGTTGCATAAGTTAAACAATGGGAACCAAGTTTTCCCTTTCCTCTTACTACGGCCACCGAAATATTAAATCAGTTTCAATATCTACCCCAACATGCATGCACTTCACGCGCCAGTGAAAATATATAACTGACTTACAACTCTTTCAGAAGCAACCTGTACCTGTTGTTTACGTCAAACAATGGGAACCAAATTTTCCCTTTTTCTCTTTCTAGGGCCCCCGAAACATTAAATCGGTCTGAATAGTTACCTGCATGTACATGACCTTTACTCACCCACGAAAACATACAATCGACTTCCGACACTTTCGGAGGCAACCGGCACCTGTTGCATAAGTCAAACAATGGGAACCAAATTTTTTTCCCTATTCGCTTACAAAGGTCCCCAAAACATTAAATTGGTCTCAATAACTACCCCCACCTGCATGACCTATGCGCGCCCGCTAAAAATACAGAATCAACTTCCGATACTTTCGGAGGAAACTGCTACCTGTTGCATAAGTCAAACAGTGGGAAGCAACTTTTTTCCCTTTTCTCTTACTAGGTCCACCGAAACATTAAATCAGTCTCAATAACTACCCGCATGTACATGACCTTTACGCGCCTGTGAAAACATATTATCAACTTCCGACTCCTTCGGAAGCAACCGGTACCTGTTGCATAAGTCAAACCATGGGAACCAAACTTTTCCCTTCTTTTCTTACTAGGGCCTCCGAACCATTAAATCGTTCTCAATAACTACCCTCACGTACATGATCTTTGCGCGCCCGCAAAAACAGAGAATTGGGAAGCAACCAGTTTCTATTGCTTAAGTTAGAAAAAGAAAAAGAAAACTGAGTTTTGGCCCTACCCTTTCCTCTTAATAGACAAAAACTACCCACTCATACGTAGCAGTTTTACTCGCTGTGTAAAAACAGACATACGTAGTTCCTGCGCACAGCCAAAGACATCAAAGATATAACACGATACCAAAAATTTTCCCATGAAAATATCTTATACATCTTTGAAGTATTTTGAAATTGGCCAATGACATAGAATTAGACAACTGAAAATCACTCTGGATATATATACCTATAATTATATCCCCCTCCCTTCCCATAATTCCTTGAAGAAAAAAAATGGCCGCGAAAAAAGAAAAACAAAATCGCGGCCAAGCCATCGATGTAAAAATGAGGGAAATACTGTTTTAAAATGATTATAGGTCTTCTTTGAAGGCTGATATGTAATCCTTAGCAAACTGACATGCATTCTCCATCCATACACGCCAGAATTTACCTACAATGGGCGAGAATTAAAGAAAACAGGGTGACAGAAGAACTTGGTCTGGTGTTTTCGAGCATACTACCATGTTGACAACCCTTGATCCGGTTTGTCTTTCTAATTCAGGCCAGCTTCCATACTGCACATTGATACACTGAATATGCTAAGATTATCAATGGACAGATTAAGACCCCAGAAACATTGTCATAAGTGAATAAACCAGACAGACAACTCTTTCTGTAGCAACTGGTTCCTGCAGCATGAGTCGAACAAAGGAAGCTATATTTTGTATTATTTCTCGTCATATGTAGACAAGAAACGTAGTTACGATGACTACCAAATCATATTCACCAGTACGCACCCGCGAAAACATGAAATATCGACTTACGACACTTTCAGAAGCAACTGATACCTATTGCATAAGTCAAACAAAGGGATGTCAAACAATTTTTCCCCTTTCTCTTACTAGAACTACCGAAAGATTAAATCGGTTTCGATGACTACCTCCCCCTACCATATGCATGACCATAACGCACCTACGAAAACATAAAATCTACTTGCGACACTTTTTGCAGCAACCACTACCTGTTGCCTAAGTCAAACAATGGGAACCAATTTTTTTTCCGTTTTCTCTTACTAGGGCCACCGAAATATTAAATCAGTCTCAATATCTACTCCCACATGCATGACCTTTACGCGCCCGTGAAAACATATAATCGACTTAAGACTCTTTCAGAACCAACCTTTACCTGTTGCATAAGTCAAACGATGGGAACCAAATTCTTTTCCCATACTAGGGTCCCCAAAACATTAAAACGGTCTCAATAACTACGGATAACTATTCCCACATACATGAACTTTGCACAGGTGCTAAAGGCATAGAATCGACTTCCGACACTTTTGGGGGCAACTGGTACCTGTTGCATAAATCAAACAGTGAGAACTTAATTTTTTTTCCTTTTTTCTTACTAAGGCCACCAAAACATTAAATCGGTCTCAATAACTACCCGCATGTACATGACCTTTACGAGCCCGCGAAAACATATTATCGACTTCCGACACTTTCGGAAGCAACAGGTACCTGTTGCATAAGTCAAACCACGGGAACCAAAATTTTCGGTTTTTCTCCTACTAGGCCCCCCAAAACATTAAATCCATCTCAGTAACTATCCGCACGTACATGACCTTTGCGCACCTGCGAAAACATAGAATTGACTTCCTTCACTTTTGAAGCAACGGGTTCCTTTTGCAGTGAGTAAAAGGAATCTGACTTTTGCCCTACCCTTTCTTCTAAATACATAGACAAGAACTGTAACTTGGCTTTGACGACTACCCATTCATATGAAGTAATTTAACTTGCCGTGCAGAAACAGCTATATGCGGCTCTTCCGCACAGCAAGACATAGAAGATATAGCATGATACAAAAATCTTTCCCATGGAAATATCTTTAAGTATTTTGAAATTGGCCAATGACATAGAAGTAGACATAAGAGTAAATGATAATAATAAAAAATAATAAAAATAACTTATAAAAAGAAATGGCACAGCTGGGGTTCGAACCTCTGGCCACCAGGACCAAAAATGGCTCCTGGCGCAACGGTCTTACCCACTGTGCTATGGAAGCAACTGAAAATTACTCTGGATACATTTGCCTATAATCAATATCCTGCCTACCTTCCATGATTCCTTGCATGACCTCTAAGCGCCTGTGAAAACATATAATCGACTTTCGACTCTTTCAGAAGGAATCTCCACCTGTTGCATAAGTCAAACAATGGGAACCAAATTTTACCCTTTTTTTCTTACTAGGGCCCCCGAAACATTACATCGGTCTCAATAACAACCCCCGCGTACTTGACCTTTGCGCGCCCGCGAAAACATACAATCGACTTCTGACACTTTCGCAGGCAACCAGTACCTGTTGCTTAAGTCAAACAATGGGAACCATTTTTTTTCCCTTTTCTATTACCAGGACCCCCAAAACGCTAAATCAGTCTGAACAACTACCCGCAAATACATCTTTGCACACCCGCTAAAAACAAAGAAACAACTTCCGAGACTTTCGGAAGCAACCGGTACGGGTTGCATAAGTTAAACAGTGGGAAGTAAATTTCTTCCCCATTTCTCTTACTAGGGCCACTGAAATATTAAATCGGTCTCAATAACTACCCGCATGTACATGACCTTTGTGTGCCCACGAAAACATATTATCAATTTCCGACACTTTGGGAGGCAACCGGTAACTGTTGCATAAGTCAAACCATGGAAACCAAATTTTTCCCTTTTTCTCTTACTAGGGCCCCTGAAACTTTAAATTGGTGACAATAGCTAATAGCACGTACATGACCTTCGCGCGCCCGCAAAAACATAGATTTGACTTCCGACACTTTTGGACGCAACCAGCTCCTTTTGCATAAGTAAGAAAAAGAGAACTGACCTTTGCCCTACCCTTTCTTCTAAATAAAATGACAAGAACTGTAATTTAGCTTTGTTGACTACCCACTCATATGTAGAAGTTTTACTCGCTGTGCAGAAACAGCCATACGCGGCTCTTGCGCGCAGCCAAAGACATCAAAGATATAGCACGATACCAAAATCTTTCCCTTGAAAATATCTTATACATCTTATACATTGAAATTGGCAAATGACATAGAAGTAGACATAAGAATTAATGCTAATAATAAAAAAATAATAATAAAAATAAATTATTAAAAAAAGCACAGCTGGGGTTCGAACCTCTGGACACCAGGATCAAAAAGGGCTCTTGGCGCTGAGGCCTTACCCACTGTGCTATGGAGGTAACTGAAAATTACTTTGGATGTATATACCTATAATCATATCCCCACCTCCCTTCCCATAATTCCTTGAAGAAAAAAAAAAGGCTGCCAAACCATCGATGTGAACAATGAGGGAAAAACTGCTGTAAAGTGTTTATAGGTCATCTTTGAAGGCTGATATGTAATCCTTAGCAAACTGGCATCCATTCTCCATCCATACACGCCAGAACTTACCGACAAACGACACTTTCAGAAGCAAGTGATACCTATTGCACAAGCTAACCAACAGAAACCAAATTTTTCTCTTTTCTCTTACTAGGGCTACCAAAACATTAAATCGGTTTCGCTGACTAACTCCCACCACCACATACATGACTGTTACGCGCCTGCGAAAACATGAAATCGACTTGCGACGCTCTCGGAAGCAACCGCTACCTGTTGTATAAGTCAAACAATCGGAACCAGTTTTTTTTTCCTTTTTTCTTACTACAGCCAACGAAATATTAAATCAGTCTCAATATCTACCACCATGTGTATGACCTTTATGTGCCCATGAAAACATATAATCGACTTACGACTCTTTCAGAAGCAACCTGTACCTGTTGCATAAGTCAAACAAATGGGAACCAATTTTTTTTACCTTTTCTCTTCCTAGGGCCCCTAAAATATTAAACCCGTCTCAATAACTGCCCCCATGTACATGACCTTTACGAGCTCGCTAAAAACAGAGAATCGACTTCCGACACTTTATGAGGCAAGCCGTACCTGTTGCATAAGTCAAACAGTGGGAACCAATTTTTTTTCTCTTACTAGGGCCACCAAAACATTAAATCAGTCTCAATATCTACCGCATGTACATGACCTTTACGTGCCCACAAAAACATATAATCGACTTCCGACACTTTCAGAAGCAAACGGTACCTGTTGCATAAGTCAAAACATGGGAACCAAATTTTTCCCTTTTTCTTTTACAAGGGCCCCTGAAACACTAAATTGGTCTCGATAACTACCGTCATGTACGTCTTCTAAATTCATAGATAAGAACTGTTTTTGGCTTTGACGACTTCCCACTCATACGTAGCAGTTTTACTCACTGAGCAGAAACAGCCATATGTGGCTCTTGCGCGCAGTCTAAGATATCAAAGATATAGCATGATACCAAAAGCTTTCCCATGAAAATATCTTACATTACTCAGGATATATATACCTATAATCATATCCCCCTTCTCATAATTTCTTGAAAAGAAAAAAACAAAAATGGTCTCGCCAAACCATCGATGTAAACAATGAGGGAAATACTTCTTTAAAGTGATTATAGGTCTTCTTTGAAGGCTGATATGTAATCCATAGCAAACTGACATGCATTCTCCATCCATACACTCCAGAATTTACCGACATTGGGCGAGAATTTAAGAAAACAGGGTGACAGAAGAACTTGGTGGGGTGTTTTCGAGCATACTACCAGGTTGACAACCCTTGATCCGATTTGTCTTTCTAGTTCAGGCCAGCTTCCATACTGCACATTGATACATTGAATATGCTAAGATGATCAATAGACAGTATAACAGCCCCAGAAAATATTGTCACAAGTGGATAAACCAGACAGACAACTCTTTTTGTAGCAACTGATTCCTGTAGCATGAGTCGAAGAACGGAAACTATATTTTGTATTATTTTTCTTCATATGTAGACAAGAAACGTAGTTACGATTACTACCAACTCATATGTGCCAGTTACGCACCAGCGAAAACAATAAATGTCGACTTACTACACTTTCGGAAGCAATTGATACCTGTTTCATAAGTCAAACAAAGGGAACGAAATTTTTCCCCGTTCTCTTACTAGGGCTACCGAAACATTAAATCGGTTTCGATGACTACCTCCCCCACCCACCACATACATGACCGTTACGCAACCGCAAAAAATAAAATCGACTTGCAACACTTTCGGAAGCAACCACTCCCTGTTGGATAAGTCAAACAATGGGAACCAATTTTTTCCCTTTTCTATTACAAGGGCCACTGAATTATTAAATCAGTCTCAATATCTACCCCCACGTGCATGACCTTTACATGCCCATGAAAACATATAATCGACTTACGACTCTTTCAGAAGCAAGCTGTGCCTGTTGAATTTTAATCTTAAAATTGCCCCAATAATGATTTACAGTTAATGGTCCTGTTAATGTAATGCTAAGCATTTGGCTGCAAAAGATGGATTTTGAGACAGTCAGACCACACAAAATTGAAACCTATTATACTGAGGAATAGCCTAGTGGTCCTTAGAGTGAATAGCAAAAATTCAAAGATTTTTTATACAAGCCATGAAGTTAAAAATTAAACTGCCTTTTACTGACGGTGTAGATCAAGATCAAATTGTGCAAAATGTGACGACTTGGATCTACACTGTCTGTTAAATCTATTTGTGAAATATTTTGGCAAGAGCACCCTTGACATCACAATATTTGGGTTTTTTTCCCAGAAAAATAAAAAAACATTTGATTTCTCTATGACTTTAATGTGCACAAACCAAGCAAACAAATCTTTTAAAAGCCCATTGTTTTTCATTGTTCCCAATATTTGTTTGATATTGATTCCGTTGGAAAGAAGAAAAAGATCCCACTCCATTGTTGCACAAACATTTGAGAGCGTAAGGTTTGTGCTTTATGAAACCTTACGAAACCGTGAAATCTACCCGTCAAATACAAAAAGTACAACACGAAAACCGTGCTTACTAGTCGAATACGGGTAATGTGTGTCTAATAGACACACAACATGATTGGATACAACAATGTATATCTCACCCACCAATTTAAAATACATGGCGCTGTTTTAAAGAATTCATCTTTTTTTGAATACAAATCACAAATCTAAAAGTTAAAAAAAAAATGCATACTCTGCTTTAGCCAGACTTTTTTCAAAAATTCTGAAAATTGACACCTGTGCCAAAATTTTCAAGAGTCAAACCTTATTTTCAACCAGATTCGGAACCATAATTTCAAAATGTCAAACCTCGGATAAAATTTCATGCGAATTCTGGACACAATAAGATCCCTATGATTTGTATGTGACTGTCCATAAGTGTAAATGAAATAAAATAAAATAAAAAAAAAAAACATTTAGCAGTTACTTTTGGTGTGAAATAGTATGGCCTTTAACAAATGTGGTCAAAAGGAAGGTCAATGGGCAAAAATCAATAGAAATTCTTGGGTGTAATCTAGAGGCTACATTTTCAGTCTGATACTCATGAAACTAGGTCAGAATGTTTGTCTTCAAGAAATCTCGGACAAGCATGAAAATGGGTCGTTTTGGTATAAAAGTACTCACATGACCAATTCTTAGAAAAATATTGTATGTACTCTGCAGGCCACATTTTCAGTCCAATACTCACGAAACTTTCTTCATGGTATCTTGGACAATTTTGAAATTGGGTCACATGGGCGCAATTTTAGGAAAAACCTTGTGTGCACGCTAGAAGCCACATTTTCAATCTGGTACTCATGAAACTTGTTCAGGATGTTTGTCTCGGTGATATCTCGAACTTTTTTTTTTTGATTGGGTCACGTTGCGTTTAAAAGTAGATCACTAGGCTAAATTTTAGAAAAATATTGTGTGCACCGTAGAGGTCACACTTTCAGTCCAATACTCATGAAACTTGGTCAAGAATGTTTGTTTTGATTATATCTAGTAACACTTTGAAATTAGGTCATTTGGCTCAAAAAGTAGGTCACTGGGCAAAATCTTAGAGAAGCCACCATAGCGATCACATTTTCAGTCTGATACTAATAAAACTTGGTCAGATCCTTTGTTATGATGATATCTAGTAAGTCTAAAATTGTGTCAAGTCAGCTAAAAAAGTAGGACACTGGGACATACATTTAATGAAAATTAGTTGAAATTAAAGCACGTGAATTCTAACTGTCTTCTTTGACCATAGCAACAGGATAACAAGAATTCAGCTTAAGTAATAAGGACCTGTATGGCATTTGAGCTATAAACTGCTGAAAATTGAAACTCAATACTGGGTGAACTGAACTTGATAGAAAAAAAAAAAAAAAAAAAAAAATGAAAAATGTTCCTATTCAACATTTTAAGAAAGCTGATTTTCCATAAGTTTTAAGTTTAAATGGGACCAAAGCAACATTCACAAACAAAGCAAACAAATCTTTTAAAAACGCATTGTCTTAAAATTGTTCCCAATATCTGTTTGATATTGATTCCCCATTCAAATGTAAAATCTTTTCCCAAGAAACATCTTTGACACATTTTAAAAAACAACAGGGATTTTTCAATTACTTGAAATCTAAATTAAAATATGGATTTGACATTTAATTTATGAAAGACTACATGGAACAAGTCAAAATGAATGAGAGGCATACCTAACTGTATGGTGTGATCTTAAATCTTTAGTAAGTGGAGTGACGAAAATATCCCACCCCATTATCAGCCCTGGATTTAATCTTAATCTTATAATTGCCCCAAAGCTGATTTACAGTCAATGGTCCTGTTAAGGTAATGCTAAGCATTTGGCTCCAAAAGATGTATTTCGAGAGTCAAGCCACCGAAAATTTAAAACCTACAGTATACTGAGAAATAGCCAAGTAGTCCTTAGAGTGCATAGCAAGAATTCACATGTATTTTTGACAGGTTATGAAGATTAAAATTAAACTAAAACTAAACTGTTGAAAATCGAAACTAAATCCTGAGTCCGGATGAATTGATAGGAAAAAGCAAGGAAAATGGTGCTATTCAAAATATTAAAAAAGCTGATTTTGCATAAAGTTTTAGTTTTAAATGGGACCAAAGCAATATGCACAAACCAAGCAAACAAATCTTTTAAAAGCCTCTTGTTTTAAATAGTCCCAAATATCTGTTTGATATTGATTCCCCACAAACAAACTAAAATCTTTTCCCAAGGAACATCTTTGAGATGTTTTCAAAACAACAGGGATTTTTCAATTACTTCATAGATAAATATTATTAAAATATGGATTTGACATCTAATTTATGAAAGACTACATGGAACAAATCAAAAGGAATGAGAGGCATACCTTACTGTATGGTGTGATCTGAAGTCTTAGGGTGAGTGGAAAGAGGAAAAGATTCCACCCCATTATCAGCCCTGGATTTTAATCTTAATCTTATAATGACCCGAAAGCTGCTTTACAGGCAATAGTCCTGTTAAAGTAATGCTAAGCATTTAGCTGCAAAAGATGGATTTTGAGACAGTCAGACCACACAAAATTGAAACATACTATACTGAGGAATAGCCTAGTGGTCCTTACAGTGCGTAGCAAAACTTCACATGTTTTTGAAAAAGTCATTAAGTTAAAAATTAAACTGCCTTTTACTGACAGTGTAGATCAAGCTCAGACTGTGCAGAATGTGCAGACTAATCTTGAATCTACACTGTCTATTAGACCCATTTGTGAAATACTTTGGCAAGAGCACCCTTGACATCACAATATATGCGTATTCTTTCTAGAAAACAAAAACAATTGATGTCTATATGACTTAAACCTTGTGAAACTTAAAAGCATAAATACTGTATTTCACCTAATTAACATTTCCTCCCTAATAGTACCAACTCCCACTATATTACTTAATCCAGAGGCCTCCGGCCAACCTCCACCCACACCTATCCTTAGCTAAAAATCAATGATCGAGTTACAAACTTCCAAATGCAACATAACTTCACTAAAACTTTACAAACACGTACTGACAAAAATTACTGATCACAGGTATGTTTTAAGTAAACTTACCAGTATGGCTTTTGAGTGCTAAACTGCTAAAAATTGAAACTACTGAGTCGGAATGAATTCAGTTTGATAGGAAAAAGCAATGAAATGTGTGTATTCAAATTATTAAAAAAGCTGATTTTGCACCAAGATTAAGTTGAATGGGACCAAAGCAATGCATACAAAACAAGCAAACAAATCTTTTAAAAGCCCCTTGTTTTTCATTGTTCCCAATATCTGTTTGATATTGATTCCGTTGGAAAGAAGAAAAAGATCCCACTCCATTGCTGCACAAACATTTGAGAGCGTAAGGTTTGTGCTTCATGAAACTTTACTTACGAAACCGTGAAATTTACCAGTCAAATACAAAAACAGGCACATGAAAACCGTAATTACCAGTCGAATACGGGTAATGTGTGTCTAACAGACACACAAAATGATTGGATACATCAATGTATATCTCAACTACCAATTAGAAACACATGGCGCTGTTTTAAAGGTTTCAGCTTTTTTGTTTTTTTTTTTTTTTTTTTGTTTTTGTTTTTTTGTTTTTTGATAAACATCTTATTATGAATACAAATCGCAAATCTAAAAGTTCAAAACTTTTCACACTGTGCTTTAGCCAGATTTTTTTTTTGCAAACCTGAAAATTGACACCTGTGCCAAAATTTTCAAGAGTCAAACCTTAATTTCAACTAGACTCAGAACCATAATTTCAAAATGTCAAACCTTGGATAAAATTTCATGCGAATTCTGGACACAATAAGATCCCTATAATTTGTATGTGACTGTCTATAAGTGTAAAAGAGATCCCAAAGAAATATTTAGCAGTTACTTTTGGTGTGAAATAGTATGGCCTTTAACACACCAGGTCAAAAGGTAGATCACTGGCAAAAATCAATAGAAATTCTTGAGTGTACTCTAGAGGCCACATTTTCAGTCTGATACTCACGAAACTCGGTCAGAATGTCTGTCTTCATGAAATCTCGGACAAGCATGAAAATGGGTCATTTTGGTATAAAAGTAGGTAACATGGCCAATTCTTACAAAAACATTGTATGTACTCTACAGACCACATTTTCAGTCCAATACTCACGAAACTGTCTTCATGGTATCTTCGACAATTTTGAAATTGGGTCACATGGGGTCCAAGAGTAGGTCAAATTTAGAAAAACAAGAGGGCCATGATGGCCCTGTATCGCTCCACTGGCTTATAAATATGAACCATAAATACTAAACATTTCAATTCTGAGCCAAATGGTTTCAAAATGAAGACTTACAAAGTTTTCTCTGTAAAAGCCCATGTGAAAGTTGAGACCCACAAGGCAAAGCCATTTTTGATCCCAAAGCTATAATTACTTGAACCCTGGTAGAGGTTCACAAGATAAAGCCACATGCCAAAATAATGTAAGTCTATGCTGTATGGTTATAAATAAGGTGAGTTTCAAGTTTTGTCCATATGAAGCCTCTGTAAAACATAAGACCCCTGATGCAAGGTTAATTAAAAAAAAAAAAAAAAAAAAAAAAATCAAAAGCGGAAGATTTCTTAAGTTGTCACTATGTAAGCCCATGTAAAACTTGTGACCCCCTCCGGCGGGGCCAATTTTGACCCCAGGACTAAAATTTTGGCCTGCTTGGTAGAGGCCCACTAGATATAGCTACATGCAAAATTTGGTAGCTCTAGGCCTTATGGCTAGGTACAGGAAGATTTTTAAAGTTTTCTCTATATAAGCCTATGTAAAACTTGTGACCCCTGGGACAGAGCCAATTTTGATCCCAGGGCTATAATTTGAAGAAACGTGATAGAGGTCTACTACATAAAGCTACATGCCAAATTTGGTAGCCCTACGCCTTATGGTTTCAGACAAGAATATTTTTAAAGATTTCCAATATTTTTCAGTTTTGTTGCCATGGCAACCAGAGTTTTTGAAGGAATCAAATTCTTTCAAGAAATTCCGAAGAGACCCATGGCAGGATCATTTCTGTGAAGTTTCATGAAAATTGGATGGGTAGTTTCAGAGAAGAAGATATTTGAAATAAAAGTTAACGCACGGACGGACGGACGGACGCACGGACGGACGGACGCACGACGGATACCGGGCCATGACATAAGCCCGCTGGCCTTCGGTCAGTGTAGCTAAAAACTTGTGTGCACGCTACAAGCCACATTTTCAATCTGGTGGTCTAAAACTTGTTCAGGATGTTTGTCTTGGTGATATCACGAACAATTTTTAATTGGCTCAAAAAGTAGGTCACTGGGCAAAATCTTAGAAAAGCCACCCTAGAGATCACATTTTCAGTCTGATACTAACTAGAGGTCCTTAATTGCTCCACTGGCATGATTGTGCTGTTTAATATAGCATGCGCTATGAATTCATGATGCAAAAAGGAAAAAAAAAAAGCAAACACACAAAAAAATGGGGTAAAGGCTTGTTGCAACTGGGCTTGAACCCAAATAATATAGCACAAGTAGGCATGGTGAATTAAACAAAATTAATAGTGAAAAAAAATGAAGTACAATTTCTCAAAACCAATTGTTTGGAATCCAGCCAAATTTGATAGGGTTTCAGTACACACTGTTTTAAAAAATCCCTGCAACTTTCAAAAAATGCGACCAATAATGTGGACTTTGTTGAGTAAACAATACTATGTCATCAAATGGATGCTTTTCCTAAACCGATTGCTGGATTTTCTTCATTCTTAATAGAGTTCAAACCCCTGATTATACAAATAATCTTTACAAGTTTCAAAAGACTGAATCAAAAATGTGCAAGAAATGTAAATTTTCAACTTTAAATGCTCCTTTTTTTCCATACTGATTTTCATTTTTTTTAATCCGTAGGGTTCAAGGTATTGATAATATAAAAGAACTATGCAAGTTTCATGGAAATTCAACCACAAATGCCGACATTATCGCGTAAACTAGAATTGTAAATTTTCAAATTTAAACGGCTACTTTTCCCATACTAATTGTAGATTTTTTTTAAATCAATAGGGTTCAAGCCATTGATGATTCAAAGCAAATGTGCAAGTTTCATGAAAATCGGACCACTAATACAGACTGTATTGCGTAAACAAGAAAAGGAAATTTTAAATAGCTACTTTTCCCAAATTGATAGTCAGATTTTTTTCAAAATCAATAGGTTTCAAGGTATCAATGAGATAACATAACTGTGAAAGTTTCACGAAAATCAGACCGCAAATGCAGACTTTATCGCGTAAACAAAAAATTGAAATTTAGAAATTTAAATGGCTACTTTTCCCACACTGATTGTCAGATTTGTTTTTTCAAAATCAATATTGATGAGGTAAACAAACTGTGCAAGTTTTCACAAAAATCCGACCACAAATGCAGACTTTGTCGCGTAAACAAGACAAGAGGGCCATAATGGCCCTGGATCACTCACCTGAGTCAATAGGCGAAATTTCACCCAATGATCATAATGACCCAATTTAAAACTTATCTGAGATACTATTAATTCAAACATTCTGACCAATTGTCAGGTCAATTGAGCTGAAAATGTGGCCTCTGGAGTGTTGAAAATGTATTTCTTCAATTTGACCTAGTGACCTAGTTTATGACCCTACGCGACCATATTTCAAACCTTATCCAAGATATCAAGACAAACTTGTTAACCAAGGTTCAGGTTAATTGGGCAAGAATTACCGCCTCTAGAACGCCCACTATTCATTTCTTTAATTTGACCTAGTGACCTAGTTTATGACCCTACGAGACCCAATTTCTAATTGATCCGAGATATCATCAAGTGAAACATGTAAACCAATTTTTAGGTCAATTTAACTAAAAATTGTGGTCTCTAGAGCGCCCACAAGGTATTTCTTCAATGTGACCCAGTTACCTTGTTTATGACCCTATGTGACCCCATTTTAAACTCCTTCGAGATATCATCAAGACAAACACGCTGACCAATTTTCAGGTTAATTGAGCAAGACTTGTGGCCGCTAGAGCGTCCAGAAGATATTTCTTTAAATTTGACCTGGTGACCTAGTTTATGACCCTATGTGATCCAATTTTGAAATCATCCAAGATTTTATCAAGACAAACATGCTGATAAATTTTCAGGTCAATTGAATAAGAATTGTAGCCTCTAGAGCGCCCACAATGAATTTTGTAAACTAATCTAGAGACCTAGTTTATTACCCTAGGTGACGCAAATTTAAACTCATCCGAAATTTTATCAAGACAAACATTCTGACCAATTTTCAGGTCAATGGAGTAAGAAATGTGGCCTCTAGAGTGTCCACAAGGTAAATGTTGATGACAGATGACGGACGACACATTACGGACGACAGACGACGGACGCCGGATGTCGGACCACCACAAAAGCTCACCTTGAGCACTTTGTGCTCAGGTGAGCTAAAAAACGGACGGAGGGATGGACAGACGAACAGACAGACGGACAGGGGGACGGACGACGGAATCCACGCCATGACATAAGCTCTGCTGGCTTACAGCCAGTAGAGCTAATAAAACTTGGTCAGATCCTTTGTTTTGATGATATCTAGTAAGTCTAAAATTGTGTCAAGTCAGCTAAAAAAGTAGGACGTTGGGTCATATCATTAATTAATGAAAATTAATGGAAATTAATGCACATGAATTCGAACTGTCTTCTTTGACTATAGCAACAGAATAACAAGAATCCAGCTTAAGTATTAAGGACCTGTATGGCATTTGAGCTATAAACTGCTGAAAATTGAAAATTAATACTGCGTCTGGACGAATTGAACTTGATCGAAAACAAAAGGGCCATTGGTCCTACAGCGCTCACCTGAGTAAAGCCATCTACAAATGATTAAGCTGAAGAGAGCCTGGTTTTAATGATGAAAAACAAATGAGTGTAAGTGACCTACATTTTGAACAAATGTGACCTACTTTCAAACTTGTCCAAGTCATCATTGAGGCAAAAAATTCTGACCAAGTTTCATGAGTATCAGGCTGAAATGTGGTCTCTATGGTGCACACAAAGTTTTTCTATGATTTGGTCCAGTGACCTACTTTTTGACCGGATGTGACCCACTTTGGAAGCTGTCCTAGATATCACAAAGACAAACTTTCTGACCAAGTTCCATGAGTATCTGGCTGAAAACGTGGCCTCTAGAGTGCACACAGGGGTTTCCTAAGATTTAGCCCAGTGACCAACTTTTTTATCCAGTGTGACTCAATTTTGCCAAGATATCATCAAGACGAACATTCCGACCAAGTTTCATGCATATCTGACTGAAAATGTGGCCTCAAAAGAGCACACAAGGTTTTCCTAAGATTTAACACTGTGACCTACTTTTTGACCAGACAAGACCCAATTTCAAACTTGTCCAAGATATCAAGACAAACATTCTGACCAAGTTTCAAGAGTATTAGGCTGAAATTACGACCTCAAGAGTGCACAAAAGGTTTTTCTAGGATTTAGTCCAGTGACCTACTTTTTCACCCGACATGGCTCAAATTCAAATTTGTGCGTGATATCAAGACAAACATTCTGACCCAGTTTCATGCATATCTGATTGAGAATTTGGCCTCTAGACCGCACACAAGGTTTTTCTAAGATATGGCCCAGTGACCTATTTTTTGACCTGACATGACCCAATTTCGAACTTGTCCGAGATATCATCAAGAAAAACATTCTGATCAAGTTTCAAGAGTATTAGGCTGTAAATGCGGCCTCTAGAGTGCACACAAGGTTTTTCGAAGATTTGGCTCTGTGACCTACTTTTTTGACCCGACTTGACCCAATTTCAAACTTGTCCAAGATATCATCAAGACAAACATTCTGACCAAGTTTCAAGGGCATCAGGCTGAAAATATAGCCTCTACAGTGCACACAAGGTTTTTCTTAGATTTAGTCCAGTGACCTACTTTTTGACCCGACATGACCCAATTTCAAGCTTGTCCAAGATTTTATCAAGACAAATATTCTGACCAAGTTTCATGCATATCGGACTGAAAATTTGGCCTCTAGAGTGCACACAAGGTTTTTCTAAGATATGTCCCAGTGACCTACTTTTTGACCCGACATAACCCAATTTCGAACTTGTCCAAGATATTATCAAGACAAACATTCTGACCGAGTTTCAAGAGTATCAGGCTGAAAATATGGCCTCCAGAGTGCACACAATTTTTTTCTTAGATTAAACCCGGTGACATACTTGACCCGACGTGACCCAATTTGGAACCTGTCCGAGATTTTATGAAGACAAACATTCTGACCAAGTTTCAAGCATATCTGACTGAAAATGTGGCCTCTAGAGTGCACACAAGGTAAAAAGTTATAGCCAAACGACGGACACAGCACGATCACTATAGCTCACCTTGAGCAATTCGTGCTCAGGTGAGCTAAAAAATGGGAACAAAGCAACATTCACAAACAAAGCAAACAAATCTTTTAAAAACGCTTTCTCTTAAAATTGTTCCCAATATCTGTTTGATATTGATTCCCCAATTAAATCTAAAATCTTTTCCTAAGAAACATCTTTGACACATTTTAAAAACCCAACAGGGATTTTTCAATTACTTAAAATCTAAATGATACTAAAATATGACTTGACATCTAATTTATGAAAGACTACATGGAACAACTCAAAAGAATGAGAGGCATACCTAACTGATTGGTGTGATCTTAAGTCTTCACTGAGTTGAGTGAAGAAAATATTCCACCCCCATTATCAGCCTTGGATTTAATCTTAATCAAATAATGGCCCCAAAGCTGATTTACAGTCAATGGTCCTGTTAATGCAATGCTAAGCATTTTGCTACAAAAGATGTATTTCGAGAGTCAAGCCATCGAAAATGTAAAACCTACAGTATACTGAGGAGCAGCAAAGTAGTCCTTAGAGTGCAGAGCAACAATTCATTTATTTTTCATACAAGTTACGAAGGTTCAAATTAAACTGAAACTAAACTCTTGAAAATTGGAACTAAATCCTTAGTCTGGATGAATTGACAGGAAAAAGTAAGGAAACTATTGGTATTCAAAATATTAAAAAAGTTGATTTTGCGTCAAGTTTTAATTTTGAATAGGGCCAAAGCAATATGCACAAACCAAGCAAACAAATCTTTTAAAAGCCTCTTGTTTTCAATTGTCCCCAATATCTGTTTGATATTGATTCCCCACTTAAAAAGGGATTTTTCAATCACTTAATATCTAAATAATACTAAACAAGGTTGGACGCTCGAAACCAAGGGCGGTTTTAACAAGTGGTTTCAACCGATTAAATCGGCCCCGGTCAATACTCCTGAAGTGATCAATACTGGTCACAAGTGGTCGATTGATTTTTTTTAGTGGTCGTTTGGAAATATTAATGGTCAGATGAATTTAAAAGGACGGTTATGCTATTTAATGGATGATTTATTATGGGTATGTTCTTTGGTTCTCAATTTGGTTAAATTCATCAACTTGTAAGAGTTGATTTGAGTGAAAAAATGTTTTGTCCCTGCCAAGGGTACTCATCAGGTGGCCTTCTGGCTTTTTTAGTCCTTGGCATTTTTGTCTGACCCTTCAGTCTTAAGACCTTACCACTAATTTCAATGTTACAGTCTTTGCACTTTGCACTGGTTTTGCTGTTAACTTCCAAAACTGTGTAGAAGTTCTAAATACGGTCTGTAGGTTTCATTTTTGACACCTTAAGTAATTGACCAAACGACAGCTGTCAATCAAAAAAAATCAATCAGCGATCACCATTTTTTACACTCAGAGCGGAAGCCATCTTACCGTTACCAAACCTTGACATTCTGAATCATTAGGAGTTGAGTTATAACTATATATAAAAGTATAGTAAAAATATGAGAAAAAACTGGTGAATAACTTTAAACTTGATATCCATTATTAATCCTTAAGACTGCAATTTCAAGATGCAGAGTTATACCAGGTAAAATTATTGTTGCAGAAGACAAATTCTGATTGAAAAGGAGAAAAATAAATAAATACTTCTGGTAAATATGCTGTTATATTGTCATAAGTTTTCCAGAATTTCAATTTTAGCATCAGATACCCGTTTCTTTACTAAAAGAAATTTATAGATAATATTTTAGACCATGTCTGGATTTTGTCATGTTCAGTTATTTATTTCTTTTACCTTATTTTTCATTTAAATATATACACTAAAATTCATTTTCTTACCAAATCGAGTTGACTTGTTATTTTGAGACTGGTTATATCTCTTTTTTTCCTCACAAATTATCCTTAAATAAAATTTGAATCGACAAAATTCGCATAAAAATAGTCAATTTCCTCGAAAATGTTTTTCATATAGTCTTCATGGAAGTCAAACCTAAACAGCCCCCCCCCCTCTACTTTTAAAAGAAAATGCAATGTAGGTACACTTTAGAAGTTTCTTTAAAAACAAGAGGGCCATGATGGCCCTGTATCGCTCCACTGGCTTATAAATATAAACCACGAAGAAAAGTCTTCACTATATAAGCCCTTATAAAACTTTGACCTCATGGCTACAGTCTGACTAAATGGGGAATATTGTATTAGAAGAATAACATGCCAAATGTGGGAGTTCTTGGCCTTATGGCTGGTAACAAGATGGTTTCTGAACTTTTCACTCCATAAACCCATGTAAAACTTGTGATCCCTGGTGCAGGGCCAAACTTGATCCTAGAGCTGTAACTTGGGCCCTCTTTGTAACTGTCCACTAAATAATGCTATAATTATATGCAAAATTTGGTAGCCTAAGCCTTATGGCTATGTACACCAAGATTTAAAAGTTTTCCCTATGTAAGCCTATGTAAATCTTGTGAACCCCCCCTCCAAGTATGAGGCCAAATTGACCCCAGGACTATACTTTGGACACTTTTGGTAGACTCCAACTAGATCAAGCTAAATGCCAAATTTGGTAGCTCTAGGCCTTATGGTTTCAGACAAGAAGATATTTAAAGTTTTCTCTATATAAGCCTATGTATAAAACTTGTGACCCCTGGGGAAGAGCCAATTTTGACCCCAGGGCTATAATTTCAAGAAACATGATAGAGGTCTACTACATAAAGCTACATGCCAAATTTGGTAGCCCTATGCCTTATGGTTTCAGACAAGAAGATTTTTAAAGTTTTCTCTATATAAGCCTATGTAAAACTTGTGACCCCTGGGGCAGAGCCAATTTTGACCCCAGGGCTATAATTTCAAGAAACATGATAGAGGTCTACTACATAAAGCTACATGCCAAATTTGGTAGCCCTATGCCTTATGGTTTCAGACAAGAAGATTTTTAAAGTTTTCTCTATATAAGCCTATGTAAAACTTGTGACCCCTGGGGCAGAGCCAATTTTGACCCCAGGGCTATAATTTGAAGAAACTTGATAGAGGTCTACTACATAAAGCTACATGCCAAATTTGGTAGCCCTATGCCTTATGGTTTCAGACAAGAAGATTTTTAAAGATTTCCAATATTTTTCAGTTTTGTTGCCATGGCAACCAGAGTTTTTGAAGGAATCAAATTCTTTCAAGAAATTCTGAAGAGGACCATGTCAGGATCATTTCTGTGAAGTTTCGTGAAAATCGGATGGGTAGTTTCAGAGAAGAAGATGTTTGAAATAAAAGTTAACGCACGGACGGACGGACGACCGGACGGACGGACGGACGGACGGACGCACGACGGACACCGGGCCATGACATAAGCCCGCTGGCCTTCGGCCAGTGGAGCAACAAAAGCCATCTACCTCCATGAGTAAACCATTAAAAATGTTGTTGTCATTGGTCTCTATATTTTAACACATTTAAGAATGCAAACTTAAAGCCTGTTAAATTAAAGACGATATGCCACCCTATTATTACCATCTTCCCCCTCCCTTTGTTTTCAGTCTTTTAATATCCCTTAAACTATTATTATTATATCGAAAATAAAAGAGAAACTAATCAAGCCGTTTTCGTTTGATTTGTTGTACATGTTGCCCATTTTTACACAAAACGCGGAGCATGGGTTTATATAAATGCGGTGTTCCTTTGATATCGGTGTACCACCACAAAAGCGTCCGGTAATGCCCTACTTGTAAAACTACACGCTCGTGTCACATCAGTATAACACTTTGTGACCGTCTATATATAACCTCTTTCAACGATTATTAGTGATTGAAATTTGGATTATACTATAGGCATGTTCAATGTGTAAGTCAGTTTACTTTTCTATTACTCTTAGAGAATAGTATTTAGCGGCGAATGCTTAGAAATACATTCATGTTTTCATTCTTTTTATTCTTCTCCTTGGGATCTTCCCTCGAACTTGAAAAAGTCAATTTGGTAACCTATCATTTGTTTATGTATCTTCTAATTTCAATTCAAACATCTGGTAATCATATTACCCTGTTAAAATCATGCATATTTCGTTTGGTAATGTAAAAGTCTTGCAATTGTGTCGAAAGTTTTGAAGCATATACGTAATGGAAAAATCTCTGTAATTGAAGCCTGCACTTTGAGTGAAGCTTAACTTTGGCCAGGTAAAGATGAATTATATTAGAGGACCAATGACTTTCACAAATATTTAGGGAGCACGAATTACATGTTCACGTATTATACATGTAACTACATTATCAAATGTAAGTGGTGTAAGAGGTGTGAGTCAACAGACTTCGAAATAAACAGCCTTTATTTCAACTTTCACCTCTAAAACTTCGAAAAACCTAAATTCAAAAGATGTAACTATCATTTCGCAAATTGTTCCCATGTTTATTTTATCTTGAACAATTGGTTCGTGATAAAATATCTTCTGGTAACTTGCATATGTCTCCTGGCTCAGCCCTTGTGTCTCGGTAATGTATGTCTAGGTTTTTAGATTCGCGGGTCACGTGACATCAGTGGGAGGAGGGATCTATTGTCTGTCGTTTGAATAATTGCTTGATGATAACTTAATATCTAGACTGCACATAAGTCAATATTTTACACTTTAGGAATAAAACCTGGTGTCAAGTATAATATCCCAAATAGGGACACATGATTGTCACTTTGGCAAGTAGATCTGGATATGACTGTAAGGCAGTACAGTGGTTAGGCACGTTTATTGTGGCTCTGAGTTAACAAAGTTTTTTTCCGTGAATAATTGTTACTTTGGACCATAAAAAGTACCAACGTGTTTGATTTTGAGATACCTAACTGATGGACATCTTGGATTTTGGAAATTTAATCTTAGTTCGTCATATTTTGTGATAAAACATTGTTTAAACTGGAGCATTTAACTGTGTAATTAGTCTCTGTGATAAAGGATTAACCCATGCGGAACAGGTAGGTACCTGTATGTCTACCTGTATACTGGGTACATCATTTTGAACACAGTAATCACAGTAATTACACACACAATTATCGGCTTCGGACTGCATGTGTACTGTGGTTATTGATGTGTGGGTTGACCAATAAGTTCTCAAGTGGACTTGGTACTTGTGACAAATGGTCTTCGGTGGAGCGATTCAGCGGTTCAGTGCTCAGCATACTCAGTATACTTAACGTACTATTTCCTATCCGGAGTTCCAGAGTTTGGCAGATTTATACCTGAATTTTTCATTGTTTTTGGGGCTGCAGTACATCAAATATAATTTATCAAATATGGCTATCGACAGTAATTTGTACCGTGCTAGAATCGGTTCCTTCGACTCTCAGTGCCATTTCCGGTTTAAACCTACAAATTATGGTAAATACAACCCGTTTACTACAGGTACTGACATTCATCAGCGCAGCTTCCTGTGTTGTGTAGTTTGGCTGTGGTTCTTTCTTTCTATACACGGTATCAGCAGTTGCCATGCATTTATTGTGGACAATTATTCATCCACTAACGTACCGGTGTGTCCATTTAAGTCATATGAGGTCAGTAGCGGGACACTGGCGATGGACAGTTGTCTTATCAACAACTTGTACTCTTCGTATGCTAATCGGATGTTAATTCTTTCTGCTGATGTTGAATTCAATCCAGGGCCAAGTGAAGACACTAGATTGTTATTAACTGCTATGAACGATGTGAAAGCTAAATTGAAACAGGGTTTGGGTGAACTTTCAAGTGTCAAAACTGAATTACAAGACATGAAATCAGAGCTTTCTTCTATCAGAATGAATGTTACAAAACTAGAAGAATGTCAATCTCAAACTAACTCAACAATGAATGGAATGTGTGAGCGTTTAGATTCTATTGAATATAGAAATGAAGTTTTTGAATCTGATATTCGTGAGCTGGCCTTGCATGATGAAAAAACACTTGATAGACTGGATATTATGGAGCAGCACATTATGATTGGCGAGTCCGAAAAGCTAAAATGTTCACTTGGAATTTTTGGGTCAGACGAGTGTGAGAATGAAAATTTGAGTCTTGAGAAGTTAGTTGATGATAGGGTTTTCTCTCATGCAAGGCCGGATCATGAAATTGATATTTACTCTATGATAAGTGCTAGAAGGGTCGGTCAAACAGGAAAAGGTCCTAGGTTAGCCATTGTATAATTTAAGGATGCTAATGACAAATGTGCATTATTCAAATATCGAAATAAGTTGAGGGAAAATGGAATACGCATATCTAATGATCTGTCTTTCTTTCAGCGTAAAGAGTTAAAAGAACTCAACAGTCGTGGCTTACAGGGGTACTTCAAAAATGGTAAGCTAGTAATTTTGCCGAATAGCAAACCTAAAGTCGAAACTAGGGTGTTCAAGAAGGCAGTTCGCCAAAGTTATGCTGCTGGACCCTCCCACTAGTATGGAAATAACCGACGACTACCTCGCTGATTCATGTAAAGTCAATAATAATGCATAGTATTATGGCCAAAGCCCAATAGACAAATTGAATTTACTGTGTTGGAACATAGAAGGTCTTGGCGCTAAGCTGGCTAATCATAATATTCACACTTTTCTTCCGGTTATGAGGTAATTTGTTTACAAGAAACATGGGATACTAATAACTGTTCTTTATGCCATTCTGAATTCTCTGACTATGATGTATTTGCTTGTAATGCCAAGGTTTCAAATGTAGGTGGTCGATCGATGGGGGGTGTCGTTATATTAGTCAAAAGTTGTCTTGTTAATTTATGTAGGCGAGTATGTCTTGATTTTGAATTTGGGGTAATCCTTATCTTAGATAGGTTGTTATTCAATTGTACCAAAGATATATTATTGATATCTCTGTATGAGCCTCCTGAAAACTCCCCCTTTTATTCTAATATACCTCATACTTGCCTACAAAGACTCGAAGATGTTATCGGAGAAAATGACCTTACAAGCCATGATTTTTTACTATGTGACGATTTTAATGCCAGGACCGGAAATTTAGCAGATTATACATCGTACACAGATGTGCCAGTGTTACAAGACGTGAAAGATATTTTTGAAAACGACATTAACATTAGTAGGTCGTCAAAGGATAGTACTATCAACAGTTGTGGCAGAATTTTACTTAATTTCTGTATGGCATACTCATGTTACATTTTGAATGGGCGTCGCATTCACGAGAATATTGATAGTTCCTACAATAATTTTACATTTACAAATCAATATGGTTGTAGTGTAATTGATTACTGTATTGCCACAAAAGATGTTTTGGATATGGTTGCTGATTTTATGGTTATTGATAGAGTGGAGAGCTCTCATTTTCCAATATGTGTATCCTTAGACGTCGAAAGGTATAGTCATGTAGGCACTTCAAATTCTACTTTAAATCAAGTCCAGTATTGTAAGCTGGACAGTAGTACTAGAGATTTATATATTACCGCTTTATCGGACGGCTTAGAGAGTGATCTGTTTAATGAGCTAGAATCTTACTTAGATAATGATTATGAAATTGATGATATTCTTGAAGTGCTAGAATCTGTTATTAAAATATGTAGTGAGAAATTTACGTATACACCCAAGGCAAGTGCCAAAAATGTCAGAAGAAATGCTTGGTTCGATTGCGAATACAGACAAGCCAAGCAAGATACTAGAATGGCTTTGAATTTGTGTCGCATTTCTAACAATACTGAAAATTTGGAGAACTATTTAAGGAAAAGGAATGACTACAAATCTACTTGCAGAAGAAAGCGTTTGTTATATGAGAGACAGTATTTATCAAATATTGATAATAATATCCACAATTCTAAGTTTTTCTGGAAGGAAATAAATAGTTTATCAAAGCCATCTCAAAAAGATTCTCCAATCGATATAAATACTTGGTATGTTCATTTTAAAAGTTTATTTACACCTGGTTATGATGTAAATGAAAACTCCCATTGCAAGGACTTGAATAATCTAAACATTGATGAAATTGAAGACGTTCTCTTTAATAGTCCCATTTCTGAAGAAGAAATTATTGATTCAGTTGGTGATTTGAAAATGAACAAATCCACTGGAGGATATCTCCTGCCTTCACACGTTTTATATGGGATTGATATTCTTTTACCTTATATGAGTAAACTTTTCAATAAAATATTTGTATCAGGTTCTTTTCCCGAAAAGTGGACTCACTGCGTTATTGTTCCTTTACATAAGAAAGGTAATTTAAACAACCCTGACAATTATAGGGGTATACCTCTTATCGATGTTCTTAGTAAAGTTTATATAAGCATTATTACGACAAGGTTAACATTTTATATTGAAGTATATGGCAAACTACCAGAGAGTCAGGCCGGCTTTAGAAAGAATTACTGCACAACTGACAATGCTTTTATTCTTTATTCCATTATTACCAAGTACCTTCAAAGGAAACGTAAGCCTATCTATGTCGCCTTTATTGATTTTAAAAAGGCGTTTGATTCTGTTAATCGATTACTGCTGTATGATGTTTTACGTAAAAACAATATTTCAGGATTTTTGTATAATTCTATTCTGGCTGTATATACATCTGTAAAAGGTGTTGTAAAAACAAAAGCAGGACTCTCAGGTATATTTGAAATGCCATTGGGTTTGCGCCAGGGTTGTAGTTTAAGTCCAATATGGTTCGCTTTATTCATCAATGAGCTCAATACCTTTTTTCTCGATAATAACGTTAGGGGCGTTTAATTATTTCCAGATTTAACAGAAATATTTTTGATAATGTTTGCAGATGATGTTGCATGTGTGTATCTGACACTATAAATGGTTTACAAAGACAGTTAAATCTGCTCCACAATTTTTCTAATGATTATAATTTGGACGTAAATACAGAAAAAACAAAAGTTATGGTTTTCAAAAAAGGTGGAAATACATCAAAACATGAAAAGTGGTTTTATGGTAACAGTAATCTGGAAGTTGTAAAGGGTTTTGATTATGTTGGAATGCATTTTACTTCTAGATTATCTTTATACAGAATGTCAGAGCATATGGCTGTTAAAGGAAAACGAGTTCTTTTGCACATTTTGAGTTCCATGAAAGATTTTAGTTGTTTACCATATAAAACATTTTTCAAAATATTTGATATGAAAATTGCACCTATCATGTTATATAGGTCGGAGTTGTGGGGGGTTGAATTATAATGCTTGTATAGAAAATGTACATATTTTAGGTTGTAAGAGGTTTTTAAAATTACATCATAGTGCTTGCAATGATGCTGTTCTTGGGGACTTGGGTCGTTATCCAATGTATATTTATTCTTCAAAACGTTGCATTAAATACTGGATAAGACTTTTAAATATGCCAGATACCAGGTACCCTAAGCTGTGCTATAATATGCTTGTGTATTATGATAGCATAGGTTATCGTAACTGGGTAACGTCTGTGAAAGAAAATCTTTATATGAATGGTTTTGGCCACATCTGGGAGACACAATCAATTACCAATGTTAAATTGTTTTTATATGGGTACACAAATAGGCTAAAAGATCAATATTTACAGCCTTGGAGATCGAGATGTATTGAAAATAGAAAACTTTCATCTTATGTTTATTTTAAGACAAATTTATCTGTTGAATCTTATGTAAATGTACTCGATATTGTAAAATTTCGCAAGTGTTTTGCCTCATTTAGATTTTCTTTACATAGTCTGCTTATTGAAACAGGTAGATATTATGGTATTAATAGAGATGAGCGCATATGTCCATACTGTGATTGTTACGTTGAGGATGAATTCCACTTTTTGTTAATATGTCCTCTGTATTCTGATCTAAGATCTAATTATAATCCGTTATTTTACAGGGCACATCCTACACTGGAGAAATTTTACAATCTTATGTCTAACTCAAATACAAATACTATAAGAAATCTTGCTATGTACATCTACTATGCCCTCGAAGAAAGAAAAAACTATTTTGACATTTTCAGTTAGGAACATTTGTGTTACCAATTGTTTGTCAGCCATTTAACCACTTACTGTCTTGTGTTTGTAATGTATATGTTTGTTTATATGTTTGTGTATGGGCCGGAGGCCTTTGTACAATAAACTTTGAAACCTGAAACCTTTGATCTAAGCCACACCCTCTGGGGTAGAAAGGGGCAACTTTTATGCCCTTTAACGTGTTTTGACAGCAATTTAAAGGTGTACGTAAATGCTTAAATATACTTCAAAGACAATAATGTATCCTCAACCACTGTTTGGTTAATCAGTTACAGCCTTCTACATGTGTACCTCAATATGCCTAAAGATTAACGACAGGTGTATTTTACATGTTTGCCTATGTGTGACTGGTTTTCTGCAATTTTGTATGAAAATTATATGTTAGCTGCTTTTTAATGCTACCTTCGAACTTCCGTGTGTGTGTGTGTGTGTGTGTGTGTGAGAGAGAGAGAGAGAGAGAGAGAGAGTTAATCAACCCAATAAACCTCTTCAATTTGCAAGCAATGATGATTTTTGAATGACTATTAGGTTCAAATAAAGAAGAACCTTATTAATAAACACTATGGTACTGATAATATGTAATATACCTTCTTGTACAGGATGTCGGTGCAGAGCTTTTAAGATTAATTTAGAAACAGGACAGGGGCATGTACACAAGCGATTTAATTCACCCAATCAACCACTTCAATCGACAACCAATCAACCACTTGCAACCAGTATTGACTGGTTGTAACCGCCGGCCCGGTCAATACCCAAATTGACCTGCTTTTTGCCAACCCTGATACTAAAATATGGATTTGACATCTAATTTATGAAAGACTACATAGAACAACTCATAAGGAATGAGAGGCATACCTAAATGTATGACGTGATCTTAAGTCTTTACTGAGTGGAGTGAAGAAAAGATTCCGCTCAATTATCAGCCCTGGGTTTAATCTTAATCTTATAATGGCCCCAAAGCTTATTTACTGTCAATGGTCCTGTTAATGTAATGCTAACCATTTGGCTACAGAAGATGTGTTGCGAGAGTCAAGCCATCGAAAATTTAAAACCTACAGTATACTGAAGAATAGCCAAGTAGTTCTTAGAGTGCATAGCAAGTATCCCCCCATTTTTTACTACAAGTTATGAAGATTTAAATTAAACTTAACCTAAACTGTTGGAAATTCAAACTAAATCCTTAGTCTGGATGAATTGATAGGAAAAAGCAAGGAAAATGGTGCTATTCAAAATATTAAAAAAGCTGATTTTGCATCAAGTTTTAAGTTTAAATGGGACCAAAGCAATAAGCAAAAACCAAGCAAACAAATCTTTTAAAAGCCCCTTGTTTTAAATTGTCCCCAATATCTGTTTGATATCGATTCCCCTCCTAATAACTGAAATCTTGTTGCAAGAAACATCTTTAGAGATGTTTCCAAAAAAACAGGGATTTTTCAATTACTAAATTTAAAAATAAGACTAAACTATGGATTTGACATCTAATTTATGAAAGACTACATGGAACAACTCAAAAGGAATGAGAGGCATAACTAACTGTATGGTGTGATCTGAAGTTTTCAGTGAGTGGAAAGAAGAAAAGATTCCACCCCATTATCAGTCCTGGATTTAATCTTAATCTTAAAATTGCCCCAATGATGGTTTACACCCAATGGTCATGTTAATGTAATGCTAAGCATTTACCTGCAAAAGATGGATTTTGAGACAGACCACACAAAATTGAAAGCTGCGATACTGAGAAATAGCCGAGTGGTCCTTAGAGTGCATAGCAAAAATTCACAGGTTTTTTTTTTTATACAAGTCATGAAGTTAAAATTTTAACTGCCTTTTACCGACAGTGTAGATCAAGATCAGATTGTGCAGAATGTGCAGACTAATCTTGGATCTACACTGTCCATCAGATCCATTTGTGAAATATTTTGGCAAAAGCACGGTTGACATCACAATATTTAGGTTTTCTTTCCACAAATTAAAACATTCGATTTCAATATGACTAAGTGTTAAACTTAATAAATACTCTATTCCTCCTACTCAACATTTCCTCGCTAAGAGTAGCACCCCCACTATTATTACTTACACCAGATGCCTCTGGCAAACCTCCACCCACAGCTATCCTTAGCTAAAAATCAATGACTGGCGTGACAAACTTCCACTTAAATATCAGGAAAATGGCCACGAAATAAAGGCGCTCTACTGGCGTTTTGCATTGTGCCCCAACGCGTTAATCGGGTAAAATATGGTAAAAGTAAGAAAAACTTTAAAAAATATACAATATAAAAAATATACACAGTAAAATTAGTACTGCACCCCCTGTGTTTTTAACGTGTTTCGTTTTCTGGCGTGAATGATATGAAATGGGTTGGAAATTAGAATCTGGCTGCTGTAAACAAGAACAAACAAGTCTGTTGTCTTTGAAATGGAATGAACTGAGGTATCCCTTAACCTCATGGCAGCAGCTACTGATCGAGCTGTTTCAACCTCTCGTGAGAGGTGTGAGACAAAGACTGCAAGCTGTTTTGCATGCCCCGGGCGGAAGTACGAAATATTGCCTGATTTTGTGTGTCCATTCTCTGCAGGTCACTTTCAACCTGTCGTAAGTTTTGTTTCGACATTAAATTCCCTGTTTTAACCCAACGTCAGAAAATCAAACCCGGTAAAAACACAGGGGGTGCAACACTAATTTTACTATGTATACTTTAGCTGTACATTAATGTATAAACACCATAAGTTTTTCATATAGTTTTTCATGTCTTTTTTTTAAGTCGGCATTGAAAAAAAAAGAGATGCCAGCTCTGGAATTACTTTAAAACTTAAAATTTTGCCCATGGTTGTTTAACAGTCTGGGGCATGGTTAACAATCTGATAGTATAACAATCTGATCTAAATCTATACCAACTATAAATGGTACTTATATTGCCTTTAGTGGTACAAAGAGTAAAAGAAATCTATCGATCTAACTTATGCTAATGGTCTTGAACAAAATGTATCTGTTATTGCTTTTGTCACTTAAGTCTTTTGCAAAAAAGCTCAGATGTGTAAGGTTGGCCTTGCACATGAAACACATCTGTCCCTGAATAGACCGACAAACCTTTCTGGCATGTCTTGATCCGTCATTCGTGACAGCATCAGCTCCTTATTTGCAGACAATAGTGCATTTATAATAAACCTGCCATTAACATGGCCCCTAACCAGTACTTGGCTAGCTGAAATAGACCCTAGATATGACTTATTACTTGCCAATAGTATGGCAAGTTCTACCATAGAAGAATGTTTCCTGGACTCAAACCAGTAATCAAAAATCTATCTTGCGTACCAATAATCTAACCATGACATACTGGTGGGAATGTAACCCTTCAAACAATGTGAGGATAATAAAACATTTAAAGACTATGATAAAATGTCTACAAGGAACTGTGCTGTTTCTTATCTCAATTTCCTACAACTGTCTGTCCCTGAATAGATCGAAAACCTTTCTGGGTTGCTTTGATCTGTCATTTGAAACAGTATGTATTCTTTTTCGTTGTATTGTTTGTTTGTCTCTTTCGTCTAAATCTAAAACTCTTGAAAATGAGAGATTTTTTTTCCTGGATTCCATCCAGTAATCAACCCGGTTCTGTTTATCTTTCTTTATTTCTGGATACTTAGAAATATCATTTAGTCCTAAGCAGGTGGTTTCTTTTCTGGCATTCTGACCCCACAGACCATCATTGGACAAGAAATTAATATTGTTTCCAGACCTGGTTCTGGCAGAAAATTTAAAGTATGAAAGTGTTGCCCTGTTTATTATCCATTTAATTCAAATCATTGTAAAGAGACGAAAAGATATATGTGATTGATAAAAAGACAACAAATTTTAGGTCGAAAAAATCTTTGGGCATGTAACATAAATAGTATCGCTATGTGTGTGATATAAAACCATTGTCGAGCGGTGATTTTTACAATTCACCGAGACACATTTTCAGATGAATGCTTTGCCATAGAAATGTGTAAATACGTACGTGTAAAAGAGATCCCAAAATTTAGCAGTTACTTTTGGTGCGTGAAATAGTATTATGGCCTTTAACACAAAAATGGGTCAAACGGTAGGTCACTGGGCAAAAGCAATAGAAAATCTTTGGTGCACCATACGGGCCACATTTTCAGTCTGATACTCATGAAACTTGGTCAGAATGTTTGTCGTCATAAATTCTCGGACAAATTTGAAAATGAGTCATGTTGGGTAAAAAGGTACGTCACGGGACAAATCTTTTGAAAACATTGTATGCACTCTACAGGCCACATTTTGAGTCCAATACTCATGAAACTTAATCCGAATGTTTGTCTTGATGATATCTTGGACAGTTTTGAGATTGGATCACATTGGGTGAACAAGTACATGCAGGTCATGTGCCAAATTTAAGAAAAACCTTGTGTGCATGCTAGCGACCACACGTTCAGTCTGGTACCCATGAAACTTGTTCAGAATGTTTGTCTTGGTACTATCATGGACACTTTTGAAATGGGTCATGTTGGGTCTAAAAGAAGGTCACTGGGACAAATTTTAGAAAAACATTGTGTGCACCCTGGAGATCACATTTTCAGTCCAAAGCTCATGAAACTTGGTCAAGAATGTTTATTTTGATGATATCTAGTAACAGTTTGAAATTAGATCATGTTGGGTCAAAAAGTAGGGCACTGGGACAAACCTTGGAAAAGCCTTGCGTGCACCCTGGATATCGCATTTTCAGTCTGAAACTCATGAAACCTGGTCAGAAACTTTATTCTGATGATAAATTTAGATCAGTTTAGAATTGCATCAAGCTAAATAAGAAAGTAGGACTCTGGGACATATATTTAAGTAATGAAAATTAAAGCACATGAAACCTGTCTTCATTGACCATAGCAATAGAATAACCAGTATTCTGCAGTGCAAAGTATTAACGACCTACTTAGCATTTGAGCGCCAAACTCCTGAAAATTGAAACTAATTACTGATTATGGATGAACTGAATTTAAAAGGAAAAAGGCAATGAAAATGTTGGTGTTCAAAATATAACAAAAGCTGATTTTGCATGACATTTTTTTAAGTTGAAATTGGACCAAGCAAACAAATCTTTTAAAAGCGCCCTGTCTTAAATTGTTCCCAATATCTGTTTGATATTGATTCCCCATTTAATTCCAAAATCTTTTCACAAGGAACATCTTTGAGATGTTTTTAAACCAACAGAGATTTTTTAATTACTTAATATTTGAATGTTACAAAAATACAAATTTGACCCCTCATTTAAGAAATACAACACAGAACAAATCAAAAGGAATGAGAGGCATACCTAAGTCTTCAGTGAGTGGAAAGAAGAGAAGGTTCCACTCTATTATCAGCCCTGGATTTCATTTTAAACTTAAAATGGCCCCAAAGCCATTTATAGTAAATGGTCCTTTTAATGTTATGCTAAGCATTTGCCTACAAAAGATGTATTTCGAGAGTAAGACCATACAAAACTGAAACCTACTATACTTAGGAATAGCCTAGTCATCCTTAAAGTACATAGCAAAAATTAACCTGTTTTTCATACAAGTCATGAATTTTAAAATTAAACTGCCTTTTACTGACAGTGTGGACCAATATCAAACTGCACAAAATGTGCAGTTAAATCTTGGATTTAGACTGTTCCTAGATCCATTTGTAAAATATTCTGGCAAGAGCACCCTTGGGTTTTCTTTACAGAATAAAAACATGTGATTTCTGTATGACTTCAAGCATTAAACTTAAAAGAATAAATACCATGTTTCACCTAATTAAAGTTCCCTCCCTAATAGTAGCACCCCCACCTCCCCTCCCCTACATGACATTATATTACTTCTTTACCCTTTGCCAAACGACAAGTTTTAAACTGGTCCAAATTCAGAGAGTTTGCAGACGACAATTTTAAATTTGATGAAAATGACAGAAAGTTCTCCAAAGGGGTAGAAAACACTGTCGGAAAAGACTTGTACTGCAGACACGTGAAAACAGGGCTTGTTTGGGAAAGGTGAATCAGCACTGACTACAACCCCTGATCAAAGTACCATACTTTCTCTACTATATGACTGCACACAAATTTCAGAAAAGTGGCTACGAAATAAAAGTGCCCTGTTGTTTTGCATGGCGTCCCAGCGTGTTAATTTGGTGAAATATGATAAAAGTAAGAAAATTAAAAAAAAAAAACAAATACTGTAGCTGTTTATCAATGTATATATACCATAAGTGTTTCGTCTATATTTGATAAAAACCTGATGTCAAACAAACCAAGTAGACATTTTTATGTGAAAGGGCCAGAAAAATTATCATATCAAGGTTGATTAACTCTTATCCTGCTGTCTTTGACTATAGATGTAGTTTTTGTAGAGTGTACAGCAAGATATGCCTGCACATATGTGCAGTCTGATCTTTCTCTACGCTGTCCTTTGCTCTCTCATTGGTTATGGTCAGATAAATCCCATTCAATGCCAAAAACTCGAACAAAGTATATTTTTGTGGTGATCAACAATTTAAATTTGGAAGGACACGTGCTAAATTAGCCAGTATATCTACCAGTTGGACAGTACAAAAAATCAGCCTGCATACTTTTTTCAGTCTGATTTTTAGACTTTTGCAGTCTGATTTTCATCTACAGTGTGGCCTAAAATCAATGCTCTTTAGAAGTTAACAGTCTTGTCATTCCCATATGCATGTACGATCTAGAAGTTAAATGAGTAGAATGACACCTTAGAGCAGTGTGACCTGGAATCTTTTTTGAAGTTGGCATAAAAAAAAAGTAGCCAGCTCTAGAATTAATATTTTAGCCCATGGCTGTTTGCAAGTCTTGAGCATGATTATTTTCTGATAGTATAACAGTCTGATCTTGATCTATGCCACCTGCAAATGGTACTTATATTGCCTTTAGTGGTAGAAAGAGTACAATTAATCTATTGATGTAATTTAGGCAATGGTCTTGAACAAAATGTACATGTCATTGGTCATGTTACTTAAGTCTTTTTGCAAAAAAGCTCAGATGTGTAAGGTTGGCCTTGCACATGAAACACATCTGTCCCTGAATAGACCAACATACCTTTCTGGCATGCTCTGGTCCGTCATTGGTGACAACATCAGCTCCTTATTTGCAGACAATGGTGCATTTATAATAAACCATTCATAAACCTGGCACCAAACCAGTACTTGGCTAGCTGACATGGACCCTAAATGTAGCTTATTACTTGTCAATAATATGGTAAGTTCTACCATAAAAGAATGTTTCCTGGACTCAAACCAGTAATCTAACATCTATCTTGTGTACCAATAATCTAACCATGACATACTGGTGAGAATCTAACCCTTCAAACAATGTGAGGATAATAAAACATTTAAAGACTTTATGATGAAATGTCTACAAGGAACCGTGGTGTTTCTTATCTCTGAGAGGATGAATTTCCTACAACTGTCTGTCCCTGAATAAATCAACAACCTTTCTGGATTGCTTTGATCTGTCATTGGAAACAGTTTATATTCTTTTTTGTTGTTTTGTTTGTTTTTGTCTTTCTTCTTAATCTAAAACTCTTGTAGATGAGATATGTTTTTCCTGGATTCCACCCAGTAATCATCCCTGCTCAAATTATCTTTCTTTTTTTCCTGGATACTAACCAGTGAAAGGAAATCACCCATTGGGCAAAGATAACCCTAGTTCTGAGCATTGAATTTTGAAAATGTTTTTGTTTCATCAATACAATCTATTTTCGCTAAAGTTTTAGCCAAAGCAGACAGTTTACATTACTTTATTCAAGCCATTTCAAAATTCACATCAACAGATTTTAATTACAATTCAGTGTGTATCCAACTTCAATGATAGTTAAAAAAAAAAAAAAAAAAAAGAAGGAAAAATGACAATGGTCCAAAATTTGTTTTACTTGACCCTTTAACAAACAATCCTTAGATTTAAAAACCCTGAGAGAAAACACTTTTGAAAACATTTTGAAAAAAAGAGAAAATGATGGTTATCAGCATTTTCTCCTTTTCTCACAGTCTTTTTTATCCTATCAGTGGACTTAAGTCCATTTGTACCAACTCTGAATTTTTCATTTACAAAAGTTTTGAAAATGGAAGAGGAAAATTTGTTGTTTGGAAAAGGGTTACAATCTGTAAAAATACAGATTTAAATAAAATAACAGAACAAGATACATGTATAGTAAAGAAAAACATGTCTTTTCATTTTTCTTTGATATATTATGGATTTAAGATCCTTAACATCTAAGAATGCATGCTGGTAATACCATACTGGCTAACAGAAATCCCTTTGATTTACTAGCCCTCAAACATGTTGACGCTAATGTGTGTCTAATAGACACACAACATGATTGGATACTTCAATGTGTATCAAACCTACCAATTGGAAAGACAAGGCGCTGTTTTAAAGAATTCATTTTTTTTTTTTTTTCATATCTAAACATCTTATTTCAAATGCAAATCACAAATCTAAAAGTTCCAAACTTTGTATGCTTTAGCTAGACATTTTTTCTTTTTTTGCAAAACTCTGATAATTGACTCCCGTGCCAAAATTTTCAAGTGTCAAACCTTAATTCCAACTAAACTCAGAACCAGAATTTCGAAATGTCAAACCTTGGATACAATGAATTCTGGACACATTAAGATCATTATGATTTGTATACAACTGTCCGTATACAATTGTTTTAGCATTTTGAAAATGCATTTAACATAACTTCTACATGTATTTCGTTAGAAATATCATTTAGTCCTAAGCAAGTGGTTTCTTTTCTGGCATTCTGACCCCACAGACCATCGTTGGACAAGAAATTAATATTGTTTCCAGACCTGTTTCTGGCAGAAAATTTAAAGTATGAAAGTGTTGTCCTGTTTATTGTCAATTTAATTCAAAATCATTGTAAAGAGAAGAAAAAATATATGTGATTGGTAAAAAGACAACAAATTTTAGGCAGAAAAATCTTTGGATATGTAATGTAATACAAGAGGGCCATGATGGCCCTGTATCGCTCCACTGGCTTATAAATATAAACCACGAAGAAAAGTCTTCACTATATAAGCCTTTATAAAACTTTGACCTCATGGCTACAGTCTGACTAAATGGGGAATATTGTATTAGAAGAATAACATGCCAAATGTGGGAGTTCTTGGCCTTATGGCTGGTAACAAGATGGTTTCTGAACTTTTCACTCCATAAACCCATGTAAAACTTGTGATCCCTGGTGCAGGGCCAAACTTGATCCTAGAGCTGTAACTTGGGCCCTCTTTGTAACTGTCCACTAAATAATGCTATAATTATATGCAAAATTTGGTAGCCTAAGCCTTATGGCTATGTACACCAAGATTTAAAAGTTTTCCCTATGTAAGCCTATGTAAATCTTGTGAACCCCCCCTCCAAGTATGAGGCCAAATTGACCCCAGGACTATACTTTGGACACTTTTGGTAGACTCCAACTAGATCAAGCTAAATGCCAAATTTGGTAGCTCTAGGCCTTATGGTTTCAGACAAGAAGATATTTAAAGTTTTCTCTATATAAGCCTATGTATAAAACTTGTGACCCCTGGGGAAGAGCCAATTTTGACCCCAGGGCTATAATTTCAAGAAACATGATAGAGGTCTACTACATAAAGCTACATGCCAAATTTGGTAGCCCTATGCCTTATGGTTTCAGACAAGAAGATATTTAAAGTTTTCTCTATATAAGCCTATGTAAAACTTGTGACCCCTGGGGAAGAGCCAATTTTGACCCCAGGGCTATAATTTCAAGAAACATGATAGAGGTCTACTACATAAAGCTACATGCCAAATTTGGTAGCCCTATGCCTTATGGTTTCAGACAAGAAGATTTTTAAAGTTTTCTCTATATAAGCCTATGTAAAACTTGTGACCCCTGGGGCAGAGCCAATTTTGACCCCAGGGCTATAATTTGAAGAAACTTGATAGAGGTCTACTACATAAAGCTACATGCCAAATTCGGTGGCCCTATGCCTTATGGTTTCAGACAAGAAGATTTTTAAAAATTTCCAATATTTTTCAGTTTTGTTGCCATGGCAACCAGAGTTTTTGAAGGAATCAAATTCTTTCAAGAAATTCTGAAGAGGACCATGTCAGGATCATTTCTGTGAAGTTTCGTGAAAATCGGATGGGTAGTTTCAGAGAAGAAGATGTTTGAAATAAAAGTTAACGCACGGACGGACGGACGGACGGACGCACGACGGACACCGGGCCATGACATAAGCCCGCTGGCCTTCGGCCAGTGGAGCTAATAAATAGTGTAGCTATGTGTGTGATATAAAACCAGTGTCGAGCCAGCCCCGTCGCCGTGTTGTGGAAAGTGGTCCGGCAGAGTGTCAAAAGGCGAGAGGGGGAGAGCACGGGAGGGGGATCATTCCCCTTTCGTATGGGCGGGATCGGGGGATCTCCCCCGAGAAAATTTTGATTTAGGCGCACCTCTATGTGTGTCTTTAGTGCAATGTTGGTTGCGTTTGGAGCTAGATTTCACGCGTGTTGTTCACAACATATTGCTAGTTAAATGCGAAAAAAGAAAATAACCGTAAGCCTTAACATGATCTTTAACCACCTATTTAACCCATCTGCAAGTCTCATTAGGCTGTGGCATCAAGGTTGATGTCTGCGTTAAAGCAAAAATTAACCCAAATTGTAAAGTCTCTACTCAGCACCAACTCCCCGATGGCACTTTGAAGACTCATTTTTTACAGGTACGAAAGAGTCTTCAAAGTTAGAACGGCGATTAATGGTGTAAGCTTTGTCTAGATTTAGGCTCTGCAATTTCCCTCTCCAATAGACCATCACTAGTAAAGCGATGACGAGACGCGAGATCTTGGCTTCTTTATGATGAAGCCACGGTCTATTGTCAAACCACGACGGCTGAACAGTTCTCTGCCCAGGCATTTTTTTTTTTAACAAAATATACATTGTTGGAACCGAAAAGTCTTGGACTGACTTGGAGCAGGCGGTACTTTAGTATATCCATAACTGAATGAAAACATTGACATGGAACTTTCGGTACAGCCTCAGGACTTAGAATGATCATACATGTAAGTTAAAAAAGTTATAAACATACTTTGCCGCCCGCCATGTTTTTTGACTCAGAATTCTAAGTTAGAAAAATACACTGAAAGGATAAAAAAAAAAAACTTTCTTCTGTTGCACTGAGAAAAAAACATGCCGCTGCATTTTGTTTTCATACCATTGTTGGCATACAAAATCAAAACGAAGACGCTCTTTACTACTATGACCAGTACGAATAGCTCAAAAAATAGAGCGCAGGACTCGTAAACGTCAAGTCCCAGGCCACTTGAGGGTGTTGGTTCGAGTACCATGGCCGGTCATTTCAAAATTACTAATAGTCTTTTAGATTAGACGCTAAAATTAAGATGGGTTTCGTCCCATTTCCTACTCTATCCTCCGTAACAAAGCCTAGCAGCCTGGGGGCCGGGGTGTCACCCTTATGGGTAACCGGTGGCGACAATAAATTAACGGAATAATAATCTTTAATACATTCTTGCTCAAAGAGTTCATCATGTGTCCTTTAATTAAAGATTGTGAAATAAACAAGCAGGTGTCATTACAGTATATGCATTGTTTTTCACGATGTGTGGCCGTTTGTTTTCACACCTTGGCTAGGTCTATTGATGGAACGGTCAGCAAGCGTTATTGATAATTTCACCAATTGCGACACTATTGATGATGCAATTCAATTAGACCACAGGTAAGCACGAAAGATCAATCGGCTGAAAAGATAACTGGCGACCACGGCCTTGCGAGCGGTGATTTTTCCATTCAACTCGGACACGTTTTCAGATGAATGCTTTGCCACAGAAATGTGTAAAATACATAAAAGTAAAAGAGATCCCAAAATTCAGCAGTTACTTTTGGTGCGTGAAATAGTATTATGGCCTTTAACACAATGGGTCAAACTGGGCAAAGGCAGTAGAAAATCTTTGGTGCACCATACGGGCCACATTTTCAGTCTGATCTTCATGAAACTTGGTCAGAATGTTTATTGTCATGAATTCTCGGACAAGTTTGAAAAAGAGACATGTTGGGTATAAAAGTAGGTCATGGTGCAAATCTATTGAAAAACATTGTATGCACGCTACAGGCGACATTTTGAGTCCAATACTCATGAAACTTAATCAAAATGGTTGTCTTGATGATATCTTGGACAGTTTTATGATTGGATCACATTGGGTGAAAAAGTACATGCAGGTCATTGCGCCAAATTTAAGAAAAACCTTGTGTGCATGCTAGCGACCACACGTTCAGTCTGGTACCCATGAAACTTGTTCAGAATGTTTGTCTTGGTACTATCATGGACACTTTTGAAATGGGTCATGTTGGGTCTAAAAGTAGGTCACTGGGACAAATTTTAGAAAAACTTTGTGTGCACCCTGGAGATCACATTTTCAGTCCAAAGCTCATGAAACTTGGTCAAGAATGTTTATTTTGATGATATCTAGTAACAGTTTGAAATTGGATCATGTTGGGTCAAAAAGTAGGGCACTGGACCAAATCTTGAAAAAGCCTTATGTGCACCCTAGAGATCACATTTTCAGTCTGAAACTCATCAAACTTGGTCAGAAACTTTGTTTCGATGATAAATTAGTAAGTTTAGAATTGCATCAAGTTAAATAAGAGAGTAGGACTCTGAGACATATCTTTCATTAATGAAAATTAATGCACATAAAACCTGTCTCCATTGTCCATAGCAATAGAATAACCAGTATTCTGCAGTGCAAAGTATGAAGGACCTACTTAGTATTTGAGCGCCAAACTCCTAAAAACTGAAACTAATTACTGATTATGGATGAAATGAATTTGATAGGAAAAAGGTAATGGTGTTCAAAATATTACAAAAGCTGATTTTGCATGACATTTTAAGTTGAAATTGGACCAAGCAAACAAATCTTTTAAAAGCGCCTTGTCCTAAATTGTTCCCAATATCTGTTTGATATTGATTCCCCATTTAATTCCAAAATCTTTTCCCAAGGAACATCTTTGAGATGTTTTTAAACCAACAGGGATTATCTAATTACTTAATATTTGAATGTTACAAAAATACAAATTTGACCTCTCATTTAAGAAAGACGACACAGAACAAATCAAAAGGAATGTGAGTCATACCTAAGTCTTCAGTGAGTGGAAAGAAGAAAAGGTTCCACTCTATTATCAGCCATGGGTTTTACTTTAAACTTTAAATGGCCCCAAAGCTATTTATAATCAGTGGTCCTGTTAATGTTATGCTAAGCATTTGCCTGCAAAAGATGTATTTCTAGAGTAAGACCATCCAAAATTGAAACCTACTGTACTGAGGAATAGCCTAGTCATCCTTGAAGTACATAGCAAAAATTAACATGTTTTTCATACAAGTCAGAATTAAACTGCCTTTTACTGACAATGTGGATCAAGATCAAACTGCAAAAAATGTGCAGACTAATCTTGGATTCAGACTGTTCCTAGATCCATTTGTGAAATATTCTGGCAAGAGCACCCTTGACAACACAATATTTGGGTTTTCTTTCCAGAATAACAACATGTGATTTCTGTATGACTTCAAGTGTTAAACTTAAAAGAAAAAATACTATATTTCACCTAATTAACGTTCCCTCCGTATTAGTAGCACCCCCTCCTCCACTCCCCCATATGACTTATAATATTGCTTCTTAATCAGCGCTGACTAAAACCCCTGATCAAAGTACCATACTTTCTCTACCATATGATTGCACATAAATTTCAGGAAAGTGGCTACGAAATAAGAGTGCCCTGTTGTTGTTTTGCATGGCATCCCATCATGTTAATTAGGTGAAGTATGATAAAAGTAAGAAAAATTAACAAAAACAAATATCATAGCTGTTTATCAATGTATATATACTATAAGTTTTTCATCGATATTTAATAAATACCTTATGTCAAACAAACCAAGTAGACATTTTCATGTAAAAGAGCCAGAAAGATTATCATATCAAGGTTGATTAACTCTTATCCTGCTGGGTTTGACCACAGATGTATTTTTTGGAGAGTGTAAAGCAAGATAAGCCTGCACATATATGCAGTCTGATCTTTCTCTACACTTACCTCTGCTCTCTGATTGGTTATGGTCAGATAAACCCCATTCAATGCCGAAAAACCCAAACAAAATTTATTTTTGTGGTGATCAACAATTTAAATTTAGAAGGATAAGTGTTAAATTAGCCAGTCTACTAATTGGACAGTGTAAAAAATCAGACTGCAGCGTTTTTTCAGACTTTTGCAGACTGATTTTCATCTACAGTCTGGTCTAAAACCAATACTGTTTAGAAGTTAATATTCTTGTGCTTCCCCAATGCATGTATGATCTAGAAGTTAAATGGGTAAAATGACGCCTTAGAGCAGTGTGACCTGAAGTCTTTTTTGAAGTTGGAAAAAAAAAAAATAGTAGCCAGCTCTAGAATTAATATTTTGCCCATGGCTGTTTGCAAGTCTTGAGCATGATTATTTTCTGATAGTATAACAGTCTAATCTTGATCTATGCCACCTGCAAATGGTACTTATATTGCCTTAGTGGTAGAAAGAGTAAAATTAATCTATTGATGTAACTTAGGCAATGGTCTTGAACAAAATGTACATGTCATTGGTCTTGCAAAAAAGCTCAGATGTATAAGGCTGGCCTTGCACATGGAACACATCTGTCCCTGAATAGACCGACAAACCTTTCTGGCATGCCTTGATCCGTCATTGGTGACAGCATCAGCTCCTTATTTGCAGACAATGGTGCATTTATAATAAACCTGCCATTAACCTGGCACCTAACCAGTACTTGGCTAGCTGACATGGACCCTAGATATAGCTTATTACTTGTCAATAATATGGTAAGTTCTACCACAGAAGAATGTTTCCTGGACTCAAACCAGTAATCTAACATCTATCTTGTGTACCAATAATCTAACCATGACATACTGGTGGGAATCTAACCCTTCAAACAATGTGAGGATAATAAAATATTGAAAGACTTTATGATGAAATGTCTACAAGGAACCGTGGTGTTTCTTATCTCTGAGAGGATGAATTTCCTACAACTGTCTGTCCCTGAATAAATCAACAACCTTTCTGGATTGCTTTGATCGGTCATTGGAAACAGTTTATATTCCTTTTAGTTGTTTTGTTTGTTTGTCTCTTTCTTCTTAATCTAAAACTCTTGTAGATGAGATATGTTTTTCCTGGATTCCACCCAGTAATCAACCCTGCTCTGTTTATCTTTCTTTTATTTCCTGGATACTGACCAGTGAAAGGAAATCATCCATTGGGCAAAGATAACCCTAGTTCTGAGCAATGAGATTTTGAAAATGTTTTGATTTAATCAGTACAATCTATTTTCACTTAACCCTTTACCAGACGACAGAATTTCAGACTTTTCCAAATTGAAAGCATTTGCAGACGACAATTTCATTGTGGCTCAAATGGTGCATTTTTTTCTTTGATGGGGTAGAAAACATTGTTGGAAAAGGAGAAAATGCTGGTTATCAGCATTTTCTCCTTTGCCCACAATGTTTTCAAAAGGCTTCTTTCCCAGGGGCGTCAAAAGGCGGCACTGTGTGGTAAAGGGTTAAGTTTTAGCCAAAGCAGAAAGTTTACATTACTTCATTCAGGCCATTTCAAAATTCATATCAACAGATTTTAATTACAATTCAATGTCTATCCAACTTCAATGATAGTTGAAAAGAAAAAAAAAAGAAGGAAAAATGAAAATGGGCCAAAATTTGTTTTACTTGACCCTTTACCAAACAATCCTTAGATTTAAAAACCCTGAGGGAGAACACTTTTGAAAACATTTACAGAATAAGAGAAAATGATGGTTATCAACATTTTCTCCTTTTCTCACAGTCTTTTCTACCCTATCAGAGAACTTAAGTCCATTTGTACCAACTTTGAATTTTTCATTTACAAAAGTTTTAAAAATGGAAGAGGAAAATTTGTTGTTTGGGAAAGGGATATGATCTGTTAAAATACAGATCTGAAAAAAAATAACAGAACAAGATACATGACGTGTATAGTAAAGAAAAACATGCCTTTCATTTTTTTTTTTTGATATATTATGGATTTAAGATCCTTAACATCTAAGAATGCATGCTGGTAATACCATACTGGCTGACAGAAATCCCTTTGATTTATTAGCCCTCAAACATGTGTTGACATTAATGTGTGTCTAATAGACACACAACATGATTGGATACATGAATGTGTATCACACCTACCAATTTGAAACACAAGGCGCTGTTTTAAAGAATTCATTTTAATTTTTTCTTATAAACACCTTATTTTAAATACAAATCACAAATCTAAAAGTTCCAAAATTTGTATGCTGTGCTAGACTTTCTTTTTTTTTTTCGCAAAAGTCTGAAAATTGACTCCTGTGCCAAAATTTTCGAGACTCTAACCTTAATTTGAACTAGACTCAGAACCAGAATTTCAAATGTCAAACAATGGATAAAATTTCATGGGAATTCTGGACACATTAAGATTCCTATGATTTGTATGCAACTGTCCATATACAATTTTTTTAGTATTTTGAAAAAATGTATTTGAAATAAATTATATTTTGTTAGATAAATCATTTAGTCCTAAGCAGGTGGTTTCTTTATTGGCATTCTGACCCCATCATTGGACAAAAAATTAATATTGTTTCCAGACCTGTTTCTGGCAGAAAATTTAAAGTATGAAGTTGTTGCCCTGTTTATTACCTGTTTAATTCCAAGTCATTGTAAAGAGATGAAAAAATATACATGACAAGTAAAAAGAAAAGTTTTAGGCTGAAAAATCTTTGGACATGTAAAATAAATAGTGTAGCTGTGTGTGTGTGACATAAAGTCATTGTGAAGCAGTGATTATTCCAATCCACTCAGACACATTTTCAGTTGAATGCTTTGACTAAAAGATGTGTAAATACCTAAGTGTAAAAGAGATCCCAAAGAAACATTTAGCAGTTACTTTTTGGTGTGTGAAATAGAATGACCTTTAATCCTTTAACACAGAAACTTGACTTCTAGAGACCCTGAGGACAGAAGCTTTCAAAAACTTTGTGGGAAAAGGATAAAATGTTGGTAACCAGCATTTCATCTTTTCCTCAACAACATTTTCTACATTTTAACACAGAAATACTATCATTTTCACCAAATTTAATTTGATGTCCGCTGATACTTCCAATTTGGACAAGTCCAAAATCTTGTCGGTGGTATAGTTAAATGATCATTAGTCCATTCCCACTGATCTACATAATCCAACTTGTATCAACCCTATTCCCAAATAATGGATGTTCCTGGTCTACTGATGCTTGTACTATATAAATAAACCAATATCGACTTTTGTGGATATATTTTCATTTCATTCATCAATTTCTTCTCCTAATTCCGTTTTTTTCTTTCACTTTATTTTTTTTTTCATTAATGTTTAGATTTTTTATGTTTTTTCCATTTTATATGTATTTAAAGTTATTCTTCATTGTTATTGTTTTTGTTGTTTTTTTTCTTTGTTTATTTGTTTATTTATTAAGTCATAGTTATTCTTTATTTTTTTTTTTGTTCACTTTTACTTTTTTCTTGTTTATATTTCATTAATTTTGCTCTTCCTTTTTAACTTCTCTATCTCTTAGTTATGTCTAATTTTTTCATTTACTCTTAATAATCCAATCTAAAATAATTCTTACCTGAATAATGTCCAATCCTGGTCAAATGGTAGCTCTGTAAGAATCAAATTGAAATGAGATGATGGTGAGCCCTTAACCCTTTACCAAACAACAAAATTTTAGACTGGACTAAATTGAAAGCAGAAGACAAAATTAATGCGACTTAAAAACTGAAATTTGTTTATGGAAAGGTAGAAAACATTGTGGGAAAAGGAGAAAATCCTGGTTACCTGCATTTGCCAATCATGAATACTTCAAGGACTAAGAGAGCACAAGCAGGCATGGTGAATTAAACAAATAGTGCAAAAAAATTGAAGCACAATTTCTTCAAACCAGCTATATTGTTCATGTGTAAAAATAATGTCATTTTGAAAAATAAAACACCACACCATGTTTTTGTATATTACTGAAAAACAGCCTATGGTCACGCTAAGGTAGCTTCAGAGTGGTCTTAGTTTAAGGTCGGGTTTACGATCAGCCCTTAAGTTGTGACATTTTGAGAGAGACGATAAAATGCTTTCGAGGGACTTAAGGTTGGTTTACAATGATCGTAGCACTTAAAGTGCTTTGAGATAGTGGGCCCTGATATGCAAAAAAGATACTGAGTGGCTGGGCAGTCCTTACCAACTCAAAAGTTTTAAATGAAAAAGTTCAGATTGTCATAAAAACATTTGAGCCTTTACCACACAATCCAGACTTTTAACGACCCTGAGAAAGTAAGCTTTGGAAAACATTGTGGGAAAAGGAGAATTAGCGGCAACCAGGGTTGTTACAAGGTGGCACTGTGCTGTAAAGGGTTAAATAAAGTAAGGATTTTGTGTAATTTTTATATCCATCATAGACATTATTAAGCTACCAGGCTCTTCCCCATATAGTTGCCAATCATGAATACTTATTACAGTATGAATAAACCTTGACACGTTAACCCTTGAAATCCTGCTAAATAACTTATAGGAAACTTTAAAGCCTATAATAAAAATCAAATGGTTGGTATTTCAAGGTTGTGGGGGTTGCACAGTGTAGATCCAAGATCCGACTGTGCAGTCTCATCTTGATCTACACTCTGCAAAAGGTCTGTAAATCCTGCTTAGCAGCTTAAGGGTTAATCCCGAGTTATAAGGACTCTGTCAAAAACAGCATGTCATTGAACACTACAATTTAATTGTATGGTAAAGAGTTACAGTATTTCACCTAATGAATGCTCCCTCCCTAATAGTAGCTCCTCCACTATATTTCTTGCTCCAGAGGCCTCAGGACAACCCCCACCCACATTATCCTTACCTAAAAATCGACAACTTGAGAGACAAACTTCCAAACGCAAGATTACTTCACTAAAACGCTTCCAACACAGACTTACGAAAATCAGCGATATTTTATAAACAAAGTTACCGGTTTGTCATCGACATAATCCTAATTGCTTCACAAATAGATATCATTAACACCTGACTATCTGAATACACATACTGTTCCAACATTATAATCTTCCAGTAACACAAAATTTGTGTACTAACTTTGAACTAGAGGCCCTTGAGAGCCTGAATTGCTCTACTGGCATTGAATTTTTTATCCTAGCATACTTTATGAACTCATGATGCAAACAGGCAAAAAGCAAACACACAAAAAAATGGGGGGGGGGGGGAGCAACTGGACTTGAATCAACTAAGAGAGCACAAGCAGGCATGGTGAATTAAAAAGATAGTGGAAAAAAATTGAAATCTTCAAACCAATTATTTGGAATCCAGCCAAATCTGATAGGGTTTCAGTTCTCATTGTTTTAAACAATCCCTGCAAGTTTCAAAGAAATGTGACTAATAATGTGGACTGTGTTGAGTAAACAATACTAAGTCATCAAATGGCTAGATTTTGTTCATTCTTAATAGAGTTCAATCCCTTGATGATACAAATAATCTTTGCCGGTTTCAAAAGAATTGAATCAAAAATGCAACTTAACTGCATAAACAAGAAATATAAATTTTCAACTAAAATGGCTCCTTTTCCCACACTGTCAATTTTTTTTTTTTTTTTTGTTGTTGTTTTTCAAAATCAATAGGGTTCAAGCTATTGATAATATAAAGCAACAGTGCAAGTTTCATAAAAATTCAACCACAATTGCTGACATCATCGCATAAAGAGGAATTGTAAATTTACAAATGTAATTAGCTACTTTTCCTATACTGATTGTAGAGGTTTTTTTCAAAATCAAGGGTTCAATAGGGTTCAAGCTATTGATAATATAAAGCAACAGTGCAAGTTTCATTAAAATTCAACCACAATTGCTGACATTATCGCATAAAGAGGAATTGTAAATTTACAAATGTAATTAGCTACTTTTCCTATACTGATTGTAGAGGTTTTTTTCAAAATCAAAAGGGTTCGACCTATTGATGATACAAAGCAATTGTGCAAGTTTCATGAAAATCCAATTACAAATGCAGACTCTATTCATGCTTCCCAACTCTCCCGATTTCGTCGGGAGTCTACCGATTCAAGGCAAAATACCCAATCACCCCGACAGACAGTTAAAAAACCCCGATTTGGAAAAAAATCCGACATAAGGGTAAAAAGGGTGTGATAAATTTGTACCCAAGGTACATATATATTATCCAAAGTTTACAACTAGTTGACATGACTTTGTGTGTGTATTTCACGGTCAATCAGGTTTGTTGTCTATAAATAGGAATCAAGATACCGAGATTTATCGATCAATGATCGTGAACCAATCAAATTCGAGAACGGGCCAAGGTACTTTTCAGAGTAAACTAGCAGCCTGTGTTCGATCTTCTATCGGACTGCTGCATGAGATACAACAGGTACCAGTTTATTTTGAAAGTGGAAATTAAACGTCGTTCACCTGACGTTAGCAGGTAAATTACATTCTAAGAGTATCTGTCTATAAACACAAGTGCTCATTGCATCCCTGGGACGCAGATAAAAATGAGTGAAAACAGTAAGTTAATAATCATCAGAAACAATTAACAAATACGAAGTTTTAAACTCTTACTGCTCAGTGATCACTGGAATTCCAATTTACATAAAAATAGATCGACCAGAATGTGATAGTAGTTTCATTTAAAACAATGATGAAGTAATATTCGACTGGTAACCAGCAATAGAGTAATATTGTAATGCTCAGGGCACTGATTGGAGGAACCAAGTGTTACCTAGCGTTACCGATGCTGACGTTTGCTTCCAGAATTTTTTCGTGTGAAGATTGCCTCCAGATTTTTTTTTCTTTTCTGAAAAGTGCATTTTTTTTTTTTTAAATTTTCTTCATGCTTTTGAGATATTTCACTGATGATTTATGCAGACAAAAATGATACTCCAAAGGAACTCAATGGGACTTGACTTTTTTTTTCAAACAGTATGACAGCTTGTCCTTTTGACAGTTACCAGCAATTCGAGCCGGATTATTTGAGGTTTATTCGATATACCTGTTTGCGATTATTGAGTACCAAAGAGAATGAATAATATAAGGATAAAATGTGGTACTCTGTAGTCTATATTTCAAGCTAAGACATTATGGGTACAATATAAAATGGCAGAATATCTTTACACAATAAGTCAAAATTATATGATATACTTACAAAACAGTGAAAACACAATGGACAAAGTAGCATCTGATAATAAACATTACAGTGCTTCTTTACCATAGTCACTGCTTTCTATATAATATTCATGACTGTAACGACTGATTTTGTTTTAGCTCTAAATATTCACATGTATACATCGGAAAAACAATAATATTCAATAAAGAATAAAATAAAATAAATAAAGTAATTAGATAAATCATAAACCTGACTTTTGTTCAATTGTAAAGTTATTTAGCCTAAAATGGTTTAAAAATGATCTTTAGAAGGACGTTCCGGTACGCCTCAAAAAGTCTCCCCCTTGAAACCCCCAATCTCCTCCTTTGAAACTCTCAAAAACCCCCTTTGGTGTTCGAAAAAGTTGGGAAGCATGTCTATTGCGTAAATAAGAAATTGAAATTTTGAACTTTAAATGGCTACTTTTTTCAACATTGGTTGTCAGATTTTTTTCACAATCAATAGGATTCAAGCTATTGATGAGATAAACAAAATGTGCAAGTTTCACGAAATTCCGACCACAGATGAAGACTTTATCGTGTAAACAAGAAAAAGACTAACAGATGGACGGACAACGGAAACCACACCACGACATAAGCTCTGCTGGCTTGCAACCAGTAGAGCTAAAAACTTAAAGGAAGTGAACTATTGAATACCCCTGTCCCATTATACTAATCATGAATGATATTTAATGTCAAAATAAATCATGGTCAGCAGTAAAGTTGATATCTGCATTACTGCACAATACATGGAGTCTTTCAAAATGGTGACCGCTTTGCACTTGGCACTAACTAAAACCTGGATCAAAGTACCATACTTATTCTATGTGACGGCGCTTAAATTTCAGGAAATTGGCTATGAAATAAGAGCGCCCTGTTGGTGTTTTGCATGGCACCCAGGCTCGTTAATTAGGTGAAACAAGGTAACTCAAATTGAAAGCATTAATTTTGCAGATGACAAATTCAGCGTACCTAAAAAAATCTCTTTCAGTCTTTACCAAACAACAAAAATTTTGACTGATCCTAGGTGAAAGCATTTGCAGACAACAATTTAAATGTGGCTGAAATGATGGAATTTGTCTTTGACAGGGAAGAAAACATTGTTGAAACTAGATGCCCTTGAGGGCCTGAATCACTCCACTGGCATGATTTTGCTGTTTTTTCTAGCATAAATTATGAATTCATGATGCATAAAGGAAAAAATCAAAGGACTGATAGTCCTGAGAGTTGCCTGAAGGGTAATGGGTTAGAAGTGTTCACCCTTTTTTGTTCAAATCCATTAAAAATATTCAAGATACAAAATAACTTAACCATAAGGCAGTATTATATGCAAGCATATTTCTGATTTGTCATCCTAAAATTACAAACAGTAATATTAAAATTTACATGGAAACATGTGGTGAGAATAAAATTTATTACAAAATTTATAAGAGGCACCAGGAACAGCTTTAAAAAGTTCAAAGTCTCTTACCACAGGTGACTTCATTTAAAAAATGGTTTTCAAAAGGTACAATCAATATAAACCAAGTCATTTCATTGAAATGACATCCACCGTCGAAGAAAAAACTTGTTTTGATAATTATAAGAGGTGTTGTGTTTTGCATGTAAATGGCCTTTTTTTGTTACTGGTGAAAATATACATTAAGCCCCCTTTTTCCATGACATGGCATTTCATCAAATAAAAACAAATACTGATTGTCTGTGGCTTATGATAAACAATATAAATATGAAGTTTCATAAAATTTTGTCCAGTAGTTAAAGAAATATTGATCCAGAATGGAAATATACATTAAGCCCCCTTTTCCAATGAGACTGCATTTCATTAAATAAAAACAAATACTGATTGTCTGTGGATTATGATAAACAATATAAATATGAAGTTTCATACAATTTTGTCCAGTATTCAAAGAGATATTGGCAAAATAAATCTAAGCAGTCTGACAAAGTTTCATGAGTATTGAACCAAACATAAATAGATTCTACAGCACTATTACGGTTTCGTCTGATTTGACCTACTGACAACCTTTTTCTTTTAACCCCTGGTGACCTATATTCAGTTTTGTCAAAAATATTATTGAGACAAACAGCCGGGCAATTTCATGATCACTGGAGTAAAATGCAGCCTCTGAAACACACAAAAATATTCTGAATCAGTAATCTACCTGTCCTTTGGAAATAATTTGTTTTTGTTGCTACAGCTCAAGAAAAAGATATAACCCAACAGCATGATCATCAGCCTTTTAACTTTGTCTGCATTTTATAATGTCCCAGGAATTTGTACTGCTTCCATACCAATTGAAAATTGTAGAGATCTACATGTTATATTGCTTTAGTGTTCGCGATTCGCTCTATTACCCTTTACAACAACCCTTTACAAGATAAAAACACCCCAGTAAAGAACTTGTTCGAACAGGTTAACATTGATCTGTTCTATTATACTTGAATTATAGTGGAGCAAAAAGTCAAATTCTCAGATTACTGGTTGTTAGAACTGCGTAGTTTCAAGTCGAATTCCCGTGTGAGCAGGCATGGTGAATTGAACAAATAGTGAAAAAAAAACTGAAGTACAGTTTCTCAAAATCAGTTCTTTGGAATCTGGGCAAATTTGACAGGGTGTCAGTACTCACTGTTTTAATTCTTTACCACACAATCCCAATTTTTAACGACCCTGAGAAAGAAGCCTTTTGAAAACATTGTGGGAAAAGGAGAAAATGCTGGTAACCAGTGTTTTTTCCTTTTCCCACAATGTTTTCTACCCTTCCCAAAAGAAGTTTATTTTTTCAGTCACATTTATTTTGTCATCTGCAAATGCCTTCAATTTGGACCAATCTAAAACGTTGTGTGGTAAAGAGTTAAACAATCCCTGAAAGTTTCAAAGAAATGTTACCAATAATGTGGACTGTGTTGAGTAAACAATACTAAGTCATCAAATGGCTGCTTTTCCTTAACCAATTGCTAGATTTTCTTCATTCTTAATAGAGTTCAAGCCCTTGATAATACAAATAATCTTTGCAAGTTTCAAAAGATTGAATAAAAAATGTGACTTAATTGCGTAAACACGAAACGTAAGTTTTCATCTTTAACTGGCTCCTTTTCCCTTACTGAGAGTTAAATGTTCTTTTTCTTTTTAAACCAATAGGGTTCAAGCTATAATTGATAATATAAAGCAACTGTGCAAGTTTCATGAAAATTCAACAACAAATGCTGAAGTTATAGCATAAACTACCATTAAAAATTTTCAAATTTAAATGGCTACTTTTCCCACATTGATTGTCAAATGTTTTCATAATCAATAGGGTTCAAGCTGTTGATGATACAAGGCAATTGTGCAAGTTTCATAAAAAAGGGTAGAAAACACTGTGGGAAAAGGAGAAATTGCTTGTTATGAGCAATTTCTCCTTTTCCCACAGTGTTTTCAAAAGACTTGTACTGCAGACACGTGAAAACAAGGGCTTGTTTGGGAAAGGGTTAACCCTTTTCTAGCATTTCAACAACCTTGATGAAATGGGCTTTTGCAAACATTGAGGAACAGTGAGAAATTGATGGTAACCAGCATTTTCTTTTCCGTCACTATTTTCCATCCTTTGGTAAACAAATTTCATCATTTGAATCACATTAAATTTGTCGTCAGCCAATGCTTTCAATATAGACAAATCTAGAGTTTTTGTCGTTTGTTTCCAACTATTGGGAGAAGTGCAAATTTGGTTCGCTACATTCCCCCTTTTTTTCCCATATCGAAGTTATCATTTCCCAAATCTAAGGGAAGCAACCTATTGTGTTTGTCATTCACCGACCTGTGACACAACAGGAGGCTTCTTTGTCAGCCACAAACCAGAGATTGTATTGGGTGTGGATCTAATATGTTGTGGCATAATACCCGCAAGTCCCCTACACCCATGAAAATCAAAATGCATCAACAAAATTGTAATTGTTTAACCCTATACCACACAATCCCGACTTTTAAAAACCCTCAGGAAAAAGTCTTTTGAAAACATCGTGGGAAAAGGAGAAAATGCTGGTAACCAACATTTTCTCCTTTTCCCATGGTGTGTTTCTGCCCTTCCCAAAGTAAAAAATACTTTTTGACACATGTTTATTTTGTCATCTGCAAATGCTTTGAATTTGGACTAGTCTCAGATTTTGTCAATTGGTAAAGAGTTAAGTATTCATTCCATATACATCTAATACAATGTTGGTCAAAGGAATCAGACTGAAATTTCATTAATTTCTTATCTTTTCGCACATAAAACAATGCAGCATATATGAATAGAACTGTATAGTTGTGGGGGTTTGCTGGTAGTATGCTTAAGTTTTATTGACTAATTACACTTAAGCTGAGCTCCAGCAAAAGGGGCTTAATGCATCTCAGTGATGCATGATACCAAGCAGGTCATCATATAGTCATCATGGATCCATAAAATTAATTTTGTCTGTCAACCAACTAAATTATGTGGTAAAGTGGTCCTTTGACAAGAAGAAAATTGACCAATAGCAAAGAGTTTCGGCTCAGGTCAGCCAACTCAGACTGCGCAGGCTGACCTGGCCGATACCTTTTGCATCTTTGTAGATGCATTAAGCCCCCTGTTTTACAAAGAATGGCACACTTTCAGGCTACTATTGCATTACATCTAAAACGTCTGAAAAATACAGAAATATCTAGATCTACATACAGAAAAAATGAAAGCGTTGAAAACACTGGTGTGGCATTTGTCAAGGGAGCCATTGTGTGGAATTAAGAATTTGAAAAATAAACAACAGAAATAGTTTTAAAACACTCGCTTAAACGTCAACCTACTATTTAGTCATGCAAAATCCGATAAAGAAGAGTGCAATCTTGTGGGACGAACAAGTCCGGGCGAACAAGTCCTTGGACTAATAAGCCCGGGAACGAACAGGTTTTGGGACGAACACGTACGGTTTGTGTGTATCATTACGCCAATATAGGCCATGGCGGGTCAAGTTATTTTCGATAAAAAGGAAGTATTTCCACGATCGATGGCCTAGTCCAATTTATCTTAATACGCCATTTTCAATTTCATATCTGAGTGCAATCGAAACACTTATTTGTCTCAGGAAAATTGAGTTTAATTGGGTTTACTTCCTTCGGTTTTGCACAAACTACGATACATGATTTTCAAAATGCCGTATTGAACTCATAGTGGCATTGTCTTCGACAAATGCCACAAAAAGTTCTGGGCTGGCGAATAGACAAAAAAAAAATGTCATCCAGGATGAAATGCAAACGCTCCCAGACAACTGTTCAGGTAATGATATAAAACAAATAATAGAAACTTACCATGAAGATGAATGATAATCACAAAAAGGATGGCAACTGAATCTAGAGATGGTCACGATATCAACTTCTCAAGTCTTCTCGATGGCAGTGTAAAAGCGGAATGCATCGTAAAAGCGTGAATGCAACAAAGGAAATCCAAGTTCGTGAGCAAAATAGACACTCGTTACAACTCGGCCGATTCCGTAACTACATCTGACTTGATCACCGAATCACCCGAGGTTTGCCGAATGCTAAATAGAATGTATGCACGTGCAAACCATAGGCACTTGGTTTCAATGACTTTCATTTTCACAAAATACTTTTATTTCTGTATATAATACATATTTGATACTACTATTTATAATATAAAAAATAAATATAAATTGTGAAACTGAAAGACATGGAAACCAAGTGCCTACAGTGCTAACATGAACATGGATTGTCCCCTGCCCTCAGGCGGTTATTTCGACGACATAAGTACGGGAAAGAACCTTAGCTACCCCCCCCCTTCACAGGAACTTGATTTTTTTCCCACAAACGTTAAAATTTTAACTAGGATGAACACTGAAAATCGCTAATAAGGTGCATATTATATATATACATGTCACACGCTGTTAATTATTATTGTCAGCTTGTTGAAAGACAGAATAGGTTTCAGGTGTGAAGTTCTTGAGTTGGGTCAATAATATCACCCGCTATTTTTACCATGAAGTATCTGTTCAAACACTTTTTTACAATACAAGACAACATTATGATGCAAGGAAGCTCATCTTTTAGTGAACAATTTCGGAAATATTGACTATCTCCAAATTTTTTCGCAACATTGAATAGATTCAACCTGTTACAACTAGGTTAAGAAACGTGTTGAAAAGCAACAAGATCATGTTTTATCAGAAGAAAAATGTTGAATAAACTGTTTTGAAAAAAAAAAAAAAAAAAATCATAGAAAAGATTACCGATATCTAAATTCTTTCTTGTGGTAAAGAGTTAACGCGAAAATAACGATAGTTTTCCTGCCTGGCTCAATGTTCCAAGGTTTGAGCCTAACTGTTAGGGCTCGCGGGAGTATCCTTGGTTGAGACAGTTCAGAGCTTAGCCTTCTGGTGAAACCCAGAACATACATGGATAATGAGCTGTTGCCTCGATAAGTTAAATAATGTTAAAAATAGCGTAGAATACCATTTAAGAGGAGGTTTTTGTGGACGCCATAGATTAAGACTAGACAGCACAAAACGTGCAGTCTGAATTTGGAAATATATCGTCCTCGTCATTTATTTGGGCATATAAGATAAAAATATTTTGTTCAATTGTATATTTCTAGAGCTAAAGGAATTAAATGCAGTATACCTGGAAAACAAGAAACATATTTTTCTTGCTTTTTTTACTTTGTTTCTTACTTTCTCTTATGCATATTAACCCTTTTTTTCCCCCACGGCCCCGAGTTTTATCGACCCTGAAGAAGAGTCCTGTTTAACTTGGTGGCCCCTTAGCCTGGGTTCAAGCCGTAAAAACTGAGCAAAATTTCTAATCTAAGCTCATTGAATTAATTCGATTTGCTTTCGTCGACGATGCAGTTTATTATGTCGTCTGCATATTCATGCTTTCACATTTGGTCGAGTCCAAAATGTTACATTGGTAAAGACTTACCAAACGACAAAGTGTTACAAACTGAAAGCGTTTGCAGACGAAAAGAAGAACAGTCAAATGCCAAAACATAAAATGGTTACCCGACATGGTGATGTGCCCGACATTACCAGTTTATATAACAGGTGATCGCTCACCCACTCAAATACCCCCACCAACGCCAGCATCCACCCACCCACCGAGAGCTAGAGAAAAAAAAAAAAAAGATAAAAATGGTCAATGAATGAATGAATGAATGAATGAATGAATGAATGAATGAACTTAAGTTTGATATACATATATTGTTATAGATACGCTCCTTCCATATTATAAAGTTTTGATGAATGCATAATAAAGTGGGTAATGTACATATGCATATGTATGTAGACCATTCAAACATATTGTTGCCTGTATCTTTTTCTTTTCTTCTCTTACTTGTCAAAGAATGGCGTTTATTTCCAGGGAAATATGCATGTGTAGTTGGGTAAAATTTCGTCTTGCAAAAAATCAAATTTTCCATGACGACTGATTTTTTTTTTCACTGTCTCAGCTACTATCAGTACCTTTGCCATTTAGCGTTTGAATGATATTGAACAAATTCCAAATATCGTTCTGAAGATGTTAAATGTTTTTCATTATATGTGTGTATGTGTGGACTGCACTTACGACGTAAGCATTACAAATGTAACATATAACCATTCGGCTAATCAAAAGCTACACAACAGTATTTCCAGAATTTAGACAGACTTCTGTTAGACAGCAGTTTTTAATTGTGACAGAATCGGTCCTCCGTATTTTCATAAATTCCGTTGTCACATCGAACAAATGTGTACTTCAATATAACTTTTTGTAGTGAATGTTATGAACGAGAAAACAGAGCTTATGTCTTAAATAATGTTTTAAAAGAAGCACTCGTCCATTGGTGCATACCGACATATTCAGAGCCGATCCATATAATCGGAGCCTTTGTTTATTTGTGCAAATTTTGTGTAATTTATTTTCAATTCTTTGCCAGCAGCGAATGGAAAAATTAGAAAGGGTTTTACTGCCTTAAAAGCATGCTTTTAAGACAGCAAAACTCCTTCTAATTTGCTAATTTAATGGCAATAACAGCCTGAAATAAGATTCTTTACGTAATAGTTCGCCGGCTACGGTTAACCCACTGTACAAATGATTCAGACAATACTGTACACATGCTTCAACCTTCCGTAGTGTTGAAAACACGTTGAAAGACCAGAGCATTGCATGCCATTCTCCTTTTTTTTTTCGAATTTCAAAGACATAACAAACACACAAGTTCAAAGAATGACAAGCTTGCGTGTGTCTCAAGTCGTTTTGAGCCGATATTTTCGGAGCCGTAAGAAAGACATAACAAACACACAAGTTCAAATAATGACGAGCTTGCGTGTGTCTTGAGTTGATTTTGAGCCGATATTTTCGGAGCCGTAAGACTAACACAACATTTTGTTATCCGAGCCATTGGCCGCGAATATGAAGTTTGCTACCTTGACCCATGTATCAGGGAAGAAAGGGTTTTAATTTATCATTTGGATTCGACCTCATATGCCCCGACGAAACAGAGCGAAGCGAAAGTAGAAATTTTTAGCCAATCATATAGCAGTACTTTTGTATACAGCAATTTTATTGGTTAACGAGGGATGCGACCCGCCTCATTGTCACCACATGTTGTCATATACGAAATTTGTCGTGTGTTTGGTCTACCTGTTATACAAATTTAGTGATCGTCTGATATCAGAATGAAAAAACGTGTATTAGATGTTGATATATTAATCATGGATTTTTAATTGAATTATGCTTATTTCATTCCGGCCATTGGAATCCCATTGAGGTTAGAACCTTAGATTTGGAGAGGCAATGGTTCAAAGACAAGCATTGAATCAGATGGAGCAATTAGAAGGTAAGCAAGTTGACAGATCTCTCTTCTTACGAATGTTGATAAATGTCGGCCCCTTACATTGCACAGCCTAACCTTTTATACTTTTATGGACAGTGGTTTCTAACACCAGACTGTACAGAAAGTGCAGTCTGATCCAGAGTGAAAATATCAGATGCTTTGATAGTCCTATTTGTAAGCCTCTGCGTAATTTACGTTTCATTTTGACAGTAATTGTGCACGTAGGTTACACGCAAAAGAGAACGTGAAATATCCGATAGACAAAACTAATGTTTAAAGGTAAATAAGCATGAATGCGTTCTAATATTTTGACTAAATTAATTAATGCTTTGAGAGATATCCTGGCGAAAACAGTCATGAAAACTGGCAAAGTGTATTTTACTGATTTGAAATCGTCTGCTTCGTGGCCATTGCTAAGATTTAACGCTTCACCAGACGACAAAATTTTTGACTTAGCTTATTTGAAAGCATTTGCACAATGTTATTTGAAATGATGGTGTATGTTTTTGAAAGCGGGGAAAAAAGGGGGGAAATAGCTGTTTACCAGACGGGTTTTTCTTTTCACACTTTGTTTTCAAGAGTCATCTTCCTCAGAGTCGCAAAAGAACTGAATATTTGGGTAAAGGGTTTTAGATCTTAACTGTTTCTGAAACTTCACTTTTTGCGCGACGAAATCAAACTATATTTGCCATTATACCAAATACGGCAGTCCACATTTGATGCTGCAACGTTGTCCAAATTGTCGTGTACTGCGAAGTAAACAACAAGTTGTTCATTTTGGGACAAGGATAAAAACCTGTGAAAAGCGACGACATCGTGACATAAAATGACATGTTATTATATGGGCTTATTGAAATTGTATATGTGTGCATTTGAGCAAGGATTAACCCTTAGAGCGCCTAATTTATAAACACAACAGACATTTTCAGTCGAAAAATAAGACCAAATAATTGTGGTTTTTGTCTATAAGGATTTACCAAAGCAGACTGTGTAGATCAAAGATTACTGCACATTTTTGTGCAGTCTGATCTTGATCTACACTGGCAGTCAAAGCAACTACAGTCATGAACGGCATTTTAAGGGTTAAATTGTGTTCGAATGGATGAAGACTGGACACACTATGTCGTTACCATGGCCAATGGGACTGAAAAATTTATTCGAAGAAAAAAGACAGTATTTTTTTGTATTTTTTCTTTAGCCATTGATCAGTGGTTATTCCTTAACTCTTAACCAAATGACAAAATTTTAGACTGGCCCAAACTCACAGCATTTGCAGATGACAAATGGTATATGGTCAGATTTGTCAGTTGTTTTTTTCAAAGCCATTGGAAAACATGGAAAAAGAAGAAAATCTACACTGTCCACAAAAAGAACAAAGACAGGCTTGTAGCTTGACCATTTACCACGCAATCCCAACTTTTAACAACCCTGAGAAAGCGGCTCTTTGAAAACATTGTGGGAAAAGGAGAAAATGCTGGTACCAGCATTTTCTCCTTTTTCCACAATGTTTTCTAGCCTATCAGTGACAAATTTCATCATCTGGGCTACCTTTAATTTGTCGACTGCAAATGCTTTCAATTTGGACCAGTATAAAATTTTGTCGTTTTGTAAAGAGTTAAAGACTACATTGCATAATGTTGCCAGACGTGTGATGGACACTCTGGCAAAAAGATGTTAATACATCTCTCCATGATGCATTATCCCCTTACTGCACAATGCCACCTTTTAACGCCCCTGGGAAAGTAGCCTTTTGAAAACATTGTGGGAAAAGGAGGAAATGCTGGTAACCAGCATATTCTCCTTTTCCTGCAATGTTTTCTACTCTATCAAAGAAAAATTGCACCATTTGAGCCACACTGAAATTGTCGTCTGCAAATGCTTTCAATTTGGACAAGGCTAAAATTTTGTCCTCTGGTAAAAGGTTGTACAAAAGCAAGTCATCTTATAATTATGGATATGTAAAATCCAGCTTGTAGACCTACCTACCAAGTGACTGAATCATGAAGTGGACTTGTCCTTTCACATGGAGAAAATAGACCATGAGCAAAAAGTGTCAACCCAGGTCAGCACAGATGGTGTAGGCTGACCTGGGTCGATTCTTTTTTGCAGATGAATTAAACCCCCTTTTCACATAGCATGGCTCATTTAAATTTTCATTCATTCAATGAAACATGTACATAGTGTTTTGTATTACCTGGCATCAGTCTGTTGATTTACAGCATATCAAACCATATAAAACCTTTTCATAATGGCCAACAAGGTTCTACATTCCTTCACAAATCTATTGTATGGTGTTTAACGCAGTTTTCAACATTATTTCAGTTATATGGCAGTGGCCAGTGCACCTATCCATGCTTTCCTAGAGTTTTTTTTACCAGTACTACACACAATATTCTTTCCAAGCCACTGGCCGCTTTCCCAAATAACCATCGTCGAAACAATGGTCAGCAGTGAGAGAGGAATGAATCACTATCATCAGTCCTTGGAAAAAAATTGGCTGAGCCAGGAATCAAACCAGTGACCCCCTGTTCTCAAGTTCTGTATGCTACCGACTGAGCTTTGATCTCATCTAAAGTTCCTCTTGCAGACGATGTAGATCAAGACAGGTTGCTGTCACAGAGAGTGTGTCATTGTTAAATCTGAAAGCTCTTTCACAACTGTAGTTGCCTTAACGGCCATTCTAGATCAAGATCAGACTGCACATTCTGTTCAGTCTGATCTTTGATCTACACTGTCTGCTATACTGAGACATTCTAGCAAAAATCAATCTTGACATTATCTGGGTCTTATTTCTTCTTCAAAGTGTCTGTTGGGTTTATTCAGCACTCTAAGGGTAAACTCTTAACCAAACAACAAAATTTTAGACTTGTCCAAATTGAGGCAATTGCAAATGACAGTTCAAATGGGACCAAAAAACTAAAACTTGCTTTTCGAAGGGTATAAAACATTGCGGGGAAAGGAGAAAATGCGAATTGCGGCATATTTCCCTTTTCCCACAATATTTTCAAAAGCTTTTTCCTCAAGGTCTTTAACCCTTTACCACACAATCCCAAGTTTAACGACCCTGCAAGGTAAGTCTTTTGAAAACATTGTGGGAAAAGGAGAAAATGCTGGTCACCAGCATTTTCTTCTTTCTCCACAGTATTCTCTAAGCTTTCATAGATAATCAAATTCATCTGAGCCACATTCAAATTGTTGTTTGGAAATTCTTTCAATTTTGACAAGTCTAAAATTATGTTGTTTGGTAAAGTGTTAAAACTCAGGATTATGAGGTAAAGGGTTAACTATTTTGAGAATTTGTTAACTTGGTACCAGACAACAAAACTTCAGGCATATCAGCATTGAAAGCACCTGCAGGTGATAAAAGTGGCCATATTCATGTTATTTGTTTAGAAAAAAAGTAGCAAACATTGAGGAAAGAGAAAAAAACAGTGGTTTCCAGCATTTTCTCCATTTTCCACAATGTTTTCAAAAGCCTTCTTCCCAGTACACTGGTATGCTCTCACTTGGAAAGGTTAATCTTCTATCAGCTTAGGTCAGGAAATACTTGGCTGGTGTAAACAAAAAGTGTTTAAAATGTTTCTGTTTCCCTGTGTTACACTTTCATTATCCATTCAAGTTCCGGCAATTCAAAATCTAGCTGGATTGGTACTGACATGCAAAGCCCCGGTAGCACACAGGACTCGAGAACGGGGGTGGCTTAATCTAATCCCTCGTTTGGCGTATTTTTTTCACAAGATTGATGATAGTCATTGCTACAAATATCATTCCTCTCTCACTACTGATCAGTGTTTCGATATGGTGAAGTGGAAAAGCAGCCAGTGGCTTGGAAAGAATATCGTGCGAAGGGTAAATTTTATTTATGTCTAAATATTGTGCCACTCTGTCCCCAAATGTTTGCATGATAAAAAATTGTCAGTCTGCAAAGGTAATTGATTAACCCTTTTCCAACCAATCCTTTGTTTTAACAACCCTAGAAGGGAACCCTTTGACAAACATTGTGGGAAAAGCCATGGAAATAAATGCTGTATACTAGCATTTTCTCCTTTACCCACACGGTTTTCTTTTCATCCAAAGATATTCCATCATTTGAGCCATATTTGATTTGTTGTCTGCCAATGCTTTCAATTTTGATGAGTCTGAAATTTTGTCATCTGACAATGGGTTATTTTAACCCATTTCCACACCAAAACTGAGTTTTAACGCCCATGGGAAATTAGACTTAAAAAGATTGTGAGAAAAGGAGAAAATGCTGGTAAGCAGCATTTTCTCCTTTTTCCCCACAATGTTTTCTAACCTTTCAGAGACAAATCCAATCATTTGAGCCACTTTTGATGTATCATCCGCAAATGCTTTGAATTTTGACCAGTGTAAAATATTGTCGACTCCTAAAGAGTTAACCCTTTCCCAAATGACAAATTTTGGACTGGTCCAGATTGAAAGAGTTTGCAGATGACAATTTTAAATTTGATGAAAATGGCAGAAAGTTCTCAAAAAAGGTAGAAAACACTGTGGGAAAAGGAGAAATTGCTTGTTACGAGCAATTTCTCCTTTTCCCACAGTGTTTTCAAAAGACTTGTACTGCAGACACGTGAAAACCAGGGCTTGTTTGGGAAAGGATTAAGAGTTGTGCAGCCCAGTGTTGTGTTTTGAAGACACAAATAATATTATTCATTTGTTGCCATTTGGCGTGATTTATTGAGGAACATCATTTCAATGGTACGAAACCAAACTTTGCAGACAAATTTAGAATTGTTCCCAAGGTCAAATTGTTTACAAAATTAAAGTACTTGTGATTTAATTAAACTGAATTTTGTAGGAGAGCCCTAGCCTAGAACTGATGAAACCCAGGACATACCTGAATAGCCAGCTGTCACCATGATATGACTGGAATAATGTTGAAAGCGGCCTAAAACACCATTTCATCAATTATTAGCCTTTTACCAAACGGCAAACTTTTCGACTGGTCCAAATTCAAGGCATTTGTAGATGACATATTAATCTGGCTCAAATGGTGGAATTTGTATGTGAAAGGGCAGAAAACTATGTGGGAAAAGGAAAAACATTGGTTACCAGCATTTTCTTATTTTCCCACAATGTTTTCCAAAACCTTCTCTCAGTGTTGTGAAAAGTCAGGATTGTGTGGTATTTAACCCTTTACCACACAATCCCAACTTTTAACAACCCCAAGAAAAACGACTTTTGAAAACATTGTGGGAAAAGGAGAAAATGCTGGTAACCAGTATTTTCTCCTTTTCCCACCATGTTTTCTACTCTTTCAAAGGCAAAGTTCATAATTTTTGCAGTATTTAATCTGTCATCTGCAATTATGCTTTTAATTTGGAGCTGTCTAAAATTTTGTGGTTTGGTAAAGAGTTAAGTGTTAATAAAACAAATTTTATGGGTCAGCAGCACAGTTGGTAACATACAAGGCTTGAAACCTGAGGCTCATTGATTCAAATGCTTAGCTCTGCCAGTTTTATTAGAAAGATTGATTGATTGATTGTATGGTGTTTAATGCCATTTTCAACATTATTTCAGTTATATCACGGCAGCCAGTGCACCTATCCATGCTTTCCTGGAGTTTCATTTACCAGTACTCCGCACAGTATTCTTTCAAAGACACTGGCTGCTTTCCCACATAACCATCATCGAAACAATGGTCAGCGGTGAGAGAGGAATGAATCCTGTCACGATGACTGCCATCAATCCTTGGAAAGAAATTGGCCAAGCCTGGGATCAAACCAGCAACCTCCTGTTCTCAAGTCCTGTATGCTACCAACTGTGCTACAGGGGCTTGGCTCAAGAGAAAGATTGGTGATAGTCATAGCTACAGGAATTATTCTTCTCTCACAGCTGGTCATTGTTTTGACAATTGCTCTGTGTGAAATAAGCCAGTGGCTTGAGGAGAATATTGGGCAAAGTATTGTTAAAAGAACCCCCAGGAAAGCAAAAAAGCACAATGAATATATAAAACTGCAACATACCATAACCATATTCATCTATATAAGTTTAACACATCTATGGTATGTTAAGTGTTTAACACCATTTTTCAACATTATTTCACTTGTATTACAGTGGCCAGTGCACCTATCCAAGCTTTCCTGGAGTTTCTTCTACCAGTACTTTGCACGGTATTCTTCCCCAGCCACTGGCTGCTATCCAACCTGATCATGAATATAAGGAAAGATCAGCAGTGAAAGAGGAATGAATCCTGCCACAATTACTATCATCAGTCCTTGGAAAGAAATTTGCGGAGCTCAGGATTCAAACCAGTGACCCTTTGTTCTCAAATTCTGTACATACTGACTGCAGTACCAGAACTTGGCTCAGTGCCTTTGAAGCATAGGATTTTTCGGTAAAGGGTTAAGAACATGTTAACCCTTTACCACAGAATCCCGAGTTTTGGACATTTGAAAATATTGGGGAAAAAGGAGAAAATGCTTGTAACCAGAATTTCCTCCTTTTCCCACAATGTTTTCCACCCATCCAAAAACAAATTTTCATTTTTTCGTCACATTTTTTCTTTGGTCCTCTGTAAATGCTTTCAAAACGGACAGGAAAAAAATTTTTGTTGTTTGGTAAAGAGTTAAAGTAGATCTATTTCTATTGTCCAGTGAAATTTATTATTAACTAATTTATATATGTCCAAAAATAATCTACATGGTCATGATTTAAATGTCAGTTATATCTGTCACTTTTTACAGCCCTTTGACTTGTATCTGTTCTGCACCTACAATGTGCATACATATCTTTACTTAACTCTTTACCAAACGACAAAATTTTAGACGCATCCAACTTGAAAGCATTTGCAGACGACAAAATAAAGGTGATTCAAAAATTGAAGTTTGTTTTCAGACGGGTGGAAAACATTGTGGGAAAAGGAGAAAATACTGGTTACCAGCATTTTCTCCTTTTCCCACAATGTTTTCAAAAGGTTTCTTTCTTAGGGTTGTTAAAAGTCGGGATTGTGTGTTAAAGGGTTAAGTCTAAATATTCATAACTGTCAACTGTTTGACCCTTTGCCTTATGTAGACATAACCCATCATTGTACATTAGCTATTTTTAGAAAAATCAAATTATTTATAGTTACAGATTACTGGACAAATATTGGGTAGAAAGGAAAATATTTATTTTCAGCAATAGACTCAGAACAGAATTACAGATTTGTCCATATTTGAGAGCATTTGCAGATGATGTATTAACCCTTTACCACACAATCTCGACTTTTAACCACCCTGAGGAAAAAGCCTTTTGAAAACACTGTGGGAAAAGGAGAAAATGCTGGTAACCAGCATTTTCTCCTTTTCCCACAATGTTTCCTACTCTTCCCAAAACAAATTTCAATTTTTGAGTAATGTTTATTTAGTCGTCTGCAAAAGCTTTCAATTTGGACTGGTCTAAAATTTTGTCGTTTGGTAAAGAGTTAAAGTAAATGTTGCTCAAATGATGGGGTTATATAAAGTGTTTGTTAACCATTTGCTATCCATACACATCTTTTAATGAACTCGAGAAAAAGGGCCTGTGAGAACATAATGTTGGAAAATAACCAATATTTAGTTTGTTGTCTGCAAATGCTTTGAATATGGACAAGTCTACAAATGCTTTCAATATGGGCAAGTCTACTAATGCTTTCAATATGGGCAAGTCTGCAAATGCTTTGAATATGGGCAAGTCTACATTGAATGCTTTCAATATGGGCAAGTCGACCAATGCTTTCAATATGGGCAAGTCTACAAATGCTTTGAATATGGCCAAGTCTGCAAATGTTTTCAATATGGGCAAGTCTACAAATGCTTTCAATATGGGCAAGTCTACAAATGCTTTCAATATGGGCAAGTCTACCAATGCTTTCAATATGGGCAAGTCTACCAATGCTTTCAATATGGGCAAGTCTGCAAATGCTTTGAATATGGGCAAGTCTGCAAATGCTTTCAATATGGGCAAGTCTACAAATGTTTTTAAAATTAATATGGGCAAGTCTACAAATGCTTTCAATATGGGCAAGTCTACAAATGCTTTCAATATGGGCAACCTCAAGTTGTTGTGGTGTGGTAAAAACAAATTGTGGGAAAAGGACCAGTATTTTCATGAATCTCTAGAAAGCCTTGGTCCACAAGGTCATTAACCCTTTCCCAAACGACAAGTTTTGGACTGGTCCAAACTGAAAGGGTTTGCAGACGACATTTTTAAATTTGATGAAAATGGCAGAAAGTTCTCAAATAGGGTAGAAAATACTGTGGGAAAAGGAGAAATTGCTCGTTACGAGCAATTTCTCCTTTTCCCACAGTGTTTTCAAAAGACTTGTACTGCAGACACGTGAAAACCAGGGCTTGTTTGGGAAAGAGTTAAATTAGATGCTGAGCTCCAGAGAGAGGGAGTGATTTTGATTTCAAAATTGAAAATATTAATCACTCTTCCCTAAACCCCATGTTATGGGTACTCATTAGAATCGTCTCATTGAGATGATCTTAATGAGTACACACAACATAGGGTTTGAGAGAAATAATGGATTTAGAATACCATCACTCCCTCTTATCTGGAGGTCTGTTAGATGCTTACAGATATTTAATATTATTTTGCAGATTTGTTTTATAGTGGTTTAGTTGTATAATAACAGTACATATATCATATAAATAGAAAACTCAAAACTAAATACTACCCAACTTTAATTACTTCTGTTTTATCCCCTTACCAAACAATCCTGTCTTTTAATGACCAAGAGGAAGAAGTCTCTTAAAAAAGTTTCGGGCAAGGAGCACTTTTTACTTTTCCCACAATTATTGTAATCATCACTGTCAGAGAACTTCCATTTATCTATACTATAGTTTTCAGTTTGTCATGTGCTGATGTTCAAAATTTTATTGTGTCTAAAATTTGTTGTTTGGGAAAGAGTTAACCCTATCCCACTCAATCCCAGGTTTTAGTGACCCTGAGAAAGAAGCCTTTTAAAAACATTGGGGTAAAAGGAGAAAATGCTGGTAACCAGCATTTTCTTGTTTTCCCATGATGTTTTCTATGGGCCTATCCAAGACAACTTCCATTATTTGAGCTACATTTGAATTTTTGTCTGCAAATACTTTCAGTTAGGACAAGTCTGAAATTTTTGTTGTCCTGTTGTCCTGTTAAGAGTTAAACAACAAAAAAGTCCAAAAAGAGCTCTCAAGTGAGATGTTGACACAATAATGGTTGATTGATTGAAATGTGGGACTTTTAGTGAGAAAATGATATACCAAAAAATCTACAAACACCACAAAAAGAACATTTTGGTTTCTTTTTATTTTTTTGTATGAAAAAATAATTGTCACCTGGGGACATTGTATTTTATACTTGAAAGGATGTTATGACTGTTTTATGATGGCCAATTCTGCTTCATTGAGCATGTAAGACCTGCTTTTACCCACAATTCTTACAATTACCAAACATAAACCCATGGCCCTATTATAGTTGGTTGATTTACTGTATTGAGGAATGACCATGTTTGTTTGATGTTAATCTTTGTTAAAATGAATCCTGTGTGGTTTAGAAGGAATTATCCATAGGTCAATGTGTAGTTTTGAATGCAGTTTGACCGCAAGGTTTTCCTGTAGTAACCCTAAAATTTTCAACATGTTCAAAATTTTCTTTATACATGTAGCCTAAGCTTCAGTGCAAAGAATCTACTTAGATAATGACCATGGTTTGAATATAGCTAAATATGTTTGATCCTCGTTGACTAAATTCTTGATTTTCTGGATAGGTAAGATCCCCCTGGTCAGATGTTTTCATTTCCAGGATTACAAAAACCTTGTATCCCAAGTGTTCAATTCTTATTATTGATTATGGATGACAGATGAAGGAGTAAATGTACCTTTAAAAGGTAAAACTGAAATTTGCAGTCTTGACAAATTCAAACACCTCATCCTCCTGCTCCAGGTTTTGGATGAGGCCTTTACTCTATAGAAGTACCAGCAAAAGGCTCATCAACCTCTTGTTTGTTATGAGTGTTTGAGCTTCCTTAGATCGCTGGTCATAAGTCTCCTATGATCCTATTTCCACATACTCTGCACCTCATCACTCACCACACCAGCAGTCTAACATCTCATCACTCATAGCACCAGCAGCTTCAGCAGTATTCTCTATGTTAGTGGCACCATGAGAAAGACTATCTCCAAATTCCTTACAGTAATTATGCCTTGTCAAAATCCATAAAAAAACTGATGTGAGTATGCATTGATTTAACTACATTACAGAATTATGGCTGTGACATTTTACCATAGAATGATGAGCCATGCTCTGAGAAAAGGAGGCCTATTATGCATCTGCAAAAAGTATTGACACAGGTCAGCCTGAGCAGTCTGTCCAGGCTGACCCGTGCCGAAACCTTTTTCTTTTGGTAAGTTTTCTGCATGTCAAAGAACCAGTTTACCTCATGATTTTGTTGGTTATGTGATGACTTGCTTGGTATCATGCCTAACAGAGATGCATTAACCCTTTAATACGCAAAAAATGTGCAGACTGAATGTTGCTCATAAACATTCGTTTTCTTTTGTCATTTTTTCTTTTGCCATGTTTTCTCATTTTTTCTCATTTTTTCCATGAATTACACTCATATTCCAATTTGATTATCAATTTTGTAAATCTACCTATTTTTTATAAGCGTGTTTAACTGTTCACCAAATAACAAAATTTAAGACTCATCCAAAGTGAAAGCAATTGCAAATTACATGTGGCAAAAAATTGTGGGATTTGTTTTTGATGGGACAGAAACATTGCAGGAATAGGAGAAAATGCTGGTTGCCAGAATTTTCTCCTTTTCCCACAGCATTTTCAAATGCTTCATTCTTCATGATTGTTAAACTCAGGATTGTGTGATAAAATGTTAATTGGGAGGTGTCTGATGCTTCAAATTTGCATAAGGAGGCAAAGGATGTAACTATACACCCAATAAATATTTGTCAGGGGCAGAAAGGACTGTAATTAACCCTTTACGGCACAATGCCGCCTTTTGACGCCCCTGGGAAAGAAGCCTTTTGAAAACATTGTGGGAAAAGGAGAAAATGCTGGTAACCAGCATTTTCTCCTGTTCCCACAATGTTTTCTACCCTATCAAAGAAAAGTTGCACCATTGGAGCCACATTAAAATTGACGTCTGCAAATGCTTTCAATTTGGACAAGGCTAAAATTTTGTCGTCTGGTAAAGGGTTAAAACTTTCCAGTAAATAACCAAATATAAATGAAAATCTAAAGAAAGGATTATCAAAGTGTAATGTTACATCATACATAACTGCAGACTTGTAATAATTGTTCTGTACCTCCCATATAACTCTGCATAGGAAACTGGATTTTGAATATTCTATCTCTTTTTGTTGTGACTCAATATGCAGGAAAATAGTAATTAACACCGTCAACAACAATAATGAAAAGTGGAATTTTAACCCTTTCCCAAACAAGCCCTGGTTTTCACATGTCTGCAGTACAAGTCTTTTGAAAACACTGTGGGAAAAGGAGAAATTGCTCGTAACGAGCAATTTCTCCTTTTCCCACAGTGTTTTCTACCCTTTTTGATAACTTTCTGCCATTTTCATCAAATTTCAAATTGTCGTCTGCAAAGTCTTTCAATTTGGACCAGTCCAAAATTTGTCATTTGGGAAAGGGTTAATTAGATTTAAATAATTGCTATATGAAGATGACTTTGATCAATGAAAATGACAGCTATGCTCTGATGATTGATTGATTGGTTGTTTGGGTGATTGATTGATTGATCGATCGATTGATCGATTGATTGACTGGTGTGTTATTCTGCTTTCGACATTATTTCTGTCATTTCATTTTGATAGCTTTCTGCTATGGAAAACACCTAGAGCTACTGAACAATCCTGAGAAGGTTCTGGGTTCAATTTCCTTGAATTGAGCTGTTGTCTGCAAATTCTTTCCATTTGGGTAGATATAAAATTTGGTCATTTAGTAAAGAGTTAAGTTTTTCAGGAAGCAATCATTTAGAATGATTCATATACATAACAAGTTGTAATAACTGTACAATTGATGTGAAATAAATAGCTCTTAATCTTTACAAATCGGAAAAAAAAATTCAGTTGTGCCATTCCAAAGCTGTTGCAGATGACAAATTTAATATGGTTCAAAGGACAAAAGTAGTCTCTAAAAGGATAAAAACATTGTGGGAAAATGAGAAAATGCTGGTTACCTGCATTTTCTCCTTTTCCTACGATGTTTTCAAAAGGCTTCTACCTCAGGATGGTAAAAACATGGGATGGTATGGTAAAGTGTTAAACTAAACAAGTGAAGGAGAGGGTAGGGGAAAGATGGTTTTGTATGACATGAAAACCCCTAAATTATCATCTTTGGAGCTGTCATACTGGATTACAAAAAGTCAGTGGGGGCACCTGTGCACAAGTTAATCTTGGTAATTAGATATCTCTATTTGTCTTGTGTGAACCCTTTCCCATACTATGGTGCTGCTTTTCAGCTGTTGTTTGTTAAATGGTATAGCAAATTTGAAATTTGGGCAGAAACAGCACTATATCCATTTCTCACAATGTTTCTCTGCCTGTATAATCTAGTTTTCTTTTTCTGCATTGTTCTTCTTTTCTCAAAAACATTTCTTTTACTCAAATTGCATTTGCTAAGAAAAAAAAATTAAACTCTTAACCTACTGAATACATTAGATAAAATTTCTCTAAGCTACAGTACTACTAAAATACAAAATATCTCAACATCAAAGTTTTTTTTACCAGGGAAAATCTCACAGTATCAGTAAATGTAGATCCAAGATCAGACTGCACTTTATGTGCCATAATTTACTGTCATATACTGCGGTATACTGTCCATGAAAGTGCACTGAGTTTGTGCATAGCATCTTAACCCTTTACCACACATCCCAAGTTTTAACAACCCTGAATAAGACAGCTTTTGAAAACATTGTGGGAAAAGGAAAAAATGCTGGTAACCAGCCTTTTCTCCTTTTTCCACAATGTTTTCTTTCCTATCAAGGACAAAAATCATCATTTGATGTACATTCAGTTTGTTATCTGCAATTGCTTTCATTTTCTACCAGTGTCATTTGGTAAAGAGTTAAGGGTTAAATGATGTTTTTTCCCTCCAAAGATTTTGCTGTTCATAAAAAAGAACAATAAACACCCACAATTTTTTTACATTCAGAAGAGTTTTCTTAGTCATACCTAGCTTTTTGTTATAGCAAAGTTTTCTGATATCAGGAAAATCTTTTTTTTTAGTTTAACTCTATACCACACAACAAAATTTTAGACTGGTCCAAACTGAAAGCATTTGAATGTAGCTGAAATAATGATTTCTGTCTTTGATAAGGTAGAAAACATTTTGGGAAAAGGAGAAAATGCTGGTTACCAGCATTTTCTCTTTTTCCAGTAATGTTTTCAAAAGCCTTCTTCTGCAGACTTGTTATAACTCAGGATTGTATGGTAAAGGGTTAAAACCAGTTGCCAAAGTTATATGGGATATTTTACAGTGGAGAAACAAAGTAAACGATGTTTGAATATTATAAGATCCTCGAAATATGATTTGTTTGTAATTTGTTTCCTGTTAATAAAAGATATCTTTCCACCTTAAATAAAACAGTCTTTCGAAATATATATCTGCAAATTTAAACTTGTATAAGTAAATTTCAGCCAGCAATGACCAATGTCCACTTTGTACACCAAATATCATTACTGTAAGTTGCAACATCTTGGTCAACTATCATGTCTCTCCCCTTTTATAAACCTAGACCACAAGGCTTATGTACAGGGTGTCCCAAAATATATGTAACAGTTGCAAATACATGTATGCCTAAGGTAAATTGTTTGTACAGATAACAGTAAAATTCATACCATTTAGTAAGTTTTAGAATAAAGTGCTATGACATGAACAGTATGCAAGGCAACATTGAACAATAAAGGCAGCTAGCGCCTTTCAAAACATACACTGATTTACATCAAATTTTCAAAGTGACACCCCATTTTGATGTCGCAGGTCTCTTCATGTTATTTGCTGTTATTGGTGAGCACGTCTAGGTTGTAACCAGTCTCATTTGTGGAAATATTAATTTTCAAAGCATCCCATAAAATGAGCCTAAAGTCCAGTCTCAGACAAATGAGCTTAACCCTTTCCCAAACAAGCCCTGGTTTTCACGTGTCTGCAGTTCAAGTCTTTTGAAAACACTGTGGGAAAAGGAGAAATTGCTCGTAATGAGCAATTTCTCCTTTTCCCACAGTGTTTTCTACCCTTTTGGAGAACTTTCTGTCATTTTCATCAAATTTAAAATTGTCGTCTGCAAACTCTTTCAATTTGGACCAGTCCAAAATTTGTCGTTTGGGAAAGGGTTAAGGCATCAGTAGTTCCAGAGATGAGGCTTGTCTCAACCTAGACATGCAGATCGATGAAATTGAATTTCATGACGAGATTGGATGCACCGCAACGTGAAAATCTATGTCATTTTTAACATTTGATGTAAACAAATGTATATATTAACCCTTTACCACACAATCCCGACTTTTAACAACCCTGAGGAAGAGGCCTATTGAAAACATTGTGGGAAAAGGAGAAAATGCTGGTAACCAGCATTTTCTGCTTTTCACGCAATGTTTTCTTACCTATCAATGACAAATTTCATCACTTGGGCCACCTTTAATTTGTCGTCTGCAAATGGTTTCAATTTGAACTGGTCTAAAATATTGTCGTTTGGTAAAGAGTTAAAGGGCACTAGCCGCCTTTGTTGTTCAGTGTTACCTTACATACTGCATATACATGTCACAAAACTGTTTTCTTCAAATAGTATAAATTTTATTGTGTTATCTTTATAAACAATACTTTAGACATATGTGAAACTGTAACATACATTATGGGACACCTTGCACAAAAAATGTAGAGGAATATTAGAGGGTATGGCAACTCCAGTCTGGAGGTTGTCATAATCACCAAATATATGCCTTAACTCTTTACCACACAATCCCGATTTTTAATGACCCTGTGAAAGAAGCCTTTTGAAAACCTCTTGGGGAAAGGAGAAAATGCTGGTAAACAGTATTTCCTCCTTTTCCCACAATGTTTTCTACCCTTCCCAAAACAGATTTCAGTTTTTCAATCACATTTTTTTTGTCATCTGCAAATGCTTTTAATTTGGACTTAATTAATATTTTGTTGTTTTGTAAAGAGTTAAGGTGCAACAACTTGGTCATCCATCAAAGCACTAACCATTTGTGCACACTGCTTAACTCTTTACCAAACGACAAAATCTTCAACTAGTCCAAATGGAAAGCATTAGCAGACGACAAATTAAATGTGACTGAAAACTTGAAATTCATTTTCGGAAGGTTATAAAATATTTTGGGAAAAGGAGAAAATGCTGGTTACCAGCATTTTCTCCTTTTCCCACAATGTTTTCAAAAGCCTTCTTCTTCGGGGTCATTAAAAGCCGGGATTGTGTCAAAAAGGGTTAACTATCATCGAGATTCAAAGCAAAGTGCACTGATGTACACACATAAAAGCTAGTTCCACACCAAGACTGGTGTTGAGTGCTTATATACTCAAATGCAAAACAAACTGTGCATAGGCTTTAGATTAATTTTGTCAGACTTTCTTCACTGACTTCATGTTTGGTACTACTTTTTAGCCTACCATACTGTCCCTTTTTAACGCCCCCAATTTAATTAATTATAATATTAACTACTTTCATTTTAATGTATAAAATGCTAACCATGCATTTCGTTTTCCATTTAGTATAGTATGTATACATTGTATATGAGCTATGCTCTTGTAACCATAAGGTCCTGAGTTCGATACCCAGGAGCCGGTGTCAACTTTGGGATTTTTCATTGACCCAAACATTTGGTGCGAGTACTGTTGTAGTTCCAGAAGAAGCAGAATCGAAACAGATTAGTATAAGATGTAAAAACTTTTTTCTCAGTCGACATAATACAAATATGTTTAAAACTAAAACAGAAGGGGCTTAATGCATCTCTGTGATCCATGGTACCAAGCAAGTCATCACATAATTTTGGATCCATAAAATCTTTTTTGTCTAAAAACCGACTGATTCATGAGGTACATTAGTCCTTTATCATGCAGAAAATTTACTAGTAGCGAAAAGTTTCAGCCCAGGTCAGCCTGTGCGGACTGTTCAGGCTGACCTGGGTCGATACCTTTTTGCGGATGCATTAAGCCGAGTATTCACAGAGCATGGTTTTTATAGTTTTGTATTGTTGGTCATCTGAAAAGGGTGGAAGATGAATATTCTACATATTACATATTGCAACATGAGAACTGGATACCTTAACCTTTACCAAAATAACAAAGTTTTAATGACCTTGAGGTTAAAGGAAAACTTTTTTGGAAAAGGAGAAAATTCTGGTTATAATCAAGTACTTCCTTCTTTGCCCCATGATATTTTCTTCTCCTAGGTAAAATCCCGCCATTAATGAGCCACATTTTACCATATTTATCTTCTGCAAATAGTTTCAAAATGGAAAACTCCTTTGACCCTTTACCACACAATCCCGACTTTTAACGACCCTGAGAAAAAAAGCCTTTTGAAAACATTGTGGGAAAGGAGAAAATGCTGGTAACCAGCATTTTCTCCTTTTCCCACAATGTTTTCTACCCTACTCAAAACAAATTTCAATTTTTGAGTCACACTTGTTTTTTCATCTGCAAATGCTTTCAATTTGGACCAGTCTAAAATTCTGTCGTTTGGTAAAGGGTTAATAGTTTGTTTTCCAGCTTAGAGTTTGGTAGATACAGTAGTGTATCCATGTCACAGTATTCTAAAGGTATCATTTTACCATATTTTTTGGCCTGCTTTACAGGTGAATCAGACTTCCTGCAATCACCCTTTTCTAACTCTTTACCACACAACAATATTTTAGACCAGTCCAAATTGCAACCGTTTGCAGACGATAAATAAAGTGGGGCACAAACGACAGTATTCTGTGTTTTAGATCATTAAAAACATTGTGGGAAAAGAAGAAAATGCTGGTTACCAGCATTTTCTCACTATGTTTCATACAATGTTTTCTCAAATGACAAAGTTTGTCATCTGAGCCAACTTTAATTTGTTGTCTGCTATTGCTTTCAATATTAATAGGTCTAAAATTTTGTTGTGGAAAAGATTTGAGCTCATACAGAAAAAAACATAGAAAACTTGATAAAAAAACTTTACATTTTTTTTTGATGATTGTGATTGTCATTAACTCTTTACCAAGCGACAAAATTTTGGTTAAGACCAAATTGAAAGCAGTTGCAGATGACAAAATTTGTGCAACAGAAAAATTTGGTTTGGGAAGGAAAAAAGGAGAAAATGCTAGTTACCATCATTTTTTCCTTTTCCCACAATATTTTCAAAAGGCTTTTTTCTCGGGATCATTAAAAGTCCAGATTGTGTGGTAATGAGTTAATGCTTTTCCAGACAATGTTATTCTCGACTGTTCCAAACTGAAAGTATTTTCAGATGGCAAATTTAGTTTAGGCTCTAATGATGCAATTTGCTTTTGAAAGCTTAGGAAACGGGTTACCTGCATTTCCCCTTTTCCTACAAATTGTTTGAAGAAAAGTTTCTTTATTGGGGTTATACAAAACATCCAGAAAGCTTTAACCCTTTAGCACAGAATGTCAAATTTTAATGACCTATTGAAAGAAAGCTTTTGAAAACATTGTGGGAAAAGGAGAAAATGCTGTTTACCAGATTTTTCTCTTTTCTTTTTGCTACAATGTTTTCAAAAGGACTTGTTTCACGGGTTGGTTTAATTGGAATAATCTGTGATGAGCAATGTAAAGCCTTATGTGTCCTCTGGTTTCCCATGAAAAAAATTCTGCTATTCATTTTGCTTACCTGTTTTAATTTGGACTAGAATGTAAGCTTCAAATTATAATTGAATCTCTTAACCCTTAAAGTACCTTTCACGACTATAGTTGCCTTTGTGGCCAGTGTAAATCAAGATCAGGCTGCACAAAACGTGCAGCCTGATCTTTGATCTACACTGTCCACATTACTGAATCCCTGTAGACAAAAATAACCATGAAATTGCTATTATTTGGGTCATATTTCTCAGTTGAAAATCTCTACTGGGTTTATTGGGCAGCTCTAAGAGTTAAGACATTTCCTGGAAGTAATGATTAACCTCTATTAACCCTTTACCACACAACAAAAATGTAGACTTGTTTAAATTCAAAGCATTTACAGAAAATGATTTATATATGGCTCAAAATGATTGAATTTGACTTTAAAAGGGTAGAAAACATTGTGGGAAAAGGAGAAAATGCTGGTTACCAGCATATTCTTCTTTTCCCACAATATTTTCAAAAGGCTCATTTTTCAGGGTTGTTAAATGTTAAAAAACAGGATTATGTGGTGAAGGTAACTTACTCCATTACCCCATATTACATGATTATTTTCAACTTTTCTAGCTTAGTCTGCTGAAGGTTTGCTTGTTTCATAGTATATAATCTTCAACATTATTTCAGCATTATTTTAGTTATATCATGGCAGATGTGCACTTATCTGTGTTTTTCTTGATTTTCTATGTCTACTTTGCACATGATTCTTTCCAAGCAACTGGTTGCTTTCTACATACGTGTAAACATCATCAAAACAATGTGCAGCAGAGAGAGAGAGAGGAACGAATACTGTTGCATTGACAATCATTTCTAAAGTAACCCTTCCTAAAACAAATTTCAGTTTTTGGGTCACATTTATTTTGTCAGCTGCAAATGTTTTCAATTTGGAATAGTCTAAAATTATGATGTTTGGTAAAGAGTTAATGTTGAAGTTCTTAAACTGTAAGCTGCTAAATAACTTAATTGAAATTTTCAAACAGATATAATGTAGTAAAAACAAGTTTTGCTATTTCAGAGTTACTTTTGTGGAAGGTATCTTCTCATTGGATAGTGTAGTTCATAGATCAGACTGCAAGTTTTGTCCAGTCTGATCTTAATCTACACTGTCCCCTAAAGGTCTTTGAGTCACACTTAGTAGCCTAAGGGCTAATTTACATGTACATGTTGTACCGGGTATGTTGATTACCCCTGTTTTACAAGGTTGCTCTTAAAAATTCTTGTGCAGATTTGTTTTAGGAAGGACCGTATTTCACCTAATTAATGCTCTATCCTTAATAGTTACCCCCCCCACTATCTTACGTAACCTTTTACCAAATAATCCCGTGTTTTCACGTCCCTAATGAAGAGGCCTTTTGAAAACATTGTGGGAAAAGGAGAAAATGCTGCTAACCAGCATTTTCTCCCTTTTCCACAATGTTTTCTAAAAAACGTAAGTTCATTTGTACCACTTTCAAATTTGTCGTCTGCAGATGCTTTCAATTTGGAAGGGGGCTAAAATTCGTTGTTTGGGAAAAGGTTAATCCTGAGGCTTCAGGACATCTCCCACCCACACCGACCTAATCTTAAAATCAACTATTGGAGTGACTAACTTCCAAATGCCAGATCACTTCACTAAAACTTTTCAAACACAGACCGACGAAAATTATTGATGACTGATGTTTTATAAATAAACTTACCGATTTAGCATTGACATAATCCTAATTACTAAACACCTGGCTATCTGAATATACATACACTTCCAATAACATTATAACCTTCCAGTAATACAAAATTTGTCAACTAGGAAAAACTTTAAGAAGGTGAATTATCTGAGACCAGTGTCCCATTATTGAAAGTGAATGCTATTTAATGTCCAAATGAATGATAATCGGCTGTAAAATTGATATTCTGCGTTAAAACAACAGGTTTTTCAAATGGTGATCGCTTTGCAGTCTGCGCTTATCAGTAAATGTGTATCGTGGTTAATCTGCTACTATTAAAGTAGCATACTTACTCTACGATATGACGGCACTAAGATTTCAGGAAATTGGCTATGAAATAAGAGTGCTCTGTTGGCATTTTGCATTGCAGCCTGGCATGTTAATTAGGTGAAACATGGTAATAGAATAAGTTTACTAACTCTCTACCAGATGACAAAAGTTTGTCCCTAGTGAAAGTATTTGCAGACAAAAAGTTAAGTCTTGCTCACAATGTTTGGTGTTGTCCTTAAAAGTAGTGAAAATATTTTGGAAAATAGAGAGAATGCTGGTAATAAATATTTTCTCTTTTTTCCCACAGTGTTTCCGAAAGCGTTATTTCTGAGGGTCTTTAAAGTCAGGATTGTTTGGTAATTAACCCTTTACCACACAACAAAAAATGTAGACTTGTCCAAATTGAAAGCATCTGCAGACGACAATTTAGAAGTTGTTCAAATGATGGAATTTGCCTTTGATAGGGTAGAAAACATTGTGGGAAAAGGAGAAAATGCTAGTTACCAGCATTTTCTCCTTTTTCGACAATGTTTTCAAAGGCTTCTTTGACAGGGTTGTAAAAACTCAGGATTGTGTGGTAAAGAATTAAACGGTTATTGCCAGATGGAGGTTTGATAATATTGATCATTTAAAACTCTATGTATATTTAATTCTGTCTGTCTAATTGAAATACCATATATAAAAGAAACTCCAGTTGGGTAAGTATCAACCCTATACCAGTCAAGTTTATTTTTCGGCCCTTAACCCTTTACTGCACAATCCCGAGTTTTAATGACCTTGAAGGGGAAAGCTTTTGAAAACATTATGAGAAAAGGAGTAAGTGCTGGTTACCAGCATTTTCTCCTTTTCCCACAATGTTTTCTACCCTATCAAATACAAAACTCGCAATTTAAGCAACATTTTATTTTGTCGTCTGCAAATGCTTAAAGTTTGATCCAGTTCAAAATTTTGTTGTTTGTAAAAGAATTTAATAAGAAAGCTTTTGAAAACGTTACGGGAATACAAGAAAACTACTAGTAACCAGGAGTTTCTCCGTTCTTCACAACTTTTTTTCAACCCTATTGGCTCGCGACCAGTGACGGCCAACTTTTTAAACCTTGTCTCATCTGTAATTCTTAACTTTGCAAACTGGGTATGTGGTCCTTTAGGGTTCAATATGGTTTAATTTCTGAGGAGAAATTTGAAATGGACAATAACTATATAGGTATATGCTACAAATTTGTCATTTCGGTCATATCTTATTCACTGTCTGCAAATGCTTGCAATTTAATCCTTTACCACACAATCACAAGTTTAGCCCTTTACCAAATGACAAAATTTTAGACTAGGCCAAATTCAGAGCATTTGCAGGTGACAAATTGAATGTTGCATATATTAGAAAAGTTTTCATTCAAAGGGTAGAAAACATTGTGGGAAAAAGAGAAAATGCTGGTTTCCAGCATTTTCTCCTTTTCCCACAATGTTTTCCAAAGGCTAATCTTCCTCAGGGTCGTTAAAACCCCGTATTGTGTGGTAAAGGGTTAAGCAACTCTGAAAAAGATGGCTTTTGAAAATATTGTTGGAAAAGGAGAAAATGCTGGTAACCAGCATTTTCTCCTTTTCCCATAATGTTTTCTACCCTTCCAAAAACAAAAAAAGGAAAAGTCCCTTTACCACACAATTGCAAGTTTTAACAACCCTGAGGAAGAAGCCTTTTGAGAACATTGTGGGAGAAGGAGAAAATCCTGGTAACCAAGATTTTCTCATTTTCCCGCAATATTTCCTACCAATTTAAGGACAAATACTATAATTTAAAACTCATTTGAATAGTGGTCTGTAAATACCTTCCATAGGGTGGAGTCTAAAATTTCATCATGCTACAGTTAAACCTTTATCACACAATCCCGACTTTTAACGACCCTAAGAAGAAGCCTTTTGAAAACATTGTGGGAAAAGGAGAAAATGCTGGTGACCAGCATTTTCTCCTTTTCCCACAATGTTTTCTGCCCTTCCGAAAAAAAATTCAATTCTTGAGTTGCACTTAATTTGTCGTCTGCAAATGCTTTGAATTTGGACTGGTCTAAAATTTTGTTGTGTAGTAAAGAGTTAAACAAATCTAAAATTTTATGATCTAGTAAAGAATAAAGTGCTGGAGCCTTTAACCCTTTACCATTCAGTGCCAACTTAACAACTCTGAGAAAGAGGCATTTTGAAAACATTGTGGGAAAAGGAGAACATGCTGATTACGAGTATTTTTTCCTTTTCCCACAATGTTTTCTACTTTATCAAAGAAAAATCGCATTCTTTGGGCCACATTGAAATTGTCGTCTGCAAATGCTTTCAATTTGAACAAGTCTGAAATTTTGTCATGTGGTAAAGAGTTTAAAATCTGTAAATTGTCTGAAATTCCTGGTGTAGAAAGGGCAACTTAACCCTTTACCAAACAACAATATTTTAGACTGGTCCAAATTAAAAGCATTTGCAGACGACAAAATAAATGTGACTAAAATGATTGCATCTGTTTCTGAAAGGTTAGAAAACATTGTGGGAAAAAGGAGAAAATGCTGGTTACCAGCATTTTCTCCTTTTCCCACAATGTTTTCTACCATATCAAAGACAAATTTCATAATTTGACCCATATATAGTCATCTGCTAGTGCTTACAATTTGGACCAGTCTAAAATTTTGTCATTTGGTAAAGAGTTAGGACTTATTAAATATTAATTTTTACCTGAAAATGTTCTCAGAATGGACAAGTCTGAAATTTTGTTGTTTGGTAATGAGTTATGGTAAGAAATAAGCAGGTATACACAAACTCAAAAAAAAGAATGCCAATTATAAACACATTAATAACAATGCATGCCAATAATTTTGAAATCTTGTACTAATTTTTGCCTCCAATATCTTAAATATTTAGTTTTACACAGATATGATCCCCCTCAGAAACTCTCGTTTTTTCCTCAACGACATAAGGGTTGGGATTATGTTGCTAGTTCAAATCCGCAGCTCTGCCACCTTCCTTCTGAGGATTGATAATGGTAATTGCTTCAAGATTCATTCCTCTCTACTTGTTTCAACAGAAATCAGCCAGTGGCTTGTGATTATTAACTCTTTTCCTGACACAGTTCCGACTTTTAACGACCCTGAGGGGGAAGCCTTTTGGAAACATTGTGAGAAAAGGAGAAAATGCTGGTTACCAGCATTTTCTCCTTTTACCACAATGTTTTCTACCCTTCCTAAAACAAGTTTCAATGCATGAGTTACATTTATTTTGTCATCTGCAAATGCTTTCAATTTGGACCAGTCTAAAATTATGTCATGTGATAAAGAATTAATTATGCTAAGTACTAGTAAAAGAAACTCCAGGAGAGCATAGATAGGTGCAGTGGTTGCTGCAATGTAACTGAAATAATGTTGAAAACAGTGTTAAATACTATACAAACAAGCAAACAAACTTTCAAAGTTGTCTGTTGCTTGTTTGTTTGAGGAGGTAAAAGAGCGAAGCAGGAGGGAGATATCAGTCGATATGAGTTGAAAGCAGGTAAAAATTATTTCAGACTAACCCTTAACCCCTAGAGCGTAGAATAAACCTATCAGACATTTTCATCCTAGAAATACAATTGCAATTTAATGGTTGCGTTTATCTACAGTCTTTCATCAAAGCTGCCAGTTTAGACCAAAATCAGGCTGCAAGTTTTTGTGCAGCCTGATCTTATAATCTACACTGGCCACAAAAGCAACTAAAGTCGTGAAAGGCTTTTTAAGGGTTCAAGTGCCTTTCACAAGTATAATTGCATTTGCAGCCGGAATAGATCAAGATCAGACTGCATGAAACATGCAGTCCAGTCTTTCATCTACATTGTTTGCTATGCTGATACGCTATAGACAAAAATAACCATGAAATTATCATTTAGGTCGTATTTCTAGACTAATTAATCATGTCTGTTGGGGTTTATTTAGTACTCTAAGGGTTACGTTCAATTACGTTAGTTTGCTTGCCGCAGGTAAAAATTTTCTGCATAATATATTTGCATTTAACCTATTGTGTTAAATGCTTCCAGATTTTTCATCTTTTCATGCAAAGTTCAAGTTAATTTTTAAACCCATTACCTTGCTAATTAATACCAGTTTATACACAGGAGTGAATATTTTAAAGTAACTTGGGAAACTATCTTTTCAAGATTGATATAGAAAACATGGAAAAAAAAATGTTAAGCCCTCCATCTAAAAATCTGTTGTTTTGTGGAACCTGACTAAGAAAACTGCAAATTGTTGTGGAAAACGGAGAAAATGCTGGTAACTCAAAATGCTCTCTATACCCTATTATTTACAAATCCCATCCCTTGTCACCTCTAATTTGGTGTATGCAAATGCTTTCAAATTGAAGAAGTGTACATTTTGTTTTCTGGTATTTTTTAACCTTTTGTGTTAACCTTGAGAAAATGCTAGTAACGAGCATTTGCTCCTTTTTCCACAATGTTTTCTACCCTTTTAGAGACAAATTTCACCGTATAAGCCATTTCTACTTTGTCATCTACAAATGCTTTCAATTTGAACAAGTCTGATTTAATTTTGCTGTCTGGTAAAGGGCTAAATGCTTCCAGATTTTCATGTCAGTCAAGCAGTGGTGAACCTTAACCCTTTCCCAAATGATAAATTTTAGACTGGTCCAAATTCAAAGAGTTTGCAGACGACAATTTTAAATTTGATGAAAATGACAGAAAGTTCTCCAAAAGGGTAGAAAACACTGTGGGAAAAGGAGAAATTGCTCGTTACGAGCAATTTCTCCTTTTCCCACAGTGTTTTCAAAAGACTTGTAATGCAGACACGTGAAAACCAGGGCTTGTTTGGGAAAGGGTTAAGAGAAACATATTAGTAGTTGGTTAAACTGAAGAAAACCATGTTGGTCAAATATTTTTGAAACCGAAAAATATGTCAGTCATGCATTGGTTAAAATCTTGCAAAACAATGTCAGTCAAGTACTGGTGAACCATGCAAAACATGTCAGTCAAGCACTAGTGAAACTGTGGAAAAACATGTCAGGCCAGCACATGTGAAACAAAGGAAATACATATCAGTTAAGCATGGGTGAAACTGATGAAATTCATGTCAGTGGAGTACTGGTGAAAACAGGGAAAGTAACATATCAGTTAACTCTTTACCAAATGACAAAATTTTAGACTGGTCAAAATTAAAAGCATTTGCAGACTACAAATTAAATGTGACTTAAAAATTGAAATTTGTTATGGGATGGGTAGAAAACATTGTGAGAAAAGGAGAAAATGCTGGTTACCAGCATTTTCTCCTTTTCCCACAATGTTTTCAAAAGGCTTCCTTTTTAGGGTCGTTAAAAGTCAGGATTATGTGATAAAAAAGTTAAGCATTGGTGAAAGCGATGAAAACATGTCAGTCAAGCACATGTGAGACAAAGGACTAAATATCAGTCAAGTACTTAAGTGAAACTGTGGAAAAACATGTCAATCAAGGAATTGTGAGATCAAGGAAATACGTATCAGTCAAGCATTGGTGAAACCCTGGAAAAACATGTCAGTCAAGCACATGTGAGACCAAGGAAATACATATCAGTCAAGCACTGGTGAAACCCTGGAAAAACATGTCAGTCAAGCACATATGAGACCAGGAAATACACATCAGTCAAGCACTGGTGAAACCCATGAAAAACATGTCAGTCAAGCACATGTGAGATGAAGGAAGTACATATCAGTCAAGTACTGGTGAAACCCTGGAAAAACATGTTAGTCAAGCACATGTGAGACCAAGGAAATACATATCAGTCAAGCACTGGTGAAACCCTGGAAAAACATGTCAGTCAAGCACATGTGAGACCAAGGAAGTACATATCAGTCAAGTACTGGTGAAACCCTGGAAAAACATGTCAATCAAGCACATGTGAGACCAAGGAAATATATATCAGTCAAGCACTGGTGAAACCCTGGAAAAACATGTCAGTCAAGCACATGTGAGACCAAGGAAATATATATCAGTCAAGCATTGGTGAAACCCAGGAAAAACATGTCAATCAAGCACATGTGAGACCAAGGAAATATATATCAGTCAAGTACTGGTGAAACCCTGGAAAAACATGTCAGTCAAGCACATGTGAGACCAAGGAAATATATATCAGTCAAGCACTGGTGAAACCCTGGAAAAACATGTCAGTCAAGCACATGTGAGACAAAGGAAATATATATCAGTCAAGCACTGGTGAAACCCTGGAAAAACATGTCAGTCAAGCACATGTGAGACCAAGGAAGTACATATCAGTCAAGCACTGGTGAAACCCTGGAAAAACATGTCAGTCAAGCACATATGAGACCAGGAAATACACATCAGTCAAGCACTGGTGAAACCCATGAAAAGCATGTCAGTCAAGCACATGTGAGATGAAGGAAGTACATATCAGTCAAGTACAGGTGAAACCCTGGAAAAACATGTTAGTCAAGCACATGTGAGACCAAGGAAATACATATCAGTCAAGCACTGGTGAAACCCTGGAAAAACATGTCAGTCAAGCACATGTGAGACCAAGGAAGTACATATCAGTCAAGTACTGGTGAAACCCTGGAAAAACATGTCAATCAAGCACATGTGAGACCAAGGAAATATATATCAGTCAAGCACTGGTGAAACCCTGGAAAAACATGTCAGTCAAGCACATGTGAGATCAAGGAAATATATATCAGTCAAGCATTGGTGAAACCCAGGAAAAACATGTCAATCAAGCACATGTGAGACCAAGGAAATATATATCAGTCAAGTACTGGTGAAACCCTGGAAAAACATGTCAGTCAAGCACATGTGAGACCAAGGAAATATATATCAGTCAAGCACTGGTGAAACCCTGGAAAAACATGTCAGTCAAGCACATGTGAGACCAAGGAAATATATATCAGTCAAGCACTGGTGAAACCCTGGAAAAACATGTCAGTCAAGCACATGTGAGACCAAGGAAATATATATCAGTCAAGCATTGGTGAAACCCTGGAGAAACATGTCAGTCAAGCACATGTGAGACCAAGGAAATACATATCGGTCAAGCACTGGTGAAACCAATGAAAACATGTCAGTCAAGCACATGTGAGACCAAGGAAATATATATCAGTCAAGTACTGGTGAAACCCAGGAAAAACATGTCAATCAAGCACATGTGAGACCAAGGAAATATATATCAGTCAAGCACTGGTGAAACCCTGGATAAACATGTCAATCAAGCACATGTGAGACCAAGGAAATATATATCAGTCAAGCATTGGTGAAACCAATGAAAACATGTCAGTCAAGCACGTGTGAGAGCAAGGAAATACATATCAGTCAATATCAGTCAAGCATTAGTGAAACCCAGGAAAAACATTTCAGCCAGGCACTGATGAAACTGTGCAAAACACATTAGTCAAGCACTGGTGAAGCACTGGTGAATCTTAGGAAAAACATGTCCGTCAAGCACTAATGAAAATGAAGAGAAACATGTCAGTCAGGCACTGATGAAAACGAGGAAGAACATGTCAGTTAAGCACTAGTGAAGCACTGGTTAGACTGTGGAGAAACATGTCAGCCAAGCACTGATGAAATGAGGAAAACCATGTTAGTTAAGCACAGATGGAAATGAGGAAAAACATGTCAGTCAAGCACAAATGAAGAGGGAAAACATGTCAGTCAAGCACTGAGGAAAATGAGGAAAAACATGTCAGTCAAGCACTGATGAAAATGAGGGAAAACATGTCAGTCAAGCACTCATGAAACTGAGGAAAACATGTCAGTCAAGCACTGATGAAAATGAGGGAAAACATGTCAGTCAAGCACTAGGGAAGCACTGGTGAAACTGAGGAGAAACATGTCAACCAAGCGCTGTGGAAAATGAGGAAAACCATGTCAATTAAGCATTGATGAAAATGAGGAAAAACATGTCAGTCAAGTACTGATGACAATGAGGGAAAACATGTCAGTCAAGTGATGTTGGAGCACTTGGATGAAACTGAGGGAAAACCTGTCAGTCAAGCATTGGTGAAACCATGTCAAGCACATGTGAAATTGAGGAAAAGCGGTAGCAAAAAATTTGGGAGAAAGGCCATGCAGGTTATCAGCTTTTTCTTCTGTTCCAACAAAGTAGTTTAAGCCGTTTTCCTGTGAATCATTGAGAGGCATTCATTGTTTAGCAAAGGTAAAAAAGCTGATGGGTTAAATAGTATATACATAACCGCTGGCTCCAATACAAATTGATTAAAGGTGATTTCAAAATAACCCATCTTCAGGTGATATAGGTACAGTTCCATTGAAAAACTGATTTCTGTGTTATATAACCTTTAAACCCTTTCACAAAAAATCTTGTATTTAATGCTTGTAAGGAAGAGGCCACACAGACTTTTCGAAAGGCTAAACTTTGTCTGGATAATTAGTGGAAAATGGTTCAACATAGATCCTTTAAACTTGGTGCAGATAATTAAAAGGAAGTGTTGATGCCCCTTGTTGATTTTAGGGTCAATAGGCCAAAGGTCAAGGTCATGGAGAAGTTATAAGAGAGCATCGTGTAAGTCACAGTATTTATTGACAAAACGCTAGGAAAAGTGGGGGGAGCATATATAAATACCGTATTTCACCTAGTTAATGATCCCTCCCTAATAGTTGCATCCCCACTGTATTTCTTACTCCAGAGGCCTCAGGACAGTTAAACTGCCACCCACACCTGACCTTACCTCAAAATCGACAACTGGAGTTGCAAACTTCCAAACACAAGATAACTTCACTTAAACTTTTAGAACGCAGACTAACGAAAGTCACTAGTGACTGTTATTTCATAAATAAACTTACCGGTATGGGGCGGACATAATCCTAATTACTTCAGAAATTGATGTCGTTAACACTTGACTATCTGAATACACATACACTTCTAATAACATTATAAACTTCCAGTAACACAAAATTTGTCATCTAGCATGGAAAAACTTTAAGAAAGTGAAGTGTTGAATACCAATGTCCCATATTAATTGTGAATGATATTTTTATGTCCAAATAAATCATGATCGGTGATAAATTTGTTATTCTACGTTACTGCATAACAGTGAATCTTTCAAAATGGCAATTGCTTTGCACTCGGCATCAACTTAAATTCGGATCAAAGTACTGTACTTACTGTAGGTGCTGGTGCTTTAATTTTGGAAAATTGGCTATGAAATAAGAGCACCCTGTCGTTGTTTTGCATGGCGCCCCAGTGCATTAATTAGGTGAAATACGGTATTGCAAGTTATAAATGGGTCACTCTATAGTCTACTAAGTCAATAATTACTTATCTTGCCCATATAGTGGTGAATCGATGATCGGGTGGAATAAATTAGCAGCATGTTGGAAGCTCCCGATTCCGATAATTGATGAACTTTATCATTTATCATGATTCATCATCAGCCTAAAAGAGTGGTATATGAGCCATGTCTGCACCGTCCAGTACTGGTTTTTATGTGCAGCGCATGACTCCGCTAGCTGTTGTTTTATCAGCTGAGCGTACCTATTTGTCCTTTATGGATTCCTTGCATGACACTCTAGTTGACAGACAGTTGTAACTCATATGGTCACCCAGGCACTAAAAGAAAATCCAAAGTGTGGAAATACATTTTAAAAGAAGCTTTTTTTTCTTCCATAATCCATGAATGTTATAAGGATTAACGGTGACACATGCATACAAAAGCAAATTTATCAGGAACTGAATATAATCGGAGGATTTACATCAACAGCAGCAACCGATGATGAATAATTATGATTTCCAGGCGATGTATAGTCACTACTTGCAGGCACAATCAACTATTATTACAAAGTCAGTTTAAGTTGGTCGCATTATCATCTTCTATTTTGTTGCACTCATTACCAAATAACAAATTTTAGACTAATCCACGGTCAAAGCAATTAACTCTTTACCACACAATCCCGACTTTTAACAACCCTGTGAAACAAGCCTTTTGAAAACATTGTGGGAAAAGGAGGAAATGCTGGTAACCAGCATTTTCTCCTTTTCCTACAATGTTTTCTACCCATCCTAAAACGAATTCCAATTTTTCCATTACATTTATTTTGTCGTCTGCAAACACTTTCAGTTTGGACAAGTCTAAACTTTTGTCGTTTGGTAAAGAGTTAAAGCCAATAAATCTCATGTCTCAATGCAATTTATCGCCAAGCCCCGTAGCTTAGTCGGTAACGTACAAGGCTGGAGAAGAGGAGGTCGCTGGTTTGATCCCCAGCTCGGCCAATTTCTTTCCAGGGATTGATGATAGTCACTGCGACAGGATTCATTCCTCTCTCACCGCTGACCATTGTTTCTACGATGGTTATGTGGGAAAGCAGCCAGTGGCTTGGAAAGAATATTTTGCGGAGGAGTACTGGTAACAGAAACTCCAGGAAAGCATGGAAAGGTGCACTGGCGCCGCGATATAACTGAAATAATGTTGAAAATGGCATTAAACACCATACAATCTGTCAATACAACCATACAATCTGCAATTTATCTTAGAAAGGGTAGAAAACATTGGGGGATTGTCCTCTTTCCACAATGTTTTCAAAAGCTTTTTTTCTTGGATTTGTTAACCCTTAGGCTACTGAGGATGGCTCTGTGACCTTTTGCGGACAGTGCAGATCAAGATCAGACTGCACTGAACATGATTTTCCTCCCCAAGTAACTTTGAAATATCAACATTTGGGTTTTTACTATCTCAGACTGAAAGTTTCATTTAACTTATTGAGCAGGTTAATGGTTAACCCTTTATCACACTACAAATTTTTAGACCAGTCCAAATTGAAATCATTTGCAGACGACAAAATAAATGTGACTTGAAAATTGAAATTCGTTTTTTGGAAGGTAAGAAAACATTGTGGGAAAAGGAGAAAATGCTGGTTACCAGCATTTTCTCCTTTTTTCACGATGTTTTCAAAGGGCTTCTTTCTGAGGGTCGTTAAAAGGCAGCATTGTGTGGTAAAGGGTTAAGTCAAATTGATCTTGAGTGATTCTAGAACTGACTGCACTAGAGTGACCTTTGATTTGGCCACCTTATATCAAGTGTTATTGCCATTGTATCTTTCCTCTGGTATGAACTCTTTACCACACGACAAAATGTTAGACTTGCTGCATAATTGAAAAATATTTACAGTCAGCAAATTTATTTCGGCTCAAAAGATGAAATTTGTCTTTGAACAAAGAAAACATTGTGAGAAAAAGAGAAAAAGGCATGTATTACCTCTGGTTTCCACATGTTTTCAAAATGCGTCTTCCTCAGGGTCGTAAAAACATGGCATTGTTTGATAAGGGACTTAACCCTTAAAACGCATTTCACTGAGATAGCCTTTGCGGCAGATGAAGATCAAGATCAGACTGCACAAAACATGCTGTCTGACCTTTAGTCTACATTGTCCACTTTGCTTAACCCTTTACCACACAATCCCGACTTTTAACGACCCTGAGAAAGAAGCCTTTTGAAAACATTGTGGGAAAAGGATAAAATGCTGGTAACCAGCATTTTCTCCTTTTCCCACAATGTTTTCTACCTTTTCCAAACCAAATTTCAAAATTTCAGTCACATTTATTTTGTTGTCTGCAAATGCTTTCAATTTGGACGAGTCTGAAATTTTGTCGTTTGGTAAAGAGTTAAACACTACAGACAAAAGGAAGCCATGAATTTGCTATTATCTAGGCCTAAGATTCTAGAATGAAAAAAGTCCATTGGGTTCATTTGGCACTTTAAGGGTTAAAGGCCAATACAGAAAGAAAATCTCAGGAAATATCAGGCAGTGTATGTCAGAAATCAACATGCATTTTATCCAGTCTGATATTGACCTACACCTTCAGCAAAAGCAGCTTTACCGTTAACTCCTTACCCCACAAGATAAGATTAGATTTATCCAAATTGAAAGCATTTTGCAGACGACAATTTAAAGTTGGCTCCATATGGGATCTGTCTAGGATAGAAAACGTGGTAAAAGGAGAAAATGTTGGTTCCCAGCATTTCCTCCTCTTCCCACAATGTTTTCCACTCTATGAAATACAGATTTCATGTTTTGTGTAACATTTAACCCTTTACCTCACAGTCACGACGTTTAACGACCTTAAAAAAGAAGCCTTTTGAAAACATTGTGGGAAAAGGAGAAAATGATGGAAACCAGCATTTTCTCCTTTTCCCACAATGTTTTCTACCCATTCCAAAACAAATTTCAACTCTAGAGTTACATTTATTTTGTCATCTGCAGATTCTTTCAATTTGGACCAGTCTAAATTTTTTTCATTTGATTAAGAGTTAAGTTGCCGTCTGGAAATACTTTTCATTGGACATGGCAAGAATTTTGTCTTCTGGTTAAGAGTTAACCCTTTACCACACAATCCCGACTTTTAACGACCCTGAGAAAAGAGCCTTTTGAAAACATTGTGGGAATAGGAGAAAATGCTGGTAACCAGAATTTTCTCCTTTTTCAACAATGTTTTATACCCAATCCAATACATAAATCACTGTTTAAGCTACACTTAATTTGTCATCTGCAAATGCTTTCAATTTGGTCCAGTCTAAAATTTTGTCGTTTGGTAAAAAGTTAAAGAGATTGAACTAGGTAAGAAGTCTGTATAAATATTGTATAGATGCTAGACTGGTACCTGGTCTTGCTTACGTCTTCAGCATGTTTTTGAACTTGTCTGTTTATTTTCTGTTGTCTAAACTATTTCATTTACCACTTGGTATTGTGTCTGAAGTGGAAAGGAACAGTGCTTTAAGTTTATAGTGTAATTCAGTGGAATTATGAGCGAAAATATTTAATTCAGAAACTTTCTAATGGTGATTTTATTACATACGAAATGTTATCTTAACTCATAATGATCAGATTCTGTCTTCAAGTGTATGTTTTACTTTTCAGGTTCCCATGTTTTAGAGTTTTATTCAGTCTAAATTTAAAAGCAAATATTATCTAGATTCTGTTAACACACTTTAATTACCAGAGAAATATGAGTTTTAATTACAGGTTCTTGAAAACTTTGTGGAAAAAAAATAAAGAAGAAAATGCTGGTTACCAGGGCAAATTTGATCTTTTTTTCACTTTCTGAAAGATAGTTTACATTGTTGTTTTACTTCAAATTGATTGCGATATTGGCTGAATTTTCAGTAATGCCTGTTGCATGCCAAGTGTATAATTATTTGCTTCTGCAGAGTGTTGTAGATCAAGAGAGTTCAGCCTGATCTTGCCGCACACTTTCTAAAACGTTACCAGATATCAACCTTTTACCACAGAATCCTTAGTATTAATGACCCTAAGAAAGAGGCCATTTGAAAGCATTGTGGGAAAAGGAGAAAATGCTGGTAACCACCATTTTCTCCTTTTCCCCCAGTGTCAGAGAGCTTTAGCTCATTAACACCAATTTTAAATTTGTTGTCTGCAGATATTTTAAATTTGGAAGAGTTTAAAACTTGCTGTCTGGGAAAGGGTAAAACCAAAAAAAGATGAGCTTTTGCAATTTTGGTGTCTCTCCCACATCCCTTAACCCTTTCCCAAACTACAAATTTTAGCCCCTCCCAAATTGAAAGCATCTGCATATGACATATTTAAAAGTGGTACTAATGTTGACAGGGTAGAAAACATTGTGGGAAAAGGACAAAATGCTGGTTACCAGCATTTTGTCCTTTTCTCACAATGTTTTTAAAAAAGCCTCTTCCTCAGGGGTGTGAAACCACAGGATTGTATGGTAAAGGGTTAAATACCTTTTTTGTTTTTCTGTATTACATATGTCTTGGGATTACAGACAGGTACTGCATAACAAGTAGATCTTCAAAAATCTGTGAAACTAAATTCAACACTGTGCTCAATTTAACGATTCTGAAAGATTTTATGAGGAAAGTCAGATGTGAATCTTAAATTCTATTAAGTCTTTACCAAAATTTAAAAGTTTAAAGTAATGTCCAAGTTAAAATAGTTTGCAGACGACATTTTGAATGTGACTCAAAAATTGAAATTTGTTTCAGGAAGAGTAGGAAAGATAGAGGGAAAAGGAGAAAATGCCGGTTACCAGCATTTTGTCCTTATCCAATAATGTTTGCGAAATCTTTATTTCTCTAAAAGTCAGGATTGTGTGGTTAACTCTTTACCACACAACAAAGATGTAGACTTGACCAAATTCAAAGCATTTGCAAATGACAATTTAAATGTGGCTCAAATGATGAAATTTGTCTTTGGTAGGGTAGAAAACATTGTGGGAAAAGGAGAAAATGCTGGTTACCAGCATTTTCTCCTTTTCCCACAATGTTTTCAAAAGGCTTCTTCCTCAGGTTCGTTAAAAGTCAAGGATTAACTGCTGATTGTTATGGCCACAATTTATTTTAAACCTTTTACAAAACTATCTGGAGTTTTAATGACTCTGGAGGAGATATCTTTTGAAAACATTGTGAGAAAAGGAGAAAATGCTGGCTACCAGCATTTTCTCCGTTTCCCACAATATATTTTTTACATTTTCAAAGATTTCAGTTTTTGAGTCACATTTGAGCATTTGCCTGCAATTGCTTTTAATTTAATTGTACATGTCTAAAATATTGTTGTATGGAAAAGAGTTAAAAAAACCTTACCATTTGGCAAAAATCTAGACCTGTCTCATTTTGAAAGCATCTGCAAGTGACAAAATTTTGTTCTACTGATACAATCTGTGTTTGAAAGAGCAAAAAAACCTTTAGAAAATGTAGATTACAAGCATTGTCTCCTCTTCCCACAATATTTAAAAAAAAAAAAACAGGATTATTGAATCCAAAAAGGTAATAGTGTAAAGAGCTGTAATGGCTGAGGAACCAGAGTTAAACAATGAGAAATCTGAGGATATTGGAAAGCGTGAACCAGTTCAGGATGAGATAGTTAAACAGAATAAGAATCATGAAAAATTAGTTGGGGAAAAGGCAAGTGAAAATGACAGCAAGATTGACAAACAAAAAGCCAGTAGTGTAATCAGTTTAGATGAAGGTATAATTATTGGAAACATTAAAGTAATGAAAAGTCTTTCAGGAAGTGAGGCACTGTATAAGAATATTGGAGCCATGGATGTAACAGTTAATCTAGAAAAAGTCGACAGTATAGAAGACAGTCTTGTTGTTGACACTGTAGATGTCATAGCAGATGATTACCTCCAAAATTTGTCTTTTGACAAAAACAGTCTATTGGACAGTGGTATCAATGCTGATGAACTGCTGTGTGCAACAGATAGTGATGGTATTCCTGTGGAACTAGACCGTGGTGTTGTGAATACAGAACATAATGTAAAAGAAGTAACTGCTGATGTTTGTAGCAAGGAGGATGAGGAAGTGGAGTTGATAATGAAGTCTAGTGATATGCTGGACAGGCTAGAAAATAAACTAAGGAGAAATGATTCAGATGAAAGATATGAGGACATTAAAAGTTTTCACAAGAGAAGCAGATCAACTGATGCTATTCGCTCACGAACCCCAAGAGTTGATTTTGCGAGATACGGAATTTCAGTTGGAATCGGTTGTGCCAATGGTAAAGCTGATTGTCATAGCCATGTCTTTAGCATTGACATGCATACACAAAAGGTTTTTAAGACAACAAATTTAGGTTTGTCATGACCCTGCAGAAGACTTTCAAAAACACTGTAGGAAAAGGAGAAAATGCTGGTTACTAGCATTTGCTCTTTTTAATACAATATTTTCACCCTTTTTAAGAAAATTTGCATCATCTTGGGGACATTTAACCCTTTACCACATAATCCTGAGTTTTAACGACCATAAGAAAGAAGGCCTTTTGAAAACATCATGGGAAAAGGAGAGAATGCTGGTAACCAGCATTTTCTCCTTTTCCCACAATGTTTTCTACTCCATTAATGACAAATTCCATCTTTTGTGCCAAATTTGTCTTCTGCAAAATGCTTTGGATTCGGAAGAGTCCAAAATTTTGTTGGTGGGAAAAAGTTAATTCCTTCACTGCATATGTTCTCAATATAGAGGAATCTTAGTAAATACCTTGTAATTTGATAAAAAGTTGAAGAACATTAGTATCTTTTGCTGAATGAAATACGGAAGAAAGTGTCATCTATTTCTATACCAAGTCCATCTAGAAGTCATACAAGCTGACTGGTATAATCACTCATTTCACATTTTATACAAATTATGTTATGTGTCAACATTTTTTTTTTCAGGCTTATCTCAGGGACATCACCAGGGGTTCAGAATCATTATGCCCTGCAACTCAAGAGCGTTATCAGAGTTCCAGATAGAGGGAATGATTTTGATTTCAAAATTGAAAATATTAGTTAATCTCCACTGAACCCTATGTTATGGGTACTCATTAGAATCGTCTCGACAAGACGATTCTAATGAGTACCCATAACATAGGGTTTGGAAGACAAATAATGGATTTAGAATGCCATCACTCTCTCATATCTGGAGCTCTGGTTATTTTACCCTTAGGTGCATTGTGCACAGTTTAAATTAAGATCAGACTGCACAATGCATTACACCTAGCGAGTCATCACATAATTTTGATCCATAAAATAAATTTTGACAAGCAAACAACTGAGTCATAAGATAGACTGGTTCTTTGAAATGCATGTAATTCAACAATAGCAAAAAGTATTGACCCATGTCAGCCTCTGAGGGCTGCACAGGTTGTGCGGGCTGCACTTGGGTAAATACTTTTTGTAGATACATGAAACCTCCTTGTCACAGAGCATGACTCAGGTATAAAAATCTTCAAGAATAACATTCCACTTTCAGTGTGAAGAAAATCATAAACCTGCAAAATGATCAACATCTACTTTCAGATTTACTCCCAGGAATTGAGCAGTTTTTAAGCGGTGTACTATCCCAGGAGTCCCTGTCCCAGCATGCCGAGGAGCAGCGATTGTACTTCCTGGAACGCCTCGATATCATCAAACTCCCTCCATCTATTCCTCCGCGGCCACGATGTAAGTGGAAATGTGATCTTTGTCTCAAAACTCCAATCATGTGAAGTATCAGCCAGTGAGAGCTTTTGAAAACATGGTGATTAATGAAGAATGTATTTTGAAAAACCTTAACTCTTTACCATGCAAAAAGATATGGACTTGTCCAAACTGAAAATTAACACTTGCAGACAACAAAATAAATGTGATTGATAAATTGAAATTTGTTTTTGGAAGGGTAGGAAATGTTATGGGAAAAGGAGAAAATGCTCTTTACCATACGAAAAAATATGGACTTGCCAAACTGAAAATTAACACTTGCAGACAACAAAATAAATATGACTCATAAATTGAAATTTGTTTTGGGAAAGGTAGAAAACGTTATGGGAAAAGGAGAAAATGCTGGTTCACTAAAACTGCTTAGTTTTCCATTTATGTCTACTTTCAGCTTTGGGTATTAGACTATACCCGTTACACAGTTCCCCTCCCCCTACCCACAACAGTGTTCCGTCTTCCGACCAGGATGACTTTGCAGCTTATCAGAGAGAACTGTCTCGTGCCCTCGTTGACTCAGAAACATCACCTGAACCTGTAAGTACTTTGCTGGCTCATCCTATTTCTGACAAAGCCATTCATTGGACAAAGGGGTTCTTCCAATTTAAACCAATTGTTAAATTTTGTTGGGTGTAGAACAAGTTACCCTTTTACTATATAAAATGTGGTTTAAAATCGCTGAGGAAAAAAGGCTTTTGAAAGCATTATGGGAAAAGGAGCAAATGCTGGTAACCAGCATTTCCTCCTTTTCCCCCAATGCTTTTTACCATTTCAAAGATACATCCTGTAATTTTAATCACATTAAATTTGTCGTCTGCAAATGCTGCCAATATGGATTGGTCTATAATTTTGTTATTTTGTAAAGGGTTATACAACATATGTTTAACCCTTTCCCAAACAAGCCCTGGTTTTCACATGTCTGCAGTAGAAGTCTTTTGAAAACACTGTGGGAAAAAGGAGAAATTGCTCGTAACGAGCAATTTCTCCTTTTCCCACAGTGTTTTCTACCCTTTTTGATAACTTTCTGCCATTTTCATCAAATTTAAAATTGTCGTCTACAAAATTTGCCAGTCCAAAATTTGTCGTTTGGGAAAGGGTTAACTCTTTACCAAACAAAAGAAAATTTTAGACTGGTCCAAAGTGAAAGCACTTGCAGATGACATTGTAAGTATGGCATAAATAATTGGATTTGTCTGTGAAAGGGTAGAAAAATTTGTGGGAAAAAGGAGAAAACGCTGGTAACCTGCATTTTCTCCTTTTTTCCCCGCAATGTTTTCATATTACTTTTTTCGTCAGGGTCATAAAAACCCTGGATTATTTGGTGAAGGGTTGATTACTCCAAGTGATTATCTCAAGGCAGCCATTACCAGTTCATGTGCTGCGATTTGTGTAACAGAGTTCCAAACATTGACTGCCCCAATCACAGGATTCAAACTCGGAACCATTCATGTGATTATAGGCTCCTCTATACCACTGTCTCCCAGTTGCTTTTGCAGTCTGCATCATGATCAGACTGCATGGGTTGTGATACCATTTAAAAGTACTGAAATTATTGCGAAGATGACAATCTTTTATTGTATGGTCTGTCCAAATGTTAGTCGCTGGCAGAAAAAAGAATTTCGAAATGATGTAAAAGTAAACAAAAGAGAGAGTGACCTGGCAACTTTTAACCTAGTTTTGAAATTCATTTTTCTGCCAGTAACTTATACTTGAACCAACCGTACAATCTTCACAATTATTTCCATGCTTTTATATTATTATTTATATTTAAACGTGTTTTAACTTAACGTTTGTCTGCTATTGAGGCCTTTAACATTTCTGTTTGTGTTCAATACAGTATTTATAAAATACCTGAATGGTGATAATATTTATTTCTGGTTTACATCATGCTGTTACAATGGGTTATGATACATGTATCTGCATAATTGGTTTCTCTCTATCTCCCTCAGTCCTTTCACAAAACATTTCCCTGTTTTAGTGAATCAAAGTTAGAAATTTTTTGAAAATATTGTGGGAAAAGGAGAAAGTGCTGGTTTACCAGCCAAAGTTTCAGTCATCACTAATTTTAATCTTTACCAAACAATCCCATGTTTTAACAAGCCTACAAAGAAGGTGTTTGAAAACATTCTGAAAAAGGAGAAAATGCTGGTACCAAGCATTTTCTCCTTTTCCCACAATTTTTTCTCTACCCTGTCAGTGAACTTCTGTTTATTTGTTCCAATCTTGAAATTGTCCTTCCCAGACACTTTCAGTTTTGAAGAGTGTAAAATTTGTTGTTTTGGAAAGTATTAAAATCAATATTCTAACATCGAAGTATTTTATGATGGAATCTCCTCATAGAAAGTGTGGCTTATCAGCAATTTAGTTCTGATGTCTTTGATTCATTTTACAAAATTTCATTAATATTTCACCTTCTTTAACCCTATACCAAACATTATCCAGAATTTTAACAACCTTCGCCAGAGGAGGAAGACTTTTAAAAACGTTGTCGGGAAGGGAGAAAAGCTGGTAACCAGCATTTTCTCCTTTTCTGACAATGTTTTCTATCCTCTCAAATTAAATTTCATGAGCCACATTTGTCATCTGCAAATACTTTCAATTTGTCATTTGGTAAAGAGCTGAGAATAAATTAAATTTTTTACAATACGGCAAAATTTGGGACATGTCCAAATGTTAAACATTTGCAGACGACAATTTAAGTGTTGCTCAATTTGTGGTGTTTGTATGGAAAAGGCTGATTACCAGCATTTTCTTCTTTTTTCCCCCCACAATGTCTTCAGAGGCCCCTTCCTTGAAGTTGTTGAAAACAGGGATCATTTGGCCAAGAGATAAGAAAACAAGAGGGCCATGATGGCCCTGGATCGCTCACCTGAGTCAGTAGGCCAAACATTCTGACCAAATTTCACAAGTATCTGACTGAAAATGTGGCCTCTATAGCGTACACAAGGTTTTTCGAAGATTTGACCTAGTGACCTAGTTTTTGACCCCACATGACCCAATTTCAAACTCGTCCCAGATTTTATCAAGACAAACATTCTGACAAAGTTTCATGTGGATCGAACTTAAAATGTGGCCTCTAGAGCATACACAAGGTTTTTCGAAGATTTGACCTAGTGACCTAGTTTTTTAACCCACATGACCCAATTTCGAACTCGTCTCAGATTTTATCAAGACAAACATTCTAACCAAATTTTACAAGTATCTGACTGAAAATGTGGCCTCTAGAGCGTACACAAGGTTTTTCGAAGATCTGCCCTAGTGACCTAGTTTTTGACCCCACATGACCCAGTTTCGAAGTCGTCCAAGATTTTATCAGGACGTACATTCTGACCAAGTTTCATGAGTATCTGACTGAAAATGTGGCCTCTAGAGCGTACACAAGGTTTTTCGAAGATTTGACCTAGTGACCTAGTTTTTGACCCCACATGACCCAATTTCAAACTCATCCAAGATTTTATCAAGACAAACATTCTGACCAAGTTTCATGAGTATCTGACTGAAAATGTGGCCTCTAGAGCGTACACAAGGTTTTTCGAAGATTTGACCTGGTGACCTAGTTTTTGACCCCACATGACCCAATTTCAAACTCATCCAAGATTTTATCAAGACAAACATTTTGACCAAATTTCACAAGTATCTGACTGAAAATGTGGCCTCTAGAGCGTACACAAGGTTTTTCTAAGATTTGACCTAGTGACCTAGTTTTTGACCCCACATGACCCAATTTCAAACTCATCCAAGATTTTATCAAGACAAACATTCTGACCAAGTTTCATGAGGACTGGACTGAAAATGTAGCCTCTAGAGCGTACACAGGGTTTTTCTAAGATTTGACCTAGTGACCTAGTTTTTGACCCCACATGACCCAATTTCAAACTCGTCCAAGATTTTATCAAGACAAACATTCTGACCACGTTTCATGAGGATTAGACTGAAAATGTGGCCTCTAGAGCATACACAAGGTTTTTCTAAGATTTGACCTAGTGACCTAGTTTTTGACCCCACATGACCCAATTTCGAACTCGTCCGAGATTTTATCAAGACAAACATTCTGACCAAGTTTCATAAGGATTGGACTGAAAATGTGGCCTCTGGAGCGTACACAAGGTAAAAAGTTGACGACGGACGACGGACACAGCACGATCACAATAGCTCACCATGAGCACTTTGTGCTCAGGTGAGCTAAAAACAAAGGTAGGTGTGTGTGTATATATATATATACATATAACACTTTACCAAACAACAGAATTTTACCAACTGCAAATTCAAAGCGTCAGCAGCAAGCAACAAATCAAATGTGGCTGAAAGTGGTTTTATCTTTGATAGGACAGAAAACATTGTGAAAGGAGATAATATTGATCCCCAGCATTTTCTTCTTTCCTCACCTTTTTTTCAAAAGCCTTTTTTAGCTCTCTTGAGCATGAAGTGCTCAAGGTGATTGAGCTTTTGTGATTGTGCTGTGGCCAGCATGTATTGTCACCTTTTACCTTGTTTACACTCCAGAGGTCACATCTTCAGCCTGGTACTCAGGAAACTTGCTCAGGATGTCTTACTTGATGATATCTGGGATGAGTTTCAAAATGAGTCATACTGGGTCTAAAACTAGGTCACCTGTTTGAATCTTAGAAAAACCTTGTATACACTCAAGAGGCAACATTTTCAATCCAATACTAATGAAAATTAGAATGTTTGCCTTGAGGATATCTCCCACAAGACTGGAAATGGGTCATGTCTGGTCAAAAACTAGGTCACCAGGTCAAATTTTAGAAATATTTTATTTATGCTGTAGAGACTACTTTTTTCAGTCTGATACTCATAAAAATTGGTCAGGATGTTTGCCTTGATGATATCTCAGACAAGTTTGAAAATGGGTCAAATCTTTAAAAAACAACATGTACGCTCTATTTGAGACCATATTTTCTTTTTTCGCTTAAAGACTCATGACAGTTGGTGGGAATGTTTGTCCTGATGATATCTCAGACATGTTTGAAAATGGGTCATGTTGGGTCAAAAACAAGGTCACCAAGTCAAACTTTGAAATACCTTGTGGACACTCTAGAGGCCACATTTTTCTGTCAGATAGAAAGTTCTTCAGCATGTCTGTCTTGATATCTTGAATGAGATTGAAAATGGGTAACATCAAGTCAAAAGCTAGGTCAACAAGGGAAGTGAAATATTAGAAAAGCCTTATGTACATTCTAGAGGCCACATTTTCTGTCCAACACTCATGAAAGGTGGTCAGAATGTTTGTTTTGATAATACCTACCAGCTGAAAATGGGCCATGTTAGGCTAAAAATAGGTTACTGTGACAAATTCTAGAAAAATCTTGTGTACACTTTAGAGGCCACATTTTCGGTCCAATACTCATGATAGTTTTTTAGAATGTTTGTCATAATATCTTGGAAGAGATTGGAAATGGGTCATGTTTGAGTGATTCCCATAAGTTCATAAATAATATAATTGACACACACAAGCTCTTTAATTTTGGAATAATGTACTGCGAAAAAATCATTAGAAGTATTAAAAATGATTTCTGGATTGATGTTTTAAAGTCTTCTACCTTATTTATCTTGAAATCTAATTTTACACAATTGTCGAATATAGTCAACATGCCTCTGTTTTTTATGGTAGACTCTAAACATATATATAACAAAGTACTATATGACTGTGGTATAAGATATATAAAAGACGTGTTAAACACAGATGGAAGCTTTAAAAGTTGGAGAGATATTGAAAAACTGACTAACAACAAGGTGAACTTTCTAAATTTCTCTAGTATAATATCTTCAGTGAAAACTTTCCTTTTAAAACATTAAATTTCGATCAAAAAAGACTCTCTGAAAAAATATCAAAATCTTTTCATTAGCTGATATTTCTTTCATACACTTACTAGAACTGACATAAATAATATGCTTACAATACCTTGATACACAACAATGAAATACCTTCAAGCAGAGTTAAATGGGACTCGTTATATAATGATGTAAATATCGATTGGAAACAAGTTCATGGAAACGTTTTTAGATGCACAAAAGACACTTATACACAATGGTTTCAAACAAGAATTATACACAGAATCATCCCAACAAATTCTCTGCTGTTTAAGATGAAAATGATTGATACTAATTTATATACATTTTGTAAAAGACATGAAGAAACCATCCTACATTTATTCCATGACTGTGAACACACCAAGTTTTTGATTAATACTATTGCAACAATAATAAGTATTTTCGACCATAGTTTACATATTGATAGTCGGACTTTGCTTTTGGGCACGGATAAACAAAATCTTCAGTTGGACAGTCTGTTCTTAGAATTCAAAAAATATATTTACCACTGTAGGAACTAGAGCTATCACTAAACGTGATCATACCCCCCAACAGCTCCTTGTCACAAAACAGATTAATGTCACAGGAATGCAAAATAAGTGACTGGAGAGTCAATTATACCAGAGCTATCACTGAAGGTGATGAATATCCTGCAATGGCTTCTTGCCAAAGAATTACTCTTTGTTACAGACTAAAGACTTGGAGAGAATAAAACTTACTTGATACATTTTTTTTTACCAGCTGGACAAATTGAGATTGGTTTAAATGAAAAGGTTTTGCAGACAACAAATGTCTTTTCATGCAATGTTTTTGACCAGACTCTACATCTTACTTATACAGTACAGAAACTAACGAAAGCAACCTCCGAACCGAATCGGAACCGTAATAGTAACTGAACTGAACCGAAAGTAATAAACTTAAGAAAACATTGTAAATACAGAAGCCATTGCTCACGATGTTTACAATGTTTTCCTTTTTAGTCATATAATACGGAATGCACTGAAACCGCAGCGAAGCCGAAGCGGAACCGCAAAAAATGTTGCTTTCGTTAGTTTCCGTACGGTATTGGTATCTATTTTAACACATCACAAGTTGAAGACTTGGAATAGTTGTGGAGAACGTAGTAAATGCTTGTAATCATCATTTCATTTTTTTCCCAAGTAACTGCAAAGATTAATCTTTCCAATTTTGTGTAGAAAGTAGTAAGTGCTGGTAATCAGCATTTTCTCCTTTTCCAAACATATCTGAAAGATTAATCTGTCTTATATTTGAGTAAACTTCCGATGAAAAGATGAAATTGACATGACATGACATAAGTGAAGTGACATGAAAACTTACTAGTGATGGTTAGTGATGGTAAGTCTACTGTTAACTATCTACAGGTGTAGGAATCTATCATAAGAGAACGAGAAAAAAGGGCTTAGCTCATGGAAATTTTATTTAATTAACTAAGAACAATTTATGATATGCACATCTTTGCTGAGTGCAAAGTCTATCCATGAAGTTTGAAAGAAATTTGTCCAGAATCATCAAAGGGCCATAACTCCATGAAACCTAAATAAACCATAACCAAAATAGGATATGCACATCTCTGCTTGATACTAAGTCTATTTGTGTAGTTTGAACCAAATCTGGCCAATAGTTGATGAGAAAAAGAGCGGACAAGAAATTTCATGAAAGGGCCATAACTCAGTGAAAAATCAATGAACCATAACCAACATTTCATATGCACATCTCTGCTTGATACTGAGTCTACCTGTGAAGTTTGAATAAGAGTCGTCCAATACTTTATGAGAAATAGAGCGGACAAAAAGCTACAGAGCGACCAACGGACGGACAGCTGTGTTAAAAGTATTCTATCAAAAGTATAATTTATTTTCATCAATTCAGCAAGGGCACCGTCATAAAGAGAACGAGAAAAAAGGGCTTAGCTCTTGGAAATTTTATTTAATTAACTAAGAACAATTTATGATATGCACATCTTTGCTGAGTGCAAAGTCTATCCATGAAGTTTGAAAGAAATTTGTCCAGAATCATCAAAGGGCCATAACTCCATGAAACCTGAATAAACCATAACCAAAATAGGATATGCACATCTCTGCTTGATACTGAGTCTATTTGTGTAGTTTGAACCAAATCTGTCTAATAGTTGATGAGGAAAAGAGCGGACAAGAAATTTCATGAAAGGGCCATAACTCAGTGAAAAATCAATGAACCATAACCAACATTTCATATGCACATCTCTGCTTGATACTGAGTCTACCTGTGAAGTTTGAATAAAATTCATCCAGTAGTTTATGAGAAATAGAGCGGACAAAAAGCTACAGACCGACCGACGGTGTCCAGAATCATCAAAGGGCCATAACTCCATGAAACCTAAATAAACCATAACCAAAATAGGATATGCACATCTCTGCTTTATACTGAGTCTACTTGTGTAGTTTGAACCAAATCTGTCCAATAGTTGATGAGAAAAAGAGCGGACAAGAAATTTCATGAAAGGGCCATAACTCAGTGAAAAATCAATGAACCATAACCAACATTTCATATGCACATCTCTGCTTGATACTGAGTCTACCTGTGAAGTTTGAATAAAATTCGTCCAGTAGTTTATGAGAAATAGAGCGGACAAAAAGCTACAGACCGACCGACCGACGGACGGACGGACCGACGGACCGACGGACAAGCTGACTCCTATATACCCCCCAAACAGAGTTTTGGGGGGTATAATAAAGAAAATTTACCTACAGGGACTGGTCTAAAAAATGCTTTAAACCTTACTTTAAATATTCATAACTGCACAAAAATGCATGAAGTTGACAAATATAACATGACAATTGTAGAACATGTTTTTCAAAATCTCCCATGAGCCAATATAGAATATAGATATACTACAAGAAAAACAAACAAACGATATGCTACAGCATATAAACATTTACAAATATATTATTTTCTTAACCAAGTTTCTTTTTCCTTACTCAATATCTACACACCCAGACACACACACTTACATAATAGTTTCCTTTTTGTTCTTGTGTGTTTGTTTGTTTTTGGTTGTTTCTCTCTCTCTCTCAATAAAGCCACATTTAAGGGATAGAATAGTTACGTGATAATACAATCTTTGTTAGTATTAAAAGGCAAATCTTTTTGTATATTAGTATTTAAAGCTTTCTTCTTTAAGTGACTATTTTCTATACCATTATAAGCAATATGAATTATTAACCAAAACTTTCTACTAACGTTGAATTGTAAGGTATGGTGGGAGATGGCCACGACTCCCGTCATACCAGTTGACGTAGCAAATAAAAGAAAAAAAATGTTTTCAAACATCCTTTTCCTTGTGGTCATTGAAATCATAATTATGTGGTAAAGGGTTCATCTGCATGAAAAATTCTTTTGTTTTCAAAGAAAAATGGTTTAATGAAGATATTAGATAAGGAGTGAAGATAATCCTTGCCTACAGAGATATGGAAGACTAAAGCAAGAAAGCTATGAAATTAATCAATATCTGGATATAGATATGAGCCATGCTCTGTGAAAAGCGGGCTTAATACATCTCTGTGCTGCATGATACCAAACAGGTGATCACATACATGTAATTAGGGATCCATTAAATCCACTTTGTCTAATGATCAACTTGATTATGAGGTAGAGTATTCCTTGGACATGCAGAAATTTGACCAATAGCAAAAAGTGTTGACCCAAGTCAGCCTGCACAGACTGCACAGGCTGACCTGGACGATACTTTTTGCAGATACATTTAGCCCCCTTTTCACACAGCATGGCTTATTGTTTGGGCAGAAGATTCCTTCATCATGAATTTTTACGCTTGATTTTTACTGTTATTAATTCCTTTCCTATCCTAAACTTTAAAGAGGACTTTTAAGATTTTTTTGCTGCAAAGTAAATTTTTTGTTAAACACCAATCAATACTACAAAATATGCTTTGCTCTGCAAAAGTAAAATTACATACAGTAGAAAGGTGCAAATTTGTCATTCAAAGAATGGGTTGGTTGCTTTGCAAATGATAACTCGGTCTATTTTTATATCATCAAATACCATGTTATCATTCTTATTTGAATACGAATGTACATAATCAACTTGTGTTATTGATCAGGTGACATTCACACAGACCTGTGCGAAACTCTGCCTGGAAATCTAGAAATGCCTTTAGAGGCCATGTAGCCAATTAGGAAAACACCAGTGAATTTTTTTTTCTTACAGATCTATTTGTCTTTCTTCTTTACTGATGGATAGTTAGCCATCAAGTTACTCATTTCATTGATGAATCAGTTTTGAAGTTTGGTGAAAATCTGAATAGTTACCTTTAACTCTACCAAGCAACAAAATTCTGGCCTTGTCCAAAATTAAAGCATTTGTGTCTTTCATATATATAGAGTAGAAAGCATAACAGGAAAAGGAGAAAATGCCGGTTGCCTGCATTTTCTCTTTTTCCCACAATATTTTCAAACTGCTTCTTTTTCTGGGTTTTTAAAAGTCGGGATTGTGTGGTAAAGGGATAGTTCCCAGATCTTTTGACCCTTTACTAAAGGACAACAATAAAGAATTGTCCAAATTGAAAGTATTGTTATGCAGATGGAAAATTAGATGAGTCTCAAATGATGGAAGTTCTGTTTGAAAGGGTAGAAAACATTATCTTTTTCGGAATAAGGAGAAAAATGCAGCTTACCAGTATTTTTCTCTTTTTTCCACAATGTTTTTAAAAGCTTTCTTCTATAGAGCTGCTCAACCTTTTACCAATCTGGTTTTTCTAAGGGAGAAGACGCTTGATTACATTGTGGGAAAAGGAGAAATGCTAGTAACTAGGAATTTCTCATTTTCCCATAATGTTTTCTGCCCTTCATTTAACTCTACCACATAATCCTGACTTTAAATGACCCTGAGAAAGAGGCCATTTGAAAAAATTGTGGGAAAAGGAGAAAATGCTGGTAACCAGCATTTTCTCCTTTTCTCACAATGTTTTCTACCTTTCCCAAAACAAATTTCAATTATTGAGTCACATTTAATTTGTCATCTGCAATTGCTTTCAATTTGGACAGTCTAAAATTTTGTTGTGTGGTAAAGAGTTAACCCCTTCCCAAACAAGCCCTGGTTTTCACGTGTCTGCAGTACAAGTCATTTGAAAACACTGTGGGAAAAGAAGAAATTGCTCGTAATGATCAATTTCTCCTTTTCCCACAGTGTTTTCTACCCTTTTTTATAACTTTCTGCCATTTTCACCAAATTCAAAATTATCGTCTGCAAACTCTTTCAATTGGGACCAGTCCAAAATTTGTCGTTTGGGAAAGGGTTAAGAGATGTCAATATTTGATACACATTTATTTTGTGGTCTGCAAAGGCTCTCAACTTGGACAGTGTAAGATGATGTCAGTAACTATTTACCGGACAACAAAATTTATGAAATTAACTTTGCAGATGACAAAATAAATTTTTACTCAAAAATTGAAATTTGTTTTGGGAAGGATAGAAAAACCTTGTAGGAAAAGGAGGAAATGCTGGTTACCAGCATTCTCTCCTTTTACCACAATGTTTTGGGAAAGATAGAAACTTTGTAGGAAAAGGAGAAAGTGATGGTTACCAGGATCCTCTCCTTTTCCCACAATGTTTTCAAGCACATGCTTTGTCAGGGTGTCGTTCAAAGTTGGGACTGAGTGGTAAAGATTTAACTCTTTTACCACACAATCCCGCCTTTTAACGACCTGTGAAAGAAGCCTTTTGAAAACCTTGTGGGAAATTTTCCCACAAGGTTTTCTAACCTTTCTAAGACAAATTTCAATTTTTGAGTCACATTTATTTCGTCGTCTGCAAATGCTTTCAATTTGGACCAGTCTAAAATTTTGTCGTTTGATAAAGAGTTAAACTAGTCATTGTTTGGTAAAGGGATAAACAGGTAACAGTTTTGATCGTAGAAAATTAATTACATTGAACATCTGTTTTCCGTATGGAATGGAATGCATTTACCAGTCTGGAAAAGTTTTTTTTCCCTCTTCCTGTTGTTTAGAAAATTAAATGAAATTTCAGCTGAAAGTTTTTATTCAATTTTAAACCTTTTTCAGCGCCAAATTGGTAAGCATGTTACCATTCTGTAGATGACTACAGACAATCCCCGCTTTTAACGACCTTGAAGAAAAAGCCATTTGAAAACATTGTGGTAAAAGGAGAAAATGGTAACCAGCATTTTCTCCTTTTACCACAATTTTTTTTTACCCTTCTCAGATCAAATTTCAGTTTTTCAGCCACATTTGATTTGTCGTCTGCAAATCCTTTCAGTTTGGACCAGTTTAAAATTTGTTGTTTGGTAAAGAGTTAACTCATTACCAGATGATAAATTTTTAGACTTGTTTAAATTGAAAGCATTTCCCACCACAAATTTGAATTTCATTCAAAAGAGATGATTTATCTTTGAAAGGATAACCAGCATTTTCTCTGCTTCCCACAATGTTTTCAAAATCCTTCTCCCTCAGAGTCATTAAAACTGGGGATTGTGTGGTAAAGAGTTAACAGATAAATTGTCCAAATTCAAAGCATTTTGCAGACAAAAAAATTATATGTGTCTGACAAGAGATGGAATGTGCATTTGCAGGGCTTGAAAGCACTGTTACAAATTAATAAAAATGGTTACCAGCTTTTTCTTTTTTTTTTCACAATAGACACAACCAGTCTTCTTTATTTAAACCTGTATTACACGACAAAATTTTAGCCATGTCCAGACTGAAAGTATTAGCAGATGACAATTTCAGTGTGGCTGGAATGGTGCAATTTTTCTTTGATAGGGTAGAAATCATCGTGAGAAAAGGAGAAAATGCTGGTTACCAGCATTTTCATATTTTCCCACAATGTTTTTAAAAGGCTTCTTTCCCAGGGTTGTCACAAGGCGGCATTGTTCGGTAAAGGGTTAAAGACCTGATAGCAGCCCAAAGTAAACAATCATTGGATAGACTGCATTTACATAAAAACAGACCTGGTTAGTAAAGTATCGAAATCAATATGAAGATTATGATCTGCTGTTGTATGGTTGGAAAAGTGAATTTAAAAACCAGTTAACCCTTTCCCAAACGACAAATTTTGGACTGGTCCAAATTGAAAGAGTTTGCAGATGACAATTTTAGATTTGATAAAAATGGCAGAAAGGTCTCAAAAAGGGTAGAAAACACTGTGGGAAAAGGAAAAATTGCTCGTTACGAGCAATTTCTCCTTTTCCCACAGTGTTTTTAAAAGACTTCTACTGCAGACATGTGAAAACCAGGGCTTGTTTGGGAAAGGGTTAAAAAGTAAACAAAAGACTGACCAACTTGGCAACTTTTTACCTAGTTAGCTCACCTGAGCACGAAGTGCTCTGGGTGAGTTATTGTGACCAGTCATCGTCCGTCGTCCATCCATCCGTCCGTCTGTCCGTCTGTCCGTTAACAATTTCTTTAAAAATCTTCTCCTCCAAAACCAGATGGCCAATCTTGATAAAACTTGGCAGGAATGTTCCTTGGATGAAGCTCTACAAAAATTGTAAAAAGAATTTAATTTCATGAAAAACTGTGGTTGCCATGGCAACAAAATGGCTGAAAATGGAAAAAATCTTCAAAAATCTTCTTGTGACAAACCATAAGGCTGAAAGCATTCATATTTTGTATGAAGCATCATTGGGTGACCCTTTACCAAAATTGTTAAAATTAATCCCCTAGGGTCATATTTGGGCTTTGCCCGGGCGCACCCTATTTCACATAATAACAAAGAAGGAAATCTTTAAAAAATCATCGTCTGACAAACCATAATGCCTAGAGAATTCATATTTGGTTTGTAGCATTATATGATGATCCTCTACCAAAATTGTGAAAATTAAACCTCAGTGGTCATATTTGGGCTCTGCCAGGGCACACCCTATTTTACATGGAAACAAAGAAGGAAATCTTTAAAAATCTTCTTGTCCCAAACCATAAGGGCTAGAGCTCTCATATATGGCATGTAGTATCATCTAGTGGCCCTCTACCAATATACCTCAAATAATGGCCCTAGTATGCAAATTGGCCCTATGTTGTGGGTTCTTGGATTTCACATAGAGATAAAGAAGGAAATCTTTAAAAATCTTCTTGTCCCAAACCGTAAGGGCTAGAGCTTTCATATATGGCATGTAGCATCATCTAGTGACCCTCTACCAAAATACTTCAAATTATGGCCCTGGTGTTAAAAATTGGCCCTATGTTGTGGGTTCTCGGATTTCACATAGAGATAAAGAAGGAAATCTTTAAAAATCTTCTTGTCCCAAACCATAAGGGCTAGAGCTTTCATATGTGGCATGTAGCATCATCTAGTGGCCCTCTACCAAAATACTTCAAATTATGGCCCTAGTGTTGAAATGGCCCTATGTTGTGGGTTCTCGGATTTCACATAGAGATAAAGAAGGAAATCTGTAAAAATCTTCTTGTCCCAAACCGTAAGGGCTAGAGCTTTCATATTTGGCATGTAGCATCAGCTAGTGGCCCTCTACCAAAATACTTCAAATTATGGCCCTAGTGTTGAAAATTGGCCCTATGTTGTGGGTTCTCGGATTTCACATAGAGATAAAGAAGGAAATCTTTAAAAATCTTCTTGTCCCAAACCATAAGGGCTAGAGCTTTCATATGTGGCATGTAGCATCATCTAGTGGCCCTCTACCAAAATACTTCAAATTATTGCCCTAGTGTTGAAAATGGCCATATGTTGTGGGTTCTCGGATTTCACATATAGATAAAGAAGGAAATCTTTAAAAATCGTCTTGTCCCAAACCTTAAGGGCTAGAGCTTTCATATATGGCATGTAGCATCATCTAGTGGCCCTCTACCAAAATACTTCAAATTATGGCCCTAGTGTTGAAAATGGCCCTATGTTGTGGGTTCTCGGATTTCACATAGAGATAAAGAAGGAAATCTTTAAAAATCTTCTTGTCCCAAACCGTAAGGGCTAGAGCTCTCATATATGGCATGTAGTATCATCTAGTGGCCCTCTACCAAAATACTTCAAATAATGGCCCTAGTGTGGAAATTGGCCCTATGTTGTGGGTTCTTGGATTTCACATAGAGATAAAGAAGGAAATCTTTAAAAATCTTCTTGTCCCAAACCGTAAGGGCTAGAGCTTTCATATTTGGCATGTAGCATCATCTAGTGGCCCTCTACCAAAATACTTCAAATAATGGCCCTAGTGTTGAAAATGGCCCTATGTTGTGGGTTCTCGGATTTCACATAGAGATAAAGAAGGAAATCTTTAAAAATCTTCTTGTCCCAAACCATAAGGGCTAGAGCTCTCATATATGGCATGTAGTATCATCTAGTGGCCCTCTACCAAAATACTTCAAACTATGGCCCTAGTGTGGAAATTGGCCCTATGTTGTGGGTTCTCGGATTTCACATAGAGATAAAGAAGGAAATCTTTAAAAATCTTCTTGTCCCAAACCGTAAGGGCTAGAGCTTTCATATATGGCATGTAGCATCATCTAGTGACCCTCTACCAAAATACTTCAAATTATGGCCCTGGTGTTAAAAATTGGCCCTATGTTGTGGGTTCTCGGATTTCACATAGAGATAAAGAAGGAAATCTGTAAAAATCTTCTTGTCCCAAACCGTAAGGGCTAGAGCTTTCATATTTGGCATGTAGCATCAGCTAGTGGCCCTCTACCAAAATACTTCAAATTATGGCCCTAGTGTTGAAAATTGGCCCTATGTTGTGGGTTCTCGGATTTCACATAGAGATAAAGAAGGAAATCTTTAAAAATCTTCTTGTCCCAAACCATAAGGGCTAGAGCTTTCATATGTGGCATGTAGCATCATCTAGTGGCCCTCTACCAAAATACTTCAAATTATTGCCCTAGTGTTGAAAATGGCCATATGTTGTGGGTTCTCGGATTTCACATATAGATAAAGAAGGAAATCTTTAAAATTCGTCTTGTCCCAAACCTTAAGGGCTAGAGCTTTCATATATGGCATGTAGCATCATCTAGTGGCCCTCTACCAAAATACTTCAAATTATGGCCCTAGTGTGAAAATGGCCCTATGTTGTGGGTTCTCGGATTTCACATATAGATAAAGAAGGAAATCTTTAAAAATCTTCTTGTCCCAAACCGTAAGGGCTAGAGCTCTCATATATGGCATGTAGTATCATCTAGTGGCCCTCTACCAAAATACTTCAAATAATGGCCCTAGTGTGGAAATTGGCCCTATGTTGTGGGTTCTTGGATTTCACATAGAGATAAAGAAGGAAATCTTTAAAAATCTTCTTGTCCCAAACCGTAAGGGCTAGAGCTTTCATATTTGGCATGTAGCATCATCTAGTGGCCCTCTACCAAAATACTTCAAATAATGGCCCTAGTGTTGAAAATGGCCCTATGTTGTGGGTTCTCGGATTTCACATAGAGATAAAGAAGGAAATCTTTAAAAATCTTCTTGTCCCAAACCATAAGGGCTAGAGCTCTCATATATGGCATGTAGTATCATCTAGTGGCCCTCTACCAAAATACTTCAAACTATGGCCCTAGTGTGGAAATTGGCCCTATGTTGTGGGTTCTTGGATTTCACATAGAGATAAAGAAGGAAATCTTTAAAAATCTTCTTGTCCCAAACCGTAAGGGCTAGAGCTTTCATATATGGCATGTAGCATCATCTAGTGACCCTCTACCAAAATACTTCAAATTATGGCCCTGGTGTTAAAAATTGGCCCTATGTTGTGGGTTCTCGGATTTCACATAGAGATAAAGAAGGAAATCTTTAAAAATCTTCTTGTCCCAAACTGTAAGGGCTAGAGCTTTCATATTTGGCATGTAACATTATGGTGTTGAGCTCAGTTGCATTTCAGGTGAGCGATTTAGGACCATCATGGTCCTCTTGTTTTAAAATTAATTTTTCTGCCAGCAATGAACTCTTGGACAGATCCAGCAATAACTATTTTCATCTTTACTGTAATTTCCATACTGTTAGATGCTATGATTAAGATCTACATGTACAGTCCTGCGTACAAGCCCACTTTTCTCTGAAAATCTCAGATTCTGGTGATACAGTTACCTTGTCAAGCACCCTGATAGGGCAGCATAATTTATTACATTTAATTAGTCCAAATCAGTCTGACCAGAAACTCTGTTCTCTGGGTCATTGTGTCTAAAACTGATAAGCCCTGCAGAATCTTGCATTTATAGCACTGGAAATCTGTGTCCAGTTCCAAGGAATAGTTTTGAACATGTTTCAACTTCTTGCATGCTAGGCTTGTGAGCTGGTTGAATGTATTAATCGTTTCATATATCAAAAGCTTTTGAAGTTTGTATGCACTTAAAAATTAAATTGGGTATTCATTGCAGAAATGTTGATTATCCAAGTACAGTGTACTTTAAATACACTTTTGGTAATTTTGATACTGTATCTTTATTGTCTCAAATGTAGGAAATTTGGAGAAATTTCTATGTAAACATTTTGAAAAAAGAAGACAAATTTGCTACTCAGTGCACTGGAAAATGATGCATGTGCACGGTCATGAAGATAGTTATAAAGGACTTAACCGACACCAAACAATCCCATGTTTTAAGGATCTTGAAAAGGAAGGCCTTTCAAAACATTGTAGAAAGAGGAGAAATTTGGAGTAACCAGCATTTTCTATATTTCCCACAATGTTTAAATGTACCCTTTCAAAGACTTAAGTCATCCTTTGAGCTACAATGAATTTGTTGTCTGCAAATGCTTTCAAACTGATTTTGTCGCATTGTAATGAGTCACTCTCATGCTTCAAGATTTTTTTCTCACATAATTTTACACACTGAAATAGGCCTTTCTTCAAGTTACATTTTATTCTCATACATTCTGCTTATGTCCAGTCTGACAAATCATCAAAATAAAAAAAACATATATTTTTAGATTGTCACTGTAAAACATGAGCATGTCCATTCTTTTACGCACTGATATACCAGATCTTGCATTTTCTGCTTTTCCCTTTATGTTTTCTGTTGTTATAAAGTCAACTTCAAACATGTTTTACATGGGCATAATATTATGTATTGAATTTGGACATCAATATCAAGATTTAGATGGCTGCCAGCTTTCTGATTCAGTACCATCTTTTTTATATGGCATACTCCTAATTTTGAAAAGGAAGAACAGTTTTCTCACATACAGATGAATTTAGATCGGACACATCAAACTTGTACAAAAGCTACTGTATGAAGAGGTAGAATCAACAACGTTGAGGGGGTATTCCGGTGCACTTTCTTCATGGAGGCCCTTAATGGCATGTTGTAATTTTATCATTAGGGTTTATAACTAACCTAACCTTCCTTCAACAATATAAACACGAGTAGTATCAAAAGCTAGAAATTCACTTATCTTAATTCTAAAATAAAATGTGTCACTGAGAAGTGACTGATACCACATATGACCTTGCTTGACCTTGACCTTTACCCTATGGACATGATTCTTGTGCATGACACATCATCTCAATGTGGTTAACATTTGTGCAAAGTTATTTTGAAATTAAGTTAAAAGGGAAAAGAGTTATGGCCCAGACACAAAAATGGATGAACGTACAGACAGACGGACGGACTGAACAAAAACTATATGCCCCGGAAAAAAAAATTCAGAGGCATAAAAATAAAGTAAAGATATTTCCATGTTTTAGTGGTATTTCAATGTTTTGATTCAGATGTATTAGTAAGATTTACATTGTATTTGACACATAGGGTGATTCATAATATGTCATGGTCTTACTTCAATAGAATTTCTTTCATGTTTAAAATCTAGATAAGTCTTATATACTGCTGTAGAGAGTTAAATATCTAGGTTTTATTTTACTAATAATTATGTTTAAAACCTTGATGTCATGATGTCAAAATGAAAAATGTGCTTGTTTTCAAGGATTGCACCACCTAGGAAAATGGCTGCTGAAGTACTTCACCTTTATTTTGAAAGTCTTTCTGCCATTAAGCTCTAAGAAATATGAAAAAACAAGACCCAAATGATGTAGAAATTGAAAAACTTTTCAATAGAAAGTTATACAGGCTTGTTGAATGTTTTGAAGAGACCGGATCTGCTACAGACAAAGGAATTGAGAGTTCATGTTATTATTACTCTAAAGAGATGTCACATTGAATAGTCCATAAATCAAAAGAATTGAGATGATATACAGGACATTACAAAATTGTGTGGGTCATGTTTTCACTCTGAAACACAACTTACAGGCCTCTAGAACAAACATATTGAAAGCAAGTGCAATAAGTCTAAAAGGAATTGATACTGTTAACACTGAAAACCATGTCAGATATTATGAATCACCCTTTAATAGTGATATAGTTTTCATAAAGGATGCTGAGGACCAAGAACTTGACATCAAAAAGCTCTCATTGTAGCTAAAACAGTTGCTTGTAATTGGTTGACAAACAACTCTGATAGATCTCGAAAGTATTCCCTACTTTTGTGTTCATTAATGAATTGAATAAGAACCATGACAATACAACATAAGCTTGCATGAGCTCTGTAACTTTATTTGCATTTTTTTCTTTCTTTGAAATCTGACTTAATGACCAAGTAATCCACTGTTTGCCCTCACACAAATCTCTCTGTTCCTGTGGGATATATGACTGCAAAAACCTTCTTTTCATAAATTTTCATGCGCTAATACAGTAGGTATTTCAGCAATTCAATCTTATGTTTCAATGGAAAACTCTTTAAAATACTGAGTAGAGTTTTTACTATGACAACGAAATTAATTTGCAGTTTTATTACTAGAATTGCTAACTACATGTACATTGTAAAGAAATTCAGACCATGAAGGTCCTTTCTTCGAGTGATTTGTTATGTATGAAATCACTTGTCAAAGGTTCTACAATGTTTAATTATTGAACCACTGAAAAACTCAGCAGTTATTAATTTTATCAGCTGAATATTCTAAGGTTCATAAAAAATGACATGTAGCATACCAACAATCAAAATATAATGGGAAAGCAACAATGTCCATGGTCAAATTTGGATCCAAAAAGAACTGTCTGTGAGCCTGATGTGAAAAAGTCAAACAAAACATGGGGATCAAAGAAATCACTGGGTTATTTTTTTTTTGTTTGTAAATAAATCATGTAGCCTTTGTGTCTATGTAATGTAAATAGTACAGCCTGAAACTTTATTGTTTCATTAAGCTCTCTAAAAATGGCTTCATAAATCAGTAAAAAGTAAACAAAGCAAAATGCATTTGAATTTAAATTGTATTTTTTTAAAGTATGGAAATTATTGTAAAGATGACATTCTGTAAAATATGTCTGTCCAAGTGTTAGTTGCTGACAGAAAAGTGAATCTTAAAATCAGGTAAAAAGGAAATAAAAAAGGGACCTGGCACATTATGACCTACTTTAAGATCCATTTTCTTGTCAGCAACTAACACTTGGACCGGCCGTACAGTAACAGATTGTCAGCTTTACAATAATGTCTACACTTTTAAATATTATAATTTAAATTTAAATGCATTTTAACACCTGCTTTGTTTACTTTTGGCAGCTATTGGGGCTTTAAGTAAACATACTTTGGTATGATCTCCAGAAGTTAGTGTAAATAATTATGTACTTCTGGTTACACCAGTTTACTCACAGAGTATTTTTTGTCTTTATGACAGTAAGTGTTTTTACAGGACAGCACTGCTGAAATCTCTTACATAAGTATCTTTACTTATGTAAGGAAATATGTGCATGTGAATGGAGTCATAGTGTATGATGAGATAATTATTCAGTCATGACCAGAACTCATTAATACAGACAATCAGAACAAGGTTTACTGATGCATTTGGTACAACTGTGACCTCCCAGGTAAATGCAAGACGAAGCTTTACAAAAGAAGATAAACAAATGGCATTCATCCTTTCAAAACTTTTTACATATAGGGCGGACTTGTGTTGGCTGCTGCACGCAGATTGGCTGCTGTTCAAGTGTGGCTGCTTGCACAGATTTGACTGTACTGCAAAGCCTGACAAGAAGCTTTTACACAGTCTGCTTCTCAAGACTTTCAGTCCTTTGATTTTCCAGAAATAATGCACAGAACAGAATGTTGTTGATGACAACAATTATTAATTTCTCTAACGAATTGTATTTCTAAACTCTTTTTTGGTAGAGTTTCATCAAATTTTGAAGCATGTGAAAAATATTCTTTTTTGGCTCTCTTTTAATTTATTCTGATCTTATTGATCTTGCTTTTTTTTTTTTACTTTTTAGAACTTTTTGATACAGAGAAAAGTTTTACAGGTAGAAAAGGGTTAGTTACGTGGTAAAGCTAGGCCCCAGAACCACTCAGTTTATCTTCAGACTACTCCCAGGGGATGGGGTCAGAAACACTGACTGGACTGTATAGATTAGGGGCTGACCATGACATTAATGGCCCATTATGCTATTAGCATAACAGTATCCAAAAGTACCGCTGTCCTCAAATCTGAGGACGGATGTGGGCTTGTACGTAGGACTGTGTATGCATTTTAACTCCTGCATTGTTTACTTTTGGCCACCACTGGGCCTTTAAGTTAAAAAGCCAGGGTAACATCAGGGGAATGAGAATGCTAACAACAGTGCCAAAGACTTTTGATTTTAGAGATGGGCCAGTGTTGCACAAGTAGTGGATATTTTCAGAATAAGTGAGACATACTGGATCTGGCATGAGTTGGTGCTCGAGCTTAATAACATTATTTGTGGATGAGTTTAATGAAATTTTACCTCAAAAGCCAACCAATGTTAGATTTTTTTTTATCACATAACTGTATCTAAATAATTATAGTACATAACTTGTTAATAACATTATTTGTGGATGAGTTTATTGAAATTTTACCTCAAAAGCCAACAAATGTTAGATTTTTTTTATCACATAACTGTATCTAAATAATTATAGTACATAACTTGTTAAAACATAGGCCTACATGTGAATGTGTATTGAAATTTGCATAAAGCCTGTTTGTTTCTTTGACAGGACTGGTGTGACATCAAAAACAAAAATAGTTCCAAAGAAACTTCCATAATTATAACAGTTTTGTTTTAGATTTAAAGATGCTAGAATCTCTGGCTTTATCACGATCATTAGTTTTGACAGTGAACTAATTTCACAGAGGAATCGTGGTTGGCACTGTTATAGAAATTAGGCATATAATCACATGTGCATTGACCAAATATGATTCTGAAATGGATCAGGAAGCAACCAAGTGCAATCTGGGTTTGTATTCACTGACCACTCTCTTAAAGATTCCTAATGACTTATTCTCCAAGATTTTCTAAACTTTAAAGTAACACAACTTCTGATTTGCTAAACCATTTGATTTAGCCAATCAGAAGTTGTGTTACTTTGAAAATTGGAAAATTCTGGAAATAAGGCAAAGAACGTTTTCTAGAATGGTTGGTGAATACAGGTTCTGTGTGCATTATGATTGGACATTTATTTCTGCTTATAATTCAATACATGGGCCAGTTGCCTCTAATTTCTGCCGTTTTTACAGAGCACTGATGAAAATAGTTGTCTGCAGGCAGTAATTTTTTAATGAGAATGCACTTGAAATTCATTGGTGTCTTTTTCATCGTTGAATTATCAGTTTTAGTCTTTAATTAAGATACATAACAGAACTTGGTTTACACAATAGATTTGCTATAGAGGTCTAGTAAGATCCAGTTTTAGTTAAAGCCCCATTTGCACCAGAAATAAACAATGGGGTGGTAAAATGCTTTTGAATATAAATCATACCATTTAAAAGTATGGAAATTATTGTGAAGAAGACAATCTGTTATTGTACGTTCGATCCAAGGGTTAGTTGCTGGTAGAAAAATGAAATTCAAAACCAAGTAAAAAGTAAACAAAAGATATAGCGACCTGGCAACTTTTTAAGTAGTTTTAGATTTCATTTTTCTACCAGTGACTTACAAATGAACTGACTGTACCTAAACAGACTATAGTCTTCACAATAACTTCCATGCTTTTAAATGGTATTTGCATCTGCAAAAAGTATCAACTCAGGTCAGCCTGGGCAGTCCAAGCAGCCTGACCTTGGTTGAAACATTTTGTAAATTTTCTTCGTGTCAAAGGACCAAAGCACTAAAGCAGACAGCAGTTCACAGGTGGCTCAATTGATGGTCGTTGTCTTTGATAGGTAGCATGGTCTCCTTTACCCACAATGTTTTCAAAAAGATTCTGCCTCTGGGTCGTTAGTTAGTTTAAACATATTTTATTGCCATTTTTGTACAAAATCATATTTATAATATACAAACACAGAAATATTTGGCAAAGGGGTCTGGCCACAAGTTCTAACAACTTAGGTTAGGCCGTTCCCTTATGGTTTCATACACATGTTAATACCTTCTAGATAGTGCTTATATTCAGTCATGAATCCAAAAGTTTCGTTTTTAGGTATAGAAGGTATTGATTTTCCGGTCATGAGATACTTTTTACAATGCTGTCACAGATCCTTGGGTACTCGGCTGTTAGCACATAAAAAATATTGTGAAGACATTGTGGCAAAATGAGCAATTTGCCTCATTATTAAATTGTTTTTCTTTTGCCACTATTCTACCAAAAGGTTTGTGCTGTAAGACAGAAGAATTAAACCTTAAAACACCTTTCACAACTTTAGTAGCTTTTGCAGCCAGTATAGGTCAAGATTAGACTTCACAAAACATGCTGATCTTTGATCTACACACTTCGCTTAACCCTTTACCAGACGACAAAACTTTAGCCTTGTCCGAATTGAAAGCATTTGCAGACGACAATTTCAGTGTGGCTCAAATGGTACAACTTTGCTTTGATGGGGTAGAAAACATTGTGGGAAAAGGAGAAAATGCTGGTTACCAGAATTTTCTCCTTTTCTTACAATGTTTTCAAAAGGCTTCTTTCCCAGGGGGGGTCAAAAGGCGTCATTGTGCAGTAAAGGATTAAACTCTGTAGACTATAGCCATCATATTATATTGCAATTATTTGGCTTTTATTTCTAAACTGAAAATGTGTGTGTTAGGATTATTTGGCATGGTTAAGATGTATTCTATGTTGTGCAGTAGAGCAGTTTTTCTGCATCAGCATATGGAAGCTAGATCTTATATAAGAGAATGGGCTTGTATCAGTGTTAACCCCTAATGCACTTTTTTTAACTACACATATAGTTGCCTTTGTGGCCAGTCCAGATCAAGAACAGACTGCAGTCTGACCTTTGATCTACTCTGTCCACTTTGCTGAGAGACTCTGGACAATAACAACCTTGGCATTGCAATTATAAGGGTCTCACCTAGAGAATGAAAGTGTTCCTTGGGTTTATTCATCGCTCTAGGGGTTGAGTATTTTTGATTGATGGTTTCTGATAAAGCAAGGAAGTTACCTGCATGAATTTGAGATTTTTTTTTTTAGAAAACCGGTTACTGCTTAACAATGTGCGTACCACACAGTCCTGAGTTTTAACGACCCTCAGGAAGAATCATTTTGAAAACATTGTGGGGAAAGCAGAAAATGCTGGCAACCAGCACAATGTTTTCTACCCATTCCAGGCTAAATTTTATCATTTTATAAGGCACATTTGATTTGTTGTCTGCACATTCTTTCAATTTGGACAAGTCTAAAATTTTGCAGTTTGGTAAAGAGTTAAATCTTTTAACTTTTTTCTGTAATTTCTTGACTCAAAACGCCCAGTGTTGATCCACAGGAATTTTGCTTGTAAGAATGCCTGTTCAAATTAAAATTTCTTTAACTCTTTACCTCACAATCCCAACTTTTAACAACCCTAATAGACACCTTTTGACACCTTTTGAAAACATTGTGGGAAAAGGAGAAATGCTGGTAGCCAGCATTGTCTCCGTTTCCCACAATGTTTTCTACTCTTACCAAAACAAAATTTAATTTTAGTCACATTTGTATTGCTGTCTGCAACATTAATGCTTTGAATTTGGACCAGTCTAAAATTATGTTCTTTGGTTTAGGGTTAAGAGAATTATCTTGTTAACCCATGAGAAAATTTTCAGCAGACCCACTTTGAAAATATCCTTGTAAAGTAGTGGCTATCAAATAAATCAAACTTAATTAACCCTTTACCACACAATCAGAAGTTTTAATGACTTTGAGGAAAAGAACTTTTGAGAACATCATCAGAAAAAGAGAAAATGCTGGTAAGCACCATTTTCCTCTTTTCCAATTATGTTACCTGCCGTATTAAAGGAAATTATCCTATCATTTGAACCAATTTTACAGTGCTATCTACTAATGCTTTCAATTATGACAATTCTATTTCATGGTTTTTAGTAGTTTATCTTGAAATAATGATGGATTATGGTTTGATAAATTCACTGTTTCGACCAGTGGATTTACCAATTGCTAAATTCACTGTTACACAAATATCAAGAGCTCCTTGTACTTTGTAAGTACCAACGAAAAAGGGGTTAGACTTGCATGATAAACAGAATATTTGTTTTTTAGGTGACAGATCAAAGTTTATTTCATTTAAAGTGAACATCATATGGTAATATTTCATGAGTGGCTGTGTGCCACCCATGAAAATATTACTGATGTTCACTCAATGAAATAAATTTTGCGCCGCTATTATCATTATGATGTTTATAAGTGATTTTTCACCGAAAAACAAAAAACCAAAATATCCTCTATATGCTGTTTGGTAAAGAGTTATAGCATGCTATTTTGTAAAAAAAAGTTTAATACCTAGCCGGAAAAGCCCATAGGTTTCTACAATGTATTTTAAGATAACAAGAAGATCACATGATGTAATATTCATTTCATTCTCGTCCTCATTGGGATGCATTCTGACCTTTGAAAACATTTTGACAAATTAGGGGATTGCTAATGATAACAAATTTCTTCATTGTCAGTATGTTTGTCTGTTTCTAAGTCAAATAATGATTGGTCTACATTTGATATCATACTTTTATAAGTTGTATTCACTATGGATCAGCAATAATTGCTTCTTGGTAGCATTTTAATGCAGTAAAAGACATAATAATATAGTAATAATATAGAAATTTTTTAACCTGTTATCATGCAGACTTATTTTATATGTTGCATCAGTCAGCAGAGTAGTTTTAGAATTATGGTTGTGAAAGGAAAAATTGCTCTGAGCATTTTATAGTCTTCTAAACTGAGTTAAAAGAGTGTAATTAGAATACCTGTATGTCATACAGCATGTCAAAAGATGTTAAATGTGTATCAAAAGACAAAATTTTGGACTTGTCCATTTTGAAAGCATAATTATGCAGAAAACAAATTAAATATGGCTAAAATGGTGGAAATTGTCTTTGGAAGGGTAGAAAACATTGCTGAAAAAGGAGGAAATGCTGATTTCCAGCATTTTCTCTTTTTCCATACAATACTGTAGAAAGTATTCTTTTTCAGGGTTGTTAAAACTTGAGATTGTGTGATAAAGGGTTAACGTCTTTCTGAATGGTAAAATCTTGAAACTTGCCCAAGATGGTTGTATTTGCAGATGACATGATATTAGTGCTACTGAAATTGGGATTTGTGCCTGAAAGAGAAGAATGAATAAATGAATGTTGTTTTATGGTGCATTGACAACTTTGGTCATTTAACCCTTTACCACACAATCCTGACTTTTAATGACCCTGAGAGAGGAATCTTTTGAAAACATTGTGGGAAAAGGAGAAAATGCTGGTAACCAGCATTTTCTCCTTTTCCCACAATGTTTTCTACCCTACCCAAAAACAATTTTTAATTTTTGAACAAAATTTATTTTTGTCATTTGCAAATACTTTCAATTTGGGCAAGTCTAAAATTTTGTCATTTGGTAAAGAATTAACATGCATATCTGTGTTGCAAGATGGTTAAAACAGGGTTTTTGTGCTGAAAAAGATCTGAACACAATGATGACAATAAAAGGATTGAATTAAGAAGGATTATGAGTCATCTTGATATGCATTAAAGGCATTATTGAGTGACAGGACAATCCTTAACTACTCAAAAAAATCTCGTTAGAAAAGGAGAAAATACTGGAAACAGCATTTTCTCCTTTTCCAACAATGTTTTTCAAAGTCCTCTTCTTAACTCTGTACCACATGACAGAATTTTAAATTTGTCCAAATGGAAAGCATTTGCAGACAACAAATTAACTGTCGCTAAAGTGATGAAACTAGCTCTAGAAAATGGAGGAAACATTGTGGGAAAAGGAGAAAATGCTGGTTTTCAAAAGGCTTCTTTCTCAAGGTCATTTAACCCTCTCCCAAACAAGCCCTGGTTTTCACGTGTCTGCAGTACAAGTCTTTTGAAAACACTGTGGGAAAAGGAGAAATTGCTCGTAACGAGCAATTTCTCCTTTTCCCACGGTGTTTTCTACCCTTTTGGAAAACTTTCTATCATTTTCATCAAATTTGAAACTGTCGTCTGCAAACTCTCTTAATTTGGACCAGTCTAAAATTTATCGTTTGGGAAAGGGTTAAATTTGGAATTGTGTGGTAAAGGGTTAAGAGGTCAGAAGATAAAAATATTTGGTGAAGGGTAAAAGTTTTGTTATAATTTTTAGGGGTACAGCATAACATTTGTGTGTGTGTGGTAACTGAACCTTTATTATAAAAACATAAAACAAGTGCTAGCTTCTAACATTACTATTTGCCCCCTTGAACTAAAGCCCAATGGAATTTTTCCAAGTAATTAACACCTTTTTGTTAGTTTATGCTTTAGAATAACTTATAGTTCACAAAACTGGCAAATTTTAGAGAACTGTTTACTCATTGCCTCCTGCAGAAATTTTATCTTATTTTTTGTTCTGCAACAGGCAAGCTTTGAACACATTGTGGTAGATAGAGAAATTGCTCAGAATGAGTAGTTTCCCCTCCTGTCACAATGTCTTCACATGTATTTGGGCATTAACCCTCTGCCAAACGATCCTGAGTTTTAACACTCTGACAAAGAAGGCTCTGGAAAACGGAGAAAATGCTGGTTACCAGCTTTTGCTCCTTTTCTAACAATGTTTTCTACCCTTCCTGGGGCAAATACCAGTTTTGTCTATGTCTAATTTGTTGTCTGCAAATGCTTTCAATTTGGACAAATTTAAAATTCTGTCATGTGGTACAGAGTTAAGAAGAGGACTTTGAAAAAAATTGTTGGAAAAGGAGGAAATGCTGTTTCTAGTATTTGCCGCTGAAGATTGGTTTCAGAAAGTAATGAATTGACCCTTATTCTTGTATAGAGTTGTAAATCTTGGGACCCATTCCAGCAGTGGACACAATTCTTATGATTAGATTGTTTGCTTTCAGAGCAGATTGATTGCTTGAAAGCAGCTTTACAGATACAATTTTTACAGTCAGAGAGAAAAAAATGCTGTTAAAACTAGATAGACTGTAGAATGGTTCAGAATTTAGTCAGCTGTGTAAACATAGATTTCTAATATATATGGTGTAAGGGATAAAGAAACTCAAGGGATTTGTTTTTGATTTAAAACCAGAGACAACAACAGTGATTTCTTTGATGGCCTCTGGAAAATGAAATCCATTTTCTATCTCATGTAAACTATGCAACTTTGTAACCATCAGTGGCAACTTTGGGCATGAAGATACAAGAATAATTATAGTTTCATAAAATAAAGATGAAGTGGGTTAAAAACTGACTCAAAACAAGTATAGATGAATTTTTAACCCTTTACTTCATGGCAAAATTTTTGACTGGTCCATGTTGAAAGAATTTAACAATTGACAACTCAAATATTTTTCAAATTATAGTATTTGTTATGTAATAAGTGGAAAACATTGTGAGAAAAGGAGTACAGTAAATTCTAGTTACCAGCATTTTCTCCTTTTCCAACAATGTTATCTAAAGCTGTACTTTTCAGAGGAGATAAAACTTGGCACTTTGTGGTAAAGGGCTAATTGGTTGATAGAATGACTTGTCTCATGCCACTTCCAACATTTTTTTAATTATATTAATCAGGGTGACAGCTCACCTGTTCATGTATAGTATGGGTTTCACCAGTATACGGCTAGGGCTCTGGAGTGTCCTGCCCAAGGAGACTTCCACTCAGAACCCAGTGCTTTGATTAAGTTCTGAATATGGGGCCACCAGGTTTCAAATCCTACACTTGTCATTTTGGTAAAGAGTTAAAGTGCCTTATTACAATGGTAGTTACCATTGTGGCTAGTGTGAATCAAGATCACACTGCAAAAAATATTAGCCTGATCTTTGATCTACACTGGCTGTTGTGCAAGCTATACCTAACAAAAATGACCATAAAACTGCTGTAATTTGGGTCTTATCCGTGTGTCACAGTGTATTGCCAATTTGAGATATACCAAATAATGTCTGAATGAGGAAAATGGTAATTAATTAACCCTTTCCCAAACAAGCCCTGGTTTTCATGTGTCTGCAGTACAAAACTTTTGAAAACACTGGGGGAAAAGGAGAAATTGCTCGTAACGAGCAATTTCTCCTTTTCCCACAGTGTTTTCTACCCGTTTTGAGACCTGTCTGCCATTTTCATAAAATTTAAAATTGTCGTCTGCAAACTCTTTCAATTTGGACTAGTCCAAAATTTGTCGTTTGGGAAAGGGTTAAGTGAAGCAGATAGACTACATGCAGTTATACCTAGGTTGCAAAAAAAAATCGAAGAATGTATAATTTTGAAATAGGAGAAGGTATACATTGGGGCAGACTGCAACAGATATGATAGATTGGTAACTGATTTGTCATCATTTGTCTTTGTCTAACCCTTGTTTGTATTTCTCTTCTCTACGTGTATTTACATGCATGTCAATAGCCTATAAAGCAAGTGCTTTTGAAATTATTGCAGCAATGAAACATGGATGACAGATGAGAGAATAAAACAAATCATTGATGTAAACATTTTCCTCAATTCGTTTTTTTAGCACTTTACCCACACAATCACAGGTTTTAACGACCCTAAAGAAAAAGCCTTTTGAAAATATTGTGGGAAAAGGAGAAAATGATGGTGACCAGCATTTTCTCCTTTTCCCACAATGTTTTCTAATCCCAAGACAAATTTCAGTTTTTGAGTCACATCTATTTTGTCATCTGCAAATGCTTTCAACTTGGACAAGTCTAAAATTTTGTTGTTTCGTAAAGAGCTAAAGTAGAGTTTAGTGACCCAAAGTTTGTATCTAACTTGTGTGGGTCTGCAGTAAGTACAGGGCACTGTTTAAGTCTCTTAATTTGCTCAAATCTGCTAACAGACTCAGTTTCTGACTTAAATTGGGTTTTTTATTTGAGACACATTTCACTGATATTAAAAGAGTTTAGCAACATTCTCAAAACATTCTCAAATTCTAAGTTGACATCAAGGTTTCTGACTCAACTCAGCAAAATACAAGGACTTAACTCACTTAACACTTTACCACACAATCCTGACTATTAACAACCTTGTGAAAGAAGCCTGTTGAAAACCTTGTGGGAAAAGGAGAAAATGATGGTTACCATCATTTTCTCCTTTTCCCACAATCTTTTCTAACCTTTCAGGAACAAATGCAATCATTTTAGCCACATTTAATTTGTTGTCTGCAAATACTTTCAATTTGGACCAGCCAGAAATATTGTCGTTTGGTAAAGACTTACCAACGTAGCAATTCATCCACCTATCTGCCAGTCCTATGCAACCCATCCATCCATCTCATCTGTCCACCTTTCTATCTAGTCATCTAACCTCTCACCCACCCATCTGACTATCCATCCATCCATCCATCCATCCATCCGTCCATCCAACCAACCAACCAACCAACAAGGTTTGTTTATATTTTCAGACTGAGGTAAAGCTGTATGATGACATAGATCTGTCAGATATCAGGTATGTTTGTTACCTTGAAAATATCTCCTTCAACCTGTCACTAAATGATCCCCTGTTTTTAGGACCCTGAGACAGAAGGCTGTAGAAAACATTGAGGAAAAGGAGAAAATGCATGGAACAGGCTTTTTCTCCTTTGTCCACAATGTTTTCTACCCTTTCAAAGACGAATCCCTTAATTTTAGCTGCATTTGTGATAGAAAGGAGGAAGACATGAGAAAAATGAGAAAAATATGTAAAACACTGTTGGAAAAGTAGCATTTCTTCCTTTTATTTAAAAAACAATTTTTTTCTAGCTCGTCTGAGTGAGCTTTTGTGAAAGTCTGTGTCTGGCATCTATAATTTGACATGTGTCGTCCATCATCCCTGGTGTAGGCATCAACAGTTATCTTATGTGCATTCTTGAGGCCACATTTTCAGTCCAATTCTCATTAAATTGGTCAGAATTTTTTATAATGACTAGAATGAGTGCAAAAATGGGTCACACTGGGTCAAACAGTAGGTCACTTGGACAAATGAGGACAAATCTCAGAAAAACTCCCTAGAGGCCACTCTTTCTCTCTTCAATCTACCAATCAAAAGTTCAAATTATTTTTTGTAGTGTTATTAAAGATAAATATTAAATCTCAGGATTGTAGGAAAACCTCCATTCAAATGGACTGTATGTATGTATGTATTTAACGCCGTTTTCAACATTATTTCAGTTATATCGCGGTGGCCAGTGCACCTGTCCATGCTTTCCTGGAGTTTCTTTTACCAGTACTCTGCACAATATTCTTTCCAAGCCACTAGCTGCTTTCCCACATAACCATCATCAAAACAATGGTCAGCGGTGAGAGAGGAATAAATCCTGTCCCATGATTATCATCAAACCTCAGAAAGAAATTTGCCAAGCCGGGGATCAAACCAGCGACCTCCTGTTCTCAAGTCCTGTGAGCTACGGGGGCTTGGCTCAAATGGACTTACAAAGATGCAAAAAGAGCTGATTTCTGTTCAGGTCATGTGATCACTTTTGCATTCTAAAAATAGAGTTGGTGTGGATTAAAACCCCTGAAGCATATAGTTACAGCAACACCATCTCAGCACTTCAAGGCTTGTGCCTGTCAGTACTAAGAAAAGAGAAATAGGCTTCATATCTTAGCAAACAACAAATTTTAGACTCTTCCAAATTAAAAGCATCTGCAGACGACAAATCAGAGAGTGGTACAATTGAACTGAATTGCTTTGACAGAGTAGAAAGTATTGTGGGAAAAGGAGAAAATGCTGGTTACCACAATGTTTTCTAAAGCCTTCTTCTTCAGGGTTTTTAAAACATGTGCCTGTGTGGTAGAGAGGCTAAGGGTTTTGTAGAGAGATAACTGTAGACAGGTAATGCTAGACAATCGCAGGGTATCCCTTTGCTATTCAATCCTTACTTTTAACGACCCTGAAGAAGAAAGCCTTTTGAAAACATTGTGGGAAAAGGAGAAAATGCTGGTAACCAGCATTTTCCCCTTTTCCCACAATGTTTTCTACACTTCCTAAGACAAATTTCCCAATTTTAGCCACACTGAAATTGTCATCTGCAAATGCTTTCAATTTGGACCCATCTAACATTTTGTTGTTTGGTAATGGGGTATGAGGAATGAAATGCAAGATGAAGCAGGAAAGAAAGATTATGATACAGCTTTCTGAAAATATGTATCTATTTATCTGATAGGCTATAAAAATGAAATTTCTGGTGTATAACAAAGGGAATGCGTCATAAAGATGGCCAGGTATCTTGTTATTCACCCCTTCACTGCCATTTGCTACAAACTGATAGCTGGAGTGGATGGGGGTGATCAACATCAGACTGCTTAGAGAATGCAATCTTATCTTTTTTTTTTAACCACACAATGACGCCTTTTGACGCCCCTGGGAAAGAAGCCTTTTGAAAACATTGTGGGAAAAGGAGAAAATGCTGGTAACCAGCATTTTCTCCTTTTCCCACAATGTTTTCTACCCTATCAAAGAAAAATTGCACCATTTTAGCCAAATTGAAATTGTCGTCTGCAAATGCTTTCAACTTGGAGAAGGCTAAAATTTTGTCGTCTGGTAAAGGGTTAACCCTTTACCACACAATCCGGAGTTTTAATGATCCTGGAGAAGGCTTTTGAAAACATTCTGGGAAAAGGAGAATATGCTGGTAGTCAGCATTTTCTCCCTTTCCCACAATATTTTCCATGTTATTAAAGACAGATATCACCTTTTGAGCTACTTTAATTTGTCGTCTGCAAATAAACCTTTATCCTACCATAAAAGTGCTAGACTCATCCATATTGAGAGAAGCTATAAACATGACTCAGTCAGTTCTGAGATTTGTTTCTGACAAGGTAGAAAACATTGTGGGAAAAGGAGACAATGCTGGTAACCAGCACTCTTTTTTCCACAATGTTTTCTAAAGCATCTTTCCTCAGAGTTGTTAAAACTCGGGATTGTCTGGTATAAGCTTAGGATAAAACTTTACTCTAGTTTGTTCTACACTGAGATAAAATGGTAGATTTACAGCAGAAGTTATTAAAATATTTTTGTTTAACCCTTTCGGAGCCATAGGCGAAAACAGGGACTTTTGCGGATTGCATAGATCAAGATCAGACTGTACAGAAGGTGCAGTCTGATCTTGGATCTATACCGTCCGCTTGTTCCATTTAAAGCCTATAAGATAAAAATGTTTCTAAGTATGAGTGGATTGTATTCTCAACCGTTTGAAGAGGTCAAGTAAATATATTTGGCGCTGAAAGGGTTAGATACTTCAGTACAGAGTTGCTGCTGTGTTGTTTCCAAAAATATTCACGTTTGCAGGTAGACGTAAATTCCCATGGAATACACTGTTGAAACCTTTCCCAATTATAACCCTGAGAAAGAGGGCTTCTGAAAACATTGAAGAAAAAAAAAGAGATAATGTTACTTGCCAACCATTCTAAACAGTGTTTGAAATCATGATTAAATCTCTACCAAACAATAAAATTTTTAGACCTGTCAAAATTGAAAGCATTTGCAGACGACAAAATAAATATGACTCAAAAATTGAAATTTGTTTCGGGAAGGGTAGTGAAAACATTGTGGGAAAAGGAGAAAATGCTTTTTACCAGCATTTTCTCCTTTTCCCCACAATGTTTTCAAAAGCTTTCTTTCTCAGGGTCGTTTAGAAATTGGAATTTTGTGGTAAAGGCATACTAGACAAGCCACTGGACTGGCTGGCACATTACACCTCGGCCAATCATATGGCTAGTCTTAGAATTTAGAATTAGAACTGAATTTGGAATGGTCAATGAATACAGAAGCCCAGGGTCCCAAACCATTCTTATGAACATTTTTAGTCTTATTCTCCAAGATTTTTTGAATTTGAAAGTAACACAAGTTTTGATTGGCTAAACCAAATGGTTCAGCCAATCAGAAGCTGTGTTACTTTCAAATTTTAGAAAATTCTGGAGAATAACACTATGAACATATTTAAGAGTGGTCGGTGAATACAGAGGCCCAGTTTTTTTTTTTTCCCTGCACTACAGTTTCGTGCACGAGCATTCAACGATCCAGACAGAAGAGGAGAGTGTGTATGAGATACCACAGGCCAAAACTCAGAACCTGAGTGACTCCGGGTATGAGAAGGCAAAGAATAGGACGCTCAGCGATTCTGGGTATGAAAAGGCCATTGATGTGTCTCCAGTGCCCAGATCGGCTAGTGTGGACGAAGTGGATGTCCTGCATAGTATGTAGAAAATGTCCTATTTTCATGCTTAACTCTTTACCTCACAATCCCTATTTTTAACAATCCTGAGAAAGAAGCCTTCTGAAAACAGTGTTGGTTGATTGTATGATGTTTAACACCATTTTCAACATTATATAATTTCAGTTATATCGCGGCGGCCAGTGCACCTATCCATGCTTTCCTGGAGTTTCTTTTACCAGTACTCTGAACAATATTCTTTCCAAGCCACTGGCTGCTTTCCCACATAACCATTGTCGAAACAATGGTCAGTGGTGAGAGAGAAATGAATCCTTTTGCGATGACTATCATCAGTTCTCGGAAAGAATTAGCCAAGCCGGGGATCGAACCAGAGACCTCCTTTTCTCAAGTCCTGTGCGTTACCGACTGAGCTACGGGGCTTGGCTACAGTGTTGGAAAAGGAGAAAATGCTGGTAACCTGCATTTTCTCCTTGTCCCACAATGTTTTCTAGTGATCCCAAAACAAATTTCAATTTTTCAATCACAATTATTTTGTCATCTGCAAATGCTTTCAATTTGGACCAGTCTAAAATTTTGTCGTTTGGTAAAGGGTTAACCCTTTACCTCACAATCCCTATTTTTAATGACCCATAGAAAGAAGCCTTCTGAAAACATTGTTGGAAAAGGAGAAAATACTGGTAACTGGCATTTCTCCTTTTCCCACAATGTTTTCTACTGTTTCAAACCTAAACCCATTATTTCAACCACATTTAACTTGTTATCTGCGAATGCTATCGAATTGTAATAGTCTAAAATTTTGTCATTTGGTAAAGGGTTAATGAATTTTAGACATAAATTGTTTCATAAATTGTTTTTTGATTCTTTTGTCCCTGTTCAATAGGGGAAAAAAATTCAGATAATTTTAACTCTTCATGCTTTCAATTACAATTACTATATGGCGTGCAACACATGAAAAGGGGCCTTCTGACAATTGCGTAAAGTGTTGTTTCAGATTAGCCTGCGCGGACTGCGCAGGCTAATCTGGGACAGCACTTTACGCCTACATAAGATTTTTTCATACAGTAGACTTTCGTGAGATAGAAAATCGCAAAAGAACGGGAAGTGTCGTCTCGGATTAATCACAGACTGCACAGGCTGATCTGGGACGACACACTTTTACACATATGTCCGAAGGCCCCTTTTGGTGTGTTGCACGCCATATGGCGTGCAACACACGAAAAGGGGTCTTCGGACATATGCGTAAAAGTGTGTTGTCCAAGATAGTAATGAAATCATCTCCCTTATCTAGACCTTTATATTCAATTCAATTCAATTCAAGGTCCATGTATACCACCACCCCTACCACCAAGGCGTGAAAGAGCCACCTCGGACGCTGCAAGTCGTAGTTCAATCGGCAGTCTTCTGGAAGATAAAATGCTGGATTTGAATCAAAAGCTTCTCCAAGAATCTCAGACCCCAGGGGAGAAAGTTCAGGATAACAAGAGTGAACGTTCCAATGACGATATCCTCGATGAAGGAACAGGTACACAAATAAAAGTTATTGTTTCCTGTGTAACCCTTTATCAGGTGAAAAGTATTTCATCAAGTCTAGATTGAAAGCTTTTGCAGATGAAATACTACATTCAGTTCAAGTGTTGGGGTTGCTTTTTTTGAAAGAGTAGGAAATATTGTTGGAAAAGGGGAAAATGCTGGTACCAGCATTTTCTCCTTTTCCAACAATAATTTCAAAAAGCTTTCGTCCTTAGGGCTGTTAAAATTCATTATTGTTTGGTAAAGGTTCAATACTTGTAAGTAATTGGAAAAAGTTACCCATCAAGTTTTTTTCTCCTTTTCCAAAATTTTTTAACAAAGCTGTCAACTGAAGGGGCATGAATAGTAGTCTTTTACTGAACTCTTTACCAAACAGCAAAATTTTAGATTTGTTGAAATTGAAAGCATTCGCAGACGATTGAATAAATGTGACTGAAAAATTGCAATTCATGTTTGGGAGGGTAGAAAGCAATGTGGGAAAAGAAGAAAATGCTGTTCACCAGCATTTTCCTTTTCCCACAATGTTTTCTACCTGTTCAAAGACAAGATTTAATTTTTTGCCTTATATGTTCAAAAAGAAGCTAGGTACACAGAATGAGGTGCACAGGGATGGTTTAATGATTAAAGATATTTTACTTGTTTTCCATTTTATTTCTATACAAAACAACAAAATTCTGGACTTGGTCAAAGTTATTGGCATTAGCAAACAACAAATCACCTGTGACTTAAATGATGGCAGTTGCTTTTAAAATGTAGAGAAAAATATGGGAAAAGGAGAAAATGCTGGTAACCACAATTTTCTCCTTTTTGACAGTTTCTTGTCAAAAAGCTTTTTACTTTGGGTCATCAAATCAGAGAATTGTGTGGAAAAGGGTTAAATGAGAATTGTGGATGCTGTGAAAAAATCCAATTGGATGACCATTATTTTCTTCATTTGCTGCAATGTTTTTCATCCTTTCAATAACAAATCACGTTACCTGAGTCACACTGAATTTGTTGTCTACGAAATTAATGCTTTCAATTTGGATAAGTCTAAAATTGTGTTGTCTGGTATAGAGCTAGTACAGTTGACAAGTCAGCCAGTTTGGTGCACTTAACCCTATACCGCACAATGCCAACTTTTAACGACCCTGGGAAAGAAGGCTTTTCAAAACATTGTGGGAAAAGGAGAAAATGCTTGTAACCAGCATTTTCTTCTTTCCCCACAATGTTTTCTACCCTATCAAAGAAAAATTGCACCATTTGAGCGACACTGAAATTGTTGTCTGCAAATGCTCTCAGTTTGGACAAGGCTAAAATTTTGTCGTCTGGTAAAGGATGAAGCAGTGATGTTCTTAGTTGCAGAATATAAATCTTATTGAGAAATGGGAACATATTTTGACATGTTGTGCCTAGATTTTTTTTTCTGCAGTATATCTGAAATGTTTTATGAAAGTCATAAAATTATGATGGTTGCAATTTATCACGGTGCATTATGTTACATAAGAAAAAAAAAATCTTGTAACTTCATGTAAACGTATTTTTGGCCTGGCTGTCTTTGAAAACGTCGTGGTATTGTCGTAGCCTTGGAGTCAGCATCATCTCTGTCGTCATACAAAAACGTTGACATGATATAATATTTCTGTTATTACTGAAGATATTTGCTTCAAACTTGGACACATTGTTAATAATCAAAAGGGGAACCTATACATCAAGGGCCGATAGAATTTTCACTGAAAATCAAGCAAGCGCAGCCGAGCATTGGCGTCCACATGCAGTGCTCTTGTTTGTCTCAGTCCAAGCTGATGTTTTATCATCATACTTAGACAACAGTTTAAACTGTGAATAATGTGCATTGTTTTGTTTTTAGTACAAAAATCATCCCAACATAGTCATTATTCACTTACATAATAATTATTTGCTTCTCAGGTCCATATGGCAAGATTGGTAAACTTGTGGGAAATTGAAACTTTCCTTTCTCAAATAACAAATTTTAGTTTCTTGACAATGAAAGCATCTGCTGACGGCAAATTCCAAATTTTAAAATAAATGAACTGAGGTAGAAAATATTGTGGGAAATGGAGAAAATGCTGGTTACCAGCATTTTGAAAAGGCTTCTTCCTCAGAGGGTTAAAGCACAGGATTCTCTGGTAAAGGGCTAATGCAGGGTTGCAGGTTGAAACATCAGCATAGCCAAAATTATATCCAAGCATTATGAATGTCATTGTTACGGAGAAGTTGTTTTTCTCTCACATAGCCAAACATTTTACAAACTGTGTTGACATTCAAAAACAGCCAGGAGCAAAAGAATGAAGGTTTTGCTAAGTACTGAGAGTACATATAGGTGAATTAACTATTTACCACACAATTTCGAGTTTAACAACTCTGAGAAAGAAACTTTTATTATAAACATTTTGGTAATCAGCATTTTCTCATATTCCCAGTATGTTCTTTACCCTATCAAAGACAAATTCCAAATTTTAATCGAACCATATTAAAATTTTCATCTGCAAATCCTTTCAATTTGGACAAGTTTACATTTTTGTCGTGTGGTAAAGAGTTACATGACATGTTGAATTACTCTTGTTAAAACGCTCTTTTACGCTTTACCACACAATCCTGAGATTTAACGACCTTGAAGATGAGGGCTTTTGAAGACATTGTGGATAAATGAGAAAATGTTGGTAACCAGCTTTTTCTCCATTTCCCAAATTTTCCACCCTTCCACAAACTAATTTCAATTTTTGAGTCGCATTTATGTTGCCCTCTTCAAATTATCTTCAATTTGGACAAGTCCAAAATATCGCCATTTGGTAAAAAGTTAACCCTGTACTCCTCATGCTCATATATTTAACCCTTTACCACACAATTCCTTGTTTAAACGACCCTGAGAAAAAAAGCCTTTCGAAAACATTGTGGGAAAAAAGGAAAAAATGCTGGTAACCAGCATTTTCTCCTTTCCCCACAATGTTTTCTACCCTTCTGTAATCAAATTTTAATTTTTCAGTCAAATTTATTTTGCCGTCTGCAACTGCTTTCAATTTGGACTAGTCTAAAATTTTGTTAAGTATACTATTACAGATGGTAAAAAAAGCAAGCATTGACTGGGAATGATTTTTCAACAGGATGGAAAACAGTTTGGAAACAGGGAATAAACTGGGACAAATAGAGCAATGGCATTTTATAGTTTATCATACTAGAATTGTAAAAATATTAATGTATATGAACACAGAATGGTTTATGTTTGTAATAATGTCCGTGAGACCAATTTATGATTTGAAACAGCACTAAAGTTGCAATATCACTAGGTGATAAATGCATCACTGATTTAATATGAAAAAAATCTCAGAAATGGTTGACTGAACTTTTATAGATACCACGATGTGTCATCCATACTTTCTGCTTCAAAATTGAATGCAGTTTACATCAAAATGAAAATAAGAATAATCTCAAGTTAGTTTGCAAAAACACTCGAGTTAGTCATCTCACTGTAGTGAAGGACCATTGCTCTAACTCTTTACCACACAATCCCGACTTTTAACAACCCTTAGGAAAAAGCCTTTTGAAAACATTGTGGAAAAAGGAGAAAATGCTGGTAACCAGCATTTTCTCCTTTTCCCAAAATGTTTTCTAACATTTCAATTATAAATTTCAATTTTTTAGTCACATTTATTTTGTTGTCTGCAAAAGCTTTCAAATTGGACCATCCTAAAATTTTGTCGTTTGGTAAAGAGTTGAGAACAAATTCTACATAGTTCATCATTTATTTATGAACCAACTTTTCAAGGATGTCCAAAATCACTTGTCAGAGTCTTGCTTAACTCTTTACCAAAGACAAAATTAATAGACCGGTGCAAATTTAAAGCATTTGCAGACTGTCGTGAATAGTTATTGAACCTTAAAGCATGTAATGTGTGTTACGCACATTATACGTTGTATTAAGTTCAATGATTATTCACAACATTTGCGTTAAGCCTATTACATGTATCTGCTTTGATGTTCAATGACTATTCATGTTAAAGACATATTTTGCTCATATGGTGAGAATTATCCATAGAAGGACAGAAAACTTTGTGGGAAGAGGAGAAATTGCAGGTAACCAGCATTTTCTCCTTTTCGTACAATGTTTTTAAAAGCCTTCTTTTCTCAGGGTCTTTAAAAGTCGGCATTGTGCGGAAAAGGATTAAGGATTAACTTGAGAAAAGGTTGTAGAAAAAAGTTTTTACTTTTTTTGGGGGGGCTTATAAGTACCTAAGTTCTCAGGATATACATATATTAGCCATAACATCAGATGGGGATGAGATGAAAATATTTGTAACGTAGAAAAGATAATTTTATAGAATTGCACTCAATGTATTCATGTGTGACTTCCATGTTGCCTGTGTTATGAATTTTATCCCTCTACCACACAATCCTGAGTTTTAACAACCCTGAGAAAGAAGCCCTTTGAAAACATTGTGGGAAAGGAGAAAATGCTGGTAACCAGCATTTTCTCCTTTTCCCACAATGTTTTCTGTCTTTTTACAGACAACTCTCACCGTTTGAGCCATGTCAAATTTGTGGTCTGCAAAAGCTGTCAATTTGGACAAGTTTAAAATTTTGTCATGTGGTAAAGGGTCAAACAAATGCACTTTGCTCTCTTGCAGGTGTTTAGTTCAGTTTTGTACTTTTTGTGTTTTTTAACTCTTTACCACACGACAAAATTTCGGAATGGCCCAATTTGCAGACGACAATCTCTGTGTGGCTCAAATGGTGCAATTTTTCTTTGATAGGGTAGAAAACATTGTGGTTACCAGCACTTTCTCCTTTTCCCACAATGTGTTCTTGCTTTGGGTTGTTAATCATTAGGATTGTATGGTAAAGGATTAAAAGTGTTCTTGCTTTGGGTTGTTAATCATTAGGATTGTATGGTAAAGGATTAAACCTTCATTTTCACTTGTTTTGTACATAATATTGCAGTTACCATATTTCACCTAATGAACACTCCCTCACTAATAGTAGCGCCCACGCTAATTCTTACTCCAGAGGCCTCCGGACAACCCCCCACCCACACGCGATCTTACTTAAAATCAACAACTGGAGTGACAAACTTCCAAACACTAGATAACTTCACTAAAACTTTTCAAACGCAGACTTATGAAAATCAATAATGACCGATAACTTCAAAATAAATGAACTTAAAAAATAAACTTACCGGTATGGCGTCAACATAATCCTAATTACTTCACAAATTGATGTCATTAACGCTTGACTATCCGAATATACATACACTTCCAGTGAACTTCCGGTAACAAACCTTTGTCATCTAACTTTGGAAATACTTTAAGAAAGTAAAATGTTGAATAAAAGTGTCCCATTTATTATACTTAATGTCCAAATGAATCATGATCGGCGGTAAAATTAAGATTCTGCATTACTGCATTACTGTGAGTCTTCCAAAATGGTGATCGCTTTGCACACGACACTAATTAAAACCCTGGATCAAAGTACCATACCTACTCTATGTGACGGCGTTTAAATTTCACTAAATTGGTCATGAAATAAGAGTGCCCAGTCAGTGTTTAGCCTGTTAATTAGGTGAAATAACACCATATTCAGAGAGGATAAAAACAGTGATTTTGTTTCTAAGTTTTTACCAGATGACTCCTTGATACAGCTGTAGAAACTTATTTCAAATTAATCATAAAGCATTGTGACACATCATCTTTCTACATTTTTTTTTGAGGGAGGGAGAAAGGGCTTCCCTGGTCAGTAACTTGAGTATCATGTGATGGGTGCCAGTTGCATGTATTCATTTAGTATCCCCTGAAACAAACTTGCTGCCAAGCATTTTGTAATTTCTATTTTTTGCTACAGTGTTTAAACCCTTTACCACACAATCCCAAGTTTTGACAAACATGAAGAAGAAGACATTTGAAAACATCATGGGAAAAGGAGAAAATGCTGGTAACCAGCATTTTCTCCTTTTCCCACAATGTTTTCTATCCTATCAAAGGCAAAAATCATCATTTTAGCTACATTTCTTTTGTCGTCTGCAGGTGCTTTCAATTTGGAGGAGTCCAAAATTTTGTTGTTTGGTAAAGAGTTAACCCTTTACCACACAATCCTGACTTTTAACGACCCTGAGGAAAAGGCCTTTTGAAAACATTGAGGGAAAAGGAGAAAATGCTTGTAACCAGCATTTTCTCCTTTTTGCCACAATGTTTTCTACTCTTCCCAAAACAGCTTTCAATTTTTGAGTAACATTTATTTTGTCGTCTGCAGAAGCTTTCAATTTTGAGTAGTCCAAAATTTTGTCATTTGTTAAAGAGTTAAGATGTTATCTGCATTTTTTTTTGTGTGTCTCACTGCAAAATTTACTATATCCTAATGTATTGGAAAGGCTATTAGGTAGTAATGAAAACAGTGACTGTGTTGAACTAGTATCTTCCACTTAACCCTTTACCACACAATCCCGACTTCTAACAACCTTGAGAAAAGAAGCTTTATAAAACATAGTGGGAAAAGGAGAAAATGCTGGTAACCAGTGTTTTCTCTTTTTCCCACTTTTCTACCGTATGAAACCAGGGATCATAAATTACACTACAAAAGACAAATTTCCTGAGAAACATTTAATTTATCATCTGCAAAGGCTTTCAGTTTGGATAAGGCTAAAATTTTCTCGTTTGTAAAGAGTGATGGGGGGGGGGGGGGGTATACTTTTTGGCAGGAAAAGACGATCTGATAGAAGGATCACCAGAAAGGCAGAAAAATGGTTTCAAGTTATGGTTATTGTTTAGAAAAAATGGAAACACCAAAACAATATTCTCCTGCCTCTGGGCGTTGAATAAAAAATAGAAAGATGATGAAAAGAAAGCAAATCATGTCCCAATGAGTATCCCCCAATGATCTATCATAATCTGTCAGTCACATGAGACTCGGCATTGATACAGATGATATTCTCTTTCAATGCATCACCCTTAAACCCTTTACCACACAATCCCAAATTTTAACAACCCTGACAAAGAAGGCTTTTAACCCTTTTCCACACAATCCCGAGTTTTAATGACCCTGAGCAAGAAGCCTTTTGAAAACATTGTGGAAAAAGGAGAAAATGCTGGTAACCAGCATTTTCTCCTTTTCCCACAATGTTTTCTACCCTATCAATGACAAATTCCATCATTTGAACAACATTTAAATTGTCATCTGCAAATGCATTCAATTTGGACATGTCTACATTTTTCTCGTGTGGTAAAGAGTTAAAAACATTTGAACCAACATTTTCTCCTTTTCCCACAATGTTTTCTACACTGTCAAAAAACAAATCTGGTCATTTGAGCAACGTTGTGTTTGTAGTCTGCAAATGCTATCCATTTGGACAAGTCTAAAATTTTATCATTTGGTAAAGAGTTTATCTTGTTACCTTACACAATATGGTGTTTTATGGTATCCAGCATTTTCTCCTTTTCTGAAAACGGGATTGTGTAATAAAGTGTTTAATGATACCAAAAACACTTGGGAAATGGACTGCTTTCCTATAAGAAAGATGTCTGCAGAAAATTCATTTCTAAGGGCTATGAGTTAGTTTTCATTTCCACATGAGAAACAATTCCAGTCTATGTATATTGAAGTAAATCTATGGTAGACAAGTTTTACAGAAAGAGGAAGTAAACTGTATACTAGTTATCTCCCTTTGATAATAGGAAAATAAGGGTTCTCTTAACCCTTTTACTGCACAGTGCCGCCATTTAACGACCCTGGGAAAGAAGCCTTTTGAAAACATTGTGGGAAAAGGAGAAAATGCTGGTAACTAGCAAGAAAATGCTGGTAACCAGCATTTTCTCCTTTTCCCACAATGTTTCCTACCCTGTCAAACAAAAATTGTACCATTTGAGCCGCATTGAAGTTGTCGTCTGCTGTTGCTCAAAACATAAAATTTGTCCTTCAGAGGGAAGAACACATTGTGGAAACCATAGTGGAAAAAGAAGAAAATGCTGATTAACAGCATTTTCTCCTTTTCCAATGATGTTTTCAAAAGCCTTCTTCTGGGTCATTAAAAGTGGGGATTGTTTGGTAAAGGATTAAGTAACTCTACACCATCCACAACCTGATGCTAGAATAGGACCTAATTCATATTTAATGGCAGCTGGAATCTATTCCAGTTGAAGTTAGTAAGGAAAGAGTTAAGAATGATTCCATCTATTTTTCTTGGGGGTAATATGTTTGTACTGCAACATACCACTATTAAAAAAAAAAAGTATGTGGTAATGTTTTTAAATGCTCTCATTATGAAACTATTATATGAGTCAGGCTCTGTGAAAAGGGGGCCTAGTGCATCTACAAAAAGTATTGACACAGGTCAGCTTGCGCAGTCCATGCAGGCTAACCTGGGTCAAAACTTTTTGCTCTTGGTCAATTTTCTGCATGTCCAAGGACCAGTGTACCTCATGATTCAGTCGGTTGTTATACAAAATGGATTTTATGGATCCATAATTATGTGATGACTTCATTGGTATAATGCATCAAGGAGATGCATCAAGTCTCCTTTTGCCAGAGCACAGCTCATTTATATTGACTATCAATTTTTCTGTTTTTGAAGGAGTTTGCTTGGAAGAATTGCAAAAGCGCTTCATAGTTGAAAATAATGGTCTGTTTTCTAACATAAGATTATGATCTAGCAGTTTATATTTCTATCCTTGTCTATCTGTCCATTCAACCAAAACTGTTTCATGTATTTTCAGATGACCTGGACGGTCTGTCCTGTGACTCTATGGAGGAGTCAGGCTCTTTGACTCGCCTTAGTGGTGTCCAGTTACCAAAGTAAGTTCTGTATTGGGACTTACAGAAATTGAATTGTTTCCTTTTTCTCCTTATTATCTTCTGACCTTTATAGTCACTCTTTACCAAGTTTTAATCTAGTCCAATTTGAAAGCATCTGCAGATTTCAAATTGAATGTGAAGAAATTGAAAAGATGTGTCATATTTTATAAAGCGTAAACTCTTTACTGAATGACGAAATTTACACTAATCCTAATTAAAAGCTGTTGCAGATGACAAATTGAATGTGGCTCAGTTGATGAAACCTGACTCTAAAAGGGTGGCAAACATTGTGGGAAAAGGAGAAGATGCTGGTTACCAGCATTTTTAGTGACACACATGACTAAGGACAAATCATTAAATGTTTTATTACCCAAATCACTTTTAGAAACTGTTCTTGTCATTTATAACATGTAAAATGATCTCAAAAAAAACTAATGAAATTTATCATGTTTGGCAGGAATTGTGTGTCTGTTTTTGGAAACATAGACATAGACTTGAGTAAACAATGAATCAAACTTTTTTTTTTGTATGTTTGTATGTAGCATTTAAATTGAAAATATTTGTATTTAAAATGAAGGATTACTGAATACACAAGCAACAGGTATGTTCAAACTCAAGTCTTGCCATTTATTTATGAAAATATTTGAGTTTAAACATGCAAACAAAATCTGTGTGGATTTCTCCCATTTTCCAATAATGTTTTTGTACCTGCATGCGACTCGTCAAAAACTAAAATCGCATTCAGGGACAGTTAACCATACTACCTGTGTCATGATTTTAGGTGCTTTGACATTACATGTTTCATGTACTTTACAGCAATGGGTTACATCTTAGTTTGAAATGGTTCTATGATAGAATACAACATACTGTAAAATAGCATAAAATTTCTTCTTTTAGACCCACCAAAAAAAGAAGGAGAAGCCAGAGACGCAAGATAACACAATCTCTAACCAGTATGAAAGAAGTAGCTGTCCCTTTGAAAAATTTAGACGACATTCTTTTAACTGGAGAATTACATTACCGTAGCAAGTTGACATGGACTAAAAAAATAGTTGCTTTAACAAATGGTAGACTTGTATGTTATAAACCAGATAAAGCCGAGAACAGGCCATCGTTTGTGATTTTATTGACGGGATATGATGCGACTTTTCAAAAACGTGAAGGGAAGCGAAACTTTGAGATTAATTTGACTCATGACAATTACGAATCTCACATGTTCCTGGCAGATTTTAAAGAGTGGGCTGAGATTTGGTGTGAGGTAAGCTTTCATTTGAGTTGTTGCCTGTTGTCATGGTTGTTGTGCAAAAACTTTGACATTTTCTCATATTTTTGTCATTACTTGAGATATTCTGAAAGTACTCCAAACTTGGTTAGTTGTTAATCCTTTACCACAGAATTATGAGTTGGAAGAGGAAAGCTTTTGAAAACAGTGTTGTAAATAGGAGAAAAATACTGCTTACCAGCATTTTCTCCTTTTTCCACAATGTTTTTTACTCTTTCAAAGATACTTCCACTCATTTTAGCCATATTGAAATTGTCGTCTGCAAATGCTTTCAAAATTGAGGAGTCTAAAATTTTGTTGATTGATAAAGAGTTAATCTAAAAGGAAACCGATTTAAAGGGAAACCAATACCAGAGTGGCGGGTAACCATCAGAATGTTTTTGACACAGTTATGCCCCTTTTTTACCTAGAATTTTCACTGAAAAAGCATTTGCATTCATTCAAACATTGGTACCTGCATGTGGTGCTCTTATTAACCCTTTACCACACAGTCCAGAGTTTTAACAACCCTGACACTGAAGTGTTTTTAAAACAGTGTGGGAAAAGAAGAAAAAGCTGGTTATCAGCATTTTCTCCTTTTCTCACAATGTTTTCTATACTTCGAAAGAAAAATTCAAGTTTTTGATTCATGCTTTGTCATCTAGCAGTGCTTTCAATTTAGACAGGTCTGAAATATTATCTTGTGGTTAATTCTTTACCAAATGACAAAATTTTACACTGGTTGAAGTTGAAAACTGTTGCAGACAACAAATCAAATGTGTCTCAAAAATTGAAGTTTATTTTTCGAAGGGTAGAAAACATTGTGGGAAAAGGAGAAAGTGCTGGTTACTAGCATTTTCTCCTTTTCCCACCATGTTTTCAAAAGGCTTTTTCTTCAAGGTTGTTAAAAATCAGGATTGTGTGTTTAAAAGAGTAAAACTTGCTCCCTTACATTTTGTACCTCTTGTTTCAGTATATAAAGTACTCCGCCCAAGGTAAGAAACCACCAGGACCCGTTCTAAATTTAGCCAGAGGATCTTCTGGTCTGTTTGATGGTCAAGATGGTACCTACCAACTTGGCAAGGTAACATTGTTCACTTTGTTATTGGTAACCCTTTACCACATAATCCCGGGTTTTAATGGCCCTGAAGAATAAGGCCTCTGAAAACATTGTGGGAAAGGAGAAAATTCTGGTGACCAGCATTTTCTCCTTCTCCTACAATGTTTTCTACTCTTCAAGAAACAAATTTAAACTTTTGAGGCACACTTTTTAGCTCACCTGAGCATGAAGTGCTCATGGTGAGCTATTGTGATCGTGCTGTGTCCGTCGTCCGTCATGCGTCGTCCGTCGTCAACTTTTTATCTTGTGTACGCTCTAGAGGCCACATTTTCAGTCTGATCCTCATGAAACTTGGTCAGAATGTTTGTCTCGATAAAATCTTGGATGAGTTCGAAATTGGGTCATGTGGGGTTAAAAACTAGGTCACTAGGTCAAATCTTCGAAAAACCTTGCGTACGCTCTAGAGGCAGCATTTTCAGTCAGATACTTGTGAAATTTGGTCAGAATGTTTGTCTTGATAAAATCTCGGACGAGTTCGAAATTGGGTCATGTGGGGTCAAAAACTAGGTCACTAGGTCAGATCTTCGAAAAACCTTGTGTATGCTCTAGAGGCAACATTTTCAGTCAAATACTTATGAAACTTGGTCAGAATGTTTGTCTTGATAAAATCTCACACAAGTTCGAAATTGGGTCATGTGGGGTCAAAAACTAGGTCACTAGGTCAAATCTTCGAAAAACCTTGTGTACGCTCTAGAGGCCACATTTTCAGTCAGATACTTGTGAAATTTGGTCAGAATGTTTGGCCTATTGACTCAGGTGAGCGATCCAGGGCCATCATGGCCCTCTTGCTATCATTGTCTGCAACTGCTTTCAATTTTGACAAGTCTACAGTTTTGTTGTTTGGTAAAGAGCGCTTGCAGACAACAAAATTAATGTGACCCAAAACCTGAAATTTGTCTTTGGAAGTGTAGAAAACATTGTTGGAAAAAGAGAAATTGCTGGTTACCAGCATTTGGTTCAGCCATTCAGGAGTTGTGTCACTTCCAAATTTAGAAAACTCTTGGGAATGAGACTGAGAACGTTGTTAAGAATGGTTGATGAATACAGACCCTGGTAAAGGATTAGATAGTGACAGTTTCACTGTAAATGAATTGGAAGTAATAGATGAAAGTTCATAAACTCATATCGCAGTCATTATTAACCCTTTACCAAACGACAAAACTTTAGACTGGTCAAAATTGTAAGCACTTGCAGATGACAAACAAAAAATGGTCCAAATGACAAAATTTGTTCATGATAGGGTAGAAAACATTGTTGGAAAAGGAGAAAATGCTGGTTACCAGCATTTTCTCCTTTCCCCACAATGTTTTCAAAGGCATTTTGTTCAGTGTGACTGTGTGGTAAAGGGTTAAAGATAATAGCTTCAGACACTGGCAAGTTGTTCAAAAGGGGAACCTATACATCAGAGGACAGGTAACCCTCAAAATATTTTGGACGCAGTTATGTTCCTTTTTCAACCTAGAGTTTCACTATGAAAGCAAGTACAGCTGAGTGCAATGCTGTTGTTAAAAACTTTCTGCCAGGTGAAAAAGTCTGCTGCTGAATGTAATGTTGCAAATGGCAAAAGTACAGCTACAGGTGAGGTGGGAGTGACAGATGAAAGGTCACAGACTTTGAATACATGTGACAGATATATAAGATAATTGTGGTTTATCTGTTTATCTTAACCTTTTACGAAACGATCATCGGTTTTAATAACACTAAAACAACAGTTGTTGAAAACAAGGTATGAAAAGGAGAAAATGCTGATAACCAGCATTTTTTTTTCCCCACAACGTTTTCTCCTTTTCAAAGTAAGAAATAATCTTCTGAGAGACAATGAACATTAACTTTTGGTCTGCAAACCTTCATGCTCCGAGGTCAGATAAAGGCTAAAGAAAGTAATTGTTGTCCCTATTTATTGTTAAAAATAACTTTCTGTGATGATTTAAAGGTAAATGATAGTGTCATTGACTTTTACCTCATTTCCTGCTGAAACAATAGTGCAGCATAAGACATAATCAACATGATTTCGGGTTTGATGCATGAATAAACCTGATTATGCTTGCTTTTTTTTCCCTTTTGCTTCATTTTTTCTTCAAAGTGATGGCTGAAAAGATTGTTAACTCTTTACCAAACAATAAAATTTTGTCTCTAACTAAATGGAAAGGATTTGCAGATGACAACTTAAAAGTAACTCAAATGATGATTTCTGTCTTTGATAGGACAGAAAACATTGTGGGAAAAGAAGAAAATGCTGGTCATTTTTCCGTCTTTTCCCACAATATTTTCAAAAGCCTTCTTTTCCTTGGTCATTGAAACCCTGGATTGTGTGGTAAAGGCTTAATTTGGCTGTTTCTGAAGAAAACATTGAGACATCGTCATAGCCCTGTCATGGCCTGCATCATTGTCCGCAAAGGCGTCGTCACTGTTGTGCAAAAACTTTGACATATTACTATATCTCTGTCATAACTATAGATAGTTACTTCAAACATGGACTAGTTGTCAGCTATCAAATGGGGAACCCATGCAACAGGGGCAGGTAACCATCAAAATATGCCTATAGCTAAAAAAGACTTATGAAAATGCCTTCAAAGATTGAATCTGGAGACTGAAACTTTGTATATCTGTTGGAGGTGAATACTTTGAGGGAAAAAATAAAAATTTCATTGAAACCTATGAAGAATCAAATTTTAGGTGCTTAGGTGCATTCATATTTGAACACTCCTCATATAAAGAATGATTGTTAAATCTGGACTCTGACTGCAAAGAATTTTTATCTCATTTTCTCTCTGCAAAAGAAACTACAGTTACCCTCAGCAGCCTGTGAGTATATCAATGTCTCTATGAAGAAAAGGGAGTAAAACAGATGATTATCTGTTCCATGACCTCTTAACCCTTTACCAAATGACAGTAATTCAGACTGGTCCAAATTGAAGGCAGTTGCAGACAACAAATTAAAGGTGGCACAAATGACAAAATTTGTCCTTGATAGAGTAGAAAACATTGCAGGAAAAGGAGAAAATGTGTTTTCAAAAGGCCCCCTTCCTCAGGGTCATTAAAAGTTGGGATTATGTGGTAAAGGGTTAATTACTTTTCTGGTGAGGATACATTGTCAAGTCTTTTGTATGATGTTGGGATTATCATTATGAAGTACCGGTGTTCTCTATTTCTCTTTCTCTTGACAATCCCTGTAAACATTGTATACATAACCCTTTTACAATATAACTCTGATTTTGAGTGACCTCAGGGAAGAGGGCTTTTGAAAACAATGTGGTAAAAGTTGAAAATGCTGGTAACATGCATTTTCTCCTCATCGCACAATGCTTTCTGCAGCCTTTTAACCCTTTACCACACAATCCCGACATTTAACAACCCTGAAAAAGAAGTCCTTTGAAAACATTTGGGGAAAAGGAGAAAATGCTGGTAACCAGTATTTTCTCCTTTAGTTAGTTTAAACATATTTTATTTCAACAAATAGAAATGGGGTTGGACAACAAGTTCTTCCAACTTAGAAACGGTCCTTCCCCTACAAAACATTCAGTACAAATTTTACAATGGCATATACATAAAAGAAAAGAAAAAAAAAACACACACACACACACACGCATTACACAAACACATGCAGAGAAGAGAGAGAGAGGGAGAGAAAGAGGGAGGGAGAGAAAGAGAGAGAGAATTTATAGGAAACAAGATGGTGATCTCTGTAGGATGCTGATGCTCCAATAGGCAGTAAAAAGTAAAACTGTTACCAAAAAAAAAACAGCTACACAAAACGCTTGGTATCTTTAATGTATGAGTGAACTGCCTCAAAAAGTAAACAGTTTTGGTTGTAGCTCAAACTGGCAATTCCAAACAATAATTTATGAACACTCAAAGGATGAAAAGTCCTAGTTGCCCTGAAAAGCGAGGATCTGATATCTATATAGCGGGAACACTTAAAGAAATAATGTTCTGCATTTTTAATTTCGTTACCACATTCACACATAGGGTCCAATCTCAAGTGATTTTGGTAGAGGTCTTCATTTAAATTACTACAATTATTTCTTAATTGTGCAGGTAAAACCGAAATATTTCTATTTCCAATACAATAGATGTTTGGAATGTTTGTAGATTTCGTCTTTTACTTATTTTGCATTTAAAGGAATTGATCGAAGTACTGTTTCTTATTTCTTGTTCGAGATTACTCCAAAGACAAAATAGAAGAAGGGATACATGACTTTTGTAATAAACTTGTTCTGGCATATAAGTTACCAAAATTTTGGCTGTCTCTAAGCTCATATTGCGTTCTATTACCAACTAAAGGAGGGATCAGTTCTTCTATGTAATGTGGGACAAGATTATTAGATACTTTGAACATAAAATGTAATTTAAAACTTTTTCTTCTGGACTCTAATGTTTCCCAGCCACATTCTTTGTAAAGTTTTTCTAGGGAAACTGATCTCGTGAGGCTTGTTACAATGCGTGCAGCTTCATTTTGTAATTTTTCAATGGAATCTGAAGATGTTTTAGAACAACCATCCCAAACTATTGATGCATACTCCAAAATGGGTCTTACATAAGACAGATAAATTTGATTTAGAGCAACACGAGTAAGGATAAACTGAAGTCTACGCATGATGTGTATTACCTTAGAAGCAGCCTCTAAACTATTATTTATATGGTCATTCCATCGGGCTGAGCTACTTAATGTCAAACCAAGATGTTTATGTTGATCTACGATTTTGATCTTAGTATTTTCAAAAATTAACTCTGGTTCCCCTAAATCTCTTTTTGTAGAAAAAATAACCGCTTCAGTCTTGTTTGGGTTGAAATCAACCAACCACTGCTTTGCCCATTTAGAAACAATAGTTAAATCATGGTTAAGTATACCCTCTATATCTTGTAATGAGGTTGCAGAACAAAACAAAGAACTGTCGTCTGCATATAGTCGAGTTAAACTTAATAAGGATTGGGTAATATCATTGACATAAATAATGAATAGAAGAGGCCCAAGAACAGAACCTTTTCCCTCAATGTTTTCTACCCTTACCAAAGCAAATGTCATTTTTTAGTCAAATTTATTTTGTCGTCTGCAAATGCTTTGAATTTGGGCAGGTCTAAAATTTTGTCGTTTGATCAAGAGTCAATCAGGGTTGTGTAAATACCGAATTTTCTTGTAAAAAAGATTAATTCAATACCTTCCTGTTCCAAAATGTTTTTAAAAGTAGTCATTTAGAAGATGAAAATAGCAGTCTGTATTGTGTTTACACAAATTTAGCAAAAAAACTAAATAGGCGGTAAAGAGTTGACTTTTTTATCTGTATTTCAGTCACCAGTGGGTTCGTATGGATCTAATGTGTCTCTTGCCAGCAGTGATGGGTTTGATACTGACCCTGGGACAGTCAAGGTAAAAAAGCGAGGTAAGTTTGACTAGGTTCAGTATGGACTTTGTCTTCAGCCATTGCAAGCTGCACAAAACTTCCAATACCTTTGTGGACAGTGAGATTGAAATCAGATCAGATAGTACTTGTAGTCTGATCTTTGATGTATACTATTTGATATTGGTTTATAAATTCAACCTTAAACTGCTCTAAAGATGCACCGATTGGCCATTATTTACTGACTGTCCAAGTCCATTTCATTTACTAACTTATCCCCTAAAAAGGTTTGAAGCAAACAACTTTGAAATCTTCCTCGTATTATATGAAAATCTGCCTGAAAATGAAACTGAAAACTTGAATTCTTATGAAAATATTGTGACAAAAAAAGAAATGGCTGGTTATACTCCCTTCCCTTTAAGGTCTTAACCAAATGACTATAAATATTAGGCCAGTCCTAATTGAAAGCATTTGCAGACAACCAACTAAATCTTGCCCAAATTAGGAAATTTTCATTTGTTAGCTTGGCTGTTTTCAACAAAAATGAAAGATGTTGTCATCTGTTTTGTCCACATCCTCATTGTTGAGCAAAAACTTTGACTTTTTTTTCATATTTGTGTGTTTACTGATAATTTTTACTGTAAACTTGGCCTACTTAATAATTATCATATGAGCCCATTTCTCTGTCATTACTGATAATTTCTACTTCAAAATTGGCCTGACTTGTTTACTATCATAAGAGCTCATGTCTCTGTCACCACCTGTAAGTTTAACTTCAAATTTGGCCTAATTGTTAACTATTATAAGGGCTCATATCTCTGCCACTATTTATAATTTCTACTTCAAACTTGGCCTAGATTTTAACTATCATAAGGGGAACCTTAGCAGTTGAAGAAGGGCAGACTTGTTTGACACAGTTATGCACCCTTTTGTATCAGAATTTTTCGCCGAAAAAGCAACTGCAGTGGAGCATTGGCACAATCATGAGGCTCATTTATTGATTGATGAAAAAAAATCAAATTTGTTTGCGTCAAAACACACAAATTGAAAAAAATTTGAGCCATGCTCTGTGAAAAGGGGACTTAATGTATCTGCGAAAAGTATCAACCCAGGTCAGCCTGCACAGTCCGTGCAGGCTGACCTGGGCCGAAACTTTTTGCTATTGGTCAATTTTCTACATGTCAAAGGACCATTCTACCTAACGATTCAATTGTTAAAGAAAGAGGCTATTATGGATTCACAATTACGTGATGTCTTGCTTGTTATCATGCATCACGGAGATGCATTAAGCCCCATTTTCATAGAGTGTGGCTCATTTACTTTTAGACTCAACAGGTACAAAGACAGCTAGAATGGGCTCATTTGCTTTTAAAGCCACACAGTTCTTCGAGTCCTTGGGTAAAAGATCATCTGTCAGAAAGAGTTCAAGTACAGGGTCTGACAAACCTCGCCCACTGTCAGCTGCACTGTCACAGTCATCATTGACAGAAGAAATAATGTCACCTCTCACTCCCCTCACACCTCTCACACCAGAGTCAGGTATCACGTCCGAATGTCCTTTAGAGGTGAAAAGACACATCAAACATCAAGGTAAGATTAAATCATTTTCATTCTCCAAAAAGTTGTTTTTTCTCATTCTGTATTATTGTTGTTGTTAATTTTCCTTTTCATTGTATTCTATTTATGTGTTGAAGATATGTATTTTTTTTACATCATAGTTCTTCTAAAACATGTTTCACGTAAAGTTTTACTGTCAGTTCAACTTTCAGAATTGTTGATCATGACAAAGCTACGATTTAGACTTTAATTCTGGTAGTTAGTTTCATGCAAGCTTCATTGGAACTGTTTTTTGTCCCAGAGGTGCACTCCTTTCCAGGAAGTTAGTTGGTTGCAATAAACAGATTCTGACATTCGTTGGCTTTTGAGATAGAATTTTATAAATCTTTTTTAAGAAAAATATTATTAAGCTTACTAATTCTACGTAAAAAATTTTTCCAGGGTTGTTTATGAAAATATTTTTTTCAAATGCAAACATTTGTCAGATCCTACATATCTGTTAGTTTCATTCCTATCTTTATAAACCTCTGAAATATAGACAGTCAACATGACTTAAAATTTAATACTTGGATACATCTTAAGTCAGTGTGGTGAAAGGAGTAATGTGCAATAAAGCAATTTCTCATTTTGTGTTTTCAAGAGTGGTCCTCGTGCAAGAACCAGCCAAGTGTGGTAGGTAATGCAGTAGATTTGAATCAAAAGGGCTGCTGGTTTAAATCCCTGGCCTAGCCGATCTCTTTTTAGTTCCTTTTTTTTTTGCCTGCAATGTTTACCTAGGCTGCCAACTACTGTAAAGGTATCTTTGGCTTGTCCTCCAGCAAACTCATTTTCTTTTCAGATAGAGAATGATGACATAATATTATATCATTTTCATGTTTAACTGTTTACCAAAGAATCCGGAGTTTTAACTACCCCGGACAAGAAGGCTTTTGAAAACATTTGGAAACAGGAGACAATGCTGGTAACCAGCATTTTCTCCTTTTCCTACAATGTTTTCTACCCAACCAAAGACAAATTCCATCATTTGGGTCACATTGTCTGCCAATGCTTTCAATTTGGACAAGTCTAAAATTATGTCATTTAGTAAAGGGTTAATATCATTTTTAGCTCACCTTAGCACAACGTGCTAAAGGTGAGCTATTGTGATCGCCCTATGTCCGGCGTCCGTCGTCCGTCGTCCGTCAACAATTTCTTTAAACATCTTCTTCTCCTAAACCACTGGGCCGATCCGGATGAAACTTGGCAGGGATGTTCCTTGGGTGAAGCTCTACCAAAATTGTTCAAAGAATTGAATTCCACCCATAACTCTGGTTGCCATGGCAACAAAAAGGAAAAAAAAAGCAAAATCTTTGAAAATCTTCTTCTCTGAAACTAGAAGGCGCAGAGCTTTGATATTTGGTATGTAGCATCTCCTAGTGGACCTCTACCAAGTTTGTTCATTTGATGCCCCTGGGGTCAAAACTGGCCCCGCCCCGGGGGTCACAATTTTCAAGATAGGAACAAAGAAGGAAAACTTTAAAAATCTTCTTCTCTAAAACTAGAAGGCATAGAGCTTTGATATTTGGCATGGAGCATCTCCTAGTGGACGTCTACCAAGTTTGTTCATATGATGCCCTTGGGGTCAAAACTGGCCCTGCCCTGGGGGTCACAAGTTCGAACATAGGAACAAAGAGGGGAAACTTTAAAAATCATCTTCTCTGAAACTGGAAGGCGTAGAGCTTTGATATTTGGTATGTAGCATTGCCTAGTGGACCTCTACCAAGTTTGTTCATATGATGCCCCTGGGGTCAAAACTGGCCCTGTCCCGGGGGTCACAAGTTTGAGCATAGTCACAAAGAAGGAAAACTTTAAAAATCTTCTTCTCTGAAACTGGAAGGCGTAGAGCTTTGATATTTGGTATGTAGCATTTCCTAGTGGACCTCTACCAAGTTTGTTCATATGATGCCCCTGGGTCAAAACTGGCCCCGCCCCGGGGGTCACAAGTTCGAACATAGGAACAAAGAAGGAAAACTTTAAAATTCTTCTTTAAAACTGGAAGGCGTAGAGCTTTGATATTTGGTATGTAGTGATTCTCTTCTAAGTTTGTTTGCCCATCTAAGCACAACAAGTTCATTGAGTTCAAAATTGGGTCATCTTGGGTCATAAACTAGGTCACTAGGTCAAATTAAAGAAATACCTTGTTGGCACTCTCGAGGCCACATTATTTGCTCAATTGCCTTGAAAATTAGTTAGAAAGTTTGTCTTTATAAAGTCTCACATAAGATTAATTTGGGTCAACTTTGGACATAAACTAGTTCACAGGGTCAAATTAAAGAAATACCTTGTTTGCACTCTGGAGGCCACATTTATTGCTCAAATGACCTGAAATTTGGCCAGAATGTTTGTCTTGATGAAATACGAGATGAGTTTGGATTTGGGTCACCTGGAACCATAAACTAGGTCACGAGGTCAAAATAAAGAAATACCTTGTGGGCACTCTAGAGGCCACATTATTTGCTTAATTGCCTTGAAAATTGGTCAGAATATTTGTCTTTGTAAAATCTCACATGAGTCTGAATTTGGGTCAACTGGAGTCATAAACTAGTTCACTTGGTCAAATTAAAGAAATAGCTAGTGGGCACTCTAGAGGCCACATTTATTATTCATTTGATTTGAAAATTGGTTAAAATGTTTCTTTTGATATAGTCAAAGACCAGTTCAAATTTGGGTCACCTGGGGTCATAATCTAGGTCACTAGGTCAAATTAAAGAAATATCTTTAGGGCACTCGAGGCCACATTTTTTGCTCAATTGACAAATTGGTCAGAATATTTGTCTTCATGAAATATAAGTTTGAAATTGGGTCACCTGCAGTCAAAAACTAGGTCACATGGTCAAATTAAAGAAAAACCTTTAAGGCACTCTACTAAGGTGAGCGACCCAGGGCCATCATGGCCCTCTTGTTATGTTTATTTATAACTATAAACTGTTGTTTGCTTTTGTCAACAAAGTATTTTGTTTGATATAGATTAATCTTGTTGTTTTGTTATTATGATATGCTTTGTACTTTGCAGGATACCTGGGCATTTATAGTAGTTTTAATAAAAGGAAATGGGGAAAACGATGGTGTATGGTACATGAAAACAGTTTTGAATGTTATAGGACACAAACCAGTGAAGTGTGTGAATTAGAGTTTTTGTTACACAACTGTGTGTTACGACGTGCGATCGAAGAAACAAAGAGTGAGCTGGGACTGATGCTGATGGAGAATAATCGGGAGAAAATTACTATTGAGGTGAACCTTTGACGCTTTACCACACAATCCAGACTTTTAAGGACCCTAAGATAGAAGCCTTTTGAAAACATTGTGGGAAAAAGAGAAAACGCTGGTAACCAGCATTTTCTCCTTTTCCCACAATCTTTTCCGCTGTTCCCCAAACTAATTCCAACTTTTCAGTCACATTTATGTTGTCGTCTGCAGGTATTTTTAATTTAGACAAGTCTAAAATTTTCTTTTTTGGTTAAGAGCTAACCTTATGACAAAATTTTAGACTTGTCCAAATTAAAAACATTTGCAGATGACAAGTTCATTGTGACTCAAAAGGTGATATCTGCCTTGGAAAGGCTAGAAAACATTGTGGGAAAAGGAGAAAATGCAGGTTACCATGATGTTTTCAGAAACCTTCTACCACAGGGTTGTTAAAACATGGGATTGTTTAGGAAAGGGTTATGACTGTCCTGGTAAAGTATTTAGTCCTCAGAGGATCAAATAAACCAAAGAGCCATTACTAGCCTAGAAATAAGACCTAAGTAGTGGCAATATCATTGTTGCTCATTGTCTTGTATGTTTCAGCAAAGCAGACACTATAGACCAGATATCAGACTGCATTTAAGAGTAGTCTGATCATGATCTAATCGCTGGCAGGAACAGAAAAGAAAGTAGTGAAGCCATTTAACCCTTTTCCACACAATCTCAGGTTTTAACAACCTGGACAGAAAAGGCTTTTGAAAACATTGTGGGAAAAGAAGAAATGCTGACAACCATGCTGATATGCTGAAACATCATTTAGCACTTGACAGGGTCACCTGGTAGGTTACATTCATAATAGTCCTAGTTCATAGAGGAAAATTTTGTAGTATTTGTCAACATTTTTTTTTTTAACTCTTTACCAAACGACAGAATTGTACAGGAGTCAAAATTCAAAGCATTTGCAGGTGACAAAATAAATGTCACTTAAAAATTTAAATTTATGTAGGGAAGGGTAGAATACATGGTGGGAAAAGGAGAAAATGCTGGTAATCAGCATTTTCTCCTTTTCCCACAATGTTTTCAAATGTCCAATTTCCCAGGGTTATTAAAACTCGGGATTGTGTGGTAAAGTGTTAAAGAAACTTTGATCAATGGCAAAAAATCTTAACCCTTAGAGCACTGAATAAAGCCAACAAACATTTTCAGTCTAAAAATAAGACCCAAATAATTTCAGTATCAAGGTTCCTTTTGTCCAGAATATTACAGTCAGTCAAGGTCAAAGATCAGACTGCACTTTTTGTACAGTCTGATCTTGATCTACACTGGCCACAAAGGCAATTATAGTCATGAAAGTTGCTTTAATCTTTTACCACACCATCTCGAGTTTAAACAACCCTGAAGAAGTAGGCATTTGAAAACATTGTGGAAAAAGGAGAAAATGCTGGTAACCAGCATTTTCTCCTTTTCTCACACTGTTTTCAAAGACAAAAAAACATCATGTCTGCAAATGCTTTGGATTTGGTCGAGTGCAAAATTTTGTCATTTGGTTATGAGTTAAGGGTTAATATACATGTCCTTTTCTTTACATGAAGCCAATGAACTGGACAGAGTTAGGGTCTTGGCTTCGAGTCCTCATGAAAGAAACCAACACCCCTGAAGTCCCTGATGGATTAGTCGGCTATATGGATGATACAAACCCATATCACGAGGCAGTAGAAGTGACCAGACTCTCTTTACTCTCCGACCCTTTCCCGAAATCACCAACCTCATCCCCAGGGGTAAAACATGACACAGTTCATACTATTGTTTGGTTTTTGTTTGTGTGGTTTTTAACTCTTTACCACAAAATCCTGCTTTGGACAATCCTGGCAGAGGTTTTTGAGAACATTGTGGAAGAATGAGAAAATGCTGGTAGCTTTTCCCACAATGTTTTCTACGCTATCAAAGACAAATCCAATCATTTCATTTACATCAGACTTGTCATCTCAAATGCTTTCAATGTGGACAAATCTCATTTTTTGTTATGTGGTAAAGATCAAAAACTATTTTCAGTGATATTTTAGTAATATCATGGCAGCCAGTGCACCTATCCATGAACTCCTGGTGTTTCCTTTACAAGTACTTCGCAGAACTTTCTTGCAAAGCCAGTCTGGCTGTTTTCTCATACATGAGGAGTGTTCAAATATGAATGCATCTAAGCACCTAAAATTGATTCTTCATAGGTTTCACTGAAATTTTTATTCTATTCCCTCAAAGTATTCAGCTCCAACAGATATACAAAGTTTCAACCTCCAGATCCCATCTTTGAAGGCATTCTCATAGTTTTTTTTAGGTATACTATACTGACACTGGAATTCATTTTTTGTCAACTCTGTTTCAATGTGAGTAAACCATCAGTTTTAGTTATTGTCTTTTATATGAGGTGCAAGACTTTCTGGAGCAGGAAAAAGTCGTTGTGCTCCCCCACCCTCCGTATTCACCTGACCTTGCCCCTTTTGACTTCTTTTTGTTTCCAAAGTTAAAGAAATGCCTTTTAGGTCAAAAATTTGTTCAGCACAAATACCTTGGTTCTGCAATATTCCTCTGTCATCATTGTGGGAAACGGAGAAAATGCTGGTAACCAGCATCTTTTCCTTTTTTACAATGTTTCCAAGAGCCTACTTCTCCAAGGTCATTGAAACACAGGATTGTTTGGTAAAGGGTTAAATATATATCCAATGATATACAATATTGTCTTTGAAATTTAAAAAATTTATTGTGGGAAAAGCAGACAATGCTGGTTACTAGTATTTTCTTCTTTTCCTACAATGTTTTCTACCTTTTTAAAGACAAATTGCACCATTTGAGTCACATTTATCACAGCTAGTCTACATATCCTAAATTTGTCATTGGATAAAGAGTGAAAATACTTCTGGGAATTTACAATGAAATTATTAAGAATTTGTAAAAATTGATGTAAATCTCCTTATGTTATTTTTATACTGGGATAACTGTCAGTATTCCAGACATGTCACTCAAGCATGTTTCATGGGAATTGTACTATCTTAGATTTTTTTCAATCTTCTTTCTCTTTATTAAAGCTGACCATGTTACCAAATAACCAGACGTCTCACACAAATGACATTAATGAGGAGAAATCAAAGAGCAGAAACAGAAATCTCAGAAACCGTGATAGCGGAAACTGTTCCTCCGAGTCCATGGATGCAAAATTTGGGTCATTAGAGAGGCCCAATGGTAGGCAGTCTCGGTCTGGATACACAGATTTAAGTCTTCCAAGGGTCACTTTGGCTGATTCAGGTGATATTTATACTCAAATACGGAAACATAGTTCCAATGGTTCCCTGTCCAAAACTTCATTATTGGACCAGGATACACAAAGGTCAAAGTCTGAGGGAAGGGAAACATCCAACAGCCAAACAAAAGGGAACCAAATGTTGGACTTTAATTTTGATATAGGTGAAATGACACTGACAGGAACTAAGGAGAGTGAAGGCAGTCTGGTGGATGAAATCATGTCTCAGTTTAGATCTCGGTTATCTTCTTCAGTGGATATAGATATAATGGCTGACTCTGTCAGTGAAGAAGATATTTCAATAACTCCATTTGATCACAACAATGACCTTGTTAATGTTCCCGAAAAGTTTGTGGATATAAAACATACTGCTAGTTCTTGTAATGATAAATCAGATGTAGCTGACAATACTTGTGCTCTAGACAGGATTTCTATGGGATTGGATAAAAATTCTAACAAGGTGAACAGTAGTGAATCTGGAATTCATGAACAAGATTCTGATGATGTATCAGATGACATTGATGTACAAGTCACAGAGAAACTTGGTGCTGAAAGTACTGTTAGAAAAACATCATCGTTATTGTATGGAGAGAAGGGCCTGACTGAAGTAGTTGAGGAATTAAGGACAAGACTAGTCCAGCTGAAGAAAGACAGGTTAGTTTACCCATTACATGTAACATATAGAGGATATTTGGTGTTTTTTTCCTGTGGAAAATCAAAATTTATGTCATAGAGTGAACATCATACGGTAATATTTTCACTTCTGGTGCAAAGATCAAAATTTATTTCATTGAGTGAACGTCATATTTTCACTTGTGGCACAGCCACAAATGAAAATATGACAGTATGATGTTCACGAGATGAAATAAATTTTAATCTTTCACCAAAGAAAACAAATATTCATATTTGTTTATGCTTCTAATCCCTTTTTTGTTGGGACTTGAGAAGGACAAAGGAGCTCTCGGTATTTCCATACCATTGAGTTCATATTCGGTATATTCACTGGTTGAAATGGTGAAATTATCAAACCATAATCCACCATTACTTCCTGATGAACTGCTGAAATCATGAAATAAGTACCTTGCTTTACCCCTTAGATGGGGTCCTGCATGGCTCAGTGGTAAAAGTGCAGGAATGGCAACATGGAGGCCCTTGGTCCTATCCTTACTGGAGGCATTTAGTTTTCTCTGGTGTCCTTGGACAAAAGTTTAGAGGCTTGGCCTAGTTCTGCAGAAACTCAGGGCACTCACACATAAGTAAGCCATTGCTGTGGTTATGATTGAAATAATGTTAAAGGCAATGTAGAAAACCATTTAACTGCTTACCACACTACAAAATTTTATACTAGTCAAAATTGAAAGCATTTGAAGATGACAAAATAAATGTGTGTCAAAAAATTGAGAGTTGATTTGAGAAGGATTAAAAACAATTTTGGAAAAAGAGAAAATGCTGGTTACCAACATTTTCTCCTTTTCCCACATTGTTTTCAAAAGCTGTCTTTCTTTAAGTCGTGAAAAGTCTGGATTGTTTGGTAAAGGGTTAACCACGTATCCCTCAGCCGCAACCCTGCAAAAGTTTTTTGTTATCTGTCACAAGTGGGGATTTTGTTTTGAGTTTTTGCATTTTCCTCTGTGAATTGGAATAATTCAATATTTCACAAGTTCAGTTTCTGATATTTTTTTTTATTTTATTGTAGAATAAGTATACGAGACAGAAAAGAGAAAATGACATCACACATCGATAAAGAATACTTAGAAGCAGAGTTTATCAGACTTAATAGGGAATGTGATAAAGTTGCTGAAGAAATTAAATACTTGGAAAAAGTTCAGAAGCTGGAGAAGATTGTGGCAAACAAAGAAATGATGAAAGGTGCAAACTCTGCAGGTGCTGGAAAAGTTGCAAATGTTCAGTGTAATGAAAATGCAAAATCAGACAGCATAGAATCCTCTGATAGTGGTGACAACCAGAACGATGATTTGGAATCTTATTCCGGTGTTGATAATGAGTGTGTTGATAGAGATCATAATGAAAATCTTGGTTACAATAACAAAAGTGAAGTTGATGAAGATATAAAAGCTTGTGATAATGTTCTTGTGCCAACAGTGACCAACAGAGATGCTGTATTTGAAACTGTGACAGAATCCATAGTTGCTAATGTGGACTTAGTGCATAAACCAGAGGTTGTGGATGCAAATGTTTTTATTGTGGAACCTCAACCTAAACTTGTGGATTATCATGGTGATCAGAATGAAAAATCAAATAATGGAGAGGTTGAGAACACTAGAAAGAACGGAGATGTTGAGGAAGGAATGGCAGACTTACATGACAGTGCAACAATATTAATGGAGGAAAATGAAGGTGAAGTGAAAAGTGATGTTGTTGAAGAGCAGAGTACAGTCATGATAGATGAAGAAATTACTGCTAATAATGAAGAGTCCTCTGAAAGTGACAATGGTGTTATGAAGGAACTTGTGGATGAATTTCAGCAAAAACTGAAACTTGATTCAGAATCAGACTGCTGATAATACTATTTTGATCCTTCATCATTCAGTCTAGAGTTTCAATGACTGGCGGAAGGCTTTTGAAACCATTGAGGGAAAAGGAGAATATGCAGGTTACAAGCATTTTCTATTTTCCCACAATGTTTTCTAACCTTTCGATTACAAATATCATCGTTTGAGCCTCACTTGATTTGTCATCATTGAGTGCTTTCTTTATGGGCAAGTCTTAATTTTTACTGTTTCTCAAAGGGTTATTCTTTAACCCTTTACCACACAATCCCGACTTTTAACGACTTTGTGGAAAACGCCTATTGAAAACATTGTGGGAAAAGGAGAAAATGCTGGTGACCACCATTTTCTCCTTTTCCCACAATGTTTTCTACTTTTCCCAAAACAAATTTCAATGTTTGAGTAGCATTTATTTTTTCGTCTGCTAAAGCTCTCAATTTTGACCAGTCTGAAATTTTGTTGTTTGGTAAAGAGTTAGCAGGACAACAAAATTTTAGACTTCTCCAAATGGGTAGCATTTTCAGACAGTATATCAAATTTGGCTCCAACAGTCAGATCGCATTTGAAAGGGTAGAAATCATTGTGGGAAAAGGACAAAATGAATTTTCTTCTTTTCTCGCAATGTTCTTTCAAAGTCAGTAAGATATCAAATATTTTGGTAAAGACTTAAGCCTATACCACACAATCCAATTTTTTAACAGCTCAGAGAAAAAAAGCTTTTAGAAAGATTGTGGAAAATGGAAAAAGTGCCTGTACCGTAACATTTTTATTTATCGTCTGTTATTGCTTTCAATTTGAACAAGGCTAAAAATTTTGGTGTCTGGTAAGGAGATGAGCAGTGTTTCCAGCATTTTCTCTCTTTTCCACAATGTTTTCATATGGCTTCTTCCTCAGGGTCATTAAAACTCAAGATTGTGTGGTAAAGGGTTAACCTGAAATACTATTAGATGTTACTTAGTTTTCTAGTTAGTATAGAAAGCTGTTTTTTCTGTTTTTTATCAATACTGGTATACCGGTACATGTGCATGTATTTCATAATTAATACTGTAGATCCCAGATTAGAGTCCATGTTATCTGATCATTTGATCATGATCTACACATTGTATCAATGCAACAAAAATATGCCTTTAACCGTTGAAAAAAATATATGAGCCATGCCCTGTGAAAAGGGGCTTAAATGAATCTGCAAAAAGTTTTGACCTAGCTCAGCCTGTGCAATCTGCCCAGGCTAACCTAGGTCCAAACTTTTTGCTATGGGGCCAATTTTCTGTTTGTCAAAGGACTATTCTACCTCGTGATTTGGTCGTTTGTTAAACAAAGTGGGATTTTATGGATCCATAATTATATGACGACTGGTTTAGAATAATGCATTACAGAGATGCAGTAAACCCCTTTACGCCAGAGTGCTGCCTATATGTTATTTATGATTAGTCATAAAAAAAAAAAACTCTTGTGAAACAAGTCTGTTTATGAGGTATTGCAGGCCTTTATCTTTTTACCAAACCTTAAACTTTTGGACTTGTCCAAATCCAAATCATTTGCAAACAACAAAATTAAATGTGCAACTGCTTAAATGGCAGAAATTGTCTTTGATAAGGTTGAAAATATTGTGGGAAAAGGAGAAAATGCTGGTTCCCAGCATTTTCTCCTTTTACCGCAACATTTTCAAAAGTTTTCTTCCTCAGGGTCATTAAAACTTGGGATTGTATGGTAAGGGGATAAGTGAGCAATACTGGGTTGGACATAGAGCATTCATTCATTTCTCATTTGTATGGTCTTACTCTTTCAAACTGCTAGAGTTTAGTTTATGTCAGAAGAAAAAAGAAGATGAATTAAAAAAAAAAAACTTTTACCTTAACATTGTGGCAAATCTATGTTTCTGCAATACTGACATACATGATAATGCATGTGTTTTATGTTTTCTACAATCTTCTGCTGCAGATAAATCAAGCACATTTTAGGTGGAAAAAGTTTCTTCTTATAATAACAGTGCCAAAAGGGATCTCTGTGAACTCTTTTCCAAACAACAAAATTTAACCCTTTCCCACACAATCATGACTTCTAATGACCCTGAGGAATATGCCTTTTGAAAACATTGTGGGAAAAGGAGAAAATGCTGGTGACCAGCATTTTCTCCTTTTCCCACAATGTTTTCTATCCTATCAAAGAATAATTCTATCATTAGAGCCACATTTAAATTGTCATCTGCAAATGCTTTCGATTTTGACAAGTCCATAATTTTGTCGTGTGGTAATGAGTTAAGACCGGTTGAAATTGAAAGCATTACCAGACAACAAAATAAATGTGACTTTGAAATTGAAATTTGTTTTGGAAAGGGTAGAAAACATAGTGGGGAAAAGAGAAAATGCTGTTTACCAGCATTTTCTCCTTTTCCTACAATGTTTTCAAAAGGCTCCTTTTCCAGGGTTGTTAAAAGTCGGGATTGTGTGGTAAAGGGTTCATACTTTACCACATAACCCTGTTGTTCAATGGATGGATTTTGAAAACATTGTTGGAAAATGAGAAAGTGTTTTCTCTTTTTTCCTAAATGTTTTCTACTATCTCAAATACAAAAATCATCTTTTGAGCCACATTTTATGCCTTAATTATGACAAGTCTGACATTTTGTTGTTTGGTAAAGAGTTAATCACAGTCAATATAGTTGCCGGGTTATCAGAGTAGAAAGCTGTAGATGCAAAGTGCCTTATAAATACGACATGTAAAACAGTATATGTAGATTCAATATGAACCGTGCTCTGTGAAGAGGGGCTTAATGCATCTGCAAAAAGTATCGACCTAGGTCAGCCTGTCCAGTCCGCGCAGCCTGACCCGAGCCGATACTTTTTGCTATCAGTAAATTTTCTGCATGTCCAAGGTCCAGCTTACCTCCTGATTCAGCTGATTGTTAGACAAAATAGATTTTAACCCTTTACCAGACGACAAAATTTTAGGCATGTCCAAATTGAAAGCATTTGCAGACGACAATTTCAATGTGGCTCAAATGGTGCAATTTTTCTTTGGTAGGGTAGAAAACATTGTGGGAAAAGGAGAAAATGCTGGTTACCAGCATTTTCTCCTTTTCCCACAATGTTTTCAAAAGGCTTCTTTCCCGGGGGCGTCAAAAGGCGGCATTGTGCGGTAAAGGGTTAAAGATCAAGGATTATGTGCGAACTGCATGGTCTGATGCATCACGGAGATGCGTTAAGCCCCCTTTTGCCAGAGCACTGCTCATTTTTTTTGTTTTCTGAGGAATTTATATATATGTATTTACAAAAGGTAAAAAAAAAAAAACGCTCTTCCAAATAACTGTATTTTATACGGTATTTTGTTGAAATATATTAAAAAGAAAAAAGCTGAATGCTTATTTTATACATTTTATGCTATGTTTTATTTTTACTATACAGCTATTTCTACTTTTATTATGTTAGATTTTACCATGCTCTTGTTATGTTGCCATATTGAATCATATATGTGCTTTCTATTAAAATGCAAACATAGAAATTATGCATATTTCTTCTGGCTTATTATTTCAGTCAAAGTCCAGCAAGGATCCGATGTCCACCTTTGGCACAAAGCTACTCAGGATAGAAATTCTAATATCTTATAACCCAGAACCCTTTACCAGACGACAAAAGTTTAGCCTTGTCCAAATTAAAAGCAATCGCAGACGACAATTTAAGTGTGGCTCAAATGCTGCAATTTCACTTTAATAGGGAAGAAACTCTGTGAGAAAAGGAGAAAATGCTGGTTACCAGCATTTTCTCCTTTTCCCACAATGTTTTCAAAAGTCTTCTTTCCCAGGGTCGTTAAAATGCGGCATTGTGCGGTAAAGGGTTAAACTACTAAATACATGAAGCGAAAACTTCTACTAAATAGTAAAAAACCCAAACATAGTGGTTTCAAAGTTGATTTCACTGGAAAGAAAATACGGCATCAGGCAGTGTAGATCAAAAATCAGACTGCACGTTCTGTGCAGTCTGATCTTGATCTCCGCTGTCCGCTAAAGGTCATTGAGTCGCGCTTAGCAGCCTAAGGGTTAATTTAAAACCACAAAGTCTAGAATATACTGGTGGTTATTTTGTACGTGGTATCATGCAGTGGTCCTGTTATGTCCCTGGTGTTAAAAATGATCCAACCACTGTTCAGATGATTCGTGCATGTACTGTAATTTTATTGAAAACCCATTCAGAAACAAATTCTTGGCCGAAAGCTATAAGACGTACATACACCATTGATGATTTACCATGGTACGACATTTATCAAGAAGACTTAAAGGTATTGGGTTATCCCTTTACTACACAATCCCGACTTTGAACGACCCTGAGAAAGAAAGCTTTTTGAAAACATCGCGTGAAAAGGGGAAAATACCGGTAACCAGCATTTTCTCCTTTTCACCAGGGATCGTAAATTACTGTTATACACGATCCCTGTTTTCACACAATGTTTTCTACCCTTCCCATCACAAACTTTCAATTTTTGAGTTACATCTATGGTGTCGTCTGCACTTGCTTTCAATGTGAAAAAGTCTAAAATTTTGCTGTCTGGTAGAGAGTTAATGACATAATTGCCCCATAATAACGAAACGGCGTGATGCCTAAGGAAAAATGGCCCTGCTGGATAGTATGATAGTGGTTAGTGTATCTGGCTCATGACCTGGTGGTTGGGTGCTCAATACCTGGTTGTGGCAAACTTTCTTTCCGACAATTTTTCGTCTCTTACCTCTGATCAGGGATCATATATAAATGAATATATGATCCCTGCTCTGATGCATGTGAGAAAAGCAGTCGGTCCCTTGGAAAGAAAGTTGCGTTAGTACGGGTGTGAGAAAGCCGGGAAACACATGCATAGGTGCACTGACCGCCAAGTTATACCTAAGCTGTTGAGACGGTGTTAAACTCAAACTTCTTTACCCTTAACGCCCTGGAACCGACTAAAGTTGTTTTTGCAGACAGTGTAGATCAAGATCAGACTGCACAGAACGTGCAGTCTGATATTTGATCTACACTATCTGCTACTATGTTACATATTCTAATTGAAACAACATTGAAAGGCATTACTTCAGGCTTTTTTTTTTTTTTAATTAAAAAGATCCAAATTTTTAATTCAGTGCTTTGAGGGTTACACTACAAGGAAATTGAGTATGCCAAAACACTGGTATCATTTTTCAAAGACTCAGATAGTATTCTGCAGAAAACTTTTGAGAAAATACAGTTTAATTAATTTCTTATTTGTAGATCTCCGCATGCATATTCAATCGAATCCACCATTTTTTTTTTCTTTCTAATCAAAAGTTCGTGAAAGTTGATAGAAAATAATCAAACTTTGTTGAAATATTCACTTTAAATTCCCTTTCCAAGTTTGTTCAATAAGGAGGGGTCTACCGATTCTATTATACTTTCCTTTTTTCCCCCTATATCAACTTTTGATTATGTAACAAACCGCCAATTATTATTCAATTGAATTTAAATGTATTGAAAATCAGTCAATTAAAAGTGTAATTAGTACCAGTCAAACTATTTAAAATAGGGTTAAAACCACACCGACAGGACAATAAACACCTGGTGCTAACGTTTTTCCTCTCACCCTTAGTCCGGTAAGTGATTGATCAGATTGATAAAAGAGCAGAACTACTCATAACCGCGACATCATATTTACATGGCTGCCTTAATCATAGAATAGTTTAAAAACCCGAAGTATCAGAAAGTGAAGATTTTACACCAGACCACAGTTTGTGAAGTGTTATCATGAATTTACGGTGCCCGCATAAGTAACTCATTCTGCTATCGACATGCTTATTAACCCTTGGGCTGCTAAGCGCGACTCGCTGACCTTTTGCGGACAGTGTAGATTCAGATCAGACTGCACAGAACGTGCAGTCTGATCCTGAATCTACACTGTCCGATAAGGAGATATTTTTTCTCCATAAACTAAATTTGAAATGGTATTATTCTGGCTTTTTCACTACCGGCCTGAAAGTTTCATGTAATTTATTTAGCAGAATAAGGGTTAACTATCAAAAGCGCATAAGATATTTGTTTTCAACAGTTTTTCAAACAACTGTGACATCATTAATGTTATTATCACATTTCTCAATGTCCTCGCCTGTATAAATACTTCTCCAAAACCTGCTCTTGATTCACTCTTCATGATTTGCATAGAATGTTTGATCGTGATCAGTGCCATTTAAAAATCGTTGAAAGGATTTAACTTGGAGCAAGATTATCACGTAAGTACGTGTTATATATGAGCCATGCTCTGGCAAAAGGGGGCTTAATGCATCTCCGTGATCCATGATACCTATGAAGCCATCGGATAACTATGGATCCATAATAGCCATTTTCTTTAACAACCCAATTAATCACGTGGTAGAAGGGTCCTTAGGCAAGCAGAAAATTGACCACTAGCGAAAAGTTTCAGCCCATGTCAGCCTGCGCGGACTGCGCAGGTTAACCTGGGTCGATATTTTCGCAGATGCATTAAGCCCCCTTTTCACAGAGCATGGCTCATATGTCTTCAGCTGAAGAAATGTTCTATTACAAGGAATCATTGTCGACACATAAACTGGATGAACAAGCGATTCTACTGACAATGTAAAATTATACTATTGCAAAACAAATGATTCTAACGTTGCTTGTACGTGCACAAACAGCCCGGTCCAAAAATTCATGTGGCCGCAACTTTCTTTCGTCCCCTCTTGAGTGAGTAGGCATTTGAAAACATTGTGAGAAAATGGGGTGTCCGAGCAAAGGTGGCATTGAGGAGAGGGATATTTAAAACCAAACTGAAATTCTAGTTGTCACTTTTGACATCGACATTGTGTTTCTTTTTTCTATTTGATTTGAATATTCGTTAAGGCTTGTCCAACTTGAAATCATTTTGCAGACGACAAGTATCGCTGAAATGGCGGTAAATGACTTTGAAATAATAGAAAACATTGTTGGAAAAGGATAAAATGGTGGTTACCAGCATTTTCTCCTTCTCCCACAGTGTTTTCAAAAACCCTTTTTCTTAAGGAATCCTTAGAACACGGGGTTGCTTTGGAAAGGTTTTCAGGAGATCGAACTTTTATATCTATAGGAACCGTCAAGGATATATTTCTCTTAGTATTGGATCTATGAGGTAATTGTTTTTGAATAGATGGAAAACACTTTGGGTTAAAAAGAGAAAATGCTGGTTACCAGCATTTTCTCCTCCTCCTACAATATTTTCCAAAGCCTTTATTTTTCCAGGGTTGTTATTACACGGAATTGTTTGGAAATTGTTCTAAGATCGAATTTAGGAACCATCAACGATTTATTATTAAGTGACTGTCTTTGAAAGGATAGAAAACATATTTGGTTAACCCTTTACTAAATGACAAAGTTTTAGACCTGTCCAAATTGAAAGTGTTCGCAGACGACAAATTAAATGTGACTCAAAAATTGAAATTTGTGTTGGGAAGGGTAGAAAACATCGTGGGAAAAGGAGAAAATGCTGGTTACCAGCATTTTCTCCTTTTCCCACAATGTTTTCAAAAGGCTTCTTTCCCAGAGTCGTTTAAAGTCGGGAATGTGTGGTAAAGAGTTTAAGAGAAATTGCTCATTATCAGCATTTTATCATTTTTTCAACACTGTTTTTCTAAAGTCCTTTTTCTTCCGGGTCGTCAAGACACGGTATCATTTGGTAAAGGCTTAAATCATTCTGAGATAGAACATTTGTAGAGGAAACATCGAGATTTCACGTATTTTTGTAGAGGAAAAATACAGTAAAGAGAAGCGCTATAATCGCGTATGGCCTTACAGGACTGCATTATAAACGTAAGCGGCAAAAATCTTTTCTGGAAGCTGGGCCAATTTCTTACGCAAACACAAGCCGGAAAACTATGCTACTCTCTACAAAGGAGAACTGCGTAAAATTACGAATGAACATCCTACTCCAATTTCGACGTAAATATCGAACGACTTCTCTTTTTTCTTTCAATAATTGTGTATAAACATGGCATAACCACAAAAACATTCCATTCGCCCTTCTTGTAAATTGATAACAAATAGGATGTGAATATGTTAAATCACTGTTTAGTAACCCAAGATCGAAAGATGTATGGTTAAAAACAACGGAGCGAAATTCGGACGAAAACAACGGCATTCTTAAAATAGTAACACTCCCACGATCGGAATGATCAAAGCACTGTTAGCACTCAGGTTTCCAGAAGGACTTTGACGGAGCCTTGTATTGGCCTTATCGGCGCCAAAGGCGAGTTTTAGGTGCATTTGAGGAAGGTAGAGATCAAGATCAGATTTCAACGTGCTTTTCTAGACCATGTTAGGCGTTATATAAGACCACGTAGTTACCATTACGCTGACTGACCGTGTGTCATGTGCTGCGTAGTAAATCGCTTGCAGCCTACATAGGACCTAGATCTAGAACAAGATCAGTCTGCACAGAACATCTTGTCCAATCATGGATCTGCACTGTCCGATACGGTGTGAATTTTCCGAGGAAAAGACCTATAAAATGCATTTTTTTTTTTCATCCAAAATTTGAACACCAGCTATCTGATTAGCTAAGACTAAATACCATACACTATGTACAAGACTTTTTCAGGCTTACCAGTTTTCTCACTATGAAAGAAGGGCGATGACAGCTTTCGGTCCTTGATTTTCAGTCCGATATTTTACTAAAACGGATAAACACCTTAAAAGCTTCTGAGCGCGACTCTGTGTGCATTTGCGGACATTGTTACTGTAGATCAAGACCAGGTTGCACAGAAAGTGCGGTCTGATCTAAGATCTACGCTGTCTGATACGGTGAGATTTCTCCGACAAGCAAAAATTTGAAATCAATAACTGGGTTTTCACTATAGGCTGAAAATCTCTCTTTTGATTTATTAAGCAAGGTAAAGGTCAAAGTAGTCTTTGAAATCGGTATAGGCTTACAATATATTGCAAATGGATTCTTTCTGCTATAAAAATTATCTCAGAATCAAATTATTTTCTGAATACGACTTTTTCACCACAGAAATTGAATTCATAGGAATTATTGCCCACATCAAACGATTTCCGACTAGCCTAAATGTTTTCCATAATTTATATGAGCCATGCTCTGGCAAAAGGGGGCTTAATGCATCTCCGTGATGCATTATACCAATCAAGCCATCACATGATCATGGTACCATATAAAATCCACTTTTTTTTTTTCGAAATAATCGTCTTAATCATGAGGTAGTCTGGTCCTTTGACATGCAGAAAGTTGACCAATAGCGAAAAGTTTCGGCCCGGGTCAGCCTGCGCATTAAACCCCCTGTTCACAGAGCATGGCTCATATTCATGTACTAAAACTCAATCTTTGTAAAATTACATTGTTTATAAAAACCTTTTAAAAGCTATCGATTTCAAATTCTGTTACAAGCGGAAGTGAGTTTATCAGTCGAAGGGTTTAACCATTGTGAATCACCGTGCATTTAAATATTAGTGTCTTAATGTGAAAATAAAGTTTTGTCGACAATCATGGCATATTACATAAGTTGAGTTTACGGCATTAAGTCGGAAATAATCAAAGTCCCTTTTTTTAAGGAAATCAGCACGCATATACCATTTCAGTACCATAGACGAAAACAGGATCTTTTGCGGATGATGTTGATCAAGATCAGTCTGCACAGGATGTGCCGTCTGATCTTGCATCTACACCAACAGCTCGTCTAATTCAAGCCTATAAGATAAAAAAAAAATCATTCGAATTTCGATAGATTGTAGTATTTTTTCAGCAGTCGACAGAGGTCAAAGTTACATATTTGGTGTTAACCCTTAGGTTGCAAATAGCGACTCAATGGCCATTTGCGGACAGTAAAGAACAAGATCAGACTGCACAGAACGTGCAGTCTGTTCTTGGATCTACACTGTCTGACCAGGTATACATTTGAAATAGCAAAATTTGGTTTTTACTATCAGCTTGAAAGTTTCATTTCACTTATTTAGCAGGTTAAGGGTTAGCCCTTTACCACACAATCATGACTTTTAACGACCCTGAGAAAGAGGCCTTTAGAAAACATTGTGGGAAAAGGAGAAAATGCTGGTAACCAGCATTTTCTCCTTTTCCCACAATGTTTTCTGTCTATTTACAGACAAATCACACCATATGAGCCACATCTATCTTGTCGTCTGCAAATGCTTTCATGTTGGACAACTGTAAAATTTTGTGGTGTGGAAATGGGTTGACGTATAACAGCACGCATGCATTAAATGTATATTAAAGGACTATATCATGTCCTGATGCAATCACAAACGCCTCTTCTAAAACATTACGTCCTGAACGAATTTGCAGTCGACAACCTTGAAAACGTGGACAACCGATATATCCGAAAACAATGGGACAAAAGCTCCAAAAGAGGAATTTGTATTATTGCCGTAATGTTTTCAAGAAGCAATCTACTGCGTGACTCGTTGAAAATATGTTAACCCTTATCCTGCTAAATAAGTTAAATAAAACTTTCAAGCCGGCAGTAAAAACCAGCCGTGAATAATGTTACATCAAACTTATCTTTCATTTTTTTTTAGAAAAATTAATGTTACTTCAAACTTATCTCTCGTTTTTTAGAAAAATATCTCCTTATCGGACAGTGTAGATTCATGATCAGACTGCACGTTCTGTGCAGTCTGATCTGAATCTACACTGTCCGCTTAAGGTCAGTAAGTCGCGCCTGGCAGCCAAAGGGTTAATGGAGTTTCCGTCACGATGGCGTGCAGACTTGAATATAAGGGTACAAAGTAAACGAAATTGACTTTTTCAGTCAATCGTAAAGCCCAAAATATAGCGATTTCGTGTCCGTCTTATCAACATATCTTGACAAAAATATCGGCCACTGAATGGCTTATGCTGTAAATTCTGGACAGTCTGATCCTGGTCGCAAAAATGAACGAGGTTCACATGTGTTTTAAAGGTCTGCTGGTGGATTGTGACTCGGGCAAACTTCGTTAGTCCAACACTAAGCGTAACAAAGCATGTTTGGTCAGTCTCCGAAACCGTCGTTGTAACAATGAATATCCAGACGGGCAACAAGTTAATATATTTATTTGCTTGTAATTTCATGACAGAAAATATTATGACGAAAGGAAAGACTGTTGAAAGTTAGAGACATTTACCTATTATCCCATTTTTTTTTAAATTCATCAACCAAAATTGACCAAAGCCTCTTCAGTTTTGAAAGAAATATATCAACTTTTGTTTTCTTGTAAATAATCTGCTTTGTAACAATAGCTTGTCAGATGCGGTTCGACATCTATCTAAATTTGGATAGCTCCTGCGTGCTTCATTAAATTGTTGGATAGATGCATGTACAGGTAATTATAGAATCATGTTTCGATCCCCGATGGAGTCGCTGGTCACGTGTCTTCTTTTGCAAAGCACTACAAAACTCAACACTGGACAGGTAAAACCAAGGCTACACATGGCTGAACGAGCTGTTGCAGTGTTATGGCTGGAAAATTGTTGAAAACGAAACGACGTACAATACCATTGAAACAAACAAGCGAACAAGCGACCGGAATGTTTTAACTCTTACCATGCTAAATAAGTTAACGGAAACTTTCAAGCCGATACTAAAAACCAGAATAATGCGATTTCAAACTTATGTTTTGGAGAAAAATATCTCCTTTTCGGACAGTGTAGATCAAAGATCAGACTGCACGTTATGTGCAGTCTGATCTTGATCTACACTGTCCACATATGGTCAGTGAGTCGGGCTTAGCAGCATAACGGTTCAGACTTCTTTAGCCATCCGTCACATACCATAATTTAAAATAAAGAGGAAAAAAAAAAGAAATTAATTATTAACTATTAGCAGTTAATGCACTTTGTACAGTCACATTGTTCTCCTATATGTTATTTCGCATAAATTTTCAGTTGTAATCCACTTATCTCCAATCTGGAACAATACAAAATAATCAAATCTCTGTAACCAGTGTCAACTGAACGGTTTTTGATGCCTAAAACCACGTTAACACTTTACCAGACTTTAAGCCTTGTCCAAATTCAAAGCATTTGCAGACGACAAATCAATTATGGTTCAAATGATAATTTTTTTTTTATCTCTGATAGCGTAAAAAACACTGAGGAAAACGGAGTAAATGCCGATTATTGTATTGTAAAATGCTGATTACATGCATTTTCTCCTTTTCCCGCATTGCTTTGGAAAGGTCATTAGCACACTGAAATGTTTGGTGAAAGGTTAAAGACCTGTAATAACAAGCGCCAAGAGAGCCATTAAACCCTTTGCCAAACGACAATTTCAGACTTTTCCAAATTGAAATCTTTTGCAGACGACAAAATAAAAGTGACACAAAAAAAGTGAAATTTGTTTTGGAGAGTGTAGAAAACATTGTGAAAAAAAAACAACAGAAAATGCTGGTAACCGGTATTCTACTGACCATGGGTAAAATTCATCAATTAACCCTTTCCCAAACAAGCCCTGGTTTTCACGTGTCTGCAGTACAAGTCTTTTGAAAACACAGTGGGAAAAGGAGAAATTGCTCGTAACGAGCAATTTCTCCTTTTCCCACAGTGTTTTCTACCCGTTTTGCGAACTTTCTACCATTTTCATCAAATTCAAAATTGTCGTCTGCAAACTCTTTCAATTTGGACCAGTCCAAAATTTATCGTTTGGGAAAGGGTTAAGCCATATTTGATATGCCGTATGTAAATGCATTAAATCTGGGCAGATATAAATTTCTGTCGTTTTGTAAAGAAATAACCATTTTCTCTTGAAACAAAATTGCTGCGGACGATTTCGAAAACAATCTTCATTAAATACATGATCGGCGCTCTTGGAAAAAGGAGTTTAATGACTCGTCGTTATTTAATATACAAAGGAAGTCGTTGCAAAATATATGAGCCTTGCTGTATTAACCCTTTACTGCATAATGCCGCCTTTTGACACCCCTGGAAAAAAAAACCTTTTGAAAACATTGTGGGAAAAGGAGAAAATGCCGGTAACCAGAATTTTCTCCTTTTCCCACAATGTTTTCTACCTTATCAAAGAAAATATACACCATTTGAGCCACATAGAAATAGTCGTCTGCAAATGCTTTCAATTTGGACAGGGCTAAAATTTTGTCGTCTGGTAAAGGGTTAAGGGGGCTTAATGCATCTGCTAAAAGTATCGACTCATGTCAGCCTGCGCAGTCCGCACAGGCTGACATCGGTCGAAACTTTTTGCTTTTTCGTAAATCTTACGCATGTGCAAGAACCACTCCACCCCTATATCCAGTCAAATGCCAGACTAAATAGATTTCACGGATCCATTCTTATGTGATGTCTTGATTGGTATAAAGCATTACGGAGATGCATTAAACCCCCTTTTGCCAGAGCGTTACTCATATACTTTGTCTAAAAGTCAACTGATCACGAGTTAACCCTTTCCCAAGCGACAAATTTTGCACTGGTCCAGATTGAAAAAGAGTTTGCAGACGACAATTTCAAATTTGATGAAAATGGCAGAAAGTTCTCAAATAGGGTAGAAAACACTGTGGGAAAAGGAGAAATTGCTCGTTACGAGCAATTTCTCCTTTTCCCACAGTGTTTTCAGAAGACTTGTACTGCAGACACGTGAAAACCAGGGCTTGTTTGGGAAAGAGTTAAAGTTGTCGTTGGACACGAAGAAAATTTTACAATAGTAATGTAGTTCGACCCATGTCAGCCTGCATGGACTGCACAAGCTGACATGGGTCGATACTTTTTGCAGATGCAGTAAACCTTTGTAGAATGCATGACTCACAAGTAGAAAATTATCAATACTTGATGAGAAACTGTTGAATAATTTGAGGCACTGTTCGTTGTGCCTTTACCTGATTCAGACGAAAAAGTGTGTGAAAGGTACAATGGCAAAGGTCTGCAACGACAACCGGATAGGGAACCATTAAATACAGATTACATGGAGATCAGTACAAATTGGATTGAGAACGATGTTTTACCGTAGTATCTTTTATAGAAACATTCTCGCCCTACACGCAATGCGATTCTAGATGGCGTTAATTCATCCTCCGTGAGTCGACGGCTTTGGTACAGGTTGTAGAACCTAGCGTTTGAGTCTCGACCCTCGGCGGCTTTTTCGGAAGTGTTCTTGGCATAGCATGTTATACCAAGAACACTTCGGAAAAAAGCAATAGAGATCTTTTTTGTGTAAAAAGTCATTAGGAAGGATGGTCCTTTGACATCCAAAAAGTTTACAAATAGCAAAAAACTTTCGACCCATGTCAGCCCGCGCGAACTGCGCAGGCTGACACGGGCCTATACTTTTTGCAGGTGCTTTTAACCTCTTTTACATAGTGCATGGCTTTTTTGTACCGTTGTTTCTTAACTCTCTGTGTTTCCATAGTTGTTTTCTAATTATTCTTCAGCCTGAAATGATCCAAAATACATTATTTTCGACATCAAATCACTGTCAACTGAACGATTCTTGTTTCCAATTAACACGTTAAAAACCTGCAACGATAAGTGTCTTGGGAACCAGTAAATCTTTACCGAATGAAACATTTCCAGCACACATTGTAAAATATGGGTAATATATATAATAAACCAAGTTTTAATGAAGATTTTTTTTTTTCTAGAGACATGCTGTGACAAAAAAAAATAAGAATCGGCTTGTAACAAGCAAATATTCACTAGTAAGATGATAATTTCAATTTATAAAATGATAGGTGGCTGATGAAACAGTCTCTCTGCAAGGAGGGAAGACCTGCAGATAGAGGTCGAACCATTAAATACATACAACATGGAAATCACTATAAATTAGTTCCGATTTATCCCTTTACCACACATTCCTACTTCTAACGACCTTGAGAAAGAGTGTTTTGAAAAGATTGTGGGAAAATGAGAAAACGCTAGTGACCAGCGTTTTCTTTTCCCACTATGTTTTCTGACCTTTCAAAAATAAATTTCAATTTTTGAGTCACGTTTATTTTGTCGTCTTTATTCTGGAAAAGAGTTCAGCAGTTAGTATCTATCAGAAATAGCTGTCCTACACGCAGAACAAGTCCCCACGCAGTTACCTCGTTACCGGGCGCAACAAGAAGTAACAGGCGGCGTACATATGCCCTCCGATAGGTCTGCAGGGGTCCGAAGAATAAACATGTCCTTATTTTTAACCAATCGCAAATTTCTATTTATTTAGTCGAATATAATACCAAAAAGCAGGTCAGTACATTCAGCTAGGCAGAAAAATTCTAGGCTTCAGATTATGGTCCATTTTGAAAGCATTGCAGACGACAAAATCATCTAATACAATGAAAAGTTTTGTCTGTGTAAGGACAGAAAATATTGTGGGGAAAAAAGGAAATACTAGTATTCTAGTTAACAGCATTTCCCCCTTTCCCGCACAATGCCAGTTTATGCGTTTTTATTTTATGATTTTTTTCAAAGTTTACGGCGTTGCTTTTCATGATTCTGTGATCAGCGCGTTGTTATAATTTGCTCTGGAAAAAGATACATCTCCGTGACGTATAATACGAAGCAAGTCATCACAAACATGTAATTATTTATGGGGTCCTGCGTGGCTCAGTAGTAAAGTGTAGGACTCGTGAGCGTGAGGTCCCGGGTTCGAGTCTCACAGGATCCAGGGTTTTTCATGGGAGTGTCCTTGGGCAAGACATTTCACAGCCCTAGCCTAGTACTAGTGAATCGCTGGAAATACATTAAAATGTGAGCTGTCGCCGTGATATGACAGAAATAATGTTGAAAGCGGCGTAAAACACCATTCGATCAATCAATCAATCAATCAATCAGTAATTATTTATAATCCATAAAAACCATCTTGTAGAACAACCGACTGTATCATAAGGTAGATTGGTCCTTTGACATGCAGAAAATTGAGCTATAGCGAAAAATTTCGGCCCAGGTCAGCCTGGACGGACTGCACAGGCTGACCTGGGTCGATTCTTTTCGCAGATACATTAAGCCCCCTTTTCACAGCATGGCTTATTCATTCTGAAATCTCTAAAGGGAATATTTGAGTAGGACGACATATCAGGAAGACAGTAACCCTTGAGGTGGGATTAGCGATCGTAATAGCTTAAATTGCGTACAGTGTAGATCAAGATCAGACTGCACAGACTGTGCTGTCTGATCTTTGATCTACAAAGCCCGTTGAGTTATAAGCCATAATTTCAAGTCTAAACGAAAAAAAAAAAATTAACTCTTTACCACACAATCCCGAGTTTTAACGACCCTTGGGAAGAAGCCTTTTGAAAAAATTGTGGAAAAAGGAGAAAATGCTGGTAACCAGCATTTTCGCCTTTTCCCACAATGTTTTCTACCCTTCCCAAAATAAATTTCAATTTTTGAGTCACATTTATTTTGTCGTCTGCAAATCCTTTCAATTTAGACTAGTCTAAAATTTTGTCGTTTGGTAAAGAGTTAAATCTTCCCGGAGTAAAGTGTAAGGAGTAAAATGTATTTAAAAAAATGTTGACAATATATTGCAAAATGCCGAAAAAAAAAAAATCCCCTGGGGTAAGTTGCGTATGTAGTATAATGTATTAAAAAAAATTGTTGACAGAATATATTCCGAAATGCCCAGAGACCATTCAATTCCAAATGACAAACAAAGTGCTAGTCTTATCATCCTAGCAAATGATGGTATAATGTATTAACCCTTTCCCAAACAAGCCCTGGTTTTCACGTGTCTGCAGTACAAGTCTTTTGAAAACACTGTGGGAAAAGGAGAAATTGCTCGTAACGAGCAATTTCTTCTTTTCCCACGTTGTTTTCTACCCTTTTTGATAACTGTCTGCCATTTTCATCAAATTTAAAATTGTCATCTGCAAACTCTTTCAATTTGGACCAGTCCAAAATTTGTCGTTTGGGAAAGGGTTAAATAAATTGTTGACATAATATATTCGAAAATGCCCGGGGACCACTCAATTCTAAATGACAAACAAAAACAAAATGCTTCTCTTATCATCCCAGCAAAGGTGAGTTTCAGGACAGTGTGGATTAATATCGGACTGAAAAAGGGGTCTTTTGTCTTACTGTCCGAAAGTTTGCGATATATTCTGCATAATTATTTTTTTCATAATTCATATATATATATTTATATTTCATTTACTCTTAGAGTGCTGAATAAGTCAAACAGACAATTTGCAATCTAGAAAATAGATCGGAATAATTCAATTTTAACCCCTATCTTGCTAAATAAGTTAAATAAAACTTTAAAGCCGATAGTGAAAATTCGAATAATGTTATCCTAAACTTATATTTTGGAAAAAAAAATCTCCTTATCGGACAATGCCGATCCAAGATCAGACTGCACATTATCTGCAGTCTGATCCTGATCTGCACTGTCCGCAAAAGGTCAGTAGGTCGCGCTTAGCAGCCTAGGGGTTAATGCTGCATTTTATCCAAAAGATCTCAGCGAATCAGGCACGATTTGCGCGGTCTGATCTTGATCTACACTGACCCTAAACGCAAATTAATGTGCTTCAAGAGCTAAGTATCCCTTTCCCAAACAATTCGGTGTTTTAATGACCCCACGGAAAGAGGCTTTGGAAAAAAAAAAAAAATACGGGAAAAGGAGAAAATGCTGGTAACCAATTCAATAGTAGAAATTAACTTAGCTACATGGAATTTGTTGTCTGCAAGTGCTTTCATAGTCCATAATTTTGTAGTACAGACTCAAGTTAGTTAGGTATTAGTCTTTGCAAAACTACAAAATTTCACAGTTATCCAGATTCAAATCATTCGCAGACGACAATTTAAATATGGTTCAAATGATTTGTGTCTGATATGATACAAATTCTTGTGGGAGATAGAGAAAATGCGGGTTAGCAGCATTTTCTCCTTTCCCCACAATGTTTTCAAAAACCTTCCTTTTCCGTGTCGTTAGAACTCGGAATTTTTCTTAACCCTTAGACTGCTAAGCGCGACTCACTGACCTTTTGCAGACTGTGTAGATCAAAATCAGACTGCACAGAATGTGCAGTCTGATCTTTGATCTACACTTTCCGAAAAGGAGTTTAGCATTATTTGGGTTTCTACTACTAGTTTAAAAATTTCATTTCACTTATTTAGCAGGATAAGGGTGAACGGACTGTTTGGCGCCGTAAGGAAGGTACTTCAGTCAAGTCAAAGCATTCGTCATAAAACAAACCGTGTTTAACCCTTTACCAGACCACAAAATTTTAGCCTTGTCCAAATTGAAAGCATTTGCTGACGACAATTTCAATGTGGCTCAAATGGTGCAATTTTTCTTTGATAGGGTAGAAAACATTGTGGGAAAAGGAGAAAATGCTGGTTACCAGCATTTTCTCCTTTTCCCACAGTGTTTTCAAAAGGCTTCTTTCCCAGGCGGCATTGTGTGATAAAGGGTTAAAGCACCCTCACTGGGATATATATCCTATATCAAAGACCCATCATATGCCTAATAAATATAGACATTTTCAGTCGGTAGAGACCCTGAGTACAGTAAACAGTTTTGGTCGCTGTAACCGACCCCATGATTTCGATATCAAGGTATTATATTCTGGTAACATCTATGTTGCTAAATAAGTGAAATGAAAGGTTCAAGCCGACAGTAAAAACCCAAATTTTGCTATTTCAAAGGTATTTTTGCGGACAAGATATCTCATTATCGGACAGTGTAGATCCAAGATCAGACTGCACGTTTTGTGCAGTCTAATCTTAATCTACACGGTCCGCAAAAGGTCCTGAGTTGCGCTTAGCAGCCTATGGCTTAACTCTAGAAAGTGAAGGTTCAGATCAAACTGAACAATGTTTCAAACATTGTGTATAAAGTCACGTTTATTAACGGGCAAAAGATTAAGGAAATCTTATCTCTACGTTATAACCTGCGCTAAGCGTATGACAAAACTTACGTCGGATTTTTACTTAAGATGTTCCATGATCCGAACGACCTTTCTTAGGGTGCGATCTTACATGGTGGGTAGCCCATTGGTAATTAAAGTCAAGACAGCGTACGACCTTTGGTCAAAAGCAACACAAATAATCTGACAAATCAAAGGCAAGTAAAATTGCCACTTACACCAACAGTCAAAAGACAAATATTACAATGGTCAGATGAACAATCTGTTGGAAAGTAAAAATCAGACTTTACTGAACATGCAGTCTAATTTTGGATTTACACTGACCTATATTGCGATAAACATCCTGAAAAATTAAAAATAGGAATGAAATAATGATATAAGGGCCCGTTTCCATATTGCAAGTAACATAGTACATGGTATTTTACTTATTTGGGACCTAAATCTTCGTGTGAAATATCGGTTTCCCAAAAGCATTTGTCACAGAACCCAAAATATACTGTAAATCGCCCTCAATGGAATACACATCTTATATCAAAGAACTTTCATGTGTCCAATAACTCAAAGTCAGCGAACACCGAGTGCCAGACAAGTAGAAATGACATAAAATTATCAAGTTGTAGCTCGTGCGTGTATTGCAGCGGGTTTTGGACCGCGAATACGGATAAGCGTAATGTTGAGATTACATAAAAGGATTTCTATTTAAAGTGTTGGAAAATCTTGCAGTTAAACTTTTTAGCCTTCAACCCTGTAGGGGCGAAAAGGGCTTTTACAAAGCATTGTGGGAAATGGAGAAAACTCTGGAATTTAGAGAATAGCAGTGAATCAAGATTGCAGTAAATCAACAATCTACACTGTCCTCTATATGGCATTTCCATAGATGTTAGCAATGCCCCATTTTCTTGTCAACGCTGACAAACAGCCGTTGCCCCACAAATGATGTAAAAAGTACAATATACGAACGAGTTCCTATAAACATTGCCAGTTGTTTGACCTATCAAAGCAATCACTGCTTAGCAGTAATATTTCATGATAAATTGCCATTGTCAACCATTGGTCGCCATGATTTTTATTGTCAAAATTTCCAACTAGAATCTTTCTGAAACGATTTAAGTAACGGGCTACAAGGCTTGATTGGTATGTATTAACAAAAAGTACAGTTCAGGAGAATGAAGTGGCGTTTTTTTTTTCAATGTTTACAGAACAAAACCCAGTTTTAACGACCTTTTGCTGCACCCATATCTGCCGCAGGACTCCGAAGTTCTCATTTGCTACGACCACCAAGAGCTATGTCCGAGGCGGCTCACGTTCAGTGCTTCTCTGCTCACTGCGGCGCCTTCCTACTCGTCGCCGCACCTCCAGATGCTGTCATTATGGATCTTTTTTTTTTTCTCAGTTGTTAAGCACTTAACCCTTTACCAGACAAAATTATAGCCTTGTCCAAATTGAAAGCATTTGCAGACGACAATTTTAATGTGGCTCAAATGGTACAACTTTTCGTTGATAGGGTAGAAAATATTGTGGGAAAAGGAGAAAATGCTGGTTACCAGCATTTTCTCCTTTTCCCACAATGTTTTCAAAAGGCCTCTTTCCCTGGGGCGTCAAAAGGCGTCATTGTGCAGTAAAGGGTTAAACAGTAGTTTATGCCGCATCTGCGAGAACGACGACCAAGATCAGCATTTACAAAAAGTACTGTAAAATTATGGGTCTTTATTTTTTAAACAGAGGTTTTTTTTAAATAACTACAGTCAACTCCTTACCAAATGACAAAATTTAGACTGGTTCAAATTGAAAGCGTTTGCAGACGACAAATTAAACGTTATTTCCGTTGGAAGGATTGAAACATAGTGGCGAAAGTAGAAAATGCTGGTTACCAGATTTGTCTCCTTTACAAGTAATGTTTTCAAAGTTTATTTTTTCCCTCAAAGCCGTTGTTGGGATTCTGTGGTAAACCGTTAAAACATGCTCTTCGGAGGAAAGGGTTTCTTTCGATTAGGACAAAATGATATATTATCTGGACATGGGCGAAACAGAAGTGGGGATGAAATGTGTCATCAATAAAATCTTACTCTGTGCATTTTCATTTCAGAATTATGGAATCACTTATGTCCGACTTATTGGCCACAGCGCGAGGCGAACAACCAAAACATACATCTCACTTCAGAACTTACCATCACGCTGACAACTTAATCGCAGACGAGATACGCATAGAAACGATGTTACGCGTTACAGACCAATGTCCTGCTGTTGCACCAGTTTGTCAATCGCCTTCTGGTGACAACTCAGATTGTGATAGCTCTTATGAAACTGACACACACTCGTCACCAAGCTACTTTCCATATTACAGCTCGGATGACTGTTCCTCACCCCCAACATACATACGTGGTGATTTTTATGACCTCTCACCGCGGGGCCCGGATGTCAAATCCAGTGGGTACCACGAGGACTCGGTATCCGTTTTACCATTTTCCATTGATTCTATTCTTGGTTCAGGACAGGCTATGCAAGAAGACCAGAATACGACAGAGACCGAAGCTATAGTAACCAGCGCCCTGTCTTCGATCCAATTTTACGACTGGAACTACTTTCAAACAAAACGCTCCAACGATGAGTCACTTCCAGTTGTATACTGGTGCCATGCCTGTCAGTCCTACTTCTCAGATTTAACAGACGCAAGAAGCCACCAAGCATCACATGAACTGTACCGGGTACCATGCAACCTTGGATCTACTTTTTTTAGTAAACATGGTTACGTTACAACCCATTTCAAAACGGATTACCTCAACAGAATGCAATGTGGGCTGTGTGACAAAGTAGTGACAAAATGCTTTCTCCTGAAACATCTACGCACTCACGAAAGCTTTAAATGCCTTGTATGCGGAAAGGAATGTGCCACACAAACACTTCTTAATGATCACCTTAATACTCATGACGGGAACAAGCCCTTCTCTTGTACGATATGCAGGGTCCAGTTCAGTGACAGACGTAAATTGCAAAACCATGCACGACGCCATAAAGCCTACAACGTTTCCTGCAGATATTGTAAGAAGACATTTAAAACAAGGCACACGTGTAGTGTCCACGAGAGAATCCACACCGGAAGTAAACCATTCGTCTGCACAGAGCCCGGATGTAAAATGGCGTTTCCTCAGAAAGTGCAACTACATCTACATATGAATAAACATTGATCTAAACTGTAGACAGAAAGGGACATTTCAATGGATGAACATTTGCTTTCGTTTCCTCAACCTGAGTACCGGATGATTCTTGCGAAAAACCATAATGATAATCTTAGACATGTCTTTGCGTATTATAAGTTAACATGACAGGAGGCCTTCATGTTATCATTTGACGATTAACCCTTAGGCTGCTAAGCGCGACTCAAAGACCTTTTGCGGACGGTGTAGATACAGATCAGACTGCACAAAACGCGCAGTCTGCTCTTGGCCTACATTGTCCGATAAGGAGCTCTCTAAAAAAAAGCTACCTTTTGAATTAGCAGAATTACGTGTATTTTCGTACAGAACCTTAACTCTTTTACACAAAACAAAATTTTGGACTTGTCAAAACCATTTTCAGACGACAAAAGTAGGTACTGCTCAAATGGTAATAAATGTTTGTGAAAAGGTAGAAAATATTATAGGTAAGGTCAAAATTCTCGTTTTCCTACAATATTTTCAAAGCCGTTTTGCTCGAGGTCATTAAAACTTTGGATTGTGTGGTAAATTGTTAAATTATGATGATAGTACGATTTTTTACATTTTTTCAAAATTGTTTCAGAGTGTGTCGAGTTTAACCATATACCAAACGCTAAAATTTTAGACAGGTCCAAATTGAAATCATTTGCAGACGACAAATTGAAAGGGGTCAAAATGAAGAAATTTGTTTATGATAGGGTAGAGAACATTATTGGAAAAGGGGAAAATGCTGGTTACCAGCATTTTCTCCTTTTCTAAAAAAGGTGTTTTTTTCCCCTCAAGGTCGGGATTTTGTGGAAAAGGGTTAAAGGAAATGAGCCACACGTATCAAAGGGTTTTAGTGCGTCTGCAAAAAGTATCGGCTCGTGTCAGCATGTGCTGTTCGAGCTGGCTGGCATGCATCGATACATTTTGCAATTTATAAATTTTCTACACGTCTCTCTAGATTCAGTCGACTGTTAAACTAAATGGATTTTATGGATTCCATATTATTTAATGACTTGCTTGGTATAATGCATCACGGGGGGCGGGTGGTGCATAAAACCCGCTCTTGCCAGAGCGCTGCTCAGATACCGATGATTGCAAGTATTTGAATCTGTATATAAACCCTTTACCACACAATCCCGACTTTTAACAACCCTGAGAAAGAAGCCTTTTGAAAACATTGTGGGAAAAGGAGAAAATACTGGTAAACAGCATTTTCTCCTTTTCTCACAATGTTTTCTACCTTTCCAAACACAAATTTCAAATTTTCATTCACATTTATTTTGTCGCCTGCAAATGCTTTCAATTTGGACTAGTCTAAAATTTTGCTGTTGGCAAATAGAAAACTTATAAGATCAAAGTACTTATTTGTTGATATTAATACTTTATAAAATATTAAATATATTGTATACAAAAAATAAGGTCTTGCATATTGTCTAACCCTTTACCAAACAAACCCGCATTTTATCGACCCGGGAGAAGAGGGTTTTCGGAAACATCGTGGAAAATGGAGAAAAGGGTTTCCACACAGTCTACAAAGAGAAATCAAAGAAGGTTTTATTGGAAAAAAAAATGTTTCACAGTTAAATTTGCTGACAAAGATGGTTACGTTAGTCATGATGTACACAAGTTTATGCACTAATTTTGATTGGAAAAATGACAAGCTACTGTTATTCTTACATATTCTCTATAACTTTGATGAAAAGATAAGTTTTATTCAGAGACGGCAGCTTTCGTCCCGTGGTCTTAATACTTGATAAAGAATAGAAACAAATTAGGATAAAAAAAAAGTACAAAATTCGAATATCTCCCTTCCTTAAACTAAATACTTAGCATTATGATATCAGCGGGAAACCATCTTGATGAAACAGTAGAGAAAATGATACTTTTTGAGCTGTTATCTACTTCGCAACAAATTATCTGATATTTATCAAATGTAGTAGCCTACGCACACTTTCGCTCAACCAGCTCTGAACTCTTTGCCAGAAAACAGAATCTTAGACCTGTCCATATTGAAAGTATAAGCAGACGACAAATTAAATTTTGCTCAAATGATGAAATTGGTGAAAAAAAAGATTATGGAAAAAAAAGAAGCGGTTTACCAGTATCCGTTCTCCTTTTTCCAGAATATTCGAGCCATGCTCTGTGAAAATGGGGCTTAATGCATCTGCGAAAAGTATCGATCCAGGTCAGCCTCCGCAGTCACGGCAAAGTTTTAGACTTTCCCAGTTTGAAAGCATCTGTAGACGACAAATTAAATATATAACAGAATTCGTCGTTTAAATGGTGGAAAATGTTGTGGGAAAGGGAGAAAATTTCCTTTTTCTGACAGGAAAAAATGCTTTACTGGCATTTTCTCCTTTTCTGACATTGCTTTCAAAAAGCCTGCCCCCTCAGGGTACTTAAAACGCTAGATTGTTTGTTAAAGGGTAATCTGCTTTAGATAAGCAATGATATTTTATCATAATTATGGACCAAAAACATGATAGAATAGAGACAAAAAAGATTACTGCATTTAAAATTTGGCCATAATTTCGTTTTTTGGCTTTGACAAAATGTCGTATGTAGAAGACGTGTATAGTAGGTGTCCTTTTTGAAAACACTGTGGGAAAAGGAGAAATTGCTCGTTACGAGCAATTTCTCCTTTTGCCACAGCGTTTTCAAAAAACTTGTACTGCAGACACGTGAAAACCAGGGCTTGTTTGGGAAAGGGTTAAATGGTGGGAAATGTTGTGGGAAAGGGAGAACATTTCCTCTTTTTCTGACAGGAAAAAATGCTTTACTGGCATTTTCTCCTTTTCTGACATTGCTTTCAAAAAGCCTGCCCCCTCAGGGTACTTAAAACCCTAGATTGTTTGTTAAAGGGTAATCTGTTTTAGATAAGCAATGATATTTTATCATAATTATGGACCAAAAACATGATAGAATAGAGACAAAAAAGATTACTGCATTTAAAATTTGGCCATAATTTCGTTTTTTGGCTTTGACAAAATATCGTATGTAGAAGACGTGTATAGTAGATGTCGTTTGAATGATTTTATGGTGTAAGAGCCGTTTTCAACATTATTTCAGTTACGTCGCGGCGGCCATTGCACATATCCATACTTTTCCTGGAGTTTCTGTTACCAGTACCTCGCACAATATTCGTTTCAAGCCACTAAAGGGATTATTTTCTGTGATAGGCTAGAAAACTTTGTGGGAAAAGGAGAAAATGCTGGTTACCAGCATCTTTTCCTCAGCTACAGTACATACATGTATTTTCAAAAGGCTTTTCACCTAGGGGTCGTTAAAACTCGGGGTCGTATGGTAGAGCGTTAACCTACCTTGTTCCACGCAACAGGATGACCATCAGAGCTACAAATAAAAAAAAAAACTTCTTTTGAATGAATCGGGGCTAATTTTGAAACGATGTCACTGGAATAGGAAAGAGTGACAACCAAGAACCGTATTCACCAATTATTTTCAATGATATTTCTAGTCACATTTTCAAAAACTTCCTAAATTTCTAAGTAACGCAATGTCTGATGAGGGAATAAGAAATTGCGTTTCTTTCTTAATCTAAACTTAGAATGCATTAGGATGTTCTATGTATTTAATACTGGTCATGGTGACTGCAGTGAACACTAACCAAAACTTATGTAAAAATTGGGCAGAAAGAAAATTAACTTTGTTTGGAAGAATTACAATCATAAAATCGTTAGCGTTATCAAAGTTTATACACCTCTTTTTAGCACTACCTAATCCGCCTGGTGAACCTACTAAACAGCTCGAAAAATTATTCTATAAGTTTCTATGGAATTCTGGACCAGACAGAATAAAAAGAAGCATTGTTATTAAAGATCTTGCTGCTGGAGGTTTAAGAATGATTAATATTAACATATTTGTGAAAGCACTTAAAATATCATGGTTGCGAAGACAAATCTTAAATCTGGAAAGTATTTCATGGTATACACTGTCTCAAATTGACTTTGAAAAGCTGTTAAGTATGGGGGCTGGATATGCTCAAGAAGTAATTAATGATATAAACAATCTATTCTGGAAAGATATCTTGAAAAGTTGGTATCAATTTTGCAATTCAGTAGAGGTTAATAGCGTTAAAGATGTGTTGGATTCCCCCATCTGGTATAATAAAAACCTCACGAATGGACATAACTTTTGCATTAAAAACTGGTATGAAAAAGGAGTGAGATACATATCTGGTCTATTAGATGAACATGGTAATATTCATGCGTTTGAGGATTTTAAAACCAGATATGGAATAACAGGTACCTTTTTAGATTATCAATCACTTTTAAGGAAAATACCAAAATTTTGGCAGGGTTTGTTAAATGAAAATAAATCATTTAGTATTCTAAACAGATTCAATGTAATATATATGTAAAGGAAACACTAAAAGATAAAAAGGGGTGTAGAAGATTTTATGACACCATGACACAAGCCTTCAAAATGGAATCAGAGAATAAATGGAGTCAAGAGCTAGGAATGATAAATAAACAAGAATATAAAAAATACAATAAAGTCATACAGTGTGTGAAAGAAATAAAATTAAAAGACTTTCAATATAAAATAACTAATAAGATATTGGTTACAAAATATTTTCTTCACAGAATAAATAAGATTGATAATAATTTATGTGAATATTGTCAACATGCGCCAGAAACCATATTTCATTTATTCATAGAATGTGAGATAGTTAAAAGATTCTGGGAAAACCTCAAAGTCTGGTTAAACGACAATGCAAACATTAATATTAGTTTAACAAACAAAACCATTCTGTTTTCAAATCAAGACAATAATCCATTAAAGAGTTATATTATGGTATTGGCCAAGTATTGCTATTGATGAGAGAGGAGGACACTTAACTGTTTTTTTTTCTTTTTTGATGAGACGAGAGTAAAAATTTTAAATCTAGAGATCTGAAATGAGGGCGCGGGGCAATGAAATAACGAAGCTGACGCTTTATATTCTGTGTCGGGATTGGTAAAATGGAAGATATAATGAATACAATTAGTACTGGGTTTCATACCACTTTATTCGTTTAAAATAATAATATTTGGATGTACAGATTATTATGATGACATGTTGAATTACGAAAATAAAAAATTAAACACACACACACACACACACACACACTAAACAACACCTTATTTATACAATATGGATCAGATGAGTGATCCCGGGCACTCATAACCCTCTTGGTTTTATTACGGCAATATATTTGAATGACGTCGTTATGCTTCATGTACCTCATGTTATACGCCGTAAAAATAGCAGGCTAAAGGTTGCCTAAAGGAATATTTATTTTTTTTAAGAAATGGATTCATTGTAATTCAACCTTACACCGTAAAGGCCTAATAGCGACCAGAAAACAATGCACATAAATCGAAATCAAACAGTTTGAAATTATGGAAAATATTGCGAAGATGACAAGAAGATTGTGTGATCGGTTAAAGTGTTAGTCGCCTACCGAGAAACGAATTTTAAAATCTGCCCAAAAGTAAACAGAAAATAGAGTGACATTGTAACTTTTAACCTAGTTTTGAAATTAACTCATTTTTACTTTAAGTACTACCTTCCTGCCCCCATCTCCCCTTTAACTGTCATACAGGTTTTTTGGTAGATGGACGATCGGCTGAATCCCACAATCTTGTATCTTCTGTTTTTCTCTCTAGTGTTACAGAAGTACTTGATATCAAATTCTAAGAATTTAAAAACTGTGACTCGTCTTTCCTACTGCGACCGTATTCACCAATTCACCGGCCTTTGGAACACTCTTAGGCTCAAGAATTTTCTAAGATACACTTTCTGATTAGCTTAACTAAATGGTTGGCCTAAGCCTATCAGAAGTTGGGTTAGTTCCAAGATGTAGAATAAAACTTAGAATGAAACTAAGAATGGCTGGAGAATATGGGCCCACAAAGTATTCCATGTCGGTGTTACACCTGAAAGACGGGTTAATCGCACGACTTTTAAAACAAGTTCGCTGATTAGCTGGCTTCTTCTTTTTTTAATGATACGAGGGTCATCCAATAATTAGCGAGACTGTAGTTATTGAAGAAATACCTGAACTAATACTTATCCAATGTTCCTACATTCCTTCAATATAGACTCCTCCCTTTTCAATGACAGAATTCCATCGATGAGGAAGTCTTCTTATTCCCGTTGCTAGGCAACCAGAGTTAATGCGTCGAATTTGACTGGCCACCTCTACTTCCAGGGCGTCTAAATCCTCAAAACGCACACCTCGCAATGGTTGTTTCAACTTAGGAAAAAGATCAAAGTCTGGAGGACTCATGTCTGGAGAATATGGAGGGTGCGGTAAAATGTCCCAGTTATAGAGCGTCAAAAGTGACGTCACCCTACTTGCCTTGTGGCAGGCGGCGTTGTCATGCAGAAATAATGGTGTAAGTTCAAGCAGCTCCGGTTGCTTCTTGCGAATGGCAGGTCTCAAGACAGACATCAGAAATGTACGGTAATACTCTTGATTAACTGTTTTCCCGATCGGAACCCGATTTGCAGCTAATATGCCGTGATTATCATAGGCAAAAATCATCATCATCTTCAAATTTCCTTGTTTTCGCCTGAATTTAATGGGTCGTGGGGACCCTGGCGTGTGCCATTCTGAAGATTGTCTTTTTAGTTCTGGTTCATAACTTCATCTCCAAGTCTCATCTATTGCCACTATCCTGTTAAGAAACATATCACCCTCATTTTTGTATCTTTCCAGTAATTGAATGGCAACATCCACTCTTGCCTGTTTCTGCTCCGAGCTCAGTGCATGGGGTACCCACCTTGCAACAAAACGTCGCATGTTTGTCTTATTTGTCAAAATTGTATGTACTGACCCATGACTTATCCCAATATCATTGGCTACTTCTTCGCATGTGTATCTTTGATCAGTCTCCATTACAGCCTTCACCTTTTGGATATTTTCTTCGCTTGTTGCTTCTGTTGGCCGACCTTGGCTGGGTTGTTTCTGCACACTAGTCCTTCCTTCCTTAAACTGTGCAATCCACCGGAACACTGCTGCACGAGAAATAGCTTGGTCCCCACGAACTTTTTGTAAGGTTTGAAAAATCTCTGTTCCAGTGCTACCCTTATAATACTCAATTTTTATATATGCACGTTGTTCTTCTGCTGTGAAGCTGGCCATGTTGCAGTTGTTTGTGTCACAGGAAGTGACGTCATAATTGTGACGTCATAATGTAACGTCATTTGACGTAATTTTTGTGTTGCTAATATGTTAGGCGATATATGTGCAAAGTTTCATTAAAATCTGTCAGACAATATTTGAGATATGACAACAGTCTCACTCATTATTGGAGGACCCTCGTATTTGGTAATCTACACTTCGGGAACACCGAATGACGTCAGATCTGCAACAAGGATTTGGTGTACTTTAGCTATATTGATTTGACGCCTTAACCAATGGACCATAAATAATGAGCTAGACGTAAACATCATTGTCTATACTAAAGTTCATCGCATGTAGACTTTCCCTACTGAATTTTGTAAAGACCCAAACATATATAACCGAAATAGAATACTGGCCCGCACCCTGGACCCATCCTTTACAGTGTGACTGCTGTACAAACTGAGGCATCAGGGCGTACATGCCCGGTCATGCCATCGATTTAAATCCATTTTAGGAATAGATAACACGCCAAATTGTAGACAGTCAAAGAGGAGAAAAGCACATGGACCATATTCACCAGCTTTTCTCAAGAACGTTCTTAGTCTTACTCTGAATTTAGAAAGAAACACTTTTGATTGGCTAGGCCAATCAGAGGTTGTATTACTTTCAAATCCAAAAAATTCTTGAGAATTTCTTGAGAACAGTGAATGTCCTTTAGAATGTTTGGTGAAAATGATCACTAAGTTATCATTACGACAACAGAAGACAGACTAGAGAAAACATCGAAACGAAAGGAGAAATCGCTTACAACGAGATAGTTATCTGTTTGCCACAAGATGTATAGAATCTATATATGGAAGATGCACTTCAATAACACCTATTTGAAGTCAGGCATTTATCGTACAAGAACTAGATCAATTATTCCATGTCGTAAAATGTTGAAATAAAATTAAACTGTAACTGATCTTTTTACCTTATTACTACATGACTCCCGTTATAAAAGACCATAACCGGCACGATCCCGTGTTTTAACTGCACCGAGGTAGAAGGCTTTTTGAAAAATATTGTGGGAAGAGGAGAAAATGGTGGTAACCTGCATTTTCTCCTTTTCCCACATTTTTTTTTTTTTATCTTTTGAAAGGGAAATACAGTATTTTAACTAGAACGATGCCGTCTTATAAAGTATTGGGCCCTACAACACTGAATTTTTTATGAGTGTACCGTGAGAGGACGTTTTCAACGAAAAATAGGCTTTTTGAAAAATACTGTGGGAAGAGGAGAAAATGGTGGTAACCTGCATTTTCTCCTTTTCCCACATTTTTTTTTTTTTTTTTATTATCTTTTGAAAGGCAAATACAGTATTTTAACTAGAACGATGCCGTCTTGGAAAGTATTGGGCCCTACAACACTGAATTTTTTATGAGTGTACCGTGAAAGGACGTTTTCAACGAAAAATAGAGTTCTGAATATTGGAATAATAATGACTATTTTGCTAGAATATTTTATATGGTGCTTGAAAATGGAAACCTTAAATCAGACTTTGCTCTTTGTGTGGTTTGATCTTGATCTACACCGTCCGAAATGGCTTTTTCAAGTTGTGTCTCGTGCGACAAGGATAGGCGTCACGCGCGTGCAGTCAAAAGTCAGTGAGTATTGCATTACACTGAAATGGTCGTTCTTTGACAACATAGCGTTAAATTGGGCTTGATCCTTTGATCCTGAGGTTTTGATATATTAGCCATGCTCTGGAAAAAAGGGGGTTCAATGCATCTGCAAAAAATATCGACATAGGTCAGCCTGCGCAGATGCATTAAGCTCCCATTTGCCAGGGCATGGGTCATATGTATATATATGTCATGATCATGGCTTTAATACACGGACATGCAAGAAAAAACTTTTTTTGTGGTCGTAAATCAACAGATCTTTAGCTATACTGTCCATAAAAAAACTGCTTTAGGCCAGGCCTAGGTAATAAGGATCAGGGTCCGTATTCACCAACCATCCTTAAGAAAACTTTCAGTCTTATTCTTCAAGATTTTCTGAATATAAAAGTAATATAAATTCTGATTGGCTAAACCAAGTGGTTTAGCCAATCAGAAGTTGTGTTACTTTCAAATTTCAAAAACTTTGGAGTAGGCCTATAAGACTAAAAATATTCTTAAGAATGGTTGGTGAATATGGGCTAAGTTAGTCTATTATGATGCTATGCTAAGCAATGAGATTTCCTTGAAATTTGAAACAAGTACATAAACTTAACCGAGTCATATTTTTAGCTTGGCTTTCCTTAAATTACCGTTCATAATTTAACAATCACTATACTTTCATTATGAAATAGTAATGATTTTCCTTCCTTTGGTGAAAGTTTTCAACAACGCACCAACAAAAAATTGTCAAAATGTATTTATTTATTTATTTATTTATTTATTTTTTTTAATCAGCTTTTGAAATGAACAAAATTATAAATAATCTATTTGTTTTTTTCCCACAACTTTGATAGTAGCAATGCCCAAGACAACTCATTTAGACTTGCGCCTGACATTTAAGAAAAAATCAGTTGTGCCTGGCATTCAATGCTTGATATTCAACAAAAACCAATTTAACTTGCGCTTGGCATTAAAAAAAGATGTAACTTGTGCTTGGCATTTAAAACAAGCCCAGCTTAACTAGTGCTTGACATTCAAGACAACCTAATGTGCCTGGCATTAAATAAATAAAAAAATTAACTTGCGCTTGGCATTCAAGATAAACCCAATTTTTCTCGCGCTTGGCTAGGCATTTCAAGAAAATCCCGGTTTAACTTGCACTTGGCATTCAAGAAAAAAACAAGTATAACCGTCGTGCTTTGCATTCAAGAAAAAGATTAACTTGCGCTTGGCATTCTTGAAAATCCCAATTAATTTGTGCTTGGTATTCAAGAAAAACCACTTTAACTTGTGCTTGGCAGTCTGACTTTTGCTTTGCACTTATTGAACCGTTAGCGCTTGATATTCAAGAAAAACCCAACTGAACTCGCGCTTTACATTCAAGAAAAAAAATTTAACTTGTGCTTAGAAATCAAGACAAGCAAGATTCAAATTGTGCTTGGCATTCATGACAAATCCAGTTAACTTTGTGTCTGGTATTCAAGGAAAAAAACTGATTTCACTCTCACCTGGCATTTAAGGGAAAAAAAATAATAACTTGTATTTAGCATTCAAGAAAAACCCAACCTGGTATTGGCATTCAAGAAAAAAACCCAGTTAAACCTGTACTTAGCATTAAAAAAAAAGAGATCAATTTAACTTGCGTTTGACACTCAAGTAAACCTCAGTTTCTCATTTGCCTTACATAAAAGATAAACCCGATTTAACTTGTGACTGGTATTAAAGAAATAACCCAGGAGTAAACCCAGTTTAAGAAAAGATGCAACTCTACCTGGGCTTTACATTCAAAACAACCCCATTTTAACTTGTAACTTGCATTCAAGACAAGCCCAGTTTAACTTGTGCTAGGTATTCAAAACAAATACAAACTAACTTATGCTTTGCACTAAAGAAAGACCCAGCTGAACTTGCGCTTGGCATTTAACCCTTAGGCTGCTTATCGCGACCCACCGACCTTTTGCGGACAGCGTAGATCAAGATCAGACGGCACAGAACCTGCAGTCTGATCTTTGATCTACACTGTCCGATAAGGAGATATCTTTCCTTCAACATTCCCATTGAAACAGGAAAGTTTTGGGCTTATACGATCGGCTTGAAAGTTTCAAATCTTTTACTCAGCAGGATAAGGATTAAAGAATATCGTAACTGAAGTTCTGCTTGACATTCATAGGTTAATCTCTTCAACAGACGTCAAAACGTTAGACTTCTCCAAATTGAAATCATTTGCAGACGTCCAATTAAATGTTGCCCAACTGACCGAATATAGCTTTGAATGGATAAATGATATCGTGGAAAAAGGACAAAAATACTGGTCACCAGCATTCCCCATTTTCCCATTTTTCTTCTAAAAGGCTCCTCCCACACGGTCTTTATTTAGTAAACAGTTTCAAAAACGATTTGTTTGTTTGTTAAAAAGCATTAAATTCATCCCTTTTGACCCTAGCCTGTGATTGGAATTTTACCACAAGTGCAATTCACCGTATTTACGTATACATGTATCATCTGTTATTCGCCAAAATGACGAAATCAATTGATTTTATTTTCTTCGGGTTTTTATCGTCGTCACCGGTTGCCCATGTTGGCGGTGCTCTAAGAAGGTTATGTTACGGGGGATAGTGCAAGATACAGGACGAAGCCCTTCCTAAGTTATATCATCTAGTACTTTAACTCTTTTATCAAACGACAAAATTTTACTCTAGTCCAAATTGAAAGCATTTGCAGACGACAAAATAAAGGTGACAAAAAATTGAAAGTTGGGTTTGGAAGGGTAGAAAACATTGTGGGAAAAGGAGAAAATGCTGGTTTCCATGTGTTTAAAAATGTGTTCCAATGTTTTTAAAAAGCTTTCTCCTACAGGGTCGTGTAAAGTCGGGATTGTGTGGTAAAGAGTAAACGTGGTCTGTGTATGGCACCGTCACACGAGACCAAGCCTTGACGTCCATCGGAAAGACTGTAAGTAATTTATGAGGTTAGCCAGCCGAGGGAATCGAACCCACACCCTCAAGTGTTCCAAGATTTTCGTTTACAAGTATCACGCGCTACCACCTGAGTTATTCCGGCTTATATATATATAAAATTCAGTTGAATAGATAAACCGATTGAAAAGAGCTGAATAATAATACCTGGTTTTACAAACTACACGAGAAGTTTAAAAAGAAAAAAAGGAACACAATTCCGTACGAATCTCTACCAATGTTTCCCGCAAAATGCACCAGAAAGAAAAGAAGTGATATCTGTATCAAATATGTGGATGTGAGCCATGCTCTGGCAAAAGGGTGCTTAATGCATCTCCGTGATGCTCTATACCTAGCAAAACATCACTTTCCATAAAATCAATTTTGTCGAAATACCTACTGTCAGGCAGACATGAGTCGATACTTTTTGCAGATTCATTAAGCCCGCTTTTCACAGAGCATGGCCAATACATTAGAGCCCAGACAAACAAATTTGAATATTCTTTGTAAATCAGTACAAAAAATTGTCATTTCAGATTTACGTACTTTTCAATGTCTCGAGCGAATTTTCTCTCCTGTAGTTTTTTTACACCATAAATTTGAATAGTAGAGTATAATGTAGACATTTACATATAAAAATTGAGTATAATATAAGCTGATGTTCTGAAAGATCTGTTATTGTTCCCTGTAGATTTATGTAGGCATTATTGATGTATTTACATCTTAAACCTTGTATAAAACAGTCGCGTGTTTTATGACCATAGCTGCGAGAAGCATTTGCAATTTTTTGTGTGGGAAAATGAGACAATGCTGTTAAACAGCATTTTCTCATTTCCCCACGATGTTTTTTTTTTAACCAATTCTACGTCAAACATCCAATCATTTTAGCACCATTAAATTGTCGCCTGAAATTGCTTTTGATATGGTCAAGTGCATGTCTGGTGAAAAGTGAATCTCAAATGGTAGAATCAAAGTACTGAAAGTACTGAGAGCCGTTTTTGTTTCCTTTTTTTGCATAGACGTTATATACGAATATGTTTACGTTTGTCTTATGTACGCAGGTAATGTTATAGATATACCACAAAAACTGAAACACGAATGCACTTTAAACAATTGACATGCGCATAGTATAGCGATGTAAAGCACATGGTGTGTCGCGAAATTTGATATTTGTAATTTCAAAAACACGTGTATTGTGCAGTCTCATACACTCAATAAGCCAGAATGACTTACTGACACATTTAAACTCATAGAATTTAGTTCCATTAATACATGGGTAATTTAACAAATAGCTCTTCTACGTATAACTTGCACCTGTCTGTCAAGTCTTTTTGTGTATATCTATAGCAATATTTCTCTCTGCTAAAGACTAGGTTCACCCACACTAGTGTTGCAAATATAATCTAAATGCGGATTAGAAACCACTTCATTTTTTTCTAAGTTTCGTGGTTTCCTTCATTTAAACATACATGACTGATCAACATAATTTCAGAGGCTAGTGGTTATTTTAAGAGTTGGTCACTAAGTTTCAATTACTAATCAGATTCGTTCAATATATTCACAGTGGTATTAAAATTGCAAATGCATGGTGGGTTTGGAAAAAGTTGTTCAACCCAAAGTTTTAACCTTTTTTACTCTATCAATATTTATCCATTTGTTCCATGAACTAGATAGAAAATATTGTAGATTACCACAGAAAACAACCCAAAATAACGACGATTCCATTCCAGTTTGGAAACAGATGAAAAATACTGACGAGTGACTGGGAGTCGTTTTGGGCAGGTAATACAATTGCACACATTGTCTTTATATAAAGCTGTAGAGTGAGGGTTTGTTGAAAATCAAGTGCTTGTCACACAAACACAGGGTATCTTGTTCACTTTAGCATAACATAACATAACTTTATTTAAGAATACATTAGGCCACCGACCCAAAATACAAATACAAAAGTGTCATAATTTGTTAGAGTGACTTTTGGATATTTACATAATATGCAATGTAACTTTGGAGTATTGATGGTTATTAAATTTTGCTGATGCCAGGGTATAATTCGTGTAAGTTGTCTAAATAGTTCTACATCCGTATAATATATTACGACACTTAGTTGACTTAGGCATAGATTCATATAAAAATTTATTTTATAAATCATATGTCTAATTCAAGAAACATTTGCTGTTCAAACCTCGATTTAACGACCATTATTTTCCAGAGTTTTCAGTTGCTGCCATAAGTTAATTTGTTCTCAGAAACAGTCTACCAATCATTTCTATAATATGAGTAATGGAAGGTAAAAACTACATTAAAAGACCAATTTTCTCAGTCTGTCTGTATTTAAATACGTTTTTCAGTTCAACAATATATAATACCAATTAAGTAGAATAAGAATTTGCATTAGATATGTTTTTATAGCGACGCCGTCAGTTAACAGCATCAAAAATATCAAATATATAAGTTACATTGTAATATATTATGAAAATTATATGGGATCTAGTACGATCATTTTCCTCTTTTTTGTGTCTGAACGTTGCTTTGTCAAAATTGACAAAATAACGCCCGAATATAAAAAAGGAGAAAATGATCGTACTTGAACCCAGGCTAGTTTCACTTTTACTTTGTATCATTATGCATTGGATGCAATGGAACCTTATAATATATAGCTTTCTTGCCCCCGAGTATATCGGCTTATATTGCATGGTAAATAATTTAATATAAGCGTAATATAAAACTATAATTTGGACGCCAGTGCATTCCCATATATTAGTCGTGTATTAATTACTCAATAATATGTACCAAGACACCCCGAATTTTTACGACTAGAGGAAGAAGACTTGAAAACATGCTTAGAAAAGGAGGAACCCACAGTAACCAGCATGTCTTCTTTTTCTTTCAATGCTTTATTTATTTTCAAAGACAATTTCCATCATTTTAGACACACCATGATTGTCCTCTGCAAATGTTTTTAATACAGATGGGTCTAAACTTTTTTTTTAATCTGTTAACCCTTATCCTGCCAAATAAATGAGCTGAAATTTTCAAAGCGACAGCAAAAAAAAACCCAATTATGCTATTTCAAACTTATTTATAATAACTCCTGATCGGACAATTTAGATCCAAGATCAGACTGCACGTTCTGTGCAGTCTGATCTTGATCTACATTGTCCGCAAAAGGTCAGTGAGTCGCGCTTAGCAGCCTAGGAGCTAAAGAGTGTACTCTTTTTCCGCTGAAGAAATTTGCACTATCTATGTGAAATATTGATAATCAACATCAATTACCATTAGGTATTTGATCACAAATAAAACATTGTCGGAAAATAAGAAATTAGTAGTGCTTTCAATAATGGTCTACCGCAAACGACAAAACAAAGTGGTCTATTAATAGCAATGTGTTCAAACGCAAGTAGGATGTCAAGAAGTACTTTTTTGGCTTTTGCGACTAATACAAATGAATATTAGTACCCTTGGCTTTATTTCGATTGGTGATATGTACCTACGCGGTACATTTCTTCGCCGGAAGTACACCGTTTTTCCGTTCTTAAAATTGCACGACTCTACTTAAAAAATAAAAACACGAGTAACAATCTTTATAGCATCAAAATCTTTCCAAAATTATTTTCGTTATGTCTATCAATTTTGGCAGTTTTCGACGATAGACTGATAAATGTGAACATCTTCATTTTGGTTGTTGATGTCGTTGCTAATCGATTTTCATAGACGCCACCATGTTTAACTCTGTACCAAACGACAAAATTTTAGCCCGGTCTAAATTGAAAGCATTTGCAGACGCACAATTAAATGTGTTTAATAATGCAGAATTTGTCCTTGACAGACTAGAAAATACTGTGGGAAAAGGAGAAAATGCTGGTTATCAGCATTTTCTCCTTTTCCCACAATGTTTTCAAAAGGCATCTTTTCCCAGGGTCGTTAAGACCCGGGATTATTTGGTAAAGTGTTAAGGTCATGTGACTGACAGCACAAGGAAACCTTCATACGGACAAGGTTGGATGTAGTTACGGAATCGGTCGAGTTGTGACGAGTGTTATGCAGGCTGAAGCCAGGCTTGCTATGCACAATGAAAATCAAAGTGCGTAGGGTCAAAGACTTGAAGGTCAAAGAACCACCGGAACAAACAAAACAACAACAACAATAACAACAACAATACTTCCATTGCATTAGAGGTCTATTGTCTGTGGTCACGAGTCAATCAGATGGTAGAAACAGACGAATTATGGTGTTATATGTACCATCACGGAATTATAGTGGATCTATTCATGGTTCCTAATTGGCTTAGTCCGATTCCACACAGGTTCTTGCAAGAAATACCAACAACTAGTGCAGCTTACGCGAAGTAGAAATGTTAACCTTTTCAGTGCCATAACAGCTAACAGGGGCTCTTGCAAACGGCATAAATCAAGACCAGACTGCACAGAACGTGCAGTTCGATTTTTCATGTATACAGTCCGCTTATTTTAGCCATGAATATAAAATAGTCGTTCTAAGATTCAGCAGGCTGTATTTTAACCCTTGGGCTGCTTAGCGCTGTTGCGGACAATGTAGATCAAGATCAGACTGCATAAAATGTACAGTCTGATCTGTAATCTGCCTTGTACAATGCTGTATCGGTATAAATTTGTATGAAAATAGGATAACAGACACAAATGAAAGAAAACTGTTAACATGAAAGAGCGATTCGTCCCTATTCCAACCTATTACAGTAGGAATACTAGTGTTAACCTAACTGGTATTGATAAGTGAAAAGGATGATGAAATCAATGATTCTCTCTGATGATTAAACTGTATAATTACTATTTCAGCAGATGATGATGATGATGATGATGAGTAACGTAATGCATAATTGGGATATTAGCGTCTACTATCATATTTGTATTAATGTTTAACATTGTTGTTTTGGCTAAAGGCCTACTATGGCTCATTACGCTGATTCATTCATTATTTGCTTGTTTGCTTGTTTGGTTGGTCAGCTGATTGATTGGTTGGTCGATTGATTGCGGGCTGGCTAAATGAATTGATTGCTGGCTGGCTAAATAAGTTGATTGATTGATTGATTGATTGTAAAACAACAGAATTACATGGTTGAGAGAACTGCGGCCTTGAAGCACTGATGATGGCGCCTTTAGACGTCATTCGTCATTCTTTATGCCGTTCCCAGTACGTTTTTGGCCATTTTTTTTTTCGGTGATTTTCACATACGAAAAATTTGAATTTATTTAATGATTCTGTCTGGAATGATTTTTCTCAGAATGTCGGTAAAAACAACCACATTTTCGATGCCTACTTTAACCTTCTTTAACCTTTTATAAACAGGATACTTCCGAGTTTTAACAACCCTAAAAAAAAGAGGACTTTTGAAAACATTGTGGGAAAAGGATAAAATGCTGATCACCAGCATTTTCTCCTTTTCCCACAATGTTTTCTACCATTCCAAAAAGAGAATTGATTTTTTTAGTTATATTTCTTTTGTCGTCTGCAAATGCTTTCAATTTGGACAAGGCTGAAATTCTGTCCTACGGTAAAGATTTAACTCTTTACTCTTTACCAAACGACAAAAGTTTAGGCTCTCTTTATCGACAGCATTCGCAGACGACAAATTTACCGCACCTCAGCTTGAAAATGTGGAGTGTCTGTATATGGGAAGAATACATCTTGGGGGAAAACGGAAAATGCTGGTTTCTAGCATTTTCTTTTTTCCCACAATGTTTTCAAACACCTTTTCCAGGATTGTTTAGTGGATAGTTGAAAACTGCTGAATACATAATTTCCATCAACGTGTAAAATCCAAAAATATTGGAATTTCAAGTTCTTTCCGTCGAACAATCTCGCCTTATCAGACAATGTAGATCAAAGATCAGACCGTATGTTCTTTGCAGTATGATCTTGATCCACACTGTCCGCAATGATGCATCGAGTCTCGCTAAGCATACATAATGTAAGGGTAAAGCACTTGAAATGCGGCTTAAAATATAGACTAGTCGCTCGGTCATCCAGAAAATGAGATACACTGGCTTGTTTGATTAGCATACAATCACGTGATTTTAGTATTTTGAGGTAGTTCTTAGGAGTTTAGGAAACATTGTGGGGGGGAAAGTACAAAATGCTGGAAGCCACAATTTTTCTCTTTCTCTCCATCCCCATCCCCAAACATATGAGCCACACTCTGTGAAAAGGGGGCTTAAAGCATCTGCGAAAAGTATCGACCCAGGTCAGCCTGCTCGGTCCGCGCAGGCTGACCTGGGCCGAAACTTTTCGCTATTGGTCAGTTTTCTGTATGTCAAAGGATCAGTCTACCTCATGATTTGGTCTATTTATTGACAAAATGGACTTCATGGGTCCATGATCATGCTGATACTTGCTTGGTACCAGGCATCACGGAGATGCATTAAGCCCCCTTTTTGCGAGAGCATGGCATATCATATATGTTCAACATTTGTTAAAGAAGTATCCCAAATCAATCGCAGCACATTAGATTTTAAGTTTTGTCGTCTGCAAAATGTTCTCAATTTTACGAGTATTGACGGTTCTAAAATTTTGTCGTTTGGAAAACGATTAACCAATTCCCATACAAATGCTCCTTTTTACATCAACACCACCAACCCCCCCCCCCCCCCCCCCCCTACAGGAGAAAGCAGTTGGAAAATATGGGATCGGTAATGGCGCAATGGTTTGTAACAAGCAATTCGAAGGGTGAATGCGAAACTATTCCATCTGCAAAATTCTACAGGAGAGGAGAAAATCATTTCCGTGAAAAAACGTTGTTTAGATATGTTGTGTTGAACTCATTCACACAATTCAACTCAACTTTATCTAACTCTTTACCAAACGACAAAATTTTACACTAGTCCAAAATGAAAGCAGTTGCAGACGACAAATTAAATGTAACTGAAAAATTGAAATTTGTTTTGGAAGGATAGAAAACATTATGGGAAAAGGAGAAAATGCTGGTTACCATGTTTTCAAAAGGCTTCTTTCTCAGGGTCGTTAAAACTCGGGATTGAGCGGTAAAGGGCTAAACAACAATTTTCACAGAAATGAGAATGGTTTTTTTTTTCCCTTTCCTGTAATTTTTTTAAAACGCAGATAGAAGAGTTTCGCATTCACCCCTCAAATTGCTCTTTTTCCCACAATGCTTATCATTTTGGCGACAAAAAAATAAAAAACCTTGATATATCTATTCCTTTCGTCATGTCCCCGATGTTCTGGTATTTTTTGAAATGTCTTAAGCGACAACAATGATAAAACGGAAAAGTTGAAAGAGGTGGTTCTTACGTATGTTTAACAATAGCTTTTACCGTATTGTAAAGGGTTAATTAAAGAAAATGAATTACATGTATGTCCTTGAGATATTTATCCATTTTGTCTAGTGTGTCAATGTTCTGTTATCTTTTAAATGACCTAAGCGGTTCCGAGATAATGTAGGATAACGCCGTATAAACAGTTTATACTGAAAGAGATTAGGAAACGGTTCATTTTGTTTTATGTAGAAAGTTAGTGCTCCTTTTTCCAAATTCTTTACCATATCATTTAGAGAAAACAAGTTAAATATATTTCCTTGAAAGACTTTATCCTTTTTTCTTGTCACCGTGTGCCATTGTTACATTTTGAAATGGCATAAGCGGTAAGGTTACAATGGAATAATTACTATAGTGAAGTTATTCCAAAGAATTTTCAATTATTTGTAACAAACGATTGCTCCCTCTCCCACCATATTAACCATGTCATTGAACAAACTGAGGAATAATTAACCCTTATCCTGCTAAATAAGTTAAATATAACTTTAAAAACGAAAGTAAAGACCCGAATAATATTCTTTCAAACTTCTTTTTTGGAGAAAAATATCTCCTTATCGGACAGTGTAGATCCAAGATCAGATTGCACGTTCTGTGCAGTCTGATCTTGATCTACACTGTCCGTAAAAAGTCAGTGAGTCGCGCTCAGCAGCATAACGGTTAAGAAAAAAAAAAAGATGCTTTCATTCTGTTATTTGTGCTAGTGTTTAGGTATGTTTTATAAATGGTCAAAGCGGTACTGCGGTTGTGGATTATTCTTGTCCGACTTCTCCCACAATGTCTGCCATGCATCGTATAGAGAAAACGAATGAAATACATGTCCTTAAAATATTCATCTTTTTTTTCACGTGTGTCACCAGCACCACCGCCATCAGCAAAACCAACAACAATGACATTATTCTCTTGAAACATTTGTCTATTTTGTCACATGGGCTGATGCTCTGGTTATCTTTATTTTTAAATGACCTAAGCGGTAATGGGTTAACGATGGTATAATTGGAATATTTATAATAAAAGGGATTATTCTTGTACGCTTGCTTATCTCTTCAGAAATCTTGGTCCATTTACGTAGAGATCACATATACAATAGAAAAAAAAACAAGAGAGTATCAAAAATAAATTGTCTGTTATTAATTTGCTTATTTGTTTGTTGTTTGGTTAACTTTGTACCAAACGAACCAGTATTTGAACCAACCACGACGGAGAATATGTTTCAAAACATCGCCAGAAGAGGAGAAAATGCTGGTATCCAGCATTTTCTCCTTTTCCAACGATGTTTTCCAATCTCTTTCAGGATAGATTTATGCCATCATCTGAGTTTCATTTAATGCCCGCAAATACATGTATTTCCAATTTTTCAAAGTCTTAAATTTTGTCTTTTTTTTACTAGCCAAACCGTTTGGTTGAGGTAATTAAAAATTGCATTACACTGAAACTTAGAAAATGGTTAAGAATTGGACTGGTGAGGATGGATAGTGAATTCGGGACCTGATACTCTTTTTACCAACAGGAAATGTACATTTTGTCTCATAGCTGGCAATCAAAAGGGTAACTAGTTGATCTCAATTTAGTTTTAGCACTCTTCAACATTCCTAGATTTTCAGATTTATCGCTGACCAAATGGCTCTCCATGGAGTTCGTATCGGATACGTGGTGGCAGCCCTGAATTAATATAGAGAACGGTTGGCGACAGATTCACTTCATAAAGGATGTTTCGCAATATTCGGTTTCACTACAAATTGACACGGTGTCGCTGCAATTGATGTTTTTGACCATTTCCAACAGGTGCGCCGAGCTGAAACGCGTCAATACGCACTCAATTAGTGATCCCAAAAACGTGAGCCAAAGATTGGGTGCTAACAATAATATTTAATAGTCAGTTTTAGAATTCCAGTAGGACTTTGGTGGCGAGGAATTATCGGTCAATTTACTCCAAAAAAAAAGTTAGAATTTACGTGGGCTTCATAACAGCACAATACGAACGGTCTCTATATAAATGTGAACATCTTGTATTGTCCAATCGGTATTAAAACGGACTTTGAGGAAGCCAGGTTGGCCTGTTTAAGGTAAGTTTCTTTATCTGAAAGAATTCGGTTCGATGAAACTTTCTTTTTATTTCTTTAAACGAAATACATTTAGAATCCAAGCAATTTTTAAAAGAATTCATTTAGGCAGAGCTTACGTTTTCTAATGTAGCAGGATTCTTGTATTTTTGATATTTTTTGTCAGCTTCTCATCGGATGTGATTGGTTATTACTATTTCTAACAATTTTAAACAATAATAATGAAAGAAAAAAAGAAAATCGCCATCTTAATTGTTAGGCTCTCAAGCGCGACTTTTGGGCCTTTTGCGGACAGTGTAGATCAAGATCAGGCTGCACAGAACGTGCAGTCTGATCTTGTATCTGCACTGTCCAATATTGAAAGTTACAATAGAGTGGGAAAGGCTTTGAAAACGCGATGCTTCCGTCCCAAATGCTGGCAATGAAAAGTCATCTGATTTAGTCAGCCATTTAAGGGTTAGGTATATGAGAGAAAAAAAAAATCAAACAATAAAAAGTATCTTTTGTATTTATTTATTTGGTGCACTAAATAAACAAATTTTGTCTAGTCTTATTCGAACTTGCAACTCGAAAGAGATTAGATAGAATAGACTATGGATAGGCAGGGTAAATTTTTGTATCACAAAAACTGGTTAGGCCGATTTCTGTTCAAGAAATAGCACAATAATGCAAAAAATGAATTTATCGTCAGTATAACAGTAGAAATAGAGAAGTAAATAAACGAATAATTGAACAATATCATTTTTATGAGATTTAAAGACTTAATTCTATTAAGATCAATTTTGCAGACTTCTATCGAGTGTCTGGCCCTTTTTCAATTAGACAATGTTAGACACAACTAACGCACAATGGAGAAATATTTTCAAGAAAAACGGGGCAAATATTTGAAGGAAAGATATATATATATATATATATATATATGAGTCATGCTCTGTGAAAAAGGGGGCTTAATGCATCTGCAAAAAGTATCGACCCAGGTCAGCCTGCGCAGTCCGCGCAGGCTGACCTGGGCCGAAACTTTTCGCTGCTGGTCAATTTTCCTTATGCCAAAGGACTATTCTACCTCATGATTATATTAGCTGTTAAAAAGTGGCTATTGTGAATCCAGAATTATGTGATAGCTTGGTTGGTATGATGCATCACGGAGATGCAGTTAGCCCCCTTTTCACAGAGCATGGCTCATATTTTTTTTCTATTGATCTGCAAAATCTTGCGGGAAAAGGAGCTGCTGTGTTTACCCGAAGGCTGCTATGCGCGACTCAATGGTCGTTTGCGGACAGTGTACATGAAGATCAGACTGTACAGAACGTCCTGTCTGATCTTGGATCTATACTGTCGGGTAAGGGGATGTTTTTTCTCCAAAAAGTAAGTTCGAAATAGCTACATTCGGGTTTTTACCATCGGCTTGAAGGTACTATTTAACTTATTTAGCAGGATAAGGGTTAACAAGCCGTTACTACATTTAACTCTTTACCAAACGACAAAATTTTAGACTCGTCGAAATTGAAAGCATTTGAAGAGGACAAATAAAGTGACCCAAAATGGCAAAATTTGTCCAAGATAGGGTAGAAAATATTGTGGGAAAAGGAGAAAATGCTGGTTACCAGCATTTTCTCCTTTTCCCACAATGTTTTTTGTAAAAGGCGTTTTGTTCAGGGTCGTGAAAACCCATGATTGTGTGGTAAAGAGTTAAAAGAAGTACAAGCAGTCTAAAGCATCTTCGAGAAAAGACATGTCGTCTATGTAAAGCACTGACTTTTAACCCTTTCAGTGTGAGATAAATAAAAAGTTAAAAAAAAAAAAAAAAAAGCCATGCTCTGGCAAATGGGGGTTTAATGCATTTCCCTGATGCATAATACCAAGCAAGTTATCATATAATTATGGATCCATAAAATCCATTTTGTCTAACAAGCGGCGGAATAATGACGTAGACCGGTCCTTTGCCATGTAGAAAATTAACGGATGGCAAAAAGTTCCGACCTAGTGTAGCATGCGAGGACCTCTCTGGCTGACCTGAATCGATACTGTTTGCAGGTGCATTAACACCCGTTTTCACAGAGCATGGGTTAATTATATAATATATTCAGCAAATAATGTCCAAAACATAAAAATGGCAAAGGGTATTATTGACAGAATGTTCAACAAAATGACGGTCATTGTAGATACAACATCAGACTGAACGTTCTCTGCAGAATGATTTTAATCTACCGTTCCACAAAGGCAGTTTGATCTTGATCTACGCTGTAAATAAAACGACTGTTTTGTAGTTTAGACCGTTTTGTTGAAGTGAATGGATGCGTAAACATATTAACCGTTGTATCGTTATTATTTTTTCTAAGAAGTTTATTCTATAATAACAATAGATCAGCTTAATTGAATGACAACATTTAAATCTCAAAGGACTACCTATACAAAGGACATAAGAGATAGCGAAAAGGGAGATGTTGGCAAATATACGGTGAAAGATCATTCCCAACGGCGCTATACTAATGCTATACAATGAGTATGTTAAAGAATCAGCCGTAGTTCGTCCTGAGTCTTGCACTTTTCAATGTAACATAACTTACAGTCTTCTGGAGGCGTGGCCCATATGGGCAACCGGTGGAGACGGTGAGACAATCAATCAAAATCAGTCATAATTATAGGGTGAACATGAATGTGGTTATGTTTAACATATTGTTTCAGTCTTTACTAGACGACAAAATTTAAGACTCATCCATTTTGAAAACATGATTTGATGAAGAAAATTTAAACGTGGCTCAAATAGTATAAATTGTCTTCGAAAAGGTGGAAAACATTCTGAGAAAAGCAGAAAATGCTGGTTACCAGCATTTTCTCCTTTTTCCAGGATGTTCTTAAAAGCCTTCCACCTCTTGGACATTAAAAGTCAGAATTGTGTAGTGAAGGGAAATATGTTTGATGAGCGGAGTTAAAAAAGGCTATCAAAGAGCCTGCAAAAAGTGTGTGACAACCCTAAATTATGTCACTGGTGCAAGAGTAGACATAAAGTGTGGGGGTAAAAGTTTTTATGTGCTTTATTAGTGGATAATTAATAACTTTGACTGACATATTGCTTTCTAGAATTACCGGAATTGTGATTTACTGCAGGAAGTCAGACAAAATGCGTAGACGTTTGATGTTTGGGCCATGTTATCTAAAATAGGAAAACAGTGTATCCTTATGCATTAAATTTTGCCTAACGATGCTGCGCAAGTTTTTCTTTTTTTATGTAATGTCATCTTATGCTATACTCGAATTTAACCAAATCTTTAACTTAACAACATTTTTTTTTACTTGTCCAGATTGAAAGCATTTGCAGTCGACAAATCAGATTTTGCTATGATGATAAACTTTGTTTTTAAAAGGATAAAACACTTTTTTTGGAAGAGGAGGCTATGCTGGTTACAGAGGAAGGATAAATATGTTACTTCCTTTGTCAGCAACAGAATTTAAGATGAGCTAAACATTTTATGTATTCATTCTTATTATTGTTTATAGAGTTTACATCGATTGTGAAGGTAGTTCTTACAACTTTCTAATACTAGTCTATTATACCCTAGGCTGCCAAGCCTGATTTTATTACTTTTTTTCGGACAGAACGTGCAGTCTGATCTTGGATCTACACTGTCCGATAAGGAGATATGTTAATCCAAAAATTAACTTTGAAACAACATTGTTTCGGTTTTTACTATCGGCTTGAAAATTTCATTTAACTTAATTTAGCAGCTCACGGATTAATGACTCTCGATGACTAATGCTTTTTGGAAACCTAAACCAGTCCTCGTGCTGTAATGTGGGTAACATGGGCAATATGAGGTTGATCCCTCTCATATATTCATTACACCACCTTCGCCAATAAAATTAATCAAGTTTATAATAATGATTATACTCAGAAAAGCAGTGAACGTAATCAAAACCATCAAATGAAAAGGATTGTAGAAAGAATGTCCAAACCGGAAACAGACTGCTTGGTTATAGTATAATTAAATGAAAAAGTTAACTAAAAAAAAATCAATAACGCCATTTTTCTGAGGCTTAAAGGCTTAATTCTATGGACTGTCTCCTTTAAATTTAAGTAAAGTGTACCATTATAATTATACACGAAAAATATGCTCAATATAATTATATATAGCCAATCAGATGAAAGGGACTGAAGAAAAAATGTCCAAACCGGAAACAGACTGTTTGGTTATAGCAAAAGTAAATGAAGAAGTAAATAAAATAAAAAGATAAATAATACCATTTTATGAGGCTTAAAGACTTCGTTCTTTGAACTGTCTCTCATAAAATTGAATACAGTATGTCATGATAAACATGCAATAGTTGTGAACATGATTATAATCATCATATGAAAAGAATTGCGGATGTTTGTCCAAACAGGAAACATACTTACTGTGACGCAATAAACATCAATGCCAATACGCATTATGCAAACTGAACCATTACAAATGTACTATAAAAAAAAAAAAAACGGAATATAGACGTATACTCAATCACAAAGTTAAGCAGATCTGTTGATGAAAGCACAGTAAAATAGCATAACTGTGACTGCTACTACATTTTTTAGCACGTTCTCTTTACAACAAAGGCATTAAAATTAGAGAATCTTGATTGACTTAGCTGATTTTCTTAATGGATCTCAAACTTATTCGTCGATCGCTCTCGTCTTCGAGTTACTAAGATTTAACACTTAGGCTGATAAGTGCAACTCAAGGACCCTTTGCAGACGGTGTAGATCAAGATCAGACCACACATCTTGGATCTACGCTGTCCGATGGGAAGCCCAAAAAGTACACCTGAAAGTCTTGGTTTTTCTTACCGGCTTGAAAGTTTTATTTCACTTTTTTAGCAGAACAAGGGTTAAATATCATGACATGTTCGTTAGAAATCAATTCTTATTTTGAAGTAACGCCGTTTTAAACAATGCCTCAAAATTATAAAGGCACCTATTTATACGTCTCTTGAGCTTCTTTCTAGTACATCGTATATTTTCCCCAAGCCACTGGCTGCTTTGCAACAAAGGTAAAACAGAGGGAAATTTCATCGATGAGAGAGGAATAAATCATGTAGTATCGATGCCCATCAGTCCTTGGTAAGAAATTCGCTCGAGCCGGGGTTTCGAACTTGAACATAATTATATACATATATAATCTTACCCTTTCAGCATCGAAGCGAAAATAGGGGCTTTTGTGGAAGGCATCGACCAAGATCAGACTGCACAGAGCGCGAACAGAACGCTCTGTCTGATCTTGGATCCATACCGTTCGTTGGTGAAGTTAATCCAATGAGATTTTTATATATATATATTTCGGTAGGTTGTATTTTAAGCCGTTGAAAGAGGTCAAGTCGATACTCGTATTTTTGTGATAAAAAAGCTAGAAGATGCAAGACAGAATATCAAAAATCGGAAGGGAGCTCAATACAAAACCACCTCATTGCTAATCTACCATAAGTCTGGTTCCCCGCCGTGCTTCAAAAGTACCTTATGCAAAGCGCAATAATGGCGTTGTTTTATGCAGAGGTAACGTGATATTGTTATTTTACTTGATCAAATTGAACTGTAGGCTGAATTCAAAACAGATTGGTTGCTTTTTGATGATCGTTCTTATTTAGCGAGAAAAACTACATATCAGAAATACTTTGAGTATCCGAAATGTCAAATATAACGCTCGAAAATTGGTCTACTTTTAAAAATGATTCATAGTCAATTTATATTAAAACCATACGCCAACAGCACGTTTCATGTGTAGATTCGGTAATGGGCATTTTGTACAAGATCGATCTCATTTTATTCATTAATCAAACTGGATCACATAAAATTGGGAAAAAAAAAATATATAGGAAAGGATATAGGGCTACGCTTGGGCCGCTATGGAGGCCGCCATTACTGCGCTTTGCCTGGCCCAATAACGTAGTTTTAGGGGCAGGTAATTCAGACTAATATACCATTCGAAAATGCAAGACAAAAACACACAAAGCACAGCAGATGGGAAAAAAAGACTTTTTGAAAACGATCATAATTGAAACAATAATTAATCTTTCTTTTTCACAAGTTGGATTTTTCTAAATATAATTCCCGAGGTTTCTCAAACCTTTACTGCGTAATAAAAAGTAGGGCCTTTATGGATTTCAAATTTTAATTGGAAAATATAAGGTCTGTGTAAGGAAGAACTTGGTGCCAAACTCTTAAAATGCACTGGTGATGTGTTTTTTATTTCGCCATTAACCCTTTATCACATAATCCCGGGTTTTAATGCCTCTGAGAAAGAAGGGCTTTTGAAAACAATGTGGGATAAGGAGAAAATGCTGGTAACCAGCATTTTCTCCTTTTCCCACATTGTTTTCTAACCTGTCACGGACAAATGTCGTCATTTGTGCCACTTTAATTTGTCGCCTGAAAATGGTTTGAATTTAGACAAGGCTGGCGTTTTGTCATCTGTTAATGAGTTAAATGAGTTGTGTATGTTTACAGGTTTGTTTAACTCCTTACCAGGCGGCGAATTGTTGTCCATGTTGAAACATTTGCTGACGACAATTTAGTTGTAGCTCAAATGATTGGATTTGTCATTGAAAAAGTACTAGGATTTTCTCCCTTTCCAACATCCTTTACGAGAGGCTTCTTCCTACGGGCTATTAAAACAAGCTGTTATTTGGTATGATGGCAAAAAAAAGCACACACACACACACACACACACACACACACACACACACACACACACTATAGAATTTAAGAAGCTTCAAGAATTTATTTCGAAATACCTCAAAATGATCATATGAGTTAAAAAATAGAAATCAAAAGTTCTTTAGCTCCGTATCAATGTGAACGTGACTTAACTTTTCACTCTTGGAAAACAACGCCACAAGAGTTTTGATAACTGGATCGAGCCATTAGCATTGGTGCCTTTCCCCTGACCCGAGACGGGCAATGGGGGTTATGTCTTTTCAATTTGAACTTTGAATCAGCTCTTTGCCAATTAATCTGTGTCTGAATAATCGAAATGTCTATGTACTCATTTCATTTCTTTAATCAAAATTATTATATTTCTGGCGTTTTGATTTCAAAGTTTCGATTAGAAATCACTGCATATTTTGCTTCCATTTTTTTTTTCGGCGTCTAAATAACATGTGCAGAATTATCAAAACGTTGACGTCACACTCGTTTCATAACAGAAAAATTTAATGATCTTTATCACACCTTAACAAACAAATCCCATATTTCATCATTTAATGAAACTTCAGAATCGTTCTGACTTTAGCTCATGATGTTATTCTCTGTCAATGAAATTTGTTGTATCGTAAATGTGACGGCGCAGATTCCTCAAGATTAACGAAGATCATAACGAAGCCAGGCATTGATCGAATATGTATTGTCGTATGAATAATATAAAGTCCCTTTTAACTCTCTCTGTTCTGGATCTTCAAAATTTGTCATTGTCTTTTATTTATTTATTTATTTTTTTTTTTTTTTTTTTTTTTTTTTATTATTATTATTTTTTTTTTTTTCTTTTGTTTTTTTGGCAGGCATTAAAGGGGCATTGAATTCTGCAAGTGTCGTTACAGATCTAATTTTTTCATTGCGGTTGAACATATTTGTTAAAGGAAATGCGCCCAGCACTTCCGGCTAATATTTTACAAAGCACTTTCGTTGTTTTAACGACCCTAATGAAACAGACTTTTTAATACAAAGTGGGAAAAGGAGAACGTGCTGTCAGGTAGTGTTTTGTCCTTTTTCCGAAATGTTTTCTACCGTTTCAAAGACAATTTTTTATTGTTTGAACACCTTCCATTGTTTGAACACCATTTATTTTTCGCTTTCAAAAGCTTTCAATTCGGACAGGTCTAATACACGTGAGTCATGCTCAGTAAAAAGGGGTCTTAATGCATCTGCAATAAGTATCGACCCATGTCAGCCTGCGCAGTCCGCGCAGGCTGACATGGATCGAAACTTTTTGCTATTGGTCAGTTATCTGTTTGTTCAAGGACCAGTCTACCTCATGGTTAAGTCGGTAGTTGCAAAACGTGGCTACAATGGATCCATAATCATGTGATGACTTAATTGGTACAATGCATCACGGAGATGCGTTAAGCCGCGTTTGCCTGAGCGTGACTCGTGTATTTTGTCGTCTAATAGAAGAGCAAAACCTGGATGGTAAGTACATACAATAACTAACAAGTATGAACAAATAGGCTCATATGCACTAAACTATTATTTCCATGGCACTAGAAGTCATCGTGTTCAACCGTCTTGTTGGTGTTGATCTTAACCATACTCCAAACTATAAAAATAAAACAGACAGTGAAACTGACTGATAACTTTATTGCTTGCTCATCCGATGTAACCTGCAAAATGATTCGAAAATGATTCGAAAATCACAAACGCACACATTTTACCCGAATGAAAAGACGAAAAATCTCTTGGGAACTATTTTCATGGCCATTACTTGACACCATGACACCTACATGGCGTAAGAATATCATTCAAATTCAAACAGGAAATCCCAAATGAATATTTCTGACATACTGTTGACACTTTGACCCACTTGGAACCGCAAGTACACACACCTCCGATTATATCTAGATTTATCGGTAATTAGGCGGACAGAAAAGGACAATAACCATTATGATGAGTCTGTTTTCCTCAATAAGAATCTTTCATTCAAACTGCTTTCATCAATAAAGTGACATCATTTTCCCATATCTACTGAGTAGACCGTTTTTCTAGTACTGTCATTTATATTGTCACTGCGCTTTTGAGGAAAAAAATGTGGTAAAAGGAGAAAATGCTGGTAACCAGCATTTTCTCCTTTTCCCAGAATATTTACCACCCTATAAAAGACTAATTTTATATGTTCTGGGTAACAATTAATTTGTCGTTTGCAAATGCTTTCAGTTTGGTAAATCTTAAATTTTTCGTATGGTAAAGAGTTAAATGCCGTATGTCTCAGTAATGTCAATGTGCATTATATGCCCCATCAAGATGCCTTCGCCACATATGCCTAGTCTGTCTAATTTTGCTTTCTTGCGACTTGTCGGTCGTAATATAGTAGATAGGTCTTTGTTCAGTGTTAGAATCGTTTCAAGTCTGCCCGAAAAGCTCGAGTGGTATCCTGTGAAAATTGTAAGTGACAAGTCTCGGCACACTTGAGGGTGTTGGTTCTTGCCCCACTGCTGGCCAACTAAAAATTTACTAATAACCTTTCGGTTGAGATGTTAAATCTAGGGTCCGGAGAACGGTGCTATACACCAAGTACCTTAAAGAACCAGGCGTAAGATAGGATGGGTTTCGTTCTTTATCTTGCATCATCCCCCATGACAGCCTTCTAGGGGCGTCACCAATGTGGGCAAACGGTGACGACGATAAATAAATGGAAAATAATCAATTAGAATCGTGGGACTTATCCTATGGAGGCCGGGGTTATTCTCATGACGTTTCATTCCATTCAAGTAAGTGCCGCTTATAGGTACAAAAGGGCATTGACTAAGTATGTTTCAAAAAAACCATTAGAGCACATTTTACAACTTCGCTTGCCATTGTGACCAGTGTCGATCAATACCAGACTGCACAAAAAGAATGGCAAGTGCAACATTGAAAGTGCTCTTATTTGGGAGTTTAATGTATGTTTCGTCTATTTCGCGCTCTAAAAGTAAAGGTATAACAAAAATAAGGCCAGAAAGCAGCCCCAAGTGATTGCCACTGCATCATAAATGTCAATCTATGAATAAGATAACGTGAAATGTCACAAAAGTCACCGAATTTAGGATAGCATTTCACCCTGGCAACAAATTTAAATGACAGTCACTGAACTTTCATGAACAGTGTTATTGCGTTTACTTTTCGTCGCTCCGATACATCTTGTTGAAAGTGATGCGGTCAGTTCTTCCGGTTTATCCGCGTATCATTGATTTTGCAGTCTCTTGTTGGTCCAAACTCTCCGTTATAGCTCATTATTACCATTTTACCAGGTGACAATTTTTTTGACCTGTCCAAGTTAAAGGCATTTGCTGTCGACAACCTAAACATGAATCAATGGCCTTTGTCATTGAAAGGGGAGAAAATATTGTGGGAAAAGGACCAACTGCTGGTTACCAGCATTTCTCCTTTCCCCTTATTTCCGAAACCCTGTCCCTAAATGTCGTAATACGTGGCATTGTTTGGTAGAGAGGTAAACTCTGATGGATTTCAAATAGATAACGACAAAATATTTCCATAAAACGAAAATTGGACTTTTGTGTGAAAAAAGATATTCGTATTACTGAAATGCTCAAAAAGTCCCTCCGCTATGCCTTTGTCCAGGGCCTGTATATTCTCCAGCCATTCCTAATTTTATTCTCAGACTTTCAGACTTATTTTTAAGATTTAAAAAGTAACACAACTTCTGATTGGTTGAACCAAATGGTTAAGTCAATCAGAAGTTGTGTTATTTTCAAATTTAGAAAATTCTTGAGAATAAGACGAAGAATGTTCCTAAGAATGATTGGTGAATACGGGCCAAGGAGATCAGCAGATACGATGCTTTACCCTTTAATAAATTGATAATTCCGTGTTTTTCTACTCTCAGGAAGGAAATTTAGGATTATATTGTGGGAAAAGCAGCTTTTCCTCTTTTTTCCGCACTCTTTTCTATTCTTTCGAAAACAGATCTCCTCATTTTAGCCACAATCGATTCGTCGTATGCAAATGCTCTCAACATTATTTTAAACTTATGTTGTATGATAAAGGATTAAGCGCTTTGTCATTTATTGAGGAGACAGGGCAAATTCTTGCAGAAAAACTGTTAATTCCATTTAGCGATTCTAATGCTTTGGTAGTTGCCTGGTTCCTGTGCAAGGCTTATTTTGATGTATAATCTACATACATATGAGCCATGCTCCGTGAAAATGGAGCTTAATGAATTTGCAAAATGTATCGACCCATGTCAGCCTGCGCAGTCCGCGCAGGCTGACATGGGTCGAAACATTTTGCTATTTGTAAATTTTCTGCATGTCCAAGGACCTTTCTACCTCATGATCCAGTTGGTTGTTGAACCAAACGGATTTTACGGATCCATAATCATGTAATGACTTGCTTAGAATGATGCATCACGGATATACGTTATGCCTCCTTTTTGCCAGAGCAATACTCATGTGTATACAGACGCGAGGAAGAAGACCCAAGTGATTGTCGCTGCATCATAAATGTTGATATATCAATAACAAAACGCGAAATGTCACAAAAGTCACCGAATTTTAGATAGAATTAAACCCTGTTCACAAATTCAAGATAACAGTTATTGAATTCCATGGACAGTGCGGAAAGTTTTGGGTTTACTTTTCAATGCGACGACACAATTTGCAGATAGTCATGCGGCCACCGTTAAGCAATGCAGCAAGTCTTAAATAAACACCAACAGGAGCATCAACAAGCTGTTGTACCAAAATGGTATCAATGCTGTATCATGTACGTAAATGCATCAGGAATAAAGAGGATTCAATTAGTACGCTAATGCTGTGTTTCCGTGAAATAAGTGAAAGCCGAGCTCCGTTATGAGAATAGCTAAAGTGTAAAATATACGGGCTAAAAGGTCAATTAAGCCAATTTTGCTATGAACAATTAGAGAACAATTTGCACATATCTGACGTCAACAATATGATATTAGAGAATCGGCAGTGGGTAGAACATCCTAGTCGTTATCTGCTTTATGGTAAATGAGCCATTTTTGATCAGCCTTTTCGTAAACGGATACACAGATATCCTTTGTACTGTGTAAGTATATAAAATGTCACCAAGTTATAATTCACTTTATGCTATCATTCAGTCCTGATATAATCATTGTCTTTTTGTATCATAATTAAAGGACATAAGTGCTAATTACGTCCTTATGTATATGGTACAAACATATGAACAGTGCTCCGACAAAAGGGGGTTTAATGCATTTCCGTGATGGATGATACCAAGCAAGTCTTCATATGATTATGGTTCCATAAAAACCAGTTTGTCTTACAAACGACTGAATCATGGGGTATATCATGGGGTATAACTGGTCCTAGGATATGCAGAAAATTAATGATATACACCAATAACAAAAGGTATCTACCTAGGTAAGCCTGCGCGGACTGCGCAGGCTGACCTGAGTCGATACCTTTTGCAAATCCATTTAATTCCCTTTTAAAAGAACATTATATGGAAACCTCATTTGAAGCTCTATCATTTTGTTGTAATTTTATAGAAATCGGACCTTATTATATTGCCTCATACAGAATATAACGCTGGATTAAAATACAATGTAAAAAAGTTGCCTTGTCGTGAATTTAGAAGCACAATTAGCGCATTAAAAAAGCTTAGTAGAAGATGACTAGTCTCAGTTATGTCACGGTGACAGGTGACCTGTTCTTGCCTTTCCTCGGTTTCACCTATACTAGACTGTGGCCGTGATTAGGGGTTTAGGATCACTATGCACTCCCTATCGAGACTGCTGTTGATAACTCTTCTAGGTTGCTAAGCGCGACTAAATGCGCTTGTGCCGAGTGTAAACCAAGAACAGGCCGCACAGACCGTGCACTTTTATCCTTATCTCAATGTCTCATTTTCCTGGGAAAAGGGTTTTAATGAAACCGAAATACCTGGATTTTTAGCTATCTGGAGATTTTCATTGGATGTTTTTTAGCAGTTTATGAATTAATAATGAAGGATAACTTTATTCTATAAAGTAGCAAAAGAATCATTCGCATGTACCCATTTTTCTACAGTACGCACTTGCCTATCGTGTGTTAGGGCGTTGGCCTTACTGCATGCCAGCAAGGCAGAACGAAGCGTTCTGGCCGTTGCCTTCTTGCAGTGTAATCGCAGACAAGTCTAAGACTCTGTGACGTCGTAGATTTACATCTGCTGACAAATTTCAGACAGGGGATTCGCGCCATTAGACGCTTTGGGATTCCATAATCTTATATTTAATCTGTTTGTGTCACCCACGACGATTTTATTCGTATTTTCCAATTCCTTGCAAGTTTGTGTCGTTGGCCGTAGATTGTCTCTGTGGTTAGCATCATAGATGTATGAAGGTTTGCAAAGGGGCTGGGGACTTTTTAATCCAGCACCAAACAGTCTCATGATTCATAACCATGAGAATGAAGTTTTACAAACGCACTGTAGGAAAAGGACATTGAAGCTAGTAATCTATAGATGTTTATAGCAATATATATTTCAAACAGCATCGAAGTATTTTTGCCATGTCGGGGTATAAAACAGCAGAAATAAAGAAAGGATCAGGAAACAGTGAACAGTGTTCTGTTTGATAACTGAAACAACCTTTAAAACGGCGTGAAATTTCATACAAATAACCTAGTGGGGAAATAAGATCACCGGTGCCCCATCGCTGCACAGGTTATTTTACTTCTTTACAAAACGACCAAAGTCTTAACCTATCTCAAAGGAAAAGAAAGGATATTTTAAATGTTGCACAAATGAAGGAATTTCCTTATTGAATGACCAGAACACATAGAAGGAAAAGGAGAAAATGCTAGTTACCAGCATTTTCTCCCTTTTCCCACAATATTTTCAAAGGCTTTCTCATCTAGGGTCATGGGGGGGGGGGTGTTAAGGGATTAGCGTATTAATGTCAAACTTTTGCCCTCCATTTCAGTTTAGATCCCGTATTCGGTAGGAAAACCAAAGAGCTGGCATAAAATCAATCAAGGCTATAATAAAAATCTATTTGAGTTGCTATGGAGGGTATTTTCAGCAGTCCAACAAGCTTGAGTTTAACCCGTATCCTGTTAAATAAAAGAAATGAGCTATGTTCTGTGGAAAGGGGGCTTAATGCGTCTGCGAACAGTATCGATCCAGGTCAGCCTGCGCAGTCCGCGCAGGCTGACCTGAGCCGAAACTTTTCGCTACTAGTCAATTTTCTGTTTGTCCACGGACCAGTCTACCTCATGATTAAGTCGGTGGTTAAAAAAAGGGGCTATTATGGATTCATAATTATGTGATGGCTTGATTGATATCATTGATTATGGAGATGTATTAAGGCCCCTTTTGCCAGAGCGTGGCTCAAATAAAACTTTCAAGCCTATAAAAATTTTGTCATTTCAAAGGTATTTTTTGATGGAAAGATATCTCTTTATCGGACAGCGTAGATCAAAAATCAGACTGCACGTTCTGTGCAGTCTGATCTTGATCTACACTGTCCGCAAAAGGTCAGTGAGTCGTGATTAGCAACCTAAGGGTTAAATGTTCGGAGCTGACAGAGTTAACGTCAAAACTTTTGTCCTCCATTGCAGTGTAAATCCAGCATCCAGTAGAAGAACCAAAGAGCTGTCATGAAGCTTCAGATCTCCGCACAGTTTTGTGTCAAAGTCGTCATATTTTGTGTCACAGTCCTCGAACTTTTAAATATGTGTGTGGCAGCGCCTTTAGATTCTTATTACCCCACAGACGATAGTGACGAAGTCTCCATGCTGACAAACCCACAGGTAAGAATTGCCTCTGTCTGTACACTTTACTATTAAAATAGTTTTTCGTTTATTCATTGTCTCCACGTTGGTTAGCGCAAAATACAGGTCGAAACCCACCCTAAGTTACACGTGGTTCTTTAAAACGTGCTCGGTGTATAGCACCGTCACACGGGACCTAGGTTTAACGTGTCATCCGAAAGACTATAAGTAATTTTTAGTTGGCCAGCCCTGCGAATTGAACACATACCATCCAATGCCCCGAGATTCGTCGCTTACAAGAGTCACACCCTATCACTTGAACTGTTTTGGCTGATTGCATTGTATCAAATAGTAAGATTTCATCATGTGTCATTAAATAAGGAGAGGGGCAGATATTCCGGGGTAAAAGAAGGATTTCCGCAATCCCACGGCCAAGACAAAACACTGCATCTTTGAATAACGATACCTACCTTCCTGCACAATCTAAACTACCTGAATCAGCTACAAGAACTAGGACATTCCTGGAGAAGGAATGACATTGTACTGGTGGCTGACCTAGGTAGAAGTGAAATGCACACCTGTGCTAACTAAAACCCCCAGAGACATGGCCGCCTCAAACCGCAATGAAACCAACAACTTTGATCTCATGGACTTCTCAGAATCCAAAAGCCTTTGAACAGGAGCAGAATGTTGTACACATGCGCTTCAATCAAATTGTCCAACAGTATTCGCCACTTCCAAAGCTGTCTTCCTGCCGCTATCAAAATGCTTCATCATTATTCAGTCACATGTTTATAGTTCCGGTTGACCATACCAAACATCTTCAGAGAAAAATACCTTAAACTTTTGAACGACTGGACATTATAAAGCTGCGCATCCATAAAATAGTTCTGAAGTAACCGTATGTTCTAAAAATGCTTTTCGCTTTCACAATGCTATTTTTTATCAGTGGGTCGTTGGAATTCCATATCGGTTGATCAGCAAGGATAAGCACGCTCATCTTGCTTTAACTCTTTACCAAACAATCCCGGGTTTTCACGACCCTGCGAACGAAGCCTTTTGAAAACATTGGGGGAAAAGGAGAAAATGCTGGTAACCAGCATTTTCTCATTTTCCCACAATGTTTTCTACCCTTCCCAAAACAAATTTCAATTTTTGTGTCACATTTATATTGTTGTCTGCAAATGCTTTCAATTTGGACCAGTCTAAAATTTTGTCGTTCGGTAAAGGGTTAAACACTTCGCAAATGACATTTAGTCCACGAAACACATGATGTGGATTAAAAACCGAAAGTTACACGATTTGTTCCTAATGTGACTTCTGATGCCACCAATCATAAGAGAAACACGTGTAATCAAAGTACATCTTCTAAATTTGTATTTGACAATGTCTATCTTAGTTCAATGATTGGCGATGGACATAAATAGACACTCATAAATATTCAAAGCAGTAAACAAGTAAGTCTGTGACACTTTCCAATGACTGTTACGGGTCTTGTTGGCAGAAACTAGTTTTTGATACGCATCAAAATCCAACGATTCTTTCAACTAAAATTTGCCCCGAAACGGATTTTACAACAATTGTAAAAAAAAGAGGTAATAGCTTGTTGCAGACATTTACTTCTCTTTCGGTATCGTCCGAAAAAGATATCACTTTGGTTTTCTTAACATATTTCCCCTCAGAGACACTTGTACCAATAATGTCTATATATAGCTTGTAAGCCCCCATCATACTAAAAGACAACAAAGACCTTACTGTTTTCCTAAAACTTGACACACCCAAGGACGCTAGGATGACATGAAGGAAGAAAAGGAGTTTTCAGTTTTGTCTTACGTCTTCACTAAGCCCCTGTCAGGATATGACTGTGTCTGAATGCGCCCTATAGCTCTACGTTTTGTGACGCGCTTGATCAAACACTCCACGTCTTTTGCGATTTGACTACATCCATTCTTTGACCTTTCACACCGCACCACGCACTTACTGCGCGTTTACCACGATATAAGTACGCCCTTCTTGCTTATATATATGAGCCATTCTCTGTGAAAAAGGGGCTTATTGCATCTGCTAAAAGTATCGACCCAGGTCAGCCTGCGCATTCCGCGTTATTGTTATCGTTATTGTTCAATTTTCTGTTTGTCCCAAGAAAGTTGGTGTATTGATCTGTAATTATGTAATGGCTTGGTTGCTTTAATGCATTCCGGTTTTTGCCAGAGCACGGCTCATATACAATTCCACTTACCATGAATGAGTGCAGAGCATACTAGATCCCTTATCGCAGCTTTACTGTTCACAGTCAGGGTTCTCTCCTTTTGTCACAATTATTTTCGAGTGTCCTGCGCTATTCTTCTTTCGTAATTGCTTTCATACGAAATGAAGACCTTAAAGGGCACGCACATGCCATCATAAACGATTATTTTGAGCGTAAACAGTTACTGAGAATAGAACACTCCCCCACGTCTCACTACCAATCATGGACGATTAATTACGAGTAAATGCCAGTAAACAACCATGGCTTAGCGTAACCACTTATAAAACAATTCCGTAATTTTTCGACCCTGAGGTAGACGGCTTTTGAAAACATTGCGGGAAAACATTGAAAACATTCTTGGGAAACGCAGAAAATGTTGATAACCAGCGTTTTCCCCTTTTCCCTCAATTTTTTTCTAACCTTTCAAAGAAAAAATATTCCACTGGTTGTCTGCAGATGCGTTCAATATGAACGAAAGTTAGGTTTTCTGATCAAGACATGTAGATCATGTCCAGTTTTTTTTTTAATGGTGGTGTCATCGCATGGCTTGTATCATTCCCCGTTTTATCATTTTTCAATGTGGGAAAAGAAGCGCTTGCTTGTTCTAGACCATTGCTCTTTTATCTTTTTTTTTTTAATTTTGCATATTACTAAAAGAAGTTTTCGTTTAGATAATCGTCTTTGTTTTCGTCTGTACTAAATTTTCGGCTTCCCTAGTAAAAAAGAAAACTGTGGTAAAAGTCACTTCTTTTGCAGACAATAAATCTTAGTCTTGCTCAATTGGGAGAGAGTCAAATGATAAAAATATGCAAGGCATCACATAATTAGGGATCCATAAAATCCATTTTGTCTTACAACCGACGGTAGCATATGGTATCATATGGTAGACTGGTCCTTTGAGATACAGAAACTTGACCACTAGCGAAAAGTTTCGGTTCAGGTCAGCCTGCGCGGACTGCGCAGGCTGACCTGGGTCCGATACTTTTCGCAGATGCATTAAGCCCCCTTTTCGCAGAGCATGATTTGGCTCTGTTGGTTGATTAAAAGTGCATCACATTCCCGAGTTAAAACGACCCTCTGGAAGATGGCTTTTGAAAACAATGTGGGAAAAGAAAAAAATGCTGGTAACTAGCATTTTTTTCTTTTTCCCCTAATGTTGTCTACTTTTTCTCGAGACAAATCTCATCATTTGAGTCAAATATATTTGTCGTCTGCGAATGCTTTGACTTTGGACCAGTCTTAAATCTTGTCGTCTGGTAAAGAGTAAACAGAATATATGTTGATTTATTTTCTACTCATTTATTTGTTGTTTATTTGTTTGTTTATTTGTGGCCGTTCCCCTTTCTCTCATTATAATCTTCACTCATTTGAAGCTAAAGGAGATGGTGGTGAACTCTTGAACAAGAGGACACCCAGGTGTCATCTCTTATTTAGAAGGCACGGTCAATATATGAATTATCAAATACCTTTGTCTGGTACATTTATTTCCCAAATCCTAACCTTCTACGCCAAGGCAGGAGTCAGATGGGTATCCGGTTAAATTTATATTTAGCCATCTGGCGCCTCATCACTGGTCATATCAGAACGACCCGCCTCTGCCATCGGGACTCAAACCTTCTACCACAGCTCCCTAAGTGGATACGGAGACCGACTTTACGTAGGGATTCAGGCTGAAGTCTATCGGCTGACCCAAGCTATTTGAACGTTATAAACCTTTATATAAGAAGTATGGATCCATAAATCAATAACTGAGCAATGCTCTGTGAAAAAGGAGCTTAATGCATTTGCGAAAAGTATCGACCCAGGTCTGCGGACGGCGCAGGCTGACCTGGGTCGATACATTTCGCTATTGGTCAGTTTTCTGTATGTACAAGGACAGTCTACCTCATGATTAACTCGGTTTTTTTTTTTTTTTTAAGGTAGCTTTTATAGATCCATAATGTTGTGATGGCTTGCTTGGTATATTGTATCACGGAGATGCATTAAGCCCCCTTTTCACAGAGCACGGCTCATATCTTTAATGGCTTTGAATGTCTGTCGCCAAACTCCCATTGACCCCTCCACTTAACAGAAATAGTTACTGGGCAGTTATTGGGTTTCATTCACTTCAAGTGCCATCTGGAAATTGCAGAGATTTAGAGTTATCCCCTCAAAGTGCTAAACCCTTAGGCTGTTAAGCGCGATTCACTGACCTTTTGCGGACAGTGTAGATCAAGATCAGACTGCACAGAACGTGCAGTCTGATCTTGGATCTACACTGTCCGATAAGGAGATATTTATCTCCGAAAACTAAGTTTAAAATAGCATTATTCGTTTTTTTTACTGTCGGCTTGAAAGTCCTGTTTGACTTATTTAGCAGGATGAAGGGTTAATGACTTTCCCATATACAGTGGATATTTACAGCTTTACTTGCTTTAGCCGCAAACGTACCTTCAGATCAGACAGCACTAAAACTGCAGTCTGATCTTGGATTTACATTGTCCGCTTAGATATACTGATCAAAACATCCCTTGAAATTGAAATATAAGAGCGGTGTTCTGGCAAAAGGGGACGTAATGCTTCTCCGTGATGCTTTACATGTATATCAAGCGAGTCACATTATCATGGATCCATAAAATCCATTTTGTCCTAAAACCGATTGAGTCATGATCCAGACTGGTCATTTCACGTGCAGGAATTGTGACCAATGGCAAAAGATTTCGACTGAGATCAGCCTGTGGGGACGATCAAGGCGTTTCTACTGCGCTGTAGACGTCCATGCAATAATTCACAGCGTACTGACCAAAATTTCTCAGCGTGGCGGAATCGTCCCCTAGTGGAATGGGGGTTCAAATTTTACTTAACCCTTACCTTGCTCAATAAGTGAAATGAAACTTTCAAGACGATAATAAAAACCAAAATTTATTCCCTTATCGGACAGTGTAGATCCAAGATCAGACTGCACGTTCTGTGCAGTCTGATCTTGATCTACACTGTCCGCAAAAGGTCCCGGAGTCGCGCTCAGCAGCCTGATAGTTAAAGACTTTACACATTAGGGACCGGGATTTTGTGGTCGAAGATATTAGGTATTTTATCAACGACATTCACTTCACTAATTATTGAGACAAATATCAATGCTATCTTCTTTGGATCACCAATCCTCCGCTGTTTGCCTGTAAAATCACATCAAGACAATGTTATAAAGATCTACTAAATTATTGTTTTAAATCAAATCACGGCTAAATTGTTTCCACAAGAGAAATAAGTTAGAAACTCTGTTACCATCACGTGATCGTTTAGATAAAGCTTCCGGCAGTAATGCTATGCACACCAAAGAGGATGTTTTCAAAATGTTTTAATATAGTCAATGATGTCTGGATTGCCTTGTGAGATTGTATCAGTTGCAAAAAAACGTATTTGAATTCTTTTGAGAGTAGTGAAACAAGTCGGGAGATATTGCGGTATCTATCTCCTGGGAAGATTCTTTTCCATGTCCGTAGTCTCATTACATGGCGCAAACAACTTTTGGTAATTTTGATTTGATGTTTCTGTACAGCAAACCCATTTGGAAACCTTGTTTGTACACTGTCATGGGAAATGCGTATCTTCCTCTTGCAACTAAATATGAGCCATGCTCTCTGAAAAGGGGTTTTAATGCATCTGCAAAAAGTTTCGACCCAGGTCAGCCTGCGCAGTCTGTTCAGGCTGACTTGGGTCGAAAGTTTTTCATGTTAAAGGACCAGTCTATCCACAGATTCAGTCAACTTTTATATTAAATGGATTTTATGGATCGACATTCATTGATGACCTGCTTGGTATCATGCATTACGGAGATGCATTAAACCCCTTTTTTTCATAGCATGGCTCAATTATCTTTTTGACTATGAGTTATGTGTACAGTCTGAAAGATAAAAAAGAACAGGAGACGAAAGAAACATTTAATGCGTATTTTCCGAGTGCATCTTGATATGGACATGCGCTGTAAAAAGGGGGTTTAATGCATTTGCAAGAGATATCGATCCAGGTCAGCCTGGGGAAACGAACAAAAGAAGGAAAAAAAATAGAAAACAATAAAAGAGAGAAAAGGGGAAAGCGAGGAAAAAAGAGGGGGAAAAAAAGACTTTTTCCACTGTAAATTAACTTATATAATCAATGAAAATATGAGCAATGGAATCATGTATTGTATCCTTATAAAAGTTAATATATAAGTTAGAAAAAAAGAAATGTTAGCTGATAAAGAGTGAAAAATCTTTGGACGAATATTATCCTATTAAAATTGCACGAGAAATGGCTACCGTGATTAAACGCATTACGTCATAATATGATGGCAGCATTGAAAGTGGCTAACAAAATCTACATTGGGGAAAAAATTTAGAAAATCTTCCACGATTTGGGGGAGCGAGAAAGAAAAGGGCTACAAATGTTAACCCTTAAAGCTCCCGCTAAGACTATAGTTGCCTGTGCTGCCAATGTAGATCAAAATCAGACTGCACAAAACATGCAGTCTGACTTTTTATCTACTATGGCCGCTTTGTGGAGTTATTTTGGACAAGAGCAGCCTTAAAATTGCTATTTTCGCGGTTTTATTTCTATACTGAAAAGGTTCGTTTGATCTCTTCGACACTCTGGGGCAACGTTTAACAGATCTAACGTGTTTTCATTAGATGTCGGATATTACAGTGGACTCTTTTCGGCAAACTTGTACAGGCCATACTTCTGGCGCTATAAAAGAACAAATTAAGCCTCAACCTAATAAGCGCGACTCACTGACCTTTTGCGGACAATGTAGATCAAGATCAGACTGCATAGAACGTGCAGTCTGATCTTGGATCTGCACTGTCCGATAAGAAGATTTTTTTTCTCCAAAAAATGAAATAACATTAGTAGGATTTTTAACTATCGGATTGAAAGTTTTATGTAACTCTTTACCAAACGACAAAATTTTACACCAGTCCAAATTGAAAGCTTTTGCAGACGACAAAATAAATGTGACTCAAAAATCGAAATTTGTCCTGGGAAGAGTAGAAAACATTGTGAGAAAAGAAGAAAATGCTGGTAACCAGCATTTTCTCCTTTTCCCACAATGTTTTCAAAGGCTTCTTCCTCGGGGTCGTTAAAAGTCGGGACTGTGTGGTAAAGGGTTAAAGGTATGTAGCAGGACAAAGGTTAATACGTTTTTCAGCCACTTTGCTTTTCTTTGTGATTTTTTTTTTGTACATGTTGTCAACGGTGTTGTTAACGTTGTAGTATTGGTTCTCGATTGACCTTTTACCAAACAATCCCTACTCGTCACGAACCTGGAAAAAAGGGCTTGTGGGAATAGGAAAAAATGCTAGTCTGAAGCATCATCACCTTTTCCTACGATGTTTTCTATTCTTTCAGGTACAAATAGTTGCATTTGATCCACATTTAATTTGTCGTCATTCTGAATGATGATGATGATGATGATGATGTAGAAAAAGACTGTTCGAAACCTCAATATTTTTTAAATCTTTTGCATACTTTTGCAAAAAAAAAAAACGATTGCCCTTCAGCGAACTTGATGCTGTAATACAGTTTTGTCTGGCTGTACTCTTTGACAAAAACTCTATTACCACTGTATAAATAAGTTATGAGATAAACTTGTTGTTGTTTCTGTCTCTGTAGCCATCAAAAGAAAAAGTTTATCGACTTTTTTTGGCGACGGCTAAAATCACAATTCAACAATAAATGAAGGTGCTGTTTCGACACAGTCTAGGATAAAGTAGATGACGGTGTGGATCCACGTTCTCTCGTTTTGATCAGTCTGATCTTGAATTAAGCGTCATTAGAGTTTCTCAAGTAACCACGTGCGCCAAAACAGTTACGTTGTATCAACAGGGTAAATGAGGTTGTTTGCGTGGGACATTTCTTGGAAAATTCGTCATTTTGTTGCGTTGGATATTTCTTGGAAAATTCGTCATTTCTGGTACATCATGTCATGATACAAATCTGCCAAGCCTTATGCCAGAAATACTTATTTAACTCTTAGGCTGCCAAGCGCGATTCAAGGACCTTTTGCCGCAAGTGTAGATCGGTATCAGACTGCACAGAGCGTGCAGTCTGATCTTGGATCTACATTGTCCGCTCGGGAGATATTTTTCCCAAAAAACATAACTTTGAAACAGCCATATCTGGGTTTTTACTTTCGACTTGAAAGTCTCATTTTAGTTATTTAGCGGCTTAAGGGTTAAATCTTTACCAAACAACAAAATTTTGGACTCGACCAAATTGAAACCATTATCAGTTCACAAAATAGATGGTACTCATATGATGATTTCTGTCTTTGATGGGGTAGAAAACATTGTGGGGAAAGGAGAAAATGCTGGTTACCAGCATTTTCTCCTTTTCCCACAGTGTTTTCAAAAGCCTTCTAATTCAAGGTTGTTAAAACTCGGGGTCGTGAGATAAAGGGTTAACATAAATTTGTTCTCGCCATTTCATAACCATAAACCCCTTCCTACAGATACAGATGACCCATTCTCGTCTTAATTAGGAAATTATTGGACTTTTAAAGTGCGCTCGATTCCAAATATGGTTTGAACTATTTCCTGTCCGGTTATGGCCTAATGTGAAAGTAATCCGCCGGAAGTGTAAGGTGTATTAATCGATAAGAAAGAAACAAACTAACCGTTTAGGGAGCTTGAAATGATTCTATGCGGTTTTGCGGACAGTATAGATCAAGACCAGGATGTAAAGAAGGCACAGTCTAATCTTTGATCTACAACATCTGATACGAATAGTTTTCGGCTATAGGAAAGTTTGAAATCGCAATATTTTGGGTGTTACTATCGCCGGAAGTCTTCATTTAATCCTCTTTAGCAGTTTTAGGATTAAAATACTAAAATTACAGTGGTTTGTGCCATCGTCATCATGGTGACTTCTGCCTGTGCTTCTAATTTTGATCGTGGCCATAATTTATGACCATCTGAAAGAAATCTGCAGCAGACGACTTTGAAAACATCCTTGTAAATGGAAGGGGCGTTAACATTAATTGTGTTAAACATACTACTTGAATACACGTAGAACATTTGTGACATCTCTGTTTTGTTACAATGTTCTTTACAGAACTCTGCCCCAAGACCAATGTCTAAATTCAACAACCATTCTTAAGAACATTTTTAGTCTCATTCTCAAGAGTTTTCTAAATTTGAAAGTAACACAACTTCTGATTGGCTAAACCAAATGGTTTAGCCAATCAGGAGTTGTGTTACTTTCAAATTTAGAAAATTCTAGCGAATAAGACGAAAAAAGTCCTCTAGAATAGTTGGTAAATACTGGCCCAGAAGTTGTGTGTACAGTATCTCATTTTCTCGAAAGCCGTAAATATGCAAGAGTGCTTGGTGTTAAACCCTTTATCAAACAATCCAATGTTTTTACGAACCTGAGGAGGAAGCCTTTTCAAAACATCATTGGAAAAAAAGAAAATGCTTGTGACCAACATTTTCTTCTGTTTCCAAGAAGTTTTCTATCCTTTCAAAGACAAATCCCATCGAGCCAGCCACATCAAAATTGTGATCTGCAAATGCTTTCAATTTGGACAAGTCTCAAAATTGTGTTGTCTAATAAGAAGTTAACTCTTAACCCTTTTACCAGACGACAAAATTTTAGCCTTGTCCAAATTGAAAGCATTTGCAGACGACAATTTCAGTCTGGTTCAAATGGTACAATTTTTCTTTGATAGGGTAGAAAACACTGTGGGAAAAGGAGAAAATGCTGGTTACCAGCATTTTCTCCTTTTCCCACAATGTTTTCAAAAGGCTTCTTTCCCAGGGGCGTCAAAAGGCGGCATTATGCGGTAAAGGGTTAAACTGCGAATCTCACTGACCTTTTGCAGACAATGTAGATCAAGATCAGACTGCACATCTTGGATCTACACTGTCCGATAAGGAGATATTTTCACTTCCAAAAATAAGTTTGAAGTAACATTATTCGTGTGTATACCATCGAATTGAAAGTTTTATCTAACTTAATTATGCACTTATTGCAGCATGGAAAGGTGCCACTTGTATCACTGTAAAAATAATACTATTGCCGCCGAAATTTCAGCGAACTTGTTTGTAATAAATAATGCTTTATCTTCGGCTGTCGCCATAAAACTTACTGCATCATACGTAATAGCAATGGTGGTGTCCGTGCTTTCGAAGTAGTGTCCGTGGTTGTGAGGTAGAACGTCGGCCTCGTAATCAATAGGTCCTGAGTTCGACACCCGGGAGCGGATGTCAACTTTGGGACTGTTCATTGACCCATACATTCGGCGCGAGTACTGGTGTAGTTTCCAGGAAGCAGAATCGAGAGAGATTAGTATAAGTTGTAAGAACTAATAGCAATGGTTTGTTTGATTTGTGTTTTACGTCTCTTTCAAGGTTTCTCTAAACCCTGTCAGTAACATAAGCGAAGACATAGGGCTTTTGCAGACGACAATAATCCTAAGGCTTCTGAGTGCGACTCACTGACCTTTTGCGGACACTGTAGATCAAGATCAGACTGCACAGAGCGTGCAGTCTGATCTTGGATCTACACTGTCCGATAAGGAGATATTTTTTCCCGAAATAGCAAAATTTGGGTTTTCACTATCGCCTTAACCCTTAGGCTGCTTATCGCGACTCGCTGACCTTTTGCGGACAGCGTAGATCAAGATCAGACTGCACAGAACGTGCAGTCTGATCTTTGATCTACACTGTCCGATAAGGAGATATCTTCCCTCCGAAAATCCCTTTGAAACAGGAAAGTTTTGGGCTTATGCTATCGGCTTGAAAGTTTCATTTCTTTCATTCAGCAGGATAAGGGCTAAAAGTTACATTTCACTTATCAGGATAAGGGTTAATCCAAGATCAGAGTGCACAGAACGAGCAGTCTGAGCTTGGATCTGTATACTCAGTTTGTTTAAGACAAGCTATGTTTTAAAAAATCTTTCACTGAATTATATTTTCAGCTGTCGAAAGAGGCCCAGTTATGGATTTGACACTGAAAAATTTAATCATTTTACGTCTATAACTCACTTATTCATGTCTATCCTTGATTTTTACCAATATAAGGCTGGGGCTTTGAGCTGCCTTGTCAAGGGTTGGTCAAACGTGCGCCAGGACTGTGTTTACCAGCCATTCTAAATTGCATTTTAGTCTAAGCCTTAAAATCTTTCTAAATACTAAAGTAACACGTATAGTGTCAGTGGTTGTGACGTAGATAGTCGGCCTCGTTACCATAAGGTCCCGAGTTCAATACCCGGGAGCGAGTATCAACTCTGGCAATGTTCACTGTCCCACACATTCGGCACGAGTACTGGGTCCGTATTAACCAACCGTTCTTAAGAACATTCTCAGTCTTATCCTAGATTTTCTAAATTTGAAAGTAACACACATTCTGATAGGCTGAACCATTTGGTTCAGCCAATCAGAAGTTGTGATACTTTCTAAATCTAGAATAAGACAAAGAATATTTTCAAGATTGGTTGGTGAATACGGGCCCTTGTGTGTAGTGTCAGGAACCAGAACCGAGAGAGATTTGTACAAGTTACAAGAATTTATTTCTCAATCGATGTAAAATAAATATGTTTAAACTAAGTAACACAATTTCTACCAAATGCAAGCAATGAGAAATTTTGTTTCTTTCTAAATTTAGAATAAAGCTAGGACCAAATAGTTCAGGACTGTAATTTAGGATACGAAGGTCCTGGGATGTCAGCGGAGATCGAACCATAATTTCTTTATCAAACAGAAAGCTTGTCAACTGCTGAGCCGAGAAAAACCTTCAAGAGGCAACGGAAGTATTTTGCATAATCGTCGATATGGAAATGACGAAGATAATATATCAGTCATGATCTGTGAAAATGGGATTTAATGCATATGCAAAAAGTTTCGACCCATGTCAGCCTGCGCAGTCCGCGCAGGCTGACATGGATCGAAACTTTTTGCCATTGGTAAATTCCTCTGCATGTCAAAGGACCATTCTATCTCATGATTTAGTCGGCTGTTGGACGAAATGGATTTTATGCATCCCTGGTGATTTTACAACTTGCTTGATATTATGCACCATAAATATGCATTAAACCCTCTTCTTGCCAGAGCATGTCTCATATATAAATTTAAAGATGAAGTAAAATATACTAACGGTTTCCTTTCGCTAAATTATAGTTTTCAAGCGAGATATACTGCTCAATTTCGCTCCGAAACCGTCAATTTAGTTTACGCGTTGAAGGAGAGTCGTAAAATTTTTGTTGTAAAAAAATTATGAGCACGAAAACCTGTCATCTTTAGATTTTTATTGTCCGAAGTATTCATTTTTGCTGTCAATTCGCAATGTTATTGCATTAAGTTCAATCATGTGACTTCTAATAAAGCATGTGACGTCACTTCCTCCCAGCATGCAACGAGGTGTAAATGCGTCTTCGTGTAAAGAACTTCTACTGACTGAATTAAGTTACGCAAAAGAGAAATGTTTGACGGAAAGAATACACTGTCTTCAACGAGATGGAAAGCACCGTTGTAAAAATGGAAATTATTCTGTTCAGAAAGTTTCTTTTTTTCCGAATTTTGTGTTCAGAAAGTTGTCGAAGACAGCAGCGAAAAAAAGAACAACAACAACAAAAAAAACATGTACCATATGTACCAGTCTTTTTTTAATTGTTACAGCCTACATGCTTTGTAGGTTCAAAGCTTACTGCTAGCAGGCCCTGTCTCTTCTTCTTCTTCTTATCATCATCATTATTATTATTTGTATTTATCTCATTACTTATATTTCTCACAAACAGAGACTACAGTTACTAAAAGACCTCCGAGAAATGATAGCCATTGAAAATAAGAATAAAGAGGCAGAAGAGATGAAGCCCTATACATTCGACAATGAGCCAACAGGGCTGTGGCGTGTTATGCCCCAGAAACGATTTAGACCGTTCCGAACTCAGACACGAGCAGGTAATGGTAGGTACCCCTCCAATTTAAGTTTGTTAATTTTGGTGTGTATCAATGTGTATTTAGTTTTACTTATTCGTAAATATGTGTAAGATATATATATTTTTTTTTTTTTTTTCGGTGAAATATCGAAATTTATTTCATCGAGTGAACATCCTCGGCAATGTTTTCACGAGATGAAATAAATTTCGATCTTTCACCGAAAAAAAAAAAACATATATTCTATTTATTTCATGCTTCTTACCCCTTTTCGTTGGGAATTTCATCAAAATCCAGTACGTTTGTTTTTGGTAATTCCCCGTGGCGTACCCCCCTCACATAACAACGCACTACTACTTTACGTAAAGCACGAGAAATATAGCTTAAATTACGTCACATTTCCCTCTATTTGAATGGCACGCGCTGTTTACCTAGGTAACTAGTGCAGGGGGAACTACTGCTTCCGCCTTCAATTGAAGAGTAAGAAAATCTGAAATCGGTATTTTTCACTGGTCGTAACCATGAAATTTCAAACCATAATCCACCATTATTTATCGATAAAGTACCAAAAAGCATGAAATAAATAGGTATACTTCAACGGCGATATTGTGTCTCTTGTATATAAACAGCAGTCCCTTATCATAACACGGAATTGGTATAGATATACCACAAACACTGAGACACGAATGTAATTTAAACTATGGGAGACAAAATACATTTACTTCTCTTGATAGCTCTCCGCTACTTCATAGCTTTTGAATAAGTTATTACTTGTTTTTTATCCTTGATATCCTTTGCACTAATCAGGAATGCTTAGGTTTAGATATTTCCTTTAACATTTATCAAACCTCAAATTGGATCTACTTGACGCATTTCGACGGTAATAGTGTGCAAAATTCGATATACAAATATTATGAAGACCTTACATGTACATAACAAGTCATCCTACATTGATCGCAACATCTAGTAAAGCAAGGATAAAAGCTAAGGAAATCAAATAAAAAGACCCAGATGCAGTTTGGTTACCTTGTTTTTCACCTAACAAGGGAGACAATTCAGATTCACATTTTTTCTCCCATTGACTAGTCCTCTGTGTAGGGCTGTAAAGCATATGGCGGGTCTCAAGATTTGAAATTTTTTATCTAAAGCACATTTGTATTTTGGAGTTAGATACACTGATCTTAAAATCAAAGAATTTAGTTCTGTTTATGTATGGGTTATTTAACAAAATTTAATACCTGCTTTACCTATATATACATAGTAGAATTAGTGTTGCACCCCATGTGTTTTTTACCGGGTTTGATTTTCTGACGTGAATGAGATAAAATTGGGTCGAAATTAGAATTCGGCTGCTGCATACACCAACAGACTCGTCTTTTGCCCATAAAATGAACTGAACTGAGGTATCCGTTGACCTCATGGTAAGTGGGAATCTTTTGCCTAGATGTTGCTTTCAAATTTAAGAAAAACGAGAAGCGTTTAAGTTTGGTTAAAACAGGGAATTTAATGTCGAAACAAAACTTACGACAGGTTGAAAGTGACCTGCAGAGAATGGACACACAAAATCAGGCAATATTGCGTACTTCCGCCCGGGGCATGCAAAACAGCTTGCAGTCTTTGTCTCACACCTCTCACGAGAGGTTGAAACAGCTCGATCAGTAGCTGCTGCCATGAGGTTAAGGGATACCTCAGTTCATTCCATTTCAGAGACAACAGACTTGTTTGTTCTTGTATACAGCAGCCAGATTCTAATTTCCAACCCATTTCATATCATTCACGCCAGAAAATTAAACACGTTAAAAACACAGGGGGTGCAACACTAATTTTACTATGTATACTTAAACTTGTCTGCAAACTATTTGTGGTATATCTATAGAAATCAATTAGAATTTGTATATGAATATTTTGTAATTTTATATTATTATTTTCATGTTGCCTATAAGACTTATTTTAACTGTGTCAGCGCCATAGGCGAAAATAAAGGGGCTTTTGCAGACGGCGGCATAGATCAAAGATCAGACTGCACAGAACGTGCGGATCAAAATCTCTTTAGTTTCAGTGGAATGTATTTTCAGCTGTTAAAAGAGGTCGAGTTTATAGAATTCGCGCGGCAAAAGTTAACCTTTGGGTTAGTAAGCGCGAATCAACGACCGTTTGTGGACAGTGTAGATTAATATCAGACTGCACAGAACATGCAGTCTGATCTTAGATCTACACTGTCCGATAAGAAGATATTTTTCCAACCAAATATATACTTGAAATAGCAAAATTTGTTTCACTTTATTTATTAAGCGGGTTAAGAGTTATGCATCGTTCCTTAATGCCGAATGGTTAAGCACTTGCTAGGTGACAAAATATCGCCGTGAAATCATATACAACGGTCAGATGGCATTCTGTTTAAGTGTGGATAAGAAACAAAACAATGGTTTTGAAAATAACCTGAAATGGTGTTGCTCTTTTGAACCAATACCAATCGTTTTACACCAAATCAGTTACATAATGTAACTATAATTTGGTTTAAAAAAAAACAATGTATCTACTATTTTAGGTTAATTTCGAAAATAGAAAATGAAAAAATAGAAGGCTGTTATACGAAACAGATTTTGGGGATGAAAAAAACTGTGATGACTTGCTTAGTACGATACATCACGGATATGCTTTTAGCTACCTTTTGCCAGAGCATGACTCAATTATTCTACTTAATACTTAACCCTTTACCAGACGACAAAATTTTAGCCTTGTCCAAATTGAAAGCATTTGCAGACGACAATTTCAGTGTGGCTCAAATAGTGCAATTTTCCTTTGATAGGACAGAAAACATTGTTGAAAAAGGAGAAAATGCTGGTTACCAGCATTTTCTCCTTTTCTCACAATTGTTTTTAAAAGGTTCCCTTCCCGGGGGGGAGGGCATTAAAAGGCGGCATTGTGCGGTAAATGGTTAAACCACCTTTCACAACTTAATTTGCCTTTACCGCCAGTGTAGATCAAGATCAGACTATGCAGAACTTCTAACCTGTCCACTTTGCTTAGAAGTTCCGGGTGGAAAAACAAACATTGAAATGGCAATTATTTCTGTTCCCATTCCTGGACCGAAAAGTCCGTCGGGCTTATTCGGCGCTCTAAGAGTTTAAACTTGATACAGCCATGCACCCCTTTATCCCTAAACTGCTGAATATATGAAACGGAACTTTCCTCTCAATAATAAAGACCCAAATACTGCGATTTCAAAGTTGATTTCACCGGAAAGGAAATACGGTATCGGACAGTGTAGATCAAAGATCAGACTGCACGTTTTGTTCAGTCTGATCTTGATCTGCACTTTCCGCAAGAGCAGTTTAAGGGTATAAATACTGTTTTGCAAATTCAGCTCACACAAAACATGACCGCAGCTTTTCTTTCAGCCATGATTTTTTAACAGTAATCTGTTGTAAGAACGGAAAGGTCTTTGAAAGTTGAAATTTCTTAATGCCTTAAGTGATCAACACTTGAACTCTTTACCAAACAATTCCTAGTTTTATCCAACTTAAGAAAGAAAGCTTTTGAAAACATTGCGAAAAGGAGAAAATGGTGTAGCCTGATAGCATTTTCTGCTTTTCCAACGTTTCTGTTCTTTCGTAGGCTTATTCTCTGAGTCTTGGTTCATTTGTCTTCTGCAAACGATATCAATGTGGATGAATCCAAAATTTTGGCATCGGGTAAAGGGTTAATTGCGCACTATGCTCACGCATTGTCCATTAAGAAATAATACAGTATCAGATATCACGGTTTATGTTACCATTTGTCATCGTATTCTTGTTTTTATGAAGAACCAACTCTTTTACCAAACAATTCTGGCAACTATTGCTTTCTACTTCTCAGGTTACTGCTATCACTATCTCTCCTTCTACTACTACTACTACCACCGCTGTCTTTGTATTCTCGCGTTTATGAATATCTAACCCGCCACAAAATTCTGTTTTTTACGACATCAAAACCTTTTTGAAATACTAATTGAAAACAAAAGTATAACCGGTATTTTCTTCTTCTAAGTCATCTATTACTACTACTGTCCTTGTATTCTTCCGTTTACGACGACCTAACCTGTTTATCAAACATTTTCGTTTTTCACGACAATGAAATATTGATATCAAAGGAAAAGTACAATATTGATAAGCAGGACATAAGTGACCAGAATTTATACTTCTCAGTCGTCTACTTCTACTACTACCACTATTACTACTTCTGTGATAGTATTCTTCGTTCACGGTTCTGCGTTTTTTTTTTGTTTAATTTTCAACCTTGAAAGTTTTGTGAAATATTAATGATGGCTGGTAGCCAGCATTTTCTCCTTTTTCCACTAGTTTTCTATCCCATGTAATCCTTTACCACTTAGTCACGAGTTTTGACCGCCCTGGGGAAGATACCGTTGAAAACACTGTGGGAAACAGAGAAAATGCCGGTAACCAGCATTGTCTCCTTTTCCTACGAATTTTTCTACTCTTTTAAAAATAAAATCCATCAATTCAGTCACATTTAAATTGTCGTCTGCAAATGCTTTGAATTTGGAGAATTCTACATTTCTGCCGTTTGGTAAAGAGTTAAGACAAATGTCTAGGTATATGCCAAAGTGAGTTGGTTGTCTGCCAATGCCTTCGATTTGGATCCGATGCTTTCAATTTGGATCCGTCTAATATTTTGTCGTCTGATAAAAAATTCAATTTGTTGTCTGCAACTGCTTTCGATACGGGCGGGTCTAAAATGCTGTCTGGTTAAGATTTAACCCTTATCCTGCTGAATAAGTTAAATAAAACTTTCAAGACGACAGTAAAACCCGAATAATATTATTGCGAACTTTTTTTTTTAAGAGAAAAATATCTCCTCAACGGACAGTGTAGATCCAAGATCAGACTGCACGTTCTGCGCAGTCTGATCTTGATCTATTCTGTCCGCAGAAGGTCAGTGAGTCGCACTTGTTTTGTGGACGAATCCTCTGGTTGTATTATAAGGTCACGTGACGGTGAACCAACACCACAGGTAGATTGTGGAGCAATATTTCAATTGGAAACACCGATAATGCTCCTGGCGTAATATCAGGAAAAATTATATACACAAGTTTGTCGCAAATAAATTATTCAGCGATATAAACTATCTATGCATAATAAATTATTCATTTTTCTCAAGGGAGGAATTAGCAAAAATTGTCCTAACGTTACCCTATGTCACTGATTTTCTAACATTTCGGATTAACATCTATCCTTCTGAGCGGCTCGACAAATGCTTAGTTGCCTTTGCTGACATTGTAGATCAAGATCAGATTACAAAAGACACGCAATTTGATCTTTAGCAGATAATGTCCTTTATTTGTGTGAGATATTCTGACAGAAAAGCTTTGAAAATGCAATGCATTTGTCTTTGGAAGTATCCTTCTCACTTCTTTGGTACTCTAAAGATAAATACAAAAAGGTTAAATCACAGACAGCTTGGTGGAGCCATATCAACAGATCATTTTAGGTCGTTGTCGTTGTTTTTAATATTTTGTACACTTTTGGGAAATGCTCGTCGTTGCCGAGACAAGCCCTATTTTTACATTTAGGAATATATACACATGATTAAGACTCCTTTTCGGAGATACAGCAAATCATTGAGTAAAGACGCTTTTTAGACGCTCACGAAAAACAAAGCCACCCTATTTTCAACGTTTTAATTTGTAACCTTTTCCTTCAATGTTTAACCGAGATGAAGATTCTATCTTTCTCCATCATTTATTTCGAAATGGAACACACACTAACTGGAAAGAAGATACTTCCGGAAATAAATGAAGGAATGGTTTATATAGATAAAAATCAGTCCTAATTAATTAACCCGTGGTACCTACGCGGCCTTTAATCCGCAGTGGATTAAAACATAAACACATGTAATTAAAGAGAAAACCAAATTCACTAAGCATAACCTTCCTATCAAATACATCTATATGAATAGCAACACGGTCAAGATCAATTAATTTCGTTTCATTAGGAAATGAACTGAGATACATATCAGCCGAATTAATGACCACCTTGTGAATCATATAAAATATAAAAATGTATTCATTATTTTCCTGATTGGGTTTTTATTTCATATTTTTGCCCGCCAGTCACGTGGTATGAAGAGATACTCCCTATGGAAGTCATGGCTCCTTTTATCTGTAACAGTATATCCGGTACACACCATCGCATTCTGGGCGACTTCTCCTGCCATGGTCTAAGTCTTTACCAGACGACAAAATATTGTCTCCCCCATATTGTAAGCATTTAGAGACGACACATTCAATGTGGCTGAAATGGTAGAATATGTCCTTGAAAGAGCAGAAAACATTGTGGGAGAAAGAGATATTCTGGCTATCATTACCTTTATTTTTTCCTTTTCCCCCACATTGTTTTCAAGTGCTTTTCTCCCAGGGAAGCAAAAACACACAATCGTCTGGTAACGGGTAAAAGATATGACAGTATTGATTTGAAATGATGTGGAAAATTTTGCAAGAAAAGGAGTTTTTTTGTTTTTTTTTGCACTCAATTGATCCTTTTCCCAGGATATTTTCTGAATATTGTTTACAATAGTGACGTGATTAGTAGTACTTGTATCTGCACATTTTCGTATTTCCTTTTTATGCAAACAAGATTTTAATGCCCATTTAGTCGACAGCTTCTATTACGGGAAAAAAACGATTACATGTACACGTAATTTGTTCTTTTCGCACAATCTTTTCAGATATCATGTCTGAAAAAACATGTTCTATCCTTTATATACGAGTATATATATCCTTTTTTTTTTTTTTTTCATTGGAGCATCTAGAAAAGGTCTGTTTTGTACTTTTTTTTTTTAATTTTACCTTCTTGACTTCAATGGTTCAGTTTTAACAATTTTAGATCTTATCAATTTTACGTTTACATGTCTTACCTCTACGTTTAGAACATTTCAGTTTAATACTTTTATATATTTCCAAGATATTCTCTTAAACAATCAATTTTACCTTTTTAACTTCAATGGTTCAGTTTTAACAGTTTTAAATATATCAGTTTTACATTTACATGTTTTACCTCTTCATTTAATTAACCCTTTACCACACAATCCCGACTTTTAACGACCCTGAGGACAAAGCCTTTTGACAACATTGTGGGAAAAGGAGGAAATGCTGGTAAACAGCATTTCCTCCTTTTCCCACAACGTTTTCTTCCCTAGCAAAAGCAAATTCCATCATTTTAGCCACATTGAAATTGTCGTCTGCAAATCTGCAAATTCTTTCAATTTGGATAAGTCTACATTTTTGTCGTTTGGTAAAGAGTTAAAACCTTTCAATTTAATACTTTTTTTATATCTCCAAAGATATTCTCTTGAACAGTTAATACTTAGTCTGAGACTTTTGCAGTTTTGGATGCCTTCAAGAGACTTGCTCTGAATGTTGGCCATGCTTTGGTCAAAGTTACTTTTTGATTTTGTAGAATGTCAGTCAGTGCAAAAATAGTTCCACCTATTTTAACCCTTATGCTACTAAGAGCGACTTACGGACCTTTTGCGGACAACGTAGATCAAGATCAGACTGCACAGAACGTGCAGTCTGATCTTGGATCTACACTGTCCGATAAGGAGATATTTTTCTCCAAAAAAAAAAATTGGAAATAACATTATTCGGGTTTGTACTATCGGCTTGAACGTTTCATTTAACTTTTTTTAACACGATAAGGGATCATGTCGAAGTTCTAACAGTGTCACACTACAAAAATGCAAGAACTTCCCTTAAGGGATGCTTCAAGCGATGGGATAATCTGATCAATTCGGTTTTCATTAGAAAGATCGTAATTTATAACTACAATAAGGTCGCCTGTAGAGATATAAAAAGGAAAGTGAATTCGATTTTTTCAATGCACAGACTCTCTGCAAGCAGAGTAATTTTGGTTCATCAGAGGTTGTGGGGAGATGTCTTGATTGATTCTGTCGTTTGAAGCTCGTACTTAATCTGTCAAACTTTCAATTTATTATGAAAATTACCCACATTAATATCTCCTTTAAGCGTTTTATGCTAGTTAAAAAAGACCTAAGTCATTGGTATCTGTAACACGTTGGTACCCAGCTCTCCACTAACTTTTGAGTCAACCGTATTCGATGGATTGTATTTCCTATCTCAATATGATAATTAATGAAAAATGTAGACCCAAAACAACCTGTTTGATTCATAAGGCTAGCTCTTTACCAAACGACAAAATTTTAGACTTGTCCCAAACTGAAAGCATTTGCATACGGCATATTCCACGTTGCTTAAAAGATGATTTCTGTCTTTAAAATGGTAGAAAACTTTTGTAAAGAGAAAAAATGCTGGTTACCAACATTTTCTCCTTTTTCCAAAATGTTTTCGTAAACCTTTCACCTCAGGGTCGTTAAAACTCGGGATTGTTAACGGGTTATTTTACAAACAAGAAAAGCAACATAAGTTGCTGTTGTTTACTTTGCTGTTGGTATTCCGATTGCGTGTAAGTTAACTATACATACGAGCCATACTCTGTGAAAAGGAGGCTTAAGGCATTTGCGAAAAGTATCGACCCAGGTCAGCCTGCACAGACTGACCTGGGCCGAAACTTTTCACTATTGTTCAATTTTCTGTATATTCAAGGGCCAGTCTACCTAATGATTCAGTCAGTTGTTGAAAAACGGGGTATTATAGATCCTTAAGCCTTTACCGTACAATGCCGCCTTTTGACGCCCCTGGGAAAGAAGCCTTTTGAAAACATTGTGGGAAAAGGAGAAAATGCTGGTAACCATCATTTTCTCCTTTTCCCACAATGTTTTCTACCCTATCGAAGAAAAGTTGCACCATTTAAGCCACATCGAAATTGTCGTCTGCAAATGCTTTCAATTTGGACAAGGCTAAAATTTTGGCGTCTGGTAAAGGGTTAATTATGTGATGGCTTGATTGACATCATCACGACACTTCCCGTTTTTGTGCGATTTTCTATTTCATGAAAGTCTACTGTATGAAAAAATCTTATAAAGTCGTAAAGCGCAATGCATTAACTCCCCTTTTACCAGAGCATGGCTCATGTGTACATGTATTGACATTGGTATGAATTCGGCCGCTTCTCTTAAATATGTCTCTTGTCAATGTTTATTGTTTGCTTAGGTAGTTTTCTGATAACTACCAATCATTTGATTTACCTTGCCATGCGTTTATCTTACATTTTCTAAATTTTCCCACCAATTTTGTTTCTGTCCATAACAATATTGTTACTTGTAATCATTAGATGATTGTTTTATCTGAAATAAAATCATAATTATGAATAAAATGCCTAGCACACAATTCCTGTAATTGCATCATAATTCATCTGTATACACACGCAGTGAATAGAGAGAGATTTTATATACATAATAAATTAGTGTTGCACCCCCTGTGTTTTTTACCGGGTTTGATTTTCTGACGTGAATGAGATAGAATTGGGTCGAAATTAGAATTCGGCTGCTGCATACACCAACAGACTCGTCTTTTGCCCATAAAATGAACTGAACTGAGGTATCCCTTGACCTTATGGTAAGTGGGAATCTTTTGCCTAGATGTTGCTTTCAAATTTAAGAAAAACGAGAAGCGTTTAAGTTTGGTTAAAACAGGGAATTTAATGTCGAAACAAAACTTACGACAGGTTGAAAGTGACCTGCAGAGAATAGACACACAAAATCAGGCAATATTGCGTACTTCCGCCCGGGGCATGCAAAACAGCTTGCAGTCTTTGTCTCACACCTCTCACGAGAGGTTGAAACAGCTCGATCAGTAGCTGCTGCCATGAGGTTAAGGGATACCTCAGTTCATTCCATTTCAGAGACAACAGACTTGTTTGTTCTTGTATACAGCAGCCAGATTCTAATTTCCAACCCATTTCATATCACTCACGCCAGAAAATTAAACACGTTAAAAACACAGGGGGTGCAACACTAATTTTACTATGTATATAAATTGTAAAAGGTATGCGTTCTGATGGATTTACCTAATAATCTCGTACATATGACCGGCTCTCTGGTAGATGGGAGTTTAATACGTCTTCTGGATGCGTTTTACTAAGCAAGTCATTGAGCCATGCTCTGGCAAAAGGGGGCTTAATGCATCTCCGTGATGTATTGTACCAATCAAGTCATCACATAATTATGGATCCATGATAGCCACTTTTTTTTAACAACCGAATGAATCATGAGGTAGACTGGTCCTTGAGCATACAGAAAATTGACCAACAGCGAAAGGTTTCGGCCCAGGTCAGCCTGCGCGGACTGCGCAGGCCGACCTGGGTGGATACTTTTCGCAGATATATTAAGCCCTCTTTCTACAGAGCATGGTTCCATTTTGCAGATAACAAATAAAATATGCCTTAACCCTTTACCGCACAATGCCGCCTTTTAACGACCCTGGGAAAGAAGCCTTTTGAAAACATTGTGGGAAAAGGAGAAAATGCCGGTTACCGGCATTTTCTCAATTTCCCACAATGTTTTCTTCCCTATCAAGAGAAAATTGCTCCATTTCAGCCACATTGAAATTGTCGTCTACAAATGCTTTCAGTTTGGACAAGGTTAAAATCTTGTCGTCTGCTAAAGGGCTAAGAGATTGGATTTGCCTTTAAAAGGATAGAAAACGTCATTGGAAAAGGGAAAATGACGGTAATCACCATTTTCCTTTTTTACCTCGATGTTTTAAAAGAATTTCCCCTCAGAGTCGTGGAAACACAACACAGATTTACGTATCTAGTCTTCTAGTCCAAAGACCTGTAATTGACATCATTGAAATCAAAGGAGTGATAGTCCTGAAAATGGGATTTGCGCTGGATTGAAAATGCGACAAGATTTAGCGTAAAGAACATTTTTTACGCCATATTTGATAAATTTATCTGTAAAATCTGGTAACTTGGTTCAACAAGCAGGGAACAACTAGACGGACAATTGAGTACCCTGTCTTATGTAGCTTAATGACCAATGGATTACAGGAAAAAGCTATCATTATATGGCGTGCAACACACGAAAAGGGGCCTTCGGACATATACGTAAAAGTGTGACGTCCCAGATCAGCCTTTGCAGTCTGTGACTAATCCGAGACGACACTTCCCGTTTTTGTGCGATTTTCTGTTTCACGAAAGTCTACTGTATGAAAAAATCTTATAAAGTCGTGAAGCGCCTTCTCGGATAAGCCTGCGCGGACTGCGCAAGCTAATCCGGGACGACACTTTACGGTCTCATTTCGCATGTTGCGGTCCATTATTATTATCATAATGTTGAAATGACTCTTTACGAGTAAATTTTCAATTCGCCTTCATATTTTCAAACCTGGTCTACATCAAGACTAGGCACGCCGTATGTATGAATTACAGAGTCAAGTGGAACACCGGAAGTTGGCATTAATGTAACGGACTCCGAGATAAAAAATTATCTTTTGCCTGTGGAAAAAAAATAAATTAATTGTTTGTGTAACTATCTTATAGTACCATGTCTAATTTCAGGCGGTGTAGCCCTTTGCCTTTGGAAGGTGTGTCCTGCTGCCCCTTGGCTGGTATCGAAACGGCGATAGAACGAAAGTGGAAACACGCGAACAACGTCCTGCACGAAACAACAACTTTATATGTGGTTCTTTTTACGTGAATAATTACTGTACCATACTACTAACTCGGAACTGTGTCTCCAACTCCTCAACCTGTAGTTAGCGATGTCCATTGATGTTTTATCTGACTCTAGACCGTGATTTGCCTACACAGACGTGCAACTTGATCTCTGTCGAAACACAGTGAAACCTAATTAATTTTTAAGCTTTACTGTTTATGGTCAAAATGTGGAACCTCATCGTAGCTACCAGCGGCCGATGCAACACACTGCTTCATTCCGATGCGACCGTAAGGCTCTAATCGCCGTTAAGATCTCACTGTAAAAGACAGTGTAAACTGAAGATCAAAATGCACGGTTTATTCAGTCTGATCTTGATGTGCACTGTGTGCATCCGGTAGAGCTTAGCCGCCTCAGGGTTTACTTATTACCTCCTTGAATTAAAATGCTGCATAAAATTTTTAGAACCAACCTTTTGGGATTTTTTCAAATATAACCGACTTGAACTGATTCTTTATATACAGTATGTGTAAGAAAAAGTATAAGAACGATTACTCGTTACATGTTATTTCTAATTTCTTCTTTTGCCACAGTGTTTCAGAAATGATATGCAGCAAAACGAAAAAAAAAAATGTCAGAAGTAGGTGTTTTGTTAACCCTTATCCTGCTAAATAAGTAACTGAAACTTCCAAGTCTACAATAAAAAAAAAATTGCTATTTTACAGGTAATTTTGGGGTAAAAGGGGAAAAGTTTTACCCCTTTATCGGACAGTGTAGATTCAGGATCAGACTGCTCATTCTGTGCAGTCTGATTTTGATCTACAGTGTCCGCAAAGGGTCCTTGAGTGGCGGGTATCAGCCGAACGGTTAATTTCCAGGCTTTTATTTTCTAGTATATCCTACTTTTTCCTTTTAATGTATGTTAACTTCCCCCTTTAATTATTTTGTTTCGATGCTGGATTTAACTCGATATATTTTAAAATTAAAACAATGTTAATAGCTGAGTACACTCAGTAATTTTACCGTGATGTTTTTGTATTTTGTCCTATTATTATTATTATTCCCCTCCCCCCCAAAAAAAACCCAGACTTTTCGACAGGGTCGTACAAACACGGAAATGTTTGGTAAAGGGTTAAACCTTTACAAAACAATGAAATTATTCGACTGACCGAGTTCAAAGTATTTGCAGACGATAAACTATATATGGCGTGCAACACACGAAAAGAGGCCTTCGGACATATGCGTAAAATTGTGTCGTCCAAGATCAGCCTGTGCAGTCTGTGACTAATCCGAGACTACACTTCCCGTTTTTGTGCGATTTTCTGTGTCACGAAAGTCTACTGTATGAAAATATCTTATGTAGTTGTAACGTGTTGTCTCGGATTAGCCTGCGCAGTCTGCGCAGACTGCGCAGGCTAATCCGAGACAACACTTTACGCAAATGTCCGAAGGTCCCTTTTCGTGTATTGTACGCCATATATAGCTCAAATGATAAGATTTCTCCCAGGAAGAGTAGAAAATAATGGTTACAAGCATTTTCTTCTTTTCCCACAATGTTTTCAGAGCCTTAAACCTAAGGATCGTTAAAACTCGGGATCGTATGGTAAAAGGTTAAAGGAAACAGTCGATGCACAAAAATACTTAACGCGTTACCATACAGGAAGGATATTGTTATTTTTTGAAAACACTTTGAGTAAATCAACGGTTTCTTGTTACCAGCAGTTGCCCCTTTTCTGTCATGTTTCGCCATTTCGTCATAGGAAAATAAACCAAAGGACCGAGAGTCCTGAAAAGCAGATTTGTGGATTAGTATTTTGTAATGATATCAGGGAAAGAAATGTAACTGAACCATGCTCTAAGAAAAGGGTGTTTAATGCATTTCCGTGATGCAGTATAACAGACAAGTCATTACATAATTATGGATCCACAAAATCTATTTTGTAAGACAAGCGACTAAATCATGAGGTATGATGGTCTATTAATATGCGCAGACTGACCTGAGTCGATACTGTTTGTAGACGCTTTATGCCCTCTTTTCACAGAGTATAGGTCAAGTGCCTGGTCACATGTAATCTATGTTTAAGGAATTACATGGCGGAACATGCGTGGGCAAAAGAAATCGGCGATCGTCCAGCTGGGTGTTATCTTATTGCTTATGTGTACTTAATATTGATCCCGTGGACTGATAAGCCACCGAGCCCCCGTAGCGCAGTCGGTATCATACAGGACTTGAGAAGGGAGGTCGACGGTTCGAATCCCCATCTCGGCGATTTTTCCTTGCGGGGATTGGTGATAGTCATTGCGACAGGATTTATTCCCTTCTCACCCCTGATTATTGTTTCGACGAAGGTTATGTAAGAAAGCAGCCAGTGGCTTAAGAAGAATAATGTTCCAAATACGTGTAACAAACTACAGGTAAGCTACGATATAACTGAAATAGTGTTTAAAACAGCGTTAAACACCGTGCAATCATTCAAAACTAATAAGCAAGTGGATTCACCTGACCTCGTATTCGACTGGTAATTGATGTGGGACTGTTTACATGTGTGTACATGTATATACAGTGACGACCACACAGCGAGATGTAGTAGTATTTGAAAAATCTGACGATATGATGCGTAGAGTGCATGCGTATCTAGTGTATTTGCTTCAGGTCAGAACGATCAGTCAACGGAGTCACTGAACAAACTAGTCTGGATTACCTGCCCGTTACACTACGTTATTGGGTCAGGCAAATCGCAATAATGGCGGCCTCCAAGGCGACCTCAAGCGTAGCCCTACATGCTTTCCTGTTTTTCCCAATTTCATGTGACCCAGCTTGATTTGTGAATAAAATGAAATCAGTTTTGTACAAAATATACGTTACCGAATCTAAAACGTACTGTATGGGTATGTTTAAATATAGATACATTGTAATTTTTAAAAGTAGCCTTATTTTCAGACATTATATAGGTCCATTGACATTTCGGATACTTAAAGTATTTCTGATAGGTTGGTTTTCTCGCTAAATAAGAACGACAATTAAAAAAACTCACTGCTATTACTTTATTGCAACCAATCTGTTTTGAATTAAGCCTACAGTTCGATCTGATCAAGTGAAATAAAAATATCCCGTTATCTCGGCATAACACCAACGGGGGCCGCCATTATTGCGCTTTGCCTGACTCTTGAAGTACGGCGGGGTACCAGACAATGAACAAACCCGCTCAAAAGTACATTTTCCTTTCCTCTGATCATTTTTCGTCTGTTCCCTTTAACTGGCACTTAGTCATATCCAGATAACTGCATTTACACTTATGTATTCAAAACTACTCGACTGAGCGTTTTGAATTGAATGGTGCTTTCAAAAAGTCAGGTCGGAAAAAATTGTTCGAAAAGGGGCAAATGCCTATGACAAGCAGCTTTTTTGCGTTTCCTGTATTGTTTCCTGTATACCTACTAATACAGACTGATACTTTCCTTTTCTTCAAATGTTTGTAATGTGTGTACTTTTCAGTAGATTTTCAATGATTTAAAAAGGGCCTTCTTAGGAAAAGGTCAGACGACACGATTGAGGCGTAATCGACGCCGGTTTGCATTGAGTGCTGCGTTCAGAATGTGATTATGGAAAGAGATAGAAAGCTGCGGTTTAACCTCTGAGGAGATGTTTTGATCCTATTGACGGGAAAACTGGTGATTAAATGAATAATATTTCAATTGTAATAGCAATTCCGGTTCTAGTTAACTTTTTGAGTCCCTGGCACAAGACAAGTTGCTTTTGAGGACAACGTAGATCAAGATCAGACTGCACAGGACAGGTAGTCTGATCTTAATCTAATCTGGCTGATATTCGTCAAATAGTGTAATCGAAACAGTACTGAAATGAGTATCAAAGTGTGTGCATACTGATTTAAAGAGTGCCATTTAAATTATTTTGCACTGCAATGGTTTAACAAAGCACGGTAAGAGTTTAACGAGGTTTAATACAATCCGGGTGATACCGGGGTTTTCACATTTCATTCATTGCAAAATCACTTCGGTCTGTTCCGGACTTTTTTTTTTTTCATTAAATCCGTTTACGAAAAAAGGCGTCGAAAATCTTTTGCCAAGAGTACTTTTCGGGGTTTAATGATAATTGCGTGAATATTTTTTTTTTCCCACGCTGCTTTCAACAGAGCATATATTTCCGTCCTAGAACAGAGACATCTAAAATACACCTGAGCCATGCTCTGGCAAAAGGGGCCTTACGCATACCATACAAGTCATAACATATTTATGGATCCAGTAGATACACTTTCTCTAACAAATGACTGAATAGTCCTTGGACATGCCAAAACTTGACCAAAAGAAACGGTTTCTGCCCAGGTCAGCCTGCGTGGACTGCGCAGGCTGACCTGAGTCGATACTTTTTTTAACAGATGCATTAAGCCCCCTTTTCACAGAACATGCCTCATTGTGTGTGTGTGTGTGTGTGTGTGTGTGTGCGGTTTTTCGATGTCGTTGTTTCACCAGTATATGTATGTGGTTACTGGCTTGACCTCAACAGTACCTTGTCCAAGGCCACCTTCACTTAACTGGTTCCGTCAGCGTGGGTCGAATCAAGTTTCCCTGATTACGAATTTGGCCAGCAACATGCGAAATGAGACCTTCGGACATCTGCGTAAAGTGTCGTTCCGGATTAGCCTGCGCAGTCCGCGCAGGCTAATGCGGGGTGACGCTTTACGACTACATAAGATTTTTTTCATACAGTAGACTTTCGTGAAACAGAAAATCACACAAAAAAAGGAAGTGTCGTCTCGGATTAGTCACAGACTGCAAAGGCTGATCTGGAACGACACACTTTTACGCATATGTCCGAAGGCCCCTTTTCGTGTGTTGCACGCCATTTAGTACCTTCAATACTAAGCCTTGACAGACAACATTGTCATGAGGTGAATATGATGAAACTTCATCAAGTATTACTCTTTCCAAACTGTTTTTTAAAATGAAAATTTCCTGCCAATATTAACCCTTTTACTGCTAAATCAGAAAAATAAAACGTTCAAGCGCATAGTAAACACCCAAATTTTACTATTTCAAAGGTACTATGGGGAAAAATATCCCCTTATCGCGAAGTGTAGATCCAAAATCAGACTGCACGTCTGATTTTAATCTACACGATCCGCCAAAGCTCACTGAGAAGCGGCTTAGCAGCCTTAAGGGTGAACAAATAAAGTTTATGATACGTTCAAAGGATTCGCACATCATTTGGTCCCTAGTCGTCACCAGTCCCAATACCTCAAGTGTTACACCATGACACTGTAAATGTCAAATCTCTGACCACCTGAGAGTGTGGGTTCGATCCACTCGGTTGGCCTCTTAAAACCATTAACCCTTTGGCTGCTAAGCCCGACTCGCTGACCTATTGCGGACAGTGTAGATCAAGATCAGACTGCACAGAACGTGCAGTCTAATCTTGGATCTACATTGTCCGATGAGGAGATATTTTTTTCCAAAAAATAACTTTGAAGTAGCAACATCTGGGTTTTTACCATCGACTTGAAAGTTTCATTTCACTTATTTAGCAGGAAAAGGATTAAGATCACGCAGTGCACATGCTCGATCAGTTGATATATACCGTAAATTCTACCTTTACCTGTTCAGCATGGCGCATCCAACCTATAGGCATTCAACAGTAATTGGGGAATAATTTGGAAAGGAGTAGGGAGAAAAGTGTTTGTTACAACCAAAATCTCCTTTTATCAAGATGTTTTCGGTGATCTGTTGCAACGTGAAAAAGTCATCTGCACATAGTAATGAATAACTTCCTATTTACTGAAGGTGTAAAGAGATGCTACAAAATGCAGCTCGTCGTAGTGATGAATGCCCTGCGTTTTCCCAGAGGAAAAAATACCACCTGAAGACGAAATGACTAATTTTGAAAGCATTGTGGCTTTGATGAAGTAATTTCATTTTTCAGGCAATATTTTTACATGTTCATGTATTAATATTTTTCAATCTTAAATGAAATCATTTATCTCAACTTCCGAAGGAAGTTTTTCAAGTCGCTTGATGCAAAATCGCTACGACGGGCAAACAGGTATGGGGGTAACGTGGTAAAGGGGAAATATCCAGTATGTGACTGTTCTGTTAAATCGAGTGGTTGACTTTCTTGCGTTTGATCAATTGCGGTTGGAGGTCTTCGGTTTCGTCAAATGCCTTATTTAAAACATGCTAATATGGTTTTATCAAAAATATATTAGTGCAGTCAGTTAACTCTCAGCCAATCGGATGACTTGTCTTGGGGTTCAAAACACGTCATGAATCTTGAATTATTGGTGAATACTGTCCTGCAAGTAAAGGAAAGTTTTGGAAGATTGCTTTGACTGCGAAGCGCGACTTACGGACCTTTTGAGGACAGTGTAGATCAAGATCAGACTGCACAGAACGTGTAGTCTGATCTTGATCTACACTGTCCGATAAGAAAAGTTTAATCAAACCCCATAACTTCGAAATACCATCATTTAGGCTTTTTTTTTTTCCCATCGGCTTGAAAGTTTCAGTTATATAGCAGGATAAAGATTAAGACAGTCTAAAAATCTACTTGATTGGTTCCCTTTCTTATTATTTTGACCCTTGACCTGCTAAATACAACCTAGTAAGTGAAATGAAACTTTCAAGACAACAGCAAAAACCCAAATGTTGCTATTTCAAAGGTATATTTTTGGGGAAAATATCTCCTTATCAAACAGTGTAGATTGAAGATCAGACTCTACGTTCTATACAGTTTGATCTTGATCTTCACTGTACGGAGTTTATGTCCTTGAGTAGCGCTTAGCAGCCTCGGGGTTAAAATAAAACGTTTTAAAAAAACGGATAAAAAATAGTGATACAATTTATGTGATTATATGATTTAATAGAATCCAATGTTACATTTACATTTATTATTTATTAATCTGTTTAACCCTTTCCCAAACAAGCCCTGGTTTTCACGTGTCTGCCGTACAAGTCTTTTGAAAACACTGTGGGAAAAGGAGAAATTGCTCGTAACGAGCAATTTCTCCTTTTCCCACAGGGTTTTCTACCCTTTTGGAGAACTTTCTATCATTTTCATCAAAATTAAAATTGTCGTCTGCAAACTCTTTCAATTTGGACCAGTCTAAAATTTATCGTTTGGGAAAGGGTTAATGTAACATTTGAGCCATGCTCTGTGAAAAGAGCGCTTAATGCATCTGCGAACAGTATCGACCCAGGTCAGCCTGCGCAGTCCACACAGGTTGACCCGGGCCGAAACCTTTTACCATTTGGGCAATATTCTGGGTGTTCAAGGACCAATCTACCCCAGTCTACTGTTAAAAAAAAAACCAGGGGGGGGGGGGGCGATTATGTATCCATAATTATCGATAGCTTGATTGGTATCATGCATTACGAAGATGCATTAAGCCCCTTTTTGCCAGAACATGGCTCATTTATATTTATCGTATACAAATCAATACTTAATTACAGTTGTATTAACGACCCTAAAAAAATGTACACGTATTATATTCCCAACTTGCTGTCTTGATAAAAATTCACAATGTACAAAGTCTGAAAGCTTTAAAAATCATACTCTGAAAGAAAATAAATGTATTGTAAGTTAATAAGTTATTTTATAAGTCGTAGGAAAAAAATAAATTAAATGAGCCAAGCTCTGACAAAAGGGGGCTTAATGCATCTCCGTGCTACATAAATACCAGGCAAGTCACGACATAATTATGAATCACTACTATCTGTTTTGTCATATAGTCGACTGAATCCTAAGGTAGTATGGCCATGCAGAATATTGATCAAAAACAAAAAGTTTCGATCCAGGTCAGCCTGCGCGGACTGCGCAGGCTGACCTGGGTCGATGCTGTTTGCAGATGTGTCAAACCCCCTTTTCACAGAGCATGGCTCGAATTAATTAGACCAGGAATGTCCCTGGTCACTCCATTACTTCCTGAGACAAACTGGCGGCAAACACCACGGAAAAAAATCTCAGTGAAATATTAATAATCTACATTAAGCGGTCGTCAAGGTCTTATAACATACTTGTTCACTTTAATTACAATTGATCATATGGATACAAGCGAACATTTTTCGGGGAAAAAAAAAAGAAGAGATTTCTCCAGGTTCTCAGTAGCTCTGACCGGGTACCGGTAAATCAACATCAATGAGAGTGCGCAGATCTACATGGATCTAGCCTGGAACCGAACTCATCAACCGTTCTAAATTGCATCCGTTGTCTAATTTTAGATAAGAAAGTAACGGAATATGTGCTAGAGCATTTGATTTGGCCGATCAGAAATTGCGTTACTTTCAGATTTAGAAAATTCCTGACAAATAGACTAAGAATGTCATCATGAATGCAGGCCCTAGGCAGACTGGTTCTTTGACATACAGCAAATTTACCAATAGCGAAAAGTTTCGGCCCAGGTCAGCCTGCGCGGACTGCGTAGGCTGACCTGGGTCGATACTTTTCGCAGATGCATTAACCCCTTTTCACAGAGCATGGCTCATTTTATGTAAGAGGCTTCACTAAACAAGCGGGCGGCATAGATCCAAGATCAGACTGCAGGTTCTGTGTAGTCTGGCTTTGAGCTATGCCGACCTCAATAGTCCCTCTTGTTGCCTACGGCGATATAAAAGTTAAGAAAATTAACATTTAAATCTTAATAATGAGCAATACTGTGTCTCCGCGGGTCAAAAGTCCGAGCACCAGTGCCGTGATCAGCTTCCTTTAAACTTTCAAACGATTCAATTTTTTGTAAAATCCCTGGAGCAAGGTAAGCTTTCCCTTCCTGATTCTGATCACCAGACCTGATGTCACTGTTTGAAAACTTCCCGTAGAATAAGTTCAGAAAAGATCCTCTAAATGGATGCATGTACGCGTTGTCATCCCTGCCTTCTCGGTATGTAACGCCTTCTTTCACATGCCACATTTTGTGATTGCTGTCCCAGACACATATCGTCGGTACTTTGTGGTGATTAGTGTTATTTCTAACCACTGGCACACTATGATTTATGTTTGATACAGTAACAATGTTACTAAACTTAGATTTCGCTTTCGATTGCTGTAACGGATTGTATGGCTTGTCAACGTGGTCTGCCGGAAGTTTAAACGACACTGACGTGCGTTTACTTCCGGTTTTGGAGCCATGTTTGGATATGATACCATTCCGCGAATTGACCGACGTATTGCTGTTCAAACTATCTTTGGGAGAAATTACCCCAGAGTCTGTTGATGAAGGCTCCTTTTCCGCATCGCTTATCTCCTGGTCACTGTTTTTTGCTGTGTTATTACTTGCTTCGTCGTCATTTGAGTCACTCTCGAACACGTCAATATTGTAAGAGTTCAGTGTATCATCTAGGTGAGCAAGAGTTTGTTCTAAAGAGTCTCTTTCTTTTGAAAGTTCCGCGCCGTTTTCCGACAACGAAGATTCTATCTTTAAAGGTGTTGATATTTTGTTAATTTCATCATCTTTGTCCTTGACAACATACCAGTCAAAATGTACATCATCCAGTCTGACGTAGTTCGGCTTGTTCCCATATTCTTGGCTACACACTGGCTCCCCGCTTCTCGTTGGCGGTTTTACCGGATAATGTGCAGACTGGCTCCTTTGTACCGTAACAGGGTTTCTACGGGCCCCATAATCGTTGTTTCTGTCCTGTAACTGTTTGTAATTAAACGTCTGAGACTTTTGGATATGACCTGGTCTCGCCTCTACTTGTCGATGCTGATGATTAGCTGGTCGAACGCTGAAAACCTCTAAAGGCTTTCCATTGGCTACCAATAGACGCTGTGACGTCACATTTCTGATATTATTTCTGTAGTTTTTACCATGACTCGTTATGTTCACACCCAACGTACTTTTTTGAGTAGAACTTGGTTCTGAAATATAATGAAATACTAGTATTATACTGTACAGTATACCATAGTATTAACCCTTATAGCGCTGTTCCCCGATTAAACTGCTAATGTGGGCAATGTCGATTCAGATCAGAGTGCAGAGAATATGCCGTCTGATCTTTGGTCCACACTATCCGCTTCTTTTCCAGATACATGTATACGCGACTCAAGCACCTTTTGCGGACAGTGTAGATCAGGATCAGACTGCGTACAAACGTGCAGTTTGATCTTCGGTCTACACTGTCTGATATAGAGATATCTCTCATCAAAAAGAAAAAAAAAAACTTCGAAATAGTATAAAGTTGGGTTTTTTACCATTGGCTGGAATTTTTCATTTCACTTGTTTAGCAGGATAAGGGTTCATGAGAGGAAAGTGGGGTTCAACTGCGAATAAGAGCCATTCTTCAGTTATTTCCCTTGATTCCTCTCTAGTACTACATTGGTCCGGATAAGGAGATTACTTGGATTTTATCCTTTACTTTCTTGCACTACACAAATATGTTCTTGAGATAATATCTCGGCTAAATCGGGTTATATTGTTTTATAAATCGATATATATACATTTCGATGATGACTGAGAACATGATTTGCTTTAAAATTACATGGGGACCTTACATATAATCATAAATCAAATTATTTTTATCGCAACATCCCCAAGGGAATCCAGGATAAAAACAAAGGAACACATGTAAAAGGACCAATCTGTTATTTGGTTACCTTCAGTCTTTATCTGGCAAGGGAGATAAGTTGATTTACAGGAATGACCCTCATTACCAAGATATTTTGATTTGAAGCCATTTTTGGTATTACTTTAACCCTTTCCCAAACGACAAATTTTGGACTGGTCCAAACTGAAAGAGTTTGCAGACGACAATTTTAATATTTGATGAAAATGGCAGAAAGTCAGTCTCAAAAAGGGTAGAAAACACTGTGGGAAAAGGAGAAATTGCTCGTTAAGAGCAATTTCTCCTTTTTCCACAGTGTTTTCAAAAGACTTGTACTGCAGACACGTGAAAACCAGGGCTTGTTTGGGAAAGGGTTAAAGAAAACATGGAGCAAAATCTCCATCTAAATCGTCAGAATAAATAAATAAATAAATAAATACATGTATAATAAACAAATAATTCAACCTTCTCCATGACTGATATCAACGTGTTTCGCGCTAAAATAGATATTATGTACAATGATGGATCGCTTGCGCGATTGTCATCTACAAAATTCCATTAGTTATCACAACGTTTGAGTATCTTCTTTATGTTCACTCTCTAACATATGACAAATTTTAGACTTGTTCAAATTCAAAGCTTCTGCAGACATAAAACTATATAAAAGTTGCTCTGGAAAAAGGGGGCTTAATGCGTCTCCGTAATCCATTATACCAAGCGAGACATCACCTAATTATGGATCCATAAAATCCATTTTGTCAAACAACCGACTGATTTATGAGGTAGAATTATCTCTTGAAATGCAGAAAATTTGAAAGTAGCGACTATGAGTCGATACTTTTCGCAAATGCATCAAGCCCCCTTTTTCACAGAGCATGGCTCATGTAAATGTGGCTAAAGACTCAATTCTCTTTTTAATGGAAGAAAACAATGTGGTACTAGAAAATATCGCTGGTTACCGGCATTTTCTTCTTTTCTCCCCACCAGTTTTCAGAAAGTTTTTTTTAACTCTTTACCACAAGTTTTAACGACCCTGAAGTAGAAGCCTTTTAAAAAAAACATTGTGGGAAAAGTAACAAATGCTGGTAACCAGCAGTTTTTTTTTTTTTTTTTTTTGTTTTTTTTTCAACAATGTTTTCTACCCTATTAAAGAAAAATACCTTGATTTTAACCACTTGTGATTTGTCGTCTGAAACTTCTTTTAAATCGAATTAGTCTAAAATTTTGTCGTTTAGTAACGACTTAGTTAACTTTTTACTACACGACAAAAACTGTAGACTTATCCAAATTGAAAGCATTTGCAGCCGACAATTTAAACGTTGCTTAAGTTGTGGAAGTTGTCTTTGATAGGGTAGAAAACATTTTTTACCCTTTACCACAAGTTTGCCGCCTTTTAACGCCTCTCAGAAAGAAGCCTTTTGAAAATATTGTTGGAAAAGGAGAAAATGCTGGTTACATAACCAGCATTTTCTCCTTTTCCCACAATGTTTTCAAAAGGCTTTTTTCTCGGTGTCGTTAAAAGTCAGGACTGTGTGGTAAAGGGTTAATTAAAGGTGGTTTAAAAGAAATTATTCGGTTAAGGGTAAGGTATCGTAATGTTGACTTTACTTAAAAAGATGCTATTTCTTGAGGCTAATGTAAAACTTGAGAGTCACTTCATGTCGCCAGTTTTGAAAGATTTTTATCAGGTAAGAAAAGGCGCCGACATTTTGTGTACATTGAGTCTATTATCTCCTACAGTGTTTTCTGTAAATCAGGCAAATCCTGTTATTTGGAAAACGTTCGATTCCACTTCTGCGAATACTTTCAATTTGGACAATTTTTTTAATTTTGACGCCTAAAAGATTTAAATCAAGAAAAATGAATTCGATCCGTGCTCCGTGAAAAGGGGGCTTAATGCATCTGCGAAAAGTATCGACCCAGGTCAGCCTGCGCAGTCCGCGCAGGCTGACCTGGGCCAAAACCTTCGCTATCGGTCAATTTTCTGTATATCCAAGTACCGGACTACTTAATGATTGAGTCGCATGTTAAAAAGTGGCCATTATGGATCCATAATTATGTGATGGTTTAATCAGCATAAATCATCACAGAGATGTAACAGGCCCCCTTTTGGCAGAGCATGGATCATTTATAAAATGGTGACGGTTTGTAACATTACCTTCTCGCAGTCTGGTGAATTCCTCTTCCTTGTTCTCAAAGCATTTCTTTCTCCGGAAACACAACATGTTTGTGTGTATTTTTCAATTCAAACTAGGATTGTATCTGAAAAAAAAAATGTCGAAAGGTAATTTAACATTAACTAAATAATCTCGTAACCTGAGGAACAAAGCTTTTGAAAACATTATTGGAAAAATGGTAAATACTAGTAACCACGCTGTTTGTTATCCTTTCAAACATGAATCTCGAAAGTTGTTGCGTCACATTTTAATTAAAAATGTGTTGTCTGCACATACTTTCGATACGATCAAGTCTAGAACCTACCAATCTCGTAGAGAATTCAACCAGCTTTCATCACAAATTAGAGAACAGTTCAATCTGTAATAAATGTATGTTTGAATATTCGTAGAAAAAAAAATCAGCTACCTGTACGGTTATGCCAGAAGACATTGATGTGTTATAGAAATAATGGGTGGTTCATATCATGTTGTCCTTTTTAAGGGCTAATGTTTCCTTTCTTTACGGTCTTAAAGAAAAATCAAATGTGGTTTTTTTTAATACACATGTATCTCACATATTGTCAGATGATATGGATAAAAGATTAGGCAATACGTTTTCTGCAGTTTGATCCTGATTCATACTATTTACAAACCACTCAAGTTTGTTTCGGCATCTAGAAAAATGAAAATGTATTGAAAAGACAATGTATTCTAAAATAATTAAAGTAGATATTTTCCATGTCTACATGTCTACATGTTGTTAATATCATGTATAAGAATTTAGTGGAATTATATATTGCATAAAATTCAATATATTTCTTACTGACCATTAGACTGCGAAGAGCACTATGGGTACATAATAGATTAAGATCAGAATGCAAAGAACGTGCAGTCTGATCTTGGAACTACATTGTCAGATACGCTAAGATTTATCTTGCCCAAAGAACTTTTGAAATCGCGTTAACTGGATTTTACTGTTGGTTTAAAACAGGGATCGTTTTTACGTGATTTAACTCTTCACCAAACGACAAAATTTTAGACTTGTCCAAACTGAAAGCATGTGCAGATGACAAGTCAAAGGTTGTTCAAATAATGAAATTTCTCTTCCATGGGATAGAAAACATTGTGGGAAAAGGAGAAAATGCTGGTTACCAACATTTTCTCCTTTTCCCATAATGTTTTTAACGATCCCTGCTTAAAACATATCCTGCTAAATAAGTTAAACGATACCTTCGAGTCGATAGTAAAAACAAATAATGTTATTTCAAACTTATTTTCTGGGGACAAAAATATATCCTTATCGGACATCGTAGATCCAAGATCAGACTGCACGTTCTGTGCAGTCTGATCATGGATCTACGCTGTCCGCAAAAGGTCAGTGAGTCTCACTGAGCAGCGTAAAGGTTAAAATTAGTGATTAATCCATTTACATAGAAATATTTATTTATCACAGCATACCATATATCAGAGTTTTCTGCCGGTAATAAAATCTCCAGCAAAGTCTAAATCTCCAGCAAAGTCTATGCAACAGCTAATTTGTTGTTTTCCAGCGACCAATTTCCATCCACAAACTAATCCATTCAAGGATTCATACACAGCGTATAATTTTTAAATCCGTGCTAGTTAAACAAAACGGAGGGAAAAAAAGCTGCAAAAATACTGAACAAGCACCAACTGGGCATTCATAGATCTTATAAATCTAAGTTGGTACAATATATTTAGTCCAAACGACTTATACTTTCAATTTACAATGGCCGCATAAAAGCAATCCAGTATTATCACTCTCCACAATGCACAAAATAGTTCCTGTCGGCCATACGTGCTAATTGCAGGGTCGGCTTGTGGATTGTCACGGATGACAATAATTTCTAATAATCAGGTAGCAAAGAAGAGTTTCCCTTTACAATTGTGTAAAATTCAGTATTTTTAATAACCCTTTACACTTTGCCAAGCAATCATCATGTGTTCGACCAGGTTGAGGAAGAAGACATTTGAAAACATTGTAGAGAAAAGGAGAAAATGCTGGTAACCATCATTTTCTCCTTTTCTCCACAATGTTTTTTTTTTTTTTTTTTTTTTTTTAACAAAGATGAGGAAAAAGTCTCACTACTTTGGCCACATTTTATTTGTCGTCTGCAAACGTTTTCAAGATGGAAGCGTCAAAAATTAAGTCGTCATGTACAGAATTTATGGCGCCATCTACAATCAATAAAGACGACCCAATTATTACAATACCAAGCCAGTAGTTATCATTATATCTCACGAAAAAGAGGATAGTATAGATTTAAAATCAGGCAGCACGATCTGTACAGTCTAATCTTGATCTACAGTAGAAACTGTGGTTGTGATCAGCAGTCTAAGGGTTAAGATCCTAATCCGACTATTGTCCGCGTCCCATCACCGTCATGGTAACACAGTGTACAATAGAAAAGTTTAAACCTCATGGTACACAGAAAAGAAAAGGATATTTCTTTAACTCTTTACCACACGACAAAATCTGGACTTTTTCAAAATGAAAGCATCTACAGACGATGTCTGAACCGAGGTTTTTTAACAGGATAGAAAACATTGTGGGAAAATAATAGAGCAAAGCTGGTTACCAGCATTATCTACTTTTCCCACAATAGTTTTCAAGTCTTCTTCCTCAGGTTCGTTAAAAGTCGGTATTGTATAGAAAAGGGTTAATAAAGGGTTAGTAAATATCCCTCTAAATTTATGTACATAAAATGAAAAAAAAAATCAAGAAAAAAAAAAGACTGCTTATGGTCGGAAATTGGATGTTTTTTTTTTAGCAAACATATCTCACATAATTATCATAGCACAGCTTTCATGCACAATCAAACAACAGTGTCCGATCTGTGCACTATGATCCTGCAACAAAACTGACAGCAAAAACATTTCGAAAAAGGAAAAAAAAAAATCTGAAATTCTCCTACTATTCTTAAGGGTTTAACTCTTTATCACACAATTCCGAGTTTTAACGAGCCGGAGAAAGAGGTCTTTTGAAAACATTGTGGGAAAAGGTGAAAATGGTAACCAGCATTTTCTCCTTTTCCCACAATGTTTCCTACCCTTCCCAATACAAATTTCAATTTTTCAGTCACATTTAATTTGTTGTCTGCAAATGCTTTCAATTTGGACTGGTCCAAAATTTTGTCGTTTGGTAAAGAGTTAATCGTTTTATAAAACTTACGTAATTGTTATAGTGCTATCCGCTATTCTATAAGATTTCTTCTCGCATCGGTTGATATCGGTTCTATTTATGTTACAGATATATAAGTATTTAAGTTCGGAAATATCCGATCTGAAAAGTTTCACAATATCTCCCCAGATCTCCCTGTCCATATATATATACATACAGGTAGATAGAAAGTGAGATTTTGAGAACCGAACCTTGAACACTTGACACCGAATATGTTTGAGATACTTACGTCAAACTTGCGTCAAACTGTTGAAAAGTCTTCTTTGCTCACCTCTGACATTCCGGACAGTCCCTTTGCACACTATTTATTCACCCTATTTCCTGACGGTGTTAAAACTTACACTGTTATCTTCTATTCACATGTATATTCCTGGTGCTGGATATGTATCTTGCTGCTATGTTTATGTTTGATGGGCCGGAGGCCTAAGTCACCGATAAAATATTGTATTGTATTGTATTGTATTGTATTGTATTGTATTGTTGTATTGTATTGTATTGTATTGTATTGTATTGTATTGTATTGTATTGTATTGTATTGTTGTATTGTATTGTATTGTATTGTATTGTCAGATTATTTAGTAGACTGAAAGATTTTTTCTTGTGTATTTCTATTTAAATAAGAGGACATGTTGGAGTCTATTTTATTTGAAAAATATGCTGAATCATCAGAAAACAGCGCATCTTAATACACGCAGACGTCAAAAAGGTAAAGAAAGTTTAAACCGCTTCTTCTGTATGTCATTGCATCAATTACTGGATTCCTTTTATTTTCGTTTTATAGTTAACTCTTTACCAAACGACAAAATTATAGACCGGTCCAAATTGAAAGCAGTTGCAGACGACAAAATAAATGTGACTAGAAAATTGAAATTTGTTTTGGAAAGGGTAGAAAACATTGTGGGAAAAGGAGAAAATGCTGGTTACCAGCATTTTCTCCTTTTCCCACAATGTTTTAAAAAGGCTTCTTTCTCAGGGTCGTTAAAAGTCGGGATTGTGTGGTAAAGAGTTAAGGGTAAAATTATCATTGGATATTTGTAAAATGAGCAAAACAAATCTACTTTCTTGTTGAACAGGGCGGTGTGAACTACAATTTGAGAGGAAACTAAGAGAGAGAGAGAGAGAGAGAGACAGCTTGACAAATGTTTTGTTGAATATAACATGTAATTTTGACCATGTACACTTGTATTCGTCTATTAAAAAATATGTTCTGTTCTGTTCCATCAGTTGTTTCCCGCCAACGCCATTCAAATGTAGTTTAACCCTTTCCCAAACAAGCCCTGGTTTTCACGTGTCTGCAGTACAAGTCTTTTGAAAACACTGTGAGAAAAGGTGAAATTGCTCATAACGAGCAATTTCTCCTTTTCCCACAGTGTTTTCTACCTTTTTCAAGACCTTTCTGCCATTTTCATCAAATTTAAAATTGTCGTCTGCAAACTCTTTCAATTTGGACCAGTCCAAAATTTGTCGTTTGGGAATGGGTTAATTAGATTAACCCTTATCCTGCTACGTAGGTTATATGAAACTCTGGAGCCGATAGTAAAAACCGAATAATGCTATTGCACAAACTTACTTTTTGGAGAAAAATATCTCTTTATCGGACAGTGTAGATCCAAGATCAGACTGCACGTTATGTGCAGTCTGATCTTGATCTACACTGTCCTCAAAGGGTCAGTGAGTCGCGCTTAGCAGCCGAAAAGTTGATATACGTCTCTTCTCGCCGCGTGGCGAAATGCCGATAGACGAAGGTAAAGGTTGCTACTAATGTACAACTGCTACTACTACTTCTTCGCCAGGCCTTTTAGACACAAGGTATACCTTTTTTTGTGTTTTTCTTTCATTTTATTTACTTTCACTTCTTAAATACTATGTATTGGCATAACTTTGACTGTGAAGGTCATCATGTGATAGAAATCGTATGTAAGTGATGACTTGTAGTCTAATATAAAATCAAAATCATTAAGAAAAAAAAATGAATGAAATTAAAAATCTCCCGACAAATGTTAAGATAAATATCAAGGCCAAATACTGGAGTGGTTTGATCTTTTTTGGTATCCAGTTAACCCCGTACCTTTACCAAAATAAGATTCCGTGATTTACTGACCTAAGAGAACATGACTTTTGTCAACTTTGCGAAAAAAATGAGAAAGTGCTAGTTGTGATCATTTCCCCCCCACAATGTTTTCTACCTGTTCACAAATTTCAACTACATGTATTTAATTTGTCCTTTAGGGTCAGCTTAAATCACCCAGACCAGACAGTACACTCTCCCATCATTTTAGTGAAATTTTTGACTTTTATAGTCCTTTTCATGCAATGTATTTGCGTTCATGCAATGTATTTTGCGATCCGGCAAAAGAGTGTTTAATGCATCTCCGTGACTCATAATATGAGCCATGCTCTATGAAAAGGGGGTTTAATGCATCTGCGAAAAGTATCGACCCAGGTCAGCCTGCGCAGTCCGCGCTCTGTGTGTTTGATTGATTGATTGATTGATTGATTGATCGATCGATCGATTGGTTATGTTTACGTCTATCTGTTTAGCATTTATTTGTACATGAAATTGACAAGGAACCTCATGGTTCAAGTCAAAGAATAAAAACTATTGAACTGTTATTACTGTCTTACCCAAGAGACAAGTTTCAAATGTTGTTTTCTAGCCGGCATTCAGCAATGCAATTCCAATCGGATTTTTTTTTTTCATGCCATAACGGTTGTTTTCGACCAGGTATATGTAACACCCTTAAGGACAAAGGGAATTATATGACATATTCCACAAAAGATTATATTTTCAGTTCACACCTTGAAAGAAACGATGTATTGAAACGGGACAATAGAGTTGTATTTGTACATCTTTGGTAATCAAAGCACTTAAAATACTGAGAGCCAAGCTGGTTCAATATGATCAGGTTCTGTATTCACCCACCATTCTTAAGAACGTTCTTACACTTATTCTCCAGAAGTTTCTAAATTTGAAAATAGCACAACTTCCATTTGGTTTAGCCAATCAGAAGTTGTGTTACTTTCAAATTAAGTAAATCTCAGGTATAAAGAAAAAGAATTTTCTCAAAAACGATTGGTGAATACATGAACGAACCCGGCCTCATTTGTGCTTATACACGATCAGCTGTAGCGCATGTGCCAGGATCGTATCTTTAGAAACATCGTTCGACTTTCTCTAATCGTGCGACAGGCGTAAGTTTTTACATGTATTTGTACGATAATTGCAGGATAAAACTTTACGGCAAGATTTTCACAATCATGTATACAATCACGAATACAAAGCACCCTAGTTTACAGTGCTTGTCGTTGCTCACCTTTGTAAATTGGCCACTTCAGCCTGCAGAACGGTTAGCTCCCTTGGTTATTTTAATTCTGAAGCATTAGAGTATAAATTCCATTGAAGATGAATTCACTTTTATCATTCAATGTCCTTTCTTTTCAAGTTTACGCAATAGGTTTATCAACAATTACTATATAGTTAGGCCAAGTTTGCACAAATTTTTGTGTTTGGTGAAAAGTAATGATTACGGTGTTTTGTTTAATCTTTGTAACTTAATAAAACCAGCTTTTGAAAAAAGGAATATCTTTAATTCATAACGTTTTACATAAACTGTCATATTCCTCCACAACACCGATTGGAACGAATTGTCTATGTTTTCAACAGGGATCTTGTATACATATGTTTATAAGAATTGGTACTTTTTTTTCCACATTTTTCACGTACTTTGTGTTTATCATGTAGCCACATAATATTGTATTCAGCATGTACTTGTATGTACGAGAGGAAAATAAAGCTGCTACCACCACTATAAAAGGATATAAAGTATTTATAAAGGAAGAGATCTTTGTTCTCGATTTTCACCCTCAAGCTGCAAAGCGCGATGCTAGACTCCTTTTGCGAATAGCGTGGACAAAGATCAGACTGAATAGAACGTGCTGTCTGGTCTTGGGTCTACACTGTCCTATACGGTGAGATTTGTCACCTTAGAATCGCAATATTGGGGTCGTTAAAGTTGGCTGATTTTTTTTATTTGATTTACTTAGCAGTTGAAAGGTGAACAGAGTATAGTCGTATGTAAAGCTGAAATGTCAATATTGTGATAGAAAATAACATAAAGAACGCTGGGCCGGGTCAGGGGTTAAATATGCAGAATCAAAGCACCTACCTTCAACCTGTTATCATACAAGCAAACTAACCTTAACCCTTACGCCACTAAGCGTGACTCAAGGACCTTTTGCGGACAGTGGAGATCAAGATCAGACTGCACTGAACGTGCAGTCTGATCTTGGATCCACACTGTCCGATAAGGAGATATTTTTCCTTTAAATTCCTTGGAAATAGCCAAATTCGGATTTTTCCTATCGGCTTCAAAGTTTCATTTGACTTATTTAGCAGGATAAGGGTTAACCCTTTCCCAAACAAGCCCTAGTTTTCACGTGTCTGCAGTACAAGTCTTTTGAAAACACTGTGGGAAAAGGAGAAATTGCTCGTAACCAGCAATTTCTCCTTTTCCCACAGTGTTTTCTACCCTTTTTGAGACCTTTCTGCCATTTTCATCAAATTTAAAACTGTCGTCTGCAAACTCTTTCAATTTGGACCAGTCCAAAATTTGTCGTTTGGGAAAGGGTTAATAAACGGGTTTTGCCGTGTTCCAGGTACAAGTGTCACGCAAGGAGAAACTGAACGATAACGATAAAATAAATCTGGCTTTTTAAAATAACCCTTATCCTGCTAAATAAGTTAAAATAAAACATTCAAGTCGATTGTAAAATCCCGAATAATGTTATTTCAATCTTATTCTTTTTGGAGAAAAATATCTCTTTATCGGAGAGTGTAGATCCAAGATCAGACTGCACGCTGTGCGCAGTCTTATCTTAATCTACACTGTCCGCAAAGGTCAGTAAGTCGCGCTTAGCAGCTAAAGGGTTAATAATGAGCTTACAGATCTGTACTGGTAGAAAACTATGTAGGAAAAGGAGAAATTGCTTGTTACAAGTCATTTCTCCATTTCCCACAATGACACCGTGAAAGCAAATTCTATTTTCGAGCCACGTTTATTTTGTCCTCTGAAAATGCTTTCAATTTGGGCAAGTCTAAAATTTTGTCGTTTGGTAAAGTTCATTCAGAGCTTTAACTCTGTACCACAGAATCCCGAGTTTTAACGACCCTAAAGAAGAAGCCTTTTGAAAACATTGTTGGAAAAGGAGAAAATGCTGGTATCCAGCATTTTCTCCTTTTCCCATAATGTTTTCTACCCGTTCAAAGACAAGTTTCATCATTTAAGCCATACTGAATTTGTCGTTTGCAAATGCTTTCAATTTGGACAAGTCTAAAATTTTGTCGTTGAGTAAAGGGTTAAGGATTAGAAATGTAAATATTGGTGCAAAAGTGATCTACCGCCATCACGACCTACTAACCGCTGGTTATGTATTCGTGAACCCATAGAATTTTCAACTCTTAATTTCAAGTTTCCAAAAACTAGTTCCCTGGTTGGCTGAAGCATCTCGTATATGTCAAATTACAGGATAGGTTTAAAAATTTGAAATAGGGGCTACATTCAGAAGTGCTCTTGTCTTCATGGAAGGTGACGTTGAGAGAGAGCAGAGGAAGACAGCCTCGGTGTTAGCCTAGGAAAGAGGAGTGCCTGAGAGAGAGAGAGAGGGGGGGGGGAAGTAAGCTGGCAGGGCTTGCTCAAACAAACAAAAAAAAGAAATCATGGGGGTCTCCGTTTCAATGAATATATCTTAGATCTATAGAGCACAAACGTGTTTTACAAAGCACTTAAACCAAAATAAATCTCCAACAAAACAATGACAACATATCTGACTAAATTAAAAAGTAAAATAAAAGCATAACAGTTTACATGTAGTAAAATACTAAAATACTGTATTGATGAAAAAATTGGTTCTGTAAAAAAAGAAACATAAACAATAATAGAAATAACAACAACAACAACAATAGTGGTGTGCAGATTACTTACACCAGGGTCTGTATCTATCAACCATTCGTAAGAACCCTTTCATAGTCTTACGCTCCAGAATTTTCTAAATTTGAAAGTAACGCAACTTCTGATTGGCTAAACCCTTTCGTTTAGCTACTCAGGAGTTGTGTTTCTTTAATATTTAGAAAGTCTAGGAGCATAAGACCAAGATTGTTCTATTACATAGTCACTGGTCTTTTTTTCTCTTTTTTTTTTTTTTTTTTCCTTGAAATAATCGATGGATAAAATGAGCCATGCTCTTGCAAAAGGGGGCGTAATACATCTCCGTGATCCACGATGCAAGTCAACACATAGGCCCTAATTAAAATTCATTTTATCTAAAACCCGACTGAATCATAAGGCACACTGGTCGCTTGACATGCAAAAGCAAAAAGTATCGGTCCAGGTCAGCCTGCGCGGACTGCACAGGCTGACATGAGTCGATAGGTTTCTTAACATACAATACTTATGTGACAAAACGTGTGAATTTAATAACACAACACCCAATACCTGTAAGAAAGGCGAAAATTAGTATAACAAAAATAAGCAAAGAATTCCGAAGATACCTGACAAAAGCAATAAAAAATTTCAGTTTCAAAAGCTATTGTCAGATAATCTGAAAGTAACCTGAAACGATAAGAAGATTGTCAAATATTTTGATTTATTCATAAATAATGAGATTAGCACGAGATAAAAGATAGACATGTAGTAAGTCACGATTGATAAAGAACCAAGTAAAACAATCTATTAAATGATATTCGAGAAGAAATCTTTGGAACAGCTCTTTTCTTTTTTTTTTTTTTTTCGCTTGAATTGTCTGTCTGTCTGTCTGTCTGTCTGTCTGTCTGTCTCTCTCTCTCTCTCTCTCTCTCTCTCTCATTCTTTTCGTTAGCCTTTAAACTCTATGTCTAATGTGAAAATAGATAAATGAATATCCGAATCTAGTTGAAATGAACATTGAATACTGGTGAAGGATAATAAAAAAAATAAATAAAATTATACCGAATAATAAAATTTTATACCAAATATGAGGTGCTCCACCTCCTCCGTCACCATGACAGCATACCCTCGGAACAGCCCTTGTATATTCAGTACAGTTGTGTTGGGTAAAACTGTAACAATATTATTGTTTTACCTTTATTTGGTTTATGTATATGAGCAATGCTCTGTGAAAAGGGGGCTTAATGCATATGCAAAAAGTATCGAACCATGTCAGCCTGCGCGGACTGCGCAAGCTGACATGTGTCGGAACTTTCTGCTATTTGTAAATTTTCTGTTGGTCAAAATTCCACCTCACGATTCAGTCAGCTTTTAGACATTTAATAGACTTTATGGATTCATGATAACTAGTGTGTGATGACTTGCATGGTATATAATGTATCACAAAGATGCATTAAGTCCCGTTTTCCCGGACCACGACTCATATTGGTTGATTGCTGATTGCTACAACAAATTTCTCTTTTGCCAAAGATGTTTTCCATCGTAAAAAAAAAATGAGCTATGCTCTGGAAAAGGGGAGTTTAACCCTTTCCCAAACAAGCCCTATTTTCACGTGTCTGCAGTACAAGTCCTTTGAAAACACTGTGGGAAAAGGAGAAATTTCTCGTAACGAGCAATTTCTCCTTTTCCCACAGTGTTTTCTACCCTTTTTGATAACTTTTTGCCATTTTCATCAAATTTAAAATTGTCGTCTGCAAACTCTTTCAATTTGGACCGGTCCAACATTTGTCGTTTGGGAAAGGGTCAATGCATCTCTATGATGTATTATACCAAACAAGTCATAACTTATTTTTGGATCCACAAAATCCATTTTATCTAACAAGCATGGTGTATCATGAATAATGAGGCAGGTTACGGTCCAAGAAAATTGACCAAATGTAAAATGTTTTCGATCTAGGTCAGCCTGCGCACTCTCTTAGCAGTCTGATCTTGAACTACACTGTCCACACAAGCAAATAAATTTGAGCCATGCTCTATGAAAAGGGGGCTTAATGCACCTGCGAAAAGTATCGACCCAGGTCAGCCTGCGTAGGCCGCGTGGGCTGACCTGGCCCGAAACTTTTTGCTATTGGTCAATTTTCTGTATATCCAAGGACCAGTCTACCTCGTGATTCGGTCGGTTGTTGAAAAAAGGTGCTATTATGGATCCGTAATTATGTGACGGCATGATTGATACAATGCATCATGGAGATGCATTAAGCCCCCTTTTGCCAGAGCATGGCTCATTTGGTTTTAGCGCTACATGGGTTAAATCTTAAGAAATCCTATGTCAAGGTGTGTGGGGTATAATCGACGAAAATCGACAGTTTTCGTCAGCCACTCTCGGCATATTCCGCACCGTTGCACGATCTTTAATTGTACGAACGAGGATCTACGGAACTGTACGTTCTGTGCATTATGATGTTGGGTTTACACAGTCCACAAGTTAATCTGAACGTTACCGATCGCAGACTTACAGATAAACAGAAATTCAGATGATCCTTTTGCCATAACATTCAAAAGTAAGAGTGTGCATAAAACACGTTGAAAGAATAAACTCACAATTAGATGTTTTCTTTAAATAAAACAAATGGCTTCTATCCACACCACAGAAGTCTGTCACACTGGTCAAGGCCAAAGGGTCAAAGTTGCCAGGAAAATCCAGGTCAAGGTCATATATCTCTTGAATGTTTGAGGCGATCGTTGCCTGTAAAATTGAAAACACACAAGGAACTTACTGGTATGTATTTGAATTACAGATTATATTGATATTTTAAATGTAGATTGAAATATTCTAAATAATAACGTATTACATTGAACTCTTTACCACACAATCGCGGGTTTTAACGATCCTGAAGAAGAATCCTTTTGAAAACATAGTGGGAAAAGGAGAAAATGCTGGTAACCAGCATTTTCTCCTTTTCCCACAATGTTTTCTAACCTTCCAAAACAAATTTCAAATTTTCAGTTACATTTATTTTGTCGTCTGCAAATGCTTTCAATTTGGACGAGTCTAAAATTTTGTCGTTTGGTAAAGAGTTAAAGAATGTTGACGTCTCTAAATATTTTACATGATACGCTCTTTCTCTCTCCCTCTCTCTCTCTCTCTCTCTAGTCTATCTCTGAGGCTCTCCCTCCGAGGACCCCTCAATGTTTTCCTCTGCCCTTTTCCCCAGGGTCCTCAAAACAACCGGGATTGTTTGGTAAGAAGGCAACCATTTTCCACACAATCCCTAGTTTTAACCCTTTCCCAAACGACAAATTTTGGACTGGTCCAAATTGAAAGAGTTTGCAGACGACAATTTTAAATTTGATGAAAATGGCAGAAAGGTCTCAAATAGGGTAGAAAACACTGTGGTAAAAGGAGAAATTGCTCGTTACGAGCAATTTCTCCTTTTCCCACAGTGTTTTCAAAAGACTTGTACTGCAGACACGTGAAAACCAGGGCTTGTTTGGGCAAGGGTTAACGAACCTGAAGAAGAAGAAAACATTGTGGGAAAAGGAAAAAAAATGCTGGTTACCAGCATATTCTCCTTTTCACACAAAGTTTTCTTCCCTACCCAGTAAATTAATCAACATTTAAGCTACATTTAATTTGTAGTCTGCAAATGCTCTCACTTTGGTCCAGTCCAAAATTCTGTCGTTTGGTAAAGAGTTAAACAGACAAGCGCGCCCGGGTAACTCAGTGGTTAGCGTACCTGACTCATGACCTGGTGGTTGTGAGCTAGAAATCCGGTTGAGGCCAGCTGTCTTTCCGGTGTTTTTTCGCCTCTCACCTCTGATGCATGTTGTAAAAGTAGTCAGTGACTTTGGAAAGAAATTTGTGTCAGTACTGGTGTGCGAAAGCCAGGAAACACATGCACTGACCGCCGTGATATGACGTAAACTGTTAAAACGACGTTAAACTCCAATACAAACATACAAATAAACAGACAAAATTGATGACACAGGTCATTTTTTGGTTGGAATCCAGCCAACTTACCCCATGGCGATACTGCAAAGAGTTGTAGTCGCTCGACCAGTGGCTAGATATTTGACCGATAAAACAGATCTGATGATCCTCGGACAGTAATGGACGGATGATCATCAAGCCCTGTGGTCAAAGAAAAATACGAACTTTAACCCTTTACCACACAATCAAGAGTCTTAACGACCCTGACATTTGAAAACATTGTGGGAAAAGAAGAAAATACTGGTAACCAGCATTTTCTCCTTTTCCCACAATGTTTTCTACTCTTTGGCCGACAGATCCATTCATTCTGGTCACACTTAATTTGTCGTCTGCAAATGTTTTCAATTTGGACAGGTCTGAAACTTTATCGTTTAGTAAATAATTAACCATTTAACAACCAATCCCGTATTTTCACTGCCCCGTGGAAGAAGACATTTTTAGAAAAAAAAAACACATCTCGCGAAAAGCAGAAAATGCTGGTAACCAGCAGTTCTTTTTCCAGCAATATTTTCTATCATTTGAAAGACAAATTCCATGTTTTGAGTAGTATTGCATATGTCGTCTGCAAATGCTTTCAATTTAGATAAATCTGAATTTTTGCTGTCTGGTAAAGTGTTACAGACCACACAGTTTCCCGTCTCATATTGTCACAGGTGTTTAATAATGATTTAAGTTTGTGAAGTGGCTTTCATTTTGCGAGAAAATAAGTTTATTTAGGTGACAATACCTTCTATTTGGGTGTCATTTATGCCTTCATTTATTTATTATTATTTTTTTTTTTTACAAAAACTGGATACTTCAGACGCCCTTAAGTAAACCCTTTAACAGACGACAAAATATTAGACCTGTCTAAGATGAAAGTAGTTATAGACGACATACCAAATGCGACTCAAATGAGGATATTTGGTTTATGAGGGCTAGAAAAATTGTTGAAAAAAAAGAAAATGCTGATTTCCAGAATACATGTACAGTATTCTCCTTCTTCCGGATAATAAAAACGAAGTATTGCTATTTCGAAGTCAGTTTTTTTTTTTTTTTTTTTTTTTTGGGGGGGGGGGTATTTCTTATATCGGACAGTGTGAATCGAAGATCAGACGGCTCAATGTTACGCACAAAAGTAGGATTTGTAGCCTGGATGCCCCCGATTTGATCCTCACTCGAGACCTAAAACCTCATTTAAATCAATCAATTTAGGCCGTGTGAATACAAAGAGATTTAAGTTAGTGGCAGAAACCCCGGGTATTGAGATATTAAAGGATCAGACTGCACGTTTTTGATCCTGATTTACCTTGTCCGCAAAAGTGGATCGATCAGTTTCACGTACCAGTTTAACCCTTTAAACACAGAATAAACCCAACATATATTTTCAGCGAAATATTACCCGAATTGTCTCAATTTCAAGTCTGCTATTGTCTAAAGTCTTTCAGCAAAGCGGACAGTGTAGATCAAAGATCAGGCTGCACGTTTTGTGCAGCCTGATGTTTGATCTACACCGGCCGCAATGGCAACTTTAGTTGTGAAAGGCCCTTTAAGGATTAAGTTTTATCAAGAAACACTTACATTCGTGAATTCCACAAAGTCTGAGTCATAATGGTACAAACTGATGACCGGGACGTTACTTGGTACGTTGCTTTCAGTGGCCGAATGTATTATTTGCATCACTTCCGGTAGGACCTGCGCCAGCTCTCTGCTGAAGATACCGTCACCCCAGTCTCGTTGCCATTCAAAAATCTGTAGGTTAAATCTCTAAGAATTAATGTAGGCTCGTGAATTGGGGAGGATGCAAAGGGAGAACTTGCAGATGCAATCTGATAGCAGACTAATTGAACAAAACAAAATAGTCCGCAGCGGGAGAAATACGTGAATCAGTTTCTTTAATATGCTGTTCACGCCACGTTTTAAAACCAACACAGCTAAATCTCGTTGTTTTTTAAAATATGTGAAACACATTTAAACTGAAGATGTGTTCTTTAGCCATCATTTTCTCCTTTTCCCACATTGTTTTCAAAAGCCTTCTTCCTCTGGATCTTGCCGACTCGAAATTGTGTGGTAAAGGGTTAACAAGCCTGAGGAACAGGACTTATGCAAACATTGTGGGAAAAATATAAAATGCTGGTTACCAAATCCTTTTTCCACAATGTTTTCAATCATTTCAAAGACAAATATCACCCTTTCAGCTACATGTAACCTGTCATCTGCAAATGCTTTCAATTTGGCTGAGTAAGAAAAAATGTAAACTTGTTTGGTTGAAAGTTTCATTAACCCTACGGCTGCTGAGAGCGACTCAACGACCTTTTGTGGACAGTGTAGATCAAGATCAGACTGCACAAAACGTGCAGTCTGATCTTGGATCTACACTGTCCGATAAGAATATATTTTGCATCATGTACCTTTGAAATAGCAAGAACAGGGTTTTTACCGTCGGCTTGAAAATATCATTTCACTTATTTAGCAGGATAAGGGTTAAAGACAGGAAACAATAAGCTCAAACCTGTATACAGCATCCAAGATGAAATAAATGCAATACTAAGACGTGGCTGGCTCTCATGGTGAAACAGCAAGCAGTCGATAAGTAACTGACTCGGTTTTTTTTTTTTACAACCACACGACAATTTGTACTATCTTCTGATCTTCTCCTTCAAGGGATCTGTCACCTGCACCCGTTACTCCATACAGGCTTTTTTTTATTCTCTCTTACCCTCACCCTATTTTCCTGTCTGTTTTCTGTCTGTCTCGCTCTCTCCTCTCTCTCTCTCTCTCTCTCTCTCTCTGAAAATCCACCACACCAACTGAATTTTAAAAGCAGAATAAGCAAATAGTTTATGTTCGATTCCGATTCTATGGCAAGATGAAGAAAAGTGTCATTTCGTTTTCCTGTGGTCTTTATTTATTATACTGTATGTTCGTATAAACCAATCATTTTAAATTTCATTTCTGAATCTGAATTCAAAGAATAACAATCTGGTTGGCTAAGACAGAACATCTCAACCAACCAAATGGCTAGTCGTGGATTTTACAGTTAACCCTTTCCCAAACAAGCCCTGGTTTTCACGTGTCTGCAGTACAAGTCTTTTGAAAACACTGTGGGAAAAGGAGAAATTGCTCGTAAGGAGCAATTTCTCCTTTTCCCACAGTGTTTTCTACCCGTTTAGAGACCTTTCTGCCATTTTTATCAGATTTAAAGTGGTCGTCTGCAAACTCTTTCAATTTGGACTAGTCCAAAATTTGTCGTTTGGGAAAGGGTTAAAACAATAATAGAGCCATGCTCTGGCAACAGGGGGCTTACTTCATCTCCATAATGCATTATACCTATCTAGCCATCACATAATATCGATCCATAATAGCCTTTTTTTTTTTAAACAACTGACTTAATCATGAGGTAGACTGGTCCTTCGACATACAGAAAACTGACCAATAGCGAAAAGTTTCGGTTCGGGTCAGCCTGCGCGGACTGCTAAGGCTGACCTGAGTCCGGATAGTTTTCGCAGATGCATTAAGCCCTCTTTTCACAGAGCATGGTTCATATTTATACGATACGGTCTTAATCGACGGCGATCGCAAGAACGTCTAAACTCGTTTATCTTTGCGGTCCCTTGCGAATGGGGAACAGTATCCCCACTTTGTTTAGGTACGCCGGAAGGAGGTGTTGCTTGGAAAGACTGTTGTGCATATATTAGCCGTATAAAAAGCCTGGGGAACACAAGAATAGTTGTGCCGGTTCCCGTGTCATATTTGGAACGGTGTTAAACAACAAGAAAACGTACAATTTCATCGGTGTAGTGTGGATTCGACTTTTTTTTTTTAATTATAAACCCCTGACAGAACCTCACTGTGAAAAGGTCCGATGGAGATTTCTATCGATGATCAAGCAATCGTGTGTAAAATTTACAGTGGCCAACGGCATGGTATCGGTGTCCCGGACCGTGACCTTCGATGATCTTTCTGATATGGGCCATGCTCTGGCAAAAGGGGGTTTAATGTAGCTCCATGATTATACCACGTAAGTCGTCACATAACTATAGATCAATAAACTCCACTTTGTCTGACGATCGCTGGAATTCTGGGTCCGTATTCACCAACCATTCTTAAGAACGTTCTTAGTCTTATTCTTCAAAATATTCTACAGTTAAAAGTAACACAACTTCTGATTGGCTAAACCATTTGGTTTAGCCAATCAGAAGTTGTGTTACTTTCAAATGTAGAAATTCTTGAAGAATAAGACCAAAAATATATTCTTAAGAACGGTTGGTGAATATGGACCCTGATATCTAATGGTCCTGTGACATGCAGAACGTTTACCAAAAGCAAAAAGTTTCGTTAACTAGTCACATAAAATTATGGATGCATTAAATCTATTTTGTCTAACAACCGGCTGAATCCTGGGGTCTAATGGTTGTTGGACATGCAGAACGTTTACCGAAAACAAAAAGTTTCGGACTGCGCAGGCTGACCTGGGTCGATATTTTTTGCAGATGCATTCAACCCGTTTTCACCCAGCGTGGCTCATACATGTATGGTTTTTCTTAAAACTAAGTTTGGAAGAAATAACCCTAGAAGAGAGAAATTATCGTCGATGACCTAAGATAGTTTGATTAAGGCTTTTAACAGGCGACAAAATTTTAGGCTCGTCCAAAGCCAAAGCATCTGCCGATGACAAACTAAACGTGACTAAAATAGTAGGATTTCTCTCTCGGAGGTTTGTATGGTACAGAGTTAAGTTACACCTCACTGTGGCACAGCGGCTGAAAATGTCTCGTTCTCATAAATATACATAGGTATACATTAGCCTAACACCAAATTCTGTCATAGTACATTATCACTATTTTTGACAATATACGAGCGGAAAGCGACATTGAGTTTAATAAAATTAGGGGATGGATATAAAAATAACAGTTACAAACAAATATCGAATTCAGACCATTTTTGAAAATTTCCGGGGTCGTTTTGGTAAAGTGGATCGTTCTGCACTGGGCCGTTTTGAAATGGGCGTTTGACCTTACTCTGCAATCTCCGAGCAGAGTTGTCGTTCGTTACTCTCACCATACATCTCTGCAACGGGCTAAATGACAAGAATCTTGTCAAACCGAGGAAAACATGTTTTGTTACTGTTTAACTGTTTCATGTGTAACATAATAAAGTAAACAAAGGAAATACGATTCTGGATACATTATAGGTGCATTCAAACTGATGAATTTACCTGTATACAATGGAACTATTTTTTCAAGCTTTTTTACTGATCAGAATCTTACGCCAATTGTAAAAAAAAAAATGGCTGCGCCCATGAATGGTGACAATTTAAACAAAATTTAAAAAACAAGTTATCGTACTTTAAAAGACATTTAAGTTTTTCAGAAAATCCCTCTTTTTCACATTTCCTACCACTAAGTCTGATCAGCCGTATGCTGTTTGAACAGCACACAAAACAATCGATTGGTCTTTCTTTCACCGGAGTTTGTGTCGCCATTTTGAGTTATGGTCATGTAACGAAAATATCACGTGATGACGGACTACTTTCTGAGCCAATTACAGAGGTGAATGGGAATGATCCGTAGTGCAAGAGGGTGCTTACTCTGCAGTGATATTCCCACTGCACCTTAGGACTTTATTTTACTCTTTGCATTTGTATACTTATTTTAGTTTTTAATGCAATTTATAAAGACCAGTTTAACGCATCTCTTTATTTCTCGACGGCAATTTTCTTCCGGTACGCTTCCTTAGGAAAACGACATTAGGTGTCACACCACTATATATATATATTATATATATATATATATATATGGTTCCCCCATTCAGCAAACCTCGGATGATCCATTGAGCAAGTCCCTCGGCTATATCACGTAGCTTGATATGCACCTACACGGTACATTTCTTCGCCGGAAGTACACCACTTCACCTTTCTTAAAATTTGAACACTCCACTTAGAAAGCTAATACTAATCACAATTTTCCGTTGGAATGTTTCTAAAGACATTTTCGATAACAAACAGTTTAAATTTATTTTATAGCTTGGTCTATCAATTACGTTGGCATTTTTCAAAGATAGGTTGCTGAAACATCGTGGTTTTTGTCGCCGTTGCTAATCGACTTAGGCCTACATTGCGCCGCCATGTGTAAGATTATGTGACTGGCAGTATTTCAAAATGGAACCCCCCTTAAGACGGATGAGGTTAGATGTAGGTACGGTATGGGCTGAATTGAGACGGTGAGTGGTCCCCTAATGCCCAAATATGAAGCAAATCTAAATCATATAGATCTACCTTCAAGCCATCTGGGCTTCATGAAACAGTGCAACAGAAGTATTAAAGCAAATTTTCATATGACACTACTTTTCATACTACGACCTAGTCTATGCTAGTACCCACCATACTTCAAGAGTACGATAAAGTAGTGTTAGTGAAGTAATCCAGACTAACTACGGCCGGAACCAATCTCGCTGTGGTGTGACACCATTACCGATTCCGGAAGCGAGTTACTGTCATTCAGTTTCATCATACAGCTTTCAGCCTGTGGATGATTAAACGACAGAGAGAATTTGCGGATTGAGCTTTGTTACTTACATGCAAAATGCCGACAATTACAGTAAAGAGAGATGAACTCTTCAAGATTTTGAATGTGAATTACAGTAAGTAACATTGATCCTTTCGGAAACACATGCCGGTCGATTCGTCATTAATATTTTTCATCCACGAAATACTAAAATATGACAGTTCCATATGCTTGCTTGCCTTATTCGGTTTGTCGAAGATAATATGGATGAGGGTGTTAGTATTATGCTTACTTTCGCTTGCTATCCATATTTATCGGCACTTTAAATCGTTTTCATTGTATTTGTTTTCCCCAACTTAATCATGCAGAGTTGAACTTGAGACAGTTTAAGATCAGTCAATTTTTTTACTAATTTTAGTCTATTTTTTAAAATGCTGGTTTATTCTTACTCCCCATGAATTAACCTGCATAACGAAATGGCTGCCCTGCATCAGATGTGCCATGTTCACAGAAATAGTTTTGTGAATCAATATTTAACAATGGTCAGGTTTGTCTTGTACTTTTGAAGCACATTCACTAGTACATACAAGTGGAGTAAATCAGTAGAGAAAAGTGTGCCCGACATGGGACCCAAACTCATGAACCCCAAAATACTAGTACCACAGCTCTACCTGCCTAGCCAGGCAACTGGCCATGAGTTTACCCAATGTACACTACAACACTCCTCCCCCTCCTGATTTTCTTGGAGTCACCAAATTGCCCCCCACCCAGTCCCCAGGGACAGCCAATTCTACCTACCTGTGCTCATCAATTGACATTGTCCCCAATGGCGTACACGGAGGGAGAAAAGTGTACTGCCTGACTTGGGAATGGATCCCCGGAACACTAGTACCACAGCTGTACCAACTAAGCTAGCCAGGCAAGTGGTTGTGAGTCTACCCAATGTCAACTACAATAGGAGTTTAATTTTACCCTTGTACCTTAAGTTAAAGGACACCCAGGCTTAATATAGTGATTGATATGACAAGGGTATATTTATTATTCTTAATTCCTGTATCATTTATGATGCTAGACTCATCCTCATCAGATCATTTGTAGACAATGAGATATATGTGGCTAAAGTGGTGGAGATTGTCTTAAAAATATGTCTAGTAAATATTGTGAGAAAGGAGAAAATGCTGGCAACCAAAATGTTTTCCCTTAATGCTTTCAGGACCCTCTTTCCCAGAGGGTCATTAACACAGGGAAATGTTGTTCCCTAAATACATTTACAGCCGAATATTTTAAATGCAATCTTGTAAATATGGGTAATGAATAAGTGGCAATGTGTACACCCTTAACTAATAAATCTGAAAACAGTGCTCTTAAGAATATTGTAAGCATTTTTTTCTCACAGTCTTTCCTACTATTTCCACCCTTCCAAAGACAAATCTATCATTTGAGCCATCTTTTGTTTGTTTTCTGCCAATGCAAAAAGTGGTAAGTCTAAAACTTTGTTGACTGGTAATGTGTTTAACTTCTGTTAATTTCAGTGGTTCAATTTTGTTGCAATATAAAAAAAGTATGTCTGTATAAAGTCAGTTCAGTGTATGGAAATAAAGCAAAAACATCCTACATACCATTTCAGCTCTAGAGGAGTTTGATCAGCTTTGTTTTGATTTTGGCCTAGAGGTTGAAGAAGCAGAGGTTGAAGAAGAGGAATTACAGGTAAGAGAAGTGACTGTTATTCCAGGTAAAAATGAACTTTGTGTAATGTTTTAGTTTTCTTAACCCTTTATCAAACAACCTCAACTTTTAAAAATGTTTAGAGTCTGGTGTAAAAATTAGAAACGGGTGGGTAAGCAGAACTACATATATATTTGAGCCATGTCTGGCAAAAGGGGGCTTAATGCATCTCTGTGATATATGATACCAAGCAAGTCATCACACACTTATGTATCCATAAGATCCTTTTTGTCTAACAACTGACTGAATCGTGAGGTAGACTGCTCCTTTGACGTACAGAAAATTGACCAATAGCGAAAAGTTTCGGCCCAGGTCAGCCTGCAAGCACTGCGCAGGCTGACCTGGGTCAATACTTTTTGCAGATGCATTAAGCCCGCTTTTCACAGAGTGTGGCTCATTTTGTTTTTTCCTATTTGATAGGAGAAATCGCAGGGTAATTTTTGTATTTCTTGCAATATCATGAATTTAGGCAGGTCTTTATCCACTTTTTAGCAATGTATGCAATAAGTTTATATACATTAATTATGCTAAGCCTATACATGAAAATGTTCTATGTGATCTTGTGTACTCTCTATTTTTAGAAAGGCCAGGGGGATCAACAGGAAGTTAAATACAAGATAGAAGTACCTGCCAATAGGTATATCATATCTAAATATTATATCATTGCATTTGATATGGTTTACTGTATCTGAGAAACTCAATTATAACCATATATATATTGATCTTTACCGTTGTAGGCAATGTCATAGAGCACGGTTTGTTGTATAAAAGTACTTAAAATCAGCTTTACTCTTGAACTTGTACAGTGATGTGTTTTGGTGCATGCTTTTCTGTGGTAGTTAAGTAATTAGGTAATGTGTGTGATGTTTAGTGTATGGAGGGATGACCAAGCCATTGCAAGTTAAATTTGGTGGCAGAGATCGGAGTTATGACCAGAGATGGGATTATGACAAGTGTTCAGTTGGAACTGTCTTAGCCTCTGGTCTTTCTGCCATTTCTTTGTATATATAAGTCTCAGGGTAGAGACTTTTCGAAGGGGAAAATAATGTCATGGAGAGCAGCTTGTTAAGATAGGCACATGAAACCATTCTTTCTGTGTACACAAGTTTTAATGTGCTTGAAAAAGAAGGCTGTTAAAAACATTGTGGGAAAAGAAAAAAATGCTGGTAACCAGCATTTTCTCCTTTTCGCACAATGTTTTCTACCCTTTCTGATACAAAGTCCATGATATGAGTCACACCTAATTTGTCATCTGCAAATGCTTCAAATTTGACCAGTCTGCATATTTGTAGTTTGTTACAGAGTTAAGCAAGCTTTAACAGCGCTCTGGTTTGCTGCATGTGTCTCTGTGATAGCTAAGCCCCATGATTCGTACTTAAGTGAGTGACCAAGCTGCTGTTTATTAGAGCACATTATTACCAAACCTTATTTCTCGGAATTTAACAGATTTGATCAAAAAGTGATTATCTATAATTATATTTGCTTTCAGTGATGGCTTTTTAACTAAAATCCTTTGAAATAGATGTTGAATTTCTCCATTTTTTTATGCAAAGTTTCTGATAGTTATTCCATTTTTTCTGTAAAAACCATAGCTGCCACTCACCTATCCAGTCTAGAGATGAATGAAAAAATTGCAAATGTTATTGTTTTACCATATTTATTCTGTTCATTTTCAGGTATGATCTTCTCTGTATTGAGGGTATAAGTCGAGGTCTTGCCGTCTTCTTAGAAAAGTGAGTGTTGCATAAAACTTTTCATATTAGAACCCTGTCCCAAACAATCTTGAGTACTGACGACCTTCAAAAAAAAAGGTTTTGATGGTAACCTGCATTTTCTCCTTTTGCCTCAACATTTTTCACCCTTCAAGGACAAAGCCCATTATTTGAATCGGTTTACCAGAGAATCCCAAACTTTAACAACCCAGAGGAAGGAGGCATTTTCTCCTTTTCCCACAATGTTTTCAAGCCTTTACAAAATCATTTTCAATTATCTTAGTCACTTTTATTTTGTCATTTACAGATGCTTTGAATTTGGCCATGTCTTAGATTTTCTCGTTTGGTAAAGAGTTCATCTGCCATCTACAAATGCTTTCAATTTTGATGAGTTTTTTAAAGAGTATAACCGTTTCCCACACAGACCCGAGTTTTAAAGATCCTTAGAGAGATGGCTTTTGAAAACATTGTGGGAAAAGGAGAAAATGCTGGTAACCAGCATTTTCTCCTTTTTCCACAATGTTTTCTATCCTGTCAAACACAGAAATCATCATTTGAGCAACAGTTCTTATGTCGTCTGCAAATGCTTTTAATGTGGTCGAGTCCAAACATTTGTCATATGGTAAATCTACATATTATCTGTTTCACATAAGTTATCAAACATGCTCTACAGTTGTGTCTTTCACTCCAGAAGATTGCTTCTTGGAGGCGGAACCAGTTCTTGGTAAGTTTTCAAAAATTGTCAGCAGGGGTTACATATAGTTTGGCTGAGTATGATAGCTCAAGGCTTGTAACCTAGAAGTTGTGAGATTGAACCTTAGCCTGGCCAGACTCTATCTGAAAATTGATGATAGCCATTATAGAACCAGGATATATTCTTTATCCCTTGGAGCGCCGAATAAACCCAACAGACATATTCATGCGTGAAATAAGACCAAAATTTTATCTATAATGTTTCAGCAAAACAGACAGTATAGATTAGAGATTAGACTGCACATTTTGTGCAGTCTAATCTTGAGCTACACTGGCTGCAAAAGCAACTCTAGTCATGAATGGCACTTTAAGGTTTAATTACTTGTGAAGATAGTTTTAGCCTATGCATTAGACTTAGTACTTAATGTCTATGTTTTGAAGCAGGTTTGTATCTATAGAGAGACTACAGGAAGGTATGGATAGGTTCACAGCCTGCTGTGAGGTGACTTAAAAAAATTGACACAAGCCTTTAGGAACAAACAAATAACGAAACCTGTATTTTGAAATCTGTGTCTGACAGGAAATATTTAGTTGACTTTTCATTGGTTGATTGGTGAGATGTCTAAATAATTGTTTTTGTCTTTTATTCAGACAAGATGCACCTACATACAAGGCAGTGCCTCCCAAAGGGGAAATGCAGAGACTTACTATCCTGCCAGAAGTAAGTAACCTTTTTTGTGACCTTCCTTTCTTTTGTCCAGCTTTCATTATTTAATTAAAGAGAAAGGGTTCAAAATGAAAAAAATGGTCCTCTGTAGTGGAATTATAGAATTATTAAAGTTAATAATTCCACTTAGAATAAGTGAGCTGTTGCCATGAGATAACTTTATTCATGTATTTATGATTTTAAGCTCAGCTATCTTCAAAGAAAAGGTGGAGTTATTATCATAGCTCTGTTGTCTGCATTGTCTTGCAAAATCTTTGACATTTTAACATATCTCTGACTAGTTTGTTAAATATTTGAAGGGAAATCCATACCAGTACAACATGTAACCATTGAAATATTTTTGACACAATAGTTCCCCCTTTTTGACAGGATTTCAACTGAAAATCAATATATATGTCTAAAAGCAACTGCAGTCAAGTGTTTGCACCTGCATGTAGTGCTGTTGTTTGAGTGCCAGTTGAATAAAACATCTTCTTTCATCAGAATTTGCCAAGCCCCCATAGCTCAGTCGGTAGTGCACAGGACTTGAGAACAAGAGGTCACTGGTTCGATCCCCAGCTTGGCCAATTTCTTTCCGAGGATTGACGATAGTCATCGCAACAGGATTCATTCCTCTCTCACCGCTGGCCATTGTTCCGACGATGGTTATGTGTGAAAGCAGCCAGTGGCTTGGAAAGAATATTGTGCGGAGTACTGGTAAAAGAAACTCCAGGAAAGCACGGATAGGTGCAATGGTCGCCGTGATATAACTGAAATAATGTTGAAAACGGCGTTAAACACCATACAATCAATCATTCATTAGAATTTAGAAAAGAAAAATTATTTATGGCACTACAACTTAAAGGCTAGTTTGGTCAAAATGCATCAGTCATTGTGAGCAAGAGATAATACAGCTTGTACTGCACAATCTGATCTTGAGCTATGCAATCCATAAAAGTAGACAGTTATTTGGGTACAGTCATAAAGTGTGCCATTTTTATTTACAGACTAAAAAAGTGAGACCACATGCTGTTGCAGCAGTGTTACGCAACATTAAATTTACAGAGGTAAGTAAAGACTTGATCTTCTTGTTGATAAGTATGTTCTTTGATCTCAAAGAATCAGCTCTGTAACAAGCAAATGCTCCTTTTGCCACAGTTGTTTCAAAGTCTGTAAATGCAGGGATGTAAAAAAAATTGCATTAGTGCATGAATGGGTCAGAGACGTAAGGCTGATTGATGAGTATTGTAAACAAATAATTAGAATTTTTACGAAAATTGTAACCTTCCATTGTGGACATGTATTTTCAGTAAAAACGCACCTTCAAGTTTGTTGTTTACAAAAGCTAGATCTGTAAAAGCAGTGAGCCTGATGGATTGAGATCAGAGTGTTTTATATGTAGTTGACTTTGGTCTGATAAAGCACCTTTATTTTCCCAAAGCAATAAGGCCGGTAGAACAAGACCAGACTGTTGTCTGTGCAGTCTGACCTTGGTCTGCCAGAGTACTTTTATTCCCAACTATTCTTTGGGCAATCACTTAGTTTTTTACTCTAAATTCTTTTCCCAGGACAGATATAAAAGTTTCATTGATCTTCAAGACAAACTTCATCAGAATATATGCAGGTAAGTCATAAAGAGTATGGGACAAAATTTGTTTTGGAAATGGAAGTCCTCAGTGGTTAATTCTTTACCACACGACAAGATTTTGGACTTAAACAAATTGAAAGCATTTACATACCACAAAAAAAATGGAGTTTAAATGACAATTTCTGAATTTATAGGGTAGAAAACATTGTGGGAAAAGGAGGAAGTGCTGGTTGCCATCATTTTCTCCTTTCCATTCAGTGTTTTCAAAAGCCTTCTGTTTCAGGGCTGTTGAACTCAGGATTGTAAAAGAAAGCTTTTGAAAATATTGTAGATAAAGGAGAAAATGCTGATACCCAGCAATAATTTTTCTATTTTTCCCACAGTGTTTTCCACCTTTTCTAAAATAAATCTCATTATTCTTGCCAGATTTATTTTGTTGCTTGCAAGTGCTTTCAAGTTTGTGCTGTCAAATTTTGTCATGTCATGTGTATCCTTTACCAAAGAGTGTACCCTTTACCAAACAATCCCGCATTTTAACAACCCTAAGGAAAAGGGCTTTTGAAAACATTGTGAGAAAAGGAGAAAATGCTGGTAAGGAGCATTTTCTCCTTTTCCCACAATGTTTTCTACCCTTTCAGAGACGAATCTTGTCATTTGAGCCATATTTTATTTGTCATCTGCAACAGCCACAAGTTGGAGGTGTCTAAGTTTTTGTTGTTTGGTAAAGAGTTAAGTCAGAGGGTTTATATTCAGGAAAACCCTGGTTCAATCCCAGCTGGTTTCATAGATCAAATAGGAGTGTTCTTGGGCAAGGCATTGTGCTTGTGAGACCATAGAAAGGCAAGAATAAGAGGGCTGTTGTGAGCGAAGTTAATACACCATTTAATATGTTCATGATCCTTGACAGATGACTTTTTTCATCAGAAATATAACATGGTGAAAAGAAGAAGAATTTTCGCACATCAAGTAATTTCTCCTTGTGCTACAGTGTTGTCACTTGTATTCATGTCTGAACTCTTTACCAAACAACAAAACAGTAGACTTGTCAAAATTGAAAGCTTTTGCAGATGACAATTTAATTGTGACTCAAATGATGGAAGTTATCTTTGATTGGGTAGAAAACATTGTTGGAAAAGGAGAAAATGCCATGAGGTAATATGATAGAGGGTTAGTAAGCGCAGATCTTGCAGTCTGATCTTGGATCTTTGTATTGCAATATCTGCGTGTTTTCCCTATACCACACAATCCCAAGTTTTAAAGTCCGTAAGAAAGAAGCCTATTGAAAACATAGTGGGAAATTGAGAAAATGCTGGTTGCCAGATTTCTCCATTTCCCACAATGTTCTTAGCCCTATCACAGATGAACTTCATCATTTGAGCCACATTTAAATTGTCATCAGCAAATGTTTTTAATTTTGACTCGTCTAAAATTTTGTTGTTTTGTAAAGAGTGATATGGAAAAAAGGATATGTATGAAGTTCAGAAAAGAAAAAGTGTTGGTTTTTTTCTTTCATTGATATTCTGTATTGTTTTCTATACAGACTGGATTGTTTTTGTACAAATGTGATGTGGGTTTTTTTTAGACAAAGATCACTGGTTGCTATAGGAACACATGACCTTGACACATTGAAAGGACCTTTCTTCTACAATGCTAAACCTCCTAAAGACATCAAATTTGTTGCACTAGGACAGACAAAGGAACATACAGCAGAAGAGTTGATGGAACTATTCTCGGTATTTATCTTTTGTCATATAACTTTATTTGACCAATTCAAAACTATAATTGGAGGAAAAGCATTTGGAGGAAAGGGAAATGAGCAGCACTCTGGCAAAAGGGGGTTTATTGAATCTCTCTGACGCATAATGCCAAGCAAGTTATCACATAATTTTGGATACTTGAAAATCATTTTGTTCAATTACAATGAATGAATCAAGGGGTGTTATCGTCCATCGACGTACAGAAAATTTACAAAGAGCAAAAAGATTCGAACTGTGTCAGCCTAAGTAGGCTGACATGGGTCAATACTTTTTGCAGATGCATTAAGTCCCATTTTCACAGGGCATAGCTCATATGTTTTGTCTTAAATGGCATGGAAAACACTGTAGGGAAAAGAGCAATGGCCACTTACGGTTTATTAGCATGAAAATAAATCTTTTATGTCAATTGGACATCTGTACATAGTAACATTTCTATATCTGAGTAGTAAGGGCTTGTGCTTTGTAAATGAGAAACCTAGATAAGGCTAGTAATTGTCTTTCCTGAAAAAATTAATTCATCCATGATTGAAATCTATATTGTCTATGCTCATGAGAATAGTCTCAATGAGACTGTAGTAATAAATACCCACAAAGCTGGTCTTGGTGAAGATCTAAGAAAACAAGTTCTCATTTCCCAAAAACTGTCTGTAACTCTGTACTACACAGTTCGAGTTTTGATGACCTTGACAAAGAATGCTTTTGAAAACATTGCTGGTAACCAGCATTTTCTCCTTTTTTCACAATGGTTTATACCCTTTCTAAAACAAATTCCAGCTGTTGACTGTAGTTAAATTTGTCTTCTGTAAATACTTTCAGTTTGGATAAGTCTAAAATTTTGCTGGTTGGTGAAGAGTTAATCTGTAGCTGTGCTTGTTCCAGGGAGATAGTCATCTCAAGCCATATTTGCCTATCATCAGGGACAAAGAGGTCTACCCTATTATTTATGACAGTAACAACGTAGTCTTGTCCATGCCACCGATTATCAATGGTAGGTTTTAACTCATAACCTCCCAATCCAGAGTTGTAATGGCCATGAAGAAATAGTCTTGTGAGCAGCATTTATTTTGTCATCTGCAGATGCTTTCAATTTGGTCCAGGCCAAAGTTTTATCGTTTGCTAAAGAGTTAATTATCATTGAGCCATACTCTGTGAAAAGGGGGCTTAATGCATCTGCGAAAACTATCGACCCAGGTCAGTCTGCGCAGGCGCTGACCTGGGCCAAAACTTTTCGCTATCGGTCAATTTTTTGTTTGTCAAAGGACCAGTCTACCTCATGATTCAATCAGTTGTTAGACAAAATGGACTTTATGGATCCACGATCATGTGATGACTCTCTTGGTATCATGCATCATGAAGATGCATTAAGCCCTCTTTTGCCAAAGCATGGCTCTTTTTTTTTTTTCTTTTTTTTTTTTAGACAGGAGTTAAGTGCATTACAAAATTGATCTTTGATAACTTTGGTATGGATTATGATAAAGAGTGCACCAACATCCACATAAAACACTCTTTCTACATGTATTTAGACAGGTTCTTATTGATTTTTGACCAGTTAAATTTTATATTTTTTGTTGTGGTGAGGTGCATTTTTATTGGTCGGTATAAGCAGCATTTATCTTTAGATGTTGGCATTTTTTTTTTTTTTAATTTTTGTAAGAAACCAAGCAACTCAGAGATTTGCTATTACCTTAGCCATTTCTTGTACTGATAGGTTTTTTTTTTTTTATTGTTAACCCCAGAACAAAGTGGGGGGAATATACCAAGATAGGTGGATCGTGAATGCTGCCTGAGACAGTTCTAGTTTATGTTAGTCTTATTTCAAGACTGAATTATGTCCATTTGGTTTATGCAGTGGTCTAAAGGTTAACTCTACCATGTATATGACCTTTTTCTTGTACAGGAGAACATTCAAAGATAACTCTAGATACAAAGAATGTCTTCATAGAATGTACAGCAACAGATCTGACCAAGGCTAAAATTGTACTGGACACTATAGTCACCATGTTTGGCCAGTATTGTGAGGAACAGTATATGTAAGTTTGACAATACATCATAATTTATTGTAGTTGAATATTTGTTTCTTAGTATTAGGAGGATAAATGGATATTTTTTTTTAATTAGAAGTATTGGAAAAACTTTGAAAAAAGAATGTCTCTATTTCAGGGTAGAACAGGCTGAAGTTGTACAAACAGATGGCAGTGTCGTTGTTTATCCGGTAAATACAGGCTTTAACTCTTTACCAAAGACAAAATGTTGGACATGTCTAAATTTAAAGCATTTGCAGATGCCAAAATAAATGTCACTCAAAAATTGAAATTTGTTTTGGGAAGGGTAGAAAACATTAAGCTTGTGTAATCATTTAACCCTGTACCACACAACCTGAGTTTTAACAACCTTGAAGAAGACGGCTTATGAAAACACTGTTGAGAAACGAGACGAGAACATGCTGGTAAACATGTTTGTCATCTGCAACTGCTCTCTGCTTTGACTGGGTGAAATGTTGTGTGGTAGAGAATTAACGCTTGGGTCGGTAAATAAAAAGAATGGACATACACTGTGCTTAGAAGAGGCTGGAGTATAGCAGAGTTTTTAGACATGGTATCTCACAAAACACCAGACTGTGTACGTGCAAAATCATGTGCCATATTCACAAACCATTCTAAAATAATATTTTAATCCCGTAGACAACTGATTTAACTGTTTACCCAGTGACAAAATTGTGAACTTGTCTCAGTTGAAGGCACTTGCAGTTGATAAAATAAGTGTGACTCAGAAATTTAAATTTGTGTTTGGAAGCATAGAGAACTTTGTGGGAAAAGGAGAAAATGCTGGTTACAATGTTTTCAAAAGCCGTCTTTCTCAGGGTCATTAAAACTGGGCATTATATGGTAATGGATGAAAGAAATTGCAGAATGTATAGATGTTAGCACAAGCAACAATGACAAAAGTGAAATACAGTCAAAAGTTAAATGCTAAAGAAACATTGGTGTTATATGCTAAAGAAACAATGAAATCTCAACCCTGAGACAGGCTATCTAATTGGCTTAGAAATTTTGATCTGAATGGTTGGTAATTACTGCCTGTAAGCTTCTAAATACATGTTTCCAACTTTTTCTAGGAACTACCCTACAGAGAAGAAATCATAACTGTGGAAGATGTGAACCAGAAAGTGGGGATAAAGTAAGTTAGATAATTGTGCCAGTAATTTTGTTTTAACTCTTTACCAACAGCCGAAAATTAAGCCAATTCCAGGCTGAAAGATTTGCAGATGACCGAGCAAATATAGCTCAAATGATAAATTTCATCTTTGACAGTTAAGAAAATATTGTGGGAAGAGAAAATGCTGGTTACCACCATTTTCTCCTTTTCCCACAATGTTTTTGAAAACTTTCTTTCTGAAGGTTGATAAAACTCGGGACTGTGTGGTAAAGGGTTAAACAAATATTCCTGTACCCTTTTTGTTCTTCTTACAAGTTAGGAAACTTTTTTTTTGTCTCCTTCAAATAATTCTCCTGTAGAATTTTTACAAGGAAGTTTGGAGTGGGAAGGGTATACTGGAATCAGCTTGTAGGTCTGTCTGGCTGTAGACTGTAACTTTGTGTTGTCTTCTCTTACAGTTTTCTCCTTCTACAGGTTTTATTTTGTTGTGTCTTGGGTTTTCATGTTTTTTGCAGCAATCTAATTCAAGTAAGTTATTTTTTGGATAAGTTTTTACACATGATTTTACCTAAGTTTTTCAATAAGGATAGCGGGTAACTTCAAAACCCGTCATTTTACACTGGATAGCTGATTAACATCATTATCACCTTTTTCATTAATGACATGACAGCTTGATTATCTGTGATAAATAGTGATGCATGTGTCCTTCTCACTTGATACTTACTGTTTATGTCCGTGCTTAGATCTTCTAAGATTCATGTATGGACATCATTTGTCGCCAGCAGATTCACCAGCGCTTCATTTTTGGAGACAATTTTTCAGAATTGTCTCATTTGGTGCCCAGGCGATCAACAGCGGAATCCCTGTAAAATTTTGTGGTCTGGTAAAGAGCTACCCACTGAGAATGTCAACCAAGTTTAGAAGGAAGAACATAGATCAGAATGTTATGAAATGGATTCAACATAATTGAGCCATGCTCTGGCAAAAGGGGGCTAAATGCATCTCCGTTATGCATTCTGCCAAGCAAGACATCACCTAATTATGGATCCATAAAATCCATTTTGACAAACAACCGACTTAATCATAAGGTAGAATTTTCCTTTGACATACAAAAAATTTAAAGATAGCGAAAAGTTTCATTTCATGTCAACCTGCAAGGACTGTGCAGGCTGACATGGGTCGATAATTTTCGGAAATCCATTAAGCCCCCTTTTCACAGAGCATGGCTCATATATGTATATAATATATTTTTGGTCCAAGGGATGATGTTGAGGTTGTACACTGTGATTTTTTTTTTCAGAATTAGTGCTGAAGAAATGGCAAGTCTGCTCACCAAGATGTATCTGACCTCTACACCTGTAGAAGGTGGTAAGAAGCTTAAAGTGGTCATACCTCCAACTAGAGCAGATATCCTTTCATGTGGTATAGAAATTATATCACGGAAATTGTTGTATTCATAGATTTTTTATTTACATGCATGGGGGTCCTGCGTGGCTCAGTAGTAAAGTTTAGGATTCTTAACCTGGGGGTCCAAGCTTTGATGCTCACTCGAAGTACAGAGTTTTTTCATGGGTGTATCCTTGGGAAAGAGCCTATCCTAGTGCTGAATACATGAATAAATTTGTGATCTGTCAACGTGATATTTCTGAAATAATGTTGAAAGGAGAGTGAAACAACATCTAATTGTACACGCAAGTATTGGCTTGATTTTGTAAATGAATATCTTGTTACTTCCTGAAAATCCTTTTTTTTTTTCTGTACCAAAGAATGGAGTGTTTTTTTTTTTCAGATCCCAAAGAGAAAGGCATTTAAAGACGTTGTGAGTAAAGGAAAAGATACTGGTTACCAGACTCTTTCTTTCAAAGACAAAACCTACCATTTGAGTCACATTTTATTGCTCGTCTTCATATGCTTTTAAAACAAATGTAAAATTATGTTGTCTTTTAAAGTGTTAAAATATTTGCAAATTTAACAATGTATTCAAAATATTCATATTCTGAACCAAAATAGAAACGCAGGGTACATGGATGTACAACCATTGTTAAATGCTTTGGCTGAAAATGATGAAAATCAGTCAGACAATTGTCAAAAGTCACTGTGTACTAAACATGGTATCTTAATTTGCTCGGCTTGATGTACAGTGCCCCACAGTGTATAACAGCAAAAATCTTTTTAAGTTTAACGATATGTGGCTCAATCCATTTGGAGTACCACTCGGTACTCTTAAAACTTACCGGTACATGTCACTTCCCGCTCTTAAGAGTTAAATCTAACCATTTGCTTTCATGCTATGGCTGACCCAAGTACAGAGGGGTCAAACTATTGCTTAACAATAGGAAGGTCAACAGCCACAACAGGATGCAAGGCAATTTGGTGTGAATATTTCCCCCATAGAACGACTTGTCAGACGCCCGAGAGAAACTGGAAGCGATGCCAACCAACCTAGATAGGGACGGGACATCCCACTGTGGCGATATCTTGTTAAGATGGGACTATACATCTTGCCCACCTTTGCAATCACTACTTTAATGCAAGCAAAACAGCTGTTAATACAGTAGACAGTAATTGCCCCATCCATGTACGTCCACATACAAACAGTAAGAAACAGACTCTGAAATGATGGTCTGTGTTACATTTACATTTGTTTGCCCCTTACTCATTACTTGCGTCAGCTTGGTTGACTGCAATTACTCCAAGGTTGTTCCTACTTCATCAAATGAAACGTGTTTTACAGATGAGTCTGGGTTCACTGTCCAGATGGTCAACATTGTGTATATCGATGTTGTGGTGAACATTTGGCTGACGCCTGCATTCTTGAAAAGGATAGGTTTGAGGGCAGCTTCATTACGGTTTTGGGAAGGATACTAGTGTGACACAGGATTAAGTCTCAATTGATTATGATAGATGGGAAGTTAACAGCTGTAAGATATGGGGATGAAATTCTTTGCCCTGTTGCTGTGCCCAATATCCAACATCACAACCTGATCTTTCAGCACAGCCATGCCTGGCCCCATGTAGCCAGAGTTTGTCGAGACTTATAACATTAACCCACTTGACTGGTGGCTGTACAGTTCAGATTTGTCCCCAGCTGAACAGTCCAGATTTTGAACATCTTTGCGATAAAGTGGACTGGAGGGTGAGGAGACATCAGAGTCCCTCCTATACTATTGACAAACTAAGAACTGCTTTGTTAAGAGGAGTGAAACTAACTCTTTACCTCAGACATTTGCAGATGACAATGTAAATTTTACTCAGATGATGGAGTTTGTCTTTGATTGGGTAGAAAACATTGTGGGAAGAGGAGAACATGCTGGTTACCAGCATTTTCTCCACAGTGTTTTCAAAAGGGTTCTTTCTCCGTGCATGGTAGCTTCAGGGCTTAGACAAATGAGCAAGGGGAAATACATGTATAAGATATTGAAGCATAGGCGATTTCTTTATGTGATTTAGCAGGGTACCGTCAAATTCGTTTCCATTACTGGTGAATTACCTGTTACAATCTGATGAATTTCGGATGATTTGTTGATAAAAGGTTTATTGTTCAACTGATGTAAACTTTTCTATAGAGCATTCAAATATGTATTAGTTAAAGACCCGGAAAGTTCACCCCAAGTTTTTTTTTTTTTTTGACTGTATATTTTGATAATGAATATTTTACTGTAATAAAGCTTTATTAAGCAGAAATGATAAAGGATTCCTTAACACATGTTCACATATCCTTCATCCATGTGATATTGTTGAAGATGTTGCCATTGCTTATGGTTTTAACAATCTAGAGAAAACAGTCCCTACCACCAACACTATATCTGACCAGGTAAAATTTTATCTTGTTAGAATTGTAGATGTAATGTTTTTGTTATTTTTCACTCTTTATCAAACAATCCTGAGTTCTAACAACCCTGAGGAATAGGGCTTTTGAAGTCTTTGTGGGATAGGATTTAAATGCTGGTAACTGGCATTTTTCCCTTTTCCCACAATGTTTCTTTCCCTTTCATAGACAAATTTGATGATTTGATCCACTTTTTGATGTGTTCTCTGTTAATGCTTTCAATATGGACTGATCTAAAATTTGTTTGTCTAGTGAGGGGTCAGTCCAGAATCGCATTATTTTAATTATGCAGTACTATAGAGACAATTCCATTAACCCATAGGCTGCTAAGTGCATCTCGGGGACGTTATCCAACAGTGTAGATCAAGATCAAACTGCACAGAACTTGCAGTTTGATCTTGGATCTATACCGTCTGATTAGGAGATGTTTTTCACACAAAAATACCTTTTGAATAGCAGAGATTATTTTTTTACACTCGGCTTGACAGTTTTGTTTCATTTATTAAGCAGATTAATGGTTAAGATGCTAACGAGTCTACACCAACCCAGTCCAATCCCCCACACTGGGAGTTCTGCATTTAAAGACATTTGAAATACTTCTCCAATACATTGATATAATATGTATTTCAGTTCCCTCTGAACAAGCTTACAGATCAACTGCGACAAGAAATTTGTGCTGCTGGGTTTACAGAGGTTCTCACTTTCGCACTGGTATGTTTTTTTTTTTTTCCCAAACCCTTAGAGCACCTAATTAACCCAGCAGGCATTTCCCAGTCTAGAAATAAGACCCATATAACTGCAATATCTAGATGGCCTTTGTCCAGAATGTTTCAGCTAAGTGCACAGTATTGATCAAAGACCAAATGACATGTTTGCGCAGATTGATCTTTTCTGGGGTCCTGCATGGCTCAGTGGTAAAGTGTAGGACTTGTGACCTGGAGGCCCCATGTTCGAGCCTCACTGGATCCACTGGGTTTTTCGTGGGACTGTCCTTGGGCAAGACACTTCAGAGCCCCAGCCTAGTACTGGTGAAAACCAGGAAATACATGATTATTTGAGCTGTCGCCATGGTATGACCGAAATAATGTTGAAAGCAGCGTAAAACACCATTCAATCAAAGATTGATCTTCATCTACACTGGCAGCAAATGATAACTAGGGTTCTGAAAGGTGCTTCATGGATTAACTGAGTATCTTCTGATACAGATTTGAAGATGATCGTGAATCTCTTAACGTGAGGGTGATCAAGATGAATCAAGGTACATATAAAAATGCATATGGAAACATCATAGCTGATATATAGAAATTTCTCTTTACAAACAGTTTCTTCCTTTGGCACATTGCTTTGGGTTTTACACCAATATTAATAACGATTTCACATTTTCTTTTCAATTCTACAAATAGGATTTGCTTTTCTGCTTCTCTTCAAATTGTTACAAATAGAGAAACTACTTTTTACAAATAATTTCTTCCATTTGGCACATTGCTTTGGGTTCTACATCAATATTCAACAATGATTTCACATTTTCTTTTCAATTCTGCCAAGATTTTTTTTTTTTTTTTTTTTACCGCTTCACTTCAAAGAGTTTGTATTTTTTTTTTGTGTACAAATTTTATTGTTTGTTTGCAGTGTTCTAGAGACGATGTTTCGAGCAAAATTAGAAAGAAAATTGAAGATTCAAATGCAGTACATATAGCTAATCCTAAAACACTAGAATTTCAGGTAAGACATTAGATTAATACTTTACCACACAAAATCGCGAGTTTTAACAACCCTGAGCAGAGAGGCTTTTGAAAACATTGTGGGAAAAGGAGAAAACCAGCATTTTTCTCCTTTTTCCCCCGTTTTTTACACTTGTAAAGACAAATTTCGTTTTTTGAGTCACATTTGAATTGTAGTCTCTTGAGACTTTTAATTTGGGCCAGTCTAAAATTTTGTCGTTTTGTACAGAGTTAAAATAGCGGCTTGATAACAAATGTTACGATAAGCTCTTATGCACTCACAGCCATAAATTATTGCCAATGAGCTCAATTTATTTCATAAATTATTGCCAATGAGCTCAAAATGCCACTAATTGTCTTGGATGTTGTTTTACCATAATTACCAAAAAAAACATCTTATTTTCCCCTGTGATGCGAGTTTAGATTAATCATGACAAATTTATGTTGTGGATTTAAATTGTTACTCGAGATATTTCGAAATCTGACATTTCAAACAAATTGTGCAATTGTGCCTTTAGAAAACGATCCGTTGTTTTAAACGAGTCATGGAAAAGGGCTTTGGAAACCATTTTTTCTCCTTTTCTCGCAGTGTTTTCTACATTTTCAACGACAAATTCCATTATGTGAAGTTTTTTTTAATTTGCTGTCTTCAGATGCTTTGAATTTCCACAAATCTAAATTTTTTTTATGTGGTAAAGAGTAACATTGCTGTCGGTAATTCCATGAAATCTGTCCAATACTTACAGAGTGTTTGAGCCATCCTCATTCTTGGATATCCTTTTAATAGGATACCTTGATATGGGAGGCAGGGACTTTAGACTTTATGATAGACTCCTGCAACCAATCCCCACCTGCACACACGCTACATTACTGTGCTTTTTTTATCAGATTGCAAGGACCACATTGTTACCTGGTATACTTAAAACAGTGTACTATAACAAGAGAATGCCCCTACCTTTAAAACTGTTTGAACTGTCTGATGTGATACTACAGGATCCTAGTAAAGGTACTAGTATATTTTAGTGACTTAATCCTTTACCCAACAATTTTGTGTTTTAACAACCCTGAAGACAAAGGCTTTTGAAAATAATTTGGGAAAAGAAGAAAATGCTGGTAACCAGCATTTTCTCCTTTTCCCAAAATGTGTTCTACCTTTCCCCAAACACATATCATCATTTAAGTCACATTTCATTTGTCATCTGCAATATTTGGACCAGCTTTAAATGTAGTTTGGTAACGAGATAAAGGTAAAAGAATTGAGAGTATAATCTGCGATGTCTGAATGTTTAGGTTGCTATAAAGCACAACCCGATTACTTTGAGAAAATTTACTTGAAGCATGAATGTATAACGATTATGCCCTATACCTGAATGTTACAGCTATTTTTCGAAAATGGTGTCCTGCAAGGGGAAATAAAGGTCAGCTGCAGGTGTAAACATGTTAAAAAATAATGGCGTTGGACTTTTTCACTCTCATTTCTTTACATCTTGAAATTGAATGAATTACAAAAAAAAATCAATAAAGATCCAATTTTTGCAAGTATTTTGTTGGAGTATTTCCGATTTTGTAATGTACAAGTCGCGTTTTATGAAAAGGTGGTTACTGATTTACTAATAACAAAAAGTTTTAACCCAGGTCAGCCTGCGCAATCAGGGCAGGCTGAGCTGGGTCAAAACTTTTATTTCTATCGGTAAATTTTCTACAAGTCAAAGGACCATTCTACCTCGTGCTCCAGCCTGGTTTTAGACAAAATGGCTCTATATTTATGCATCAACATGCTTATAATGCATCATGGTGACGCATTAACCCTTTACCACACCGCAAAACTGTGAGCTTGCAAAAAATTGAAGGAATTTATAGACGACAACTCGAATATTTTTCAAATGATTGTAATAATTGGCATTGACTAGGCAGAAAACATTGTGAGAAAAGGAGAAAATGCTGGTTACCAACATTTTCTCCTTTTCCCACAGTATTTTCACAATGCCTCCATCTCAGGGTTGTTAAAACTCAGGAACGTGTGGTGAAGGGTTAAACCTTCTTTCCAAGAGCATGGCTTTTCATTCATATTATGCTTTTCCCCCTTCTATCAGATAGCTTGAGTTATTTGTAATTCACAAGAAATATCGGGACATAATTCAACTCATCTTTTCCTCCATTCTTACAGATGTAGGAGCTAGGAATGAAAGACGACTATGTGCCCTGAATTACGACACACAGTCAGGATTCGAAGTGATCCATGGTTTGTTAGACAGAATTATGCAGATAATGGAGATAAAACCTTCGAAAGATGGAAATGGTTACTACATACAGAAATGTGATGGTAAGGTTAACCCTGAAAGTGCCTTTTTCAACTTATAATTGCCATTGTGACAAGTGTAGATCAAGAATAGTGCAGTCTGATCTTTCATCTACACTATAAGAGACATCATGGAAAAAAAGCACCTGTAACCCTTTACCACACTATCCCTAGTTTAAAAAACTCTGAGAAAGAAGGCTTTCCTAAACACTGTGGGGAAAGGAGAAAATATTGGTAACCAGCATTTTCTGTTTTACCCACGATAGTTTGTACCTTTTCTAGAATACAATAATTTGAAAAACATATGGTCTATTATTTGTAAATTCTTTTAATATGAAGGAGTCTAAAATTTCGCTGTATGGTAAAGGATTAAGATTGTAATTATATAAGTATTTTTTTGCTAGAACACACAGGCCCATTGGGTTTATTTGGGGCTCAAAGAGTTAAATATTAGAATTTCTAGTGTGGAATGGACTAAGAAATTAGTTCTTTTTTTTTTTCAAAGATGTGCTAGAAGCATAGTTACATGTCTTGTTATATAGGCAAGCCTAGTGGCTTAGTTGGTAATGCACAGGGCTTGAAATCAAGGTTGCTGCTTGGCCATATTCTTTTGAAGGATTTATGCCGAGTCGTTGCCATAGGATTAATTACTGTCTCACAGCTGAAGATCGTTTGGTGGAGAAGCAGCTAGTTGCTTGAAAACAATGTCGTGCAAAGTACTGGTACTGGCAAATCAAATTCTGGGAAAGCATGGAAAGGTGTGCTAGCTACCACAGTATACATGTATCAGAAATAATGTTGGAAATAGCATTACACCAAGTATACAAATTATATCGGGTCACTTTATCCAGAAGCAGTAACTGTTCTCAATACTCAAACATTCAGACAAGCAATATATAATCTCGTACACTAAATATTCAGATCTGAATTGCCAAATCTACACTTTCTGTTGAAGTTTGAGTCATTGCTATGCCCGTTCATGAAGGTCAGTAAGTTTTGCTCGGATGTGCTTCAGATTTTCACCTACTATGAAGGTATTCTGGTTGTATTCTATTTCAGCCTAGCCCACTGCCTTTTCATAATTATGAAGGTCTGGCCTTAATTTTAATCTTTTCAGCGCCGTAGGCAAAAACAAGGGATTTTTGCAGACAACATAGATCAAGACCAGATTGCACAGAAAGTGCAGTCTGATCTTGTCACTAAGTTGTCAACTTGTTAAGTCTAGCCAATAAGATAAAGATTCTGAGTTTTAGTGGATTTTAGTGTCGGCCATTTAAGTCTTTACCAAATAACAATATTTTACATTTGTCCAGATTGGAAGCATTTGCAGACGACAACATCAATGTGACTCAAAAATCATTTTTGGGATAGTAGACAACATTGAGGGAAAATGCTGGTTACCAGCATTTTCTCCTTTTTCCACTATGTTTTCCAAGCCTTTCTTACCGCAGGGTATATAAAACTGGATTTTGTAGTAAAGGGTTAAAATATTTGGCGCTGAAAGTGTTAATCAGTTACAGTACTGTCTGTTTTTAGATACACATTTCTGTATTTAATAGTACAAGAGATATGGAGAAAAAATATTTGAGGCACTCTCTAGCGAAAGGGGGCTTAATGCATCTCTGTGACGCATTATATGAAGAAATATCACATACTTATGGATCCATAAAATCCATATTGTCTGACAAATGGCTGAATCCTGTGGTAGAATGGTCCTTGGACATGCAGAACATTGGCAAGTAGCAAAAGTTTCGACCCAGGTCAGCCTGGGCAGACCTGGGACAATAAACACTGTGGGAAAAGGAGAAATTGCTCGTTACGAGCAATTTCTCCTTTTCCCACAGTGTTTTCAAAAGACTTGTACTGCAGACACATGAAAACCAGTGCTTGTTTGGGAAAGGGTTAATTGTTTCCAAATGGTGTCTAAAGCATGGTCTTTGTTACTTACTCGACTTCTTTTGGTGGCAACAAGACAATCTGCAGAAACTGCGGACGTTTTTTCACTTTCAGGCTTGACTACGGATCAGACTGCATGTTTTATGCAGTCTGAACTTCACTATGCTGTCTGCAAAACCATTCATGTGGTAACTGATTTTTTTATCTGTGTTTATCATTTCTTTTGTATAGATCCAAGTTATTTCCCAGGAAGGTGTGCCGACATTATAATGCTAGGCAAGAAGATTGGGAGACTCGGTGTTGTACATCCGGAAGTACTAGGAAACTTTGAACTGAACATGCCTTGCGCAGCGCTAGAAATAAATGTGGAACCCTTCTTGTGAAACAAGGCACGAGGGTTCAAACTAACAGTTATGGCTCGGAAGCAATTGTTTGTTGCTTACTTCAAGAAGGATTATTAATATTATTAGATCTGGGCAAGACAGGTGTGAAAAATGGCTGTTTTGTTGATGACCTTGAAAAGGTAAGTTGGTGCAAAGTTTTGAAGTTGCAATAGGTGGTTAGTGTATGCATTATATATTAAGCAACAGGCTACAGATGACTTTTTGGGTTTTGAAAATGCCATTTTCGTAGAAAAACATTGTGACAAAAGGAAAAAGAGATGAGAGAGAGGAAAGAGGTTACGTTTGAGTAACTAAAATTGTAGGGTTGTAAAATTCTTCTGCATTTTCCTGTTGTTCTACGTGTCCTGTTCTTAGTGGAGGCAGGTTCAATAATAGCCTGTATTTCAACCCTTTACCACACAATCCAGAGTTTTTACGATGTTTAGAAAGGGGGATATGAAAACAATGCGAGAAAGAGAAAATCCTGGTAACCAGCATTTTCTCCTTTTTCCACAATATTTTCTGACCTTTTTGAGACAAATCTCATTATTCTAGCCAAATTTAACTTGTTGGCTTCAACAGCTATTAATTTGGACAAGCCTTAAATTTTGTCATTTTGTAAGGGGGTAATTAAAATGTAGCCTTTCAGGTGACTTTTATAGTCTTGATGCAGACGACTTTAGAAAACATTGCTTTAAAAGGAAAAGAAATACTCATAAAAACTCCTTTTGTCTCAATGTTTTCACATGACCATAATTTATAAGAATTGTCCATATTAACTCTTAACCACACAGCGAAACCTTAGACTTGTCCAAATTGAAAGCATTTGCAGACGACCATTTAAATGTGGCTCAAAGGACATAATTTTTCTTTGAACTGGTAGAAAACATAGTGGGAAAAGGAGAAAATGCTGGTTACCAGCATTTTCTCCTTTTCCCACAATGTTTTCAGAAGGCCTCTTCCTCAGGGTCGTTAAAACTCAGGATTGTGTGGCAAAGGGTTAACTATTTTATGAGGATGTTTTCAAAGTGGTTCAAGTTCGTCTAGATAAAAGATTGGACAACCGTCCTTACCTTTTTATAAACGAAGCACTGAGCTTAGCTGCACATAATTTTATAAAAATTATTATCCCAATTCATTTATTAAATGTGTCAAGTGACAGAAATGGTATTGTGTCCTTAGTTGATTTTTGTAAAATTCCAAGTTGGGAAAAAAAATTAGGTGTTGGACTCGAACAGTTTGAAATTAGCTCATTAATCCTTACAGTGCCTTTCACTACTGTAGTTGCCTTTGGCGCCAGTGTAGATCAAGAACACAACAGCCAAAAATCACACTCTAACTTGCTATTATCTTGGGCTTATTTGTGAATGAAAATGTCCTTTTGAGTTTATTCAGCACTTTAAGGGTTAAGTGGCTTTCACAAGTGTAGTTGTTAATGTGGCCACTGTAGATCAAGATCAAACTGAACAAGAAGTGCAGTCTGATCTTTAAAATACTCCGTTTCCATTGATTAGACATTCTATCCATTTACCACACAATGACGAGATTTAATGACCCTAAATAAAAAGCCTTTTGAAAACATTGTGGGAAAAGGAGAAAATGCTGGTAACCAGCATTTTCTCCTTTTCCCACAATGTTTTCTACCCTACCAAAGACAAATTCCATCTTTTGAGCTACATTTAAATTGCTGTCTGCAAATGCTTTCAATTTGGTCAAGTCTATATTTTGCTTGTGTGGTAAAGAGCTGTACAAAAGAAACCTTGAAACTGCAAAAGCTTGAGTCTTATTTGTAGGTTGAAAATGTCTTTGGGTTCATTTGGCTTTCTTTGAGTTTGAATAACCATTTATTCCAGCCCAATATCAGACAATTATTTATGCAGTCTTACACATGTGCAGGAGATTTCTTTCAAAAACATTTTGGGAAAAAGAGTAATTGCGTAACTACAGAGAAGCTCCTCTATTGAGACCACCAACGGTACTTTTTAAAATTGGTCTTGATGCTTTACAATCCCAATTTACAAGTCATTCCTAATTGTTACCAATAAACACGCTGATGTGTCATGATAGCCAACAGTTAAAAATATAAGATGGATTTTTGGTTTCTTCAGATCAAAGATAAATCCTACATGCAGTACTACAGCATAAAGTCGATTTTACCTAAAGAAGTTGTGAAAATTGAGTGGTCTTTTCTTGGAGTTAACACGTAATTTTGAAAAAGTTCTGAAATGGTGGCCGTAATTTCGGGATAGCAGGATGCCCTTATTTACGGATTTGTTGATCATTGAAATAAAGTAGGAAAAATTCCTTTCTGAAAAAAAATTGTTCAACCCATTTTGGGATGCTTAAACTCTCCGGTAGTTCTTAAGTTGAGGTTTTACTGTATTTACCGGACAACAAAATTTTAGACATGTCCGTATCAGAAGTATTTGCAGACAACTTAAGTTCATATGTTGGAATTCATCTTTGAGAGGGTAGAAAACAGTGTGGGCAAAGGAGAAAATGTTGGTAACCAGTATTTTCTTCTTTTCCCACAATGTTTTCAAAAGCTGTCTTCACAGTTGTTAAAACATGGGATTGTGTGGTAAAGGATTAACTTTTTACCAGACAACAAAACTCTAGACATGTCCAAACGGAAAGCATTCATGCTCTGCAGAGTAAACCTGACTTTAAAACCGAAATTCGTCTTTAGAAGGTAAGAAAACGTCGTGCAATAGGAGGAAATGCTGGATACCAGCATTTTCAGCTCTGCTGTCTTCGTAGAAAATGTTGAGGTATAACTGAGGTATAATTGAGGTATAATTGGTGTCATCTGCGTAGTTGTGCCAAAACTTCGACATTTTATAATATCACTGTTATTCCTGAAGATGTTTGCTTCAAACTGGGACAAGTTCTTAATTATCGAGAGGGAAATCTATACAGCAAGGGAAGGTAACCATCAAAGTATTTCTGACACAGGTATGCCCCTTTTTTGGAAAGAATTTTCATTGAAAAGAAGCGTCAGCACCCGCGTGCAGAGCTCTTGTTTTCCTTTCTCCACAGTATTTTCAAAAGTCATCCCTACAACGGATTGTTAGATAGAGGAATAATTCCTTAACTCTTGAAATGAATTTACGGCAGACAACTCCGAAATGATATAAAGGTGTTCTCTCCCTTTCCCACAAAGTTATCAAACAGTATGCTGTAAGATACAAAAAGCTGCCTATAAGATGTTATGGGGAAAAGGAAATGTTTACTTTTCAATTCAGGAGGTAATGGTTTTAACGTAAGGTTGTAATAATGGAAGGAGACATTCCCTACGATTTTCATTAATTATATCACATACCTGTGGTAAGATACAGACATAAACTTGCAGTATGAAAGCATTAAGAACAGGTGGGCATCTGATCTTTCATGGCCAAATGAATCAAACCTGAAATTACACAAAAATTTCCTTTGTTAGCTCTGTTGTTTACTTTCTCTGTTTAAATGGTGTTTGACACTATTTAACCTTGACAGTGCTTATACTGGCCTATGCTGCTTTTGAGGACAGCATAGATCAAGATCAGACTGCATAGAATGTGCAGTCTGAGCACAGATCTACACTGTCCACTAGTTTTTCACAAGTTTTGGCCAAAACAACCAATTATGATCTACGTATACATTTTTCTGTTCTATCTACTTGACTATCAGAAATTACAAATAGCAGACAGACAACTCTAGTTTAGAACTCTTAATAAATGTGCTTTATTCGTATGACACTGTTTTGTCAAATGATATTGATGCAGTCACTGTAGTTCATTATTATTTGACCTCACATTCTCAATTTAGTTTTGTTAACTTTAGTCCAAAAGTTGCACAAAAAGAAAGCATGTTTTTATAGAAGTAACAACTGAGTACAAAGTTATGACCAAAGAGAGACTTGAACCTGCAAGATTGGACTGCCAGGCTGCATTATAATCGCAGGCCACTTCATTCTTCACATAGTCATTTCTGTCATCTTTGTACGAGTCATCATTACCAGGTCCCCCAACAAGGGCTCCATACAGGGTGTGGGGATTTGGGCCCGGGTTCTTTTGTTCATCCCAGCCACAGGGTGCTGGCATACTTGGGCATGAACTGTAACAAGAAAGTTAAGTATTCATAACCAATTACCAAGAACCCTATTAACTTGCTGTCCTATGGCTTAAAAAACCTCGACCGTACTCCTCCACATGTTTCCAGAAGTGGCGGATATTCTTACCTCTCCCAAAATACACCATCCGATTACACATATACAGTAAATTATGAATTGGATGCTGGCATACTTGAACTGCTCATTTCAAAAGGGTCATTACAACTTGGGATTGTGTGGTAAAGGGTTCGCCCTTCCCCAAATGACAAAGTTTTGGGCCAGACCAAATTGTAAGCATTTGCAGACGACAAACTATATGTGGCTCAAACGATGATTTTTGTCTTTGATAGAGTAGAAAACATTGTGGGAAAAGGAGAAAATGCTGGTTACCAGCATTTTCTCCTTTTCCAACAATTTTTTCAAAAGCCTTCTTTTTCAGGGTCGTTAAAACTGGGGATCGTGGGATAGAGGGTTCACCCTTTCCCAAATGATAAAGTTTTGGGCCAGACCAAATTGAAAGTATTTGCAGACTACAAACTACATATGGCTCAAACGATGATTTCTGTCTAAATGTCTTCGACAGAGTAAAAAAAATTGTGGGAAAAGGAGAAAATGGTAACACTCCTTTTCTCACAATGTTTTCAAAAGCCTTCTTTTCAGGGTCATTAAAACTTGGGAATGTGTGGTAAAGAGTCAAAGAATAAATCATATAACTTATTCCTCAATATAAATATAAACCCCTACCTTGATCTGTGATGAGGTCGGGCTGGGGCATCTTGTCCATAGCCCACAACGTAGCTGTGATGTTCAGGGTTGTCCCCAAGAGCATAGTGAATCTGACTGATTGCCCAACATCTGTATTTGTCCGTGTGTAGTCCTGTGTCGGCAGCCATCAGAGCAACAAGGGCCATGTTTTCTGTTCAGGAAAGTGAAATATCAAACCTTTACCACAAGTCTCAAGTTTTTAACTCCTTACCAAACTATAAAAATTAGTATTCATCCAAACGGAGTTTGCAGACAAATGTGACCCAAATGATGGGACTGATTTTAGAAGGGGAAAAAACATTGCAGGAAAAGGAGAAAATGCTGGTTATCAGCATTTTCTCCTTTCCCACAATGTTTTCAAAAGGTCCCTTCTTCAGCGTCTTCTGGATTGTGGGGTAAAAGGTTAAAGTCCCTATGAAAGAATATATTTGAACACTGGGAAAAGGGGAAAATGCTGGTGATTGATATGTCCTCCTCTTTCTACAGTAATTTCTTCTCTTTCAATGGTGAATCCCATAATTTGAGTCACATTTAATTTGTCCTCTGCAATTTGAATTTTAATAAGCAGGATATTTTGTAATCTGGTAACATTAAGTGGTTCAGTGTACAGTGAGCCCTTTTCCACACCCTGACTTTGAACGACCCTGAGAAAGCGGGCTTTGAAAACATTGTGGGAAAGAAAGAAAATGCTGGTAACCAGCGTTTTCTCCTTTTCCCACTTTTTTCACCTTTTCAAAGAGAAATTCTATCTTTTTAGCTACGTTAAATTTGTCATCTGCAAATGCTTTTAGTTTGGACCAGTCAAAAGTTTTGTCATTTGTCAGATTTTGCAAGGCCTTACAGTGCACAAAACAATCCTGTGTTTCAACAACCATGAGGAAATAGACTTTTGAAAATTGTAGAAAGCTGGTAACCAGTATTTTCTCCTTTTTCAAAAATGTTTACTACCCTTCCATAAACGAATTCCATCATTTGAACCACATTTAATATTTTGTCTGCATATGCTCTCAATCTGGATAATTTGGATAAGTTTAAAATTTTGTGGTAAAATGGTTAAAAAAAGCCTACTGTGCTTGTAAACTGTTCTAGAATACATGTATTTTTCTACCTACATACCTGAGAGAACCTCACAGGCCCCAGGGCCCTGATTTCCCAATTCATCATGGTCATTTCTACATGTTGTTTGCAAATTTTGGGAAAAGGTCATAGTACATTTTCCTACTTAAATATCCGAGACAGCCTCACAAATGGTACAGAACCCCAGGGCATCTAGTCAATGATGGCTATATTTGTATCTTGTTTCTAAAGTTGAGGTAGCAAAATATTTTCCTACCTACATATCTGAGAGAACCCCACTGCAGTCTCCAAGCTAGGCCCCCGGGTGTGTATGGGACAGAACCACCAGGCATCCAATCTGTCATAGTTGCTTCAACGTCTTGTTTGTACATATCTTTCTTTGTGAATTTGTATAACAATGTCTGAAAACAATGATATATCCTGATTTAGTAATTAAATGGTGTTTTATGATGGTTTCAACATTATTTCAGTCATATCATGGCAACAGCTCACTTATTTATGTATATCCTGAGTTTCACCAGTGCTGGGGCTCCCATTGTATTCCTAGCACCTCCAGTGAGAATCAAACCTTGGGACTTCAGTTTTAGAATCCAACACCTTCACCACCAAGCCATGGCCCCCTTGAGATTTGGATATCATTATTAGATACAATCTCAACTATAAACTACAAACATAAAGGCTACATGCTGATAATATAATTCACAAGTCTGGGTCTATATTCACCAACCATTATTAGGAATGGTCTTAGTCTTATTCTGCAAGATTTTCTAAATTTGAAAGCAACACAACTTCTGATTGGCAAAACCAAATGGTTTAGTCAGTCAGAACTAGTGTTGCTTTCAAATTTAGAAAATTCTTGGGGATAAGACAAAGAATGTTTTTAAGAATGGTTGGCGAACATGGACCCAGATCTTTGATCTACACTGTCAACTTTACTGAGACATTCTGGACAAGAGCAACACTGAAACTGCAATAAATTGAGTCTTATTTTAAGACTGAAAATGGCTGTAAGATTTATGCAGTGATCTAAGGGTTGAAATGTCTTTCCATTATGTTTTCAATCCTTTTAAAGACAAATTCTATCATATGATACACATATAATTAGTTGTTTGCAAATGCTTTCAATTCAGATAACTACATAATTTTATCTTGTAAAGGGTTAGACAACTTTAGATGCCTTTGCAGGCTGATTAGATCATGATCAGACTGCAGAAAATGTGCAGTCTGATCTTTGATCAACACTATCTGCTTTGCTGAAATCGTATAGACAAAAGCAGTCTTGAAACTACACCCATCCTGGTTTTATTTCTTGACTGAAAATGAACGGTAGGTTAATTCAGTGCACTATGCGTTTAGTAATTGTCATCCTGATTATGAACCCTGTCTAGGACAAGATATGACACCTACATTTGTATAGGTCATTTTGTCGTCCCAGGAGTCCCCCCATCCAGAACCAGCAACTCTGTTTGCCTCTGCATCAGTAAGGTAAGATGCTTCTCCTGTGGCTTGATACAACCAAATTGCAGCCCAGGCCAACTCATCTTGATAATCATTGGACCTGAAAATGGATAACAAAAATTCTAAATTCAACTATAATTCAGTATTCTCTGTCAGAATAGCAATTTGATTGGCTGAGAAATAAGGTCTAAGTCAATCAGATGACAGGTTTCATTTTGTTGTCTGTGCATGTCAATATTCTTGGAAGACTGGATTTGTCTGCTATGACGCATCACTATCCTGTACAGGATAAATATTACGTGGTTCGTAAATTGACGCTCAAAATAGCAAGCAGAAAATGGCTATGAATAACATGTCTGTGGAAAAATCAAACCAGTTTTTTGTTACAAATTTCTTAAAATTATAATGATTTCAACTGGGAAATACAATTTTATAAAATACCATTGTTTACTGCAAATCTCTGTAGATAGTTTCTAAATACAGACATGGAGAAAAGGCGGGATTTGTGCGACAGATTGACAACAAAAATAACGTCCCCACCTTGCTGAGTTTATATCTGGGCATTTTCCAAAGCTTATACAGGCTATGTTTATAAATGGCTGGTGCATAGGTTATATGCAAGCTAACCGTGGCTGGATGAATCGTACAAGGTAGGTTTTAGCGAGTAAATGTATATTTTATTTTGAACCGGCTTGAAAAGTAGTCCAGTTCTATACCCAGAATACCCATATCAGACATGTATGTATGTGAAAAATGCAAACTACCAGAAGATAATGGGTTTCATTTTGGGTTACAACAACAGCTAGAGCAGTTCGTTAATACTTTCCCTACATACAGATAACAAAAATTTGCTAATCACAGATTAACATAAAGTATCACATGAATAACTGGACATGGACATGCATCCATTATAAAAAAATAAGCTTTTTACAAAGGATCATGATATATCACATTAAACAACATTAAACATTGCTCTTAGACATGACTAACAAAATTTGTCGCCACACAATGGCTCATAAAATGTCACGGTAACGCTTAAGCTGCTAATTAAGCGCGACTCACTGACCTTTTGTGGACAGTGACCAAGATCAGATTGCACAGAACGTGCAGTCTGATCTTGGATCTACACTGTCCAATAAGGAGCAACTTTTCCCAAAATGTATGTTTGAAATAACATTATTCAAGTTTTTACTATTGGCTTGAGAGAATATGTCTTTGGCCCTTCCAAAAGTACATTTCTATTCTTGAATCACATTTATTTTGTTGTCTACAAATGCTTTCAATTTAGACAAGTCTAAAATTTTGGCATTTTGTAAAGAGTTAAAAATGTGCTTACTAAATATCATAAAAATTTACACTGGATATGGATTGTAAAAAATGTGCAAATTTAAAAGGCTAGTATTTTATCACATAACCTCCCTGTTTTCAGTGTAATATACCCATTATGAATTCTCTGATCTTATCTTATACATGTTCAATATCAGAATTGTGTGACACCATCTGTGACATCATTTTGTATGTATTTCAGAGAAGCATCTTTTTTTTTTAATGAATTTTACCACATGTGCATGGATGGTTTTGCATCTTCTAATCTATAATTTGTTTAATCTTGTTAAATGATAAAAAGAATCTGATATTTGTTGGCTTTTGCCGTAAATTTTATTCAACTTGTCTAAAAATGTTATACATAAAGTTCACCAGAGGCTCGCTTGATAACATTTTTCTAGGCTTGTTTAATAAAATTTTTGTATTATGTATCACATAAAATGTATACATGATCTAAACATAGAAAAAAAAAAAGTAGCTTTAGACCATTGCAAACATTGAAATACTTCTCTTACCGGTAATAACCTGCTGCTGCATTGACACTGTCACTGTATTTGCCTTTAAACTGTGTTGCAAATTCATACAGCTGTCTTGCATGTGTCAATAATTCATTGGCAAATGTCCTGTCTGCAGGCAGAAAAGGACAGATAGAGTGCTACAGGATATAATTCTTTGCCATATAATCCTGTGTTTTAATGACCCTGACAAAGACGGCTTTTGAAAACATTGTGGGAAAGGAGAAAATGCTGGTTACCAGCATTTCCTCCTTTTCCAACAATGTTTTCTAACCTAATATCAGCATTTTATCCATTGAAACAATGCTTTCTACCCTATTAAAGACAAATCCCTTGATTTGAACATCATTTGATAAGTCGTCTGCAAGTGCTTTCAATTTGCTTAAATCCAAAATTTTGTCGCCAGGTAAATAGTTGACTATTTATTGTAGTTTAGCACTTTAAACAAAATACTTCCAACAATTTGTCCTATACATTTGAATTTAATATCAAGCAATTCTACTGCATCGTTCTATGTGAGGAGATGGAAGAACAGGTCTAAAATGTGTTTCTTGCCTGGGTTCCATGATACCTGTAGAAAGGATCCATCTGATGCCTAAGGCAACATATAGGAACATGGCGTGTAACTAAAAGATGGGCCTCCTTCCACAATTATTTTCCAAGGGTAGGAATAGCAAATGCCCCATTTGATTAAGATTCACCTTTTTACAACCTTTTTGTAGAGACCTCTCGAATCATATTTCATGGCAAAGTTCTCTCTTCAGTGAGGAGCGAGCGGCAGTAGGTCAAAGAATGTGATTTTCATTGTACTTTCAACAAGGCAAGAGTCAGTGGTGTGACACCCAATGCAGGCAAGTAATAAGGGTAGGAGTGACAGAAAAGCGAACCATTTGAAAGAAAGAAAAAAAAACTTTCGTTGAATATTGCATGGAAAATCTACACTTTATTAGCATTACCAGTTTTCAGCATCTTTTCCTTTTCCCACAATGTTGTTAGCTCTCTAAAATGCAAGTCTCCTGCTTTCATCTATATTTAATTTGTTGGGTACAAATACCTCTATTTTGGACAACAAATTTTTGTTGTCTGATGAAGAGTTTAAAAACGAGCTTTACTATATACCTGAAATTTTCCTAGCCCAAATACATACACGGCACATGGTTAAAATAACACACAACAGAAAAGAAGCTGTATCTGCATACTGTGAAAAACGGTTTGAAATATGGTTTCAATGACATATCTCTCGTGTGGAAAACATATATATTGATTTGCAATTTGATTGGTCAAAATTTACAATATAACATTTACATGTATCTGCCATTCGTTAAAATGAAGTTACTAGCTACTACACCACTGTTTGTTTTGTTTACCAATTTACAAATAAAATGTCGAGAACTGCAAAATTTTGTCACTGAAAGTTGTAGGTATATAATAAAAGGATTATCACCCTGCGTCAGAAAATTTTGACATCTTGCTCCACGTTTGGTCTCACATGATATCAAATTTTCTCACGCTGCTTGAATTAGATAAAAGCACTAGTAAAGTTACTACAACATTCTGTATATATGTTTAGTGCTTGAATACTTGTCTCAAGTAACATTTTTTGTACAAGGAATCTACAGCTGTAACCTAAGATATCTGAATATTAAAAGAAATATTACTCTCAGATTTGAAGACCAAGTAACCGGCTGCCATTGCCGCTGCCGTTTCACCAGCCACATCACTCCCGGGCTTTGATTCTGTTATTTTGTAAGCCGGACGTCTCATGGTCATGTTTTCTGGCCTACCCCAGTATCCATGATCTGCACCGCCATCCCCCACCTATATTTTTAATATTAAATCAAAAATCCTTAAGCTGCTAATCGCGACTCATTAACCTTTTCTGGCTAGGGTAGATCAAGTTCAGACTGCACAGAATGTGCAGTCTGATCTTGGATCTACAATGTCCGTTAACCCTTTCCCAAACAAGCCCTGGTTTTCACGTGTCTGCAGTACAAGTCTTTTGAAAACACTGTGTGAAAAGGAGAAATTGCTCGTTACTAGCAATTTCTCCTTTTCCCACAGTGTTTTCTACCCTTTTTGACAACTTTCTGCCATTTTCATCAAATTTAAAATTGTCATCTGCAAACTCTTTCAATTTGGACCAGTCCAAAATTTGTTGTTTAGGAAAGGGTTAAGGAGATATCTTTCTCCTAATCTATACATAAGTTTGAAATTACATTATTCGAGATTTTACTATCAGCTTGAAAGTTTTATATAACTTATCTAGCTGGATATGGGTAGACAACAAAATTTCAGATTTATCAATAAAAGGGGAAAATATTGGTAACCAGCAATTTCTCCTATTACTGAAAATGTTTTTCAAAAGCTCCCTTCCATAGGGTCTTCCAGAGCTTGCTGCACAGGACCATATACAAGCGTAATTCAGAAAAGTTCCATTCATATCAACAATGACCTTGACCAAAATGTCTGTAACAATCCTGACATTTATCTACTTACCATCAACTTATACCAAGATTCATCTTTAAGCATGCCTTGGACAACACTATATCACTTATAGGGCAGTGCAGATCAAGATCAATGTGCAACTTGATCTATGGTCAACACTATCTAAAGTTTTTTTACCATATTTGGATCTTTCCTACCAACTTCATCTGAACTTATTCCCTCTGTTTTTTCCTCATGCAAATGCCTTAACAGTTTTCCGTCAGCTTGAATTAGAAGTATTCCTTTACAATGTGCACAAGCAAGACTTTGTCCTGTTCAGATCCATTTGAGCCATTCTCTGGCAAAAGGGGGCTTTATGCATTATATCATGCAAGTCATCACATAATTATGGATCCATAATAGCCACTTTTTTTTTTTTTTTTTTAACAACCAACTGAATCATGAGGTAGAATGGTCCTTGGACATACATAGGACATACATAAAATTGACCGATAGTGAAAACATGGGTCGATACTGGTCGCAGATGCATTAAGCCCCCTTTTCATGGGGCATGGCTCATTTATTTTGGAAATATACTCTATTTCTCCCTGTTTATGGGACAGTTGTATAGTCTCTAAATAATCCTTGAAAGAACACTGCCTCATGGCTAGGAGTTCTAGTCAGGGTGCAACACGAATTGAGCATGTGATGGTGGGTCATCAATTCCGTACCTGTACATAAAGTTCATGGGGAGCCACATGACACTTCAACAGGTATTCCAGGGGCCATTTCAAAAGCTCCAACATTTCAGTCTTTTGATTAATTTGAATGTAAGCATCTTTCCATTCCAGATAACCCCAGGCTAAAACCGTTGCAGAGTACGCCATTGGAAAGTTGAACTTCACATGGTCACCAGCTAGAAACAGAAACAAGAGATATTTGTACGACCATTTACTTAAACAATCCCATGTTTGAACAATCCTAAAAAATATGATTTTTGAAAATATTATGGGGTCAGGAGAACCAGCATTTTCTCCTTTCCCAAAATGTTTTCTAACCTTTCAGAGACGCATCCAATAATTTGATCCACATGTAATCTGTACTTCATAAGACCTTATGACAAACATAGACACTGATCACAGTTTCTCTTTGTATATACATGCATTCATACATCAACTCTTCACCACACAATCCTCAGTTTTAACGACCCTGAAGAAGAAAGCCTTTTGAAAACATGGTAGTAAAAGGAGAAAATGCTGATTACCAGCATTTTCTCCTTTTCCCACAATGTTTTCACAAGTATTTTTCCCCAGGGTCGTTAAAAGCCTGGATTGTGTGGTAAAAGGTTAAAATCAGCAGCAAATTTGTTTCCGGAGATAATGAATCAAGATTTTAAAACCTACCATCGTACCATCCACCAGTCAGATCTTCTCCGTTATTTCCTTTGTCTCCAAGAGCAGAGTCCCCTCTCCATGGAATTCGGTTATTTGCTGGAAGTTTACCTGATCTTTGGGCTTCATAGAATAGAATGGATTTCACCAGGGCTTCTTCATAGTCAAATTTTGTTTGATGTGAATCTGAGAGAAAAGAGATATATACGTATACCTGTCATAGTCTTGAAAAAAGGGGGCTAACCATCCAATCAATAATTAAGTTTGTAGTCTGCAGATGCTTTAAATTTGGACCAGTCTAAACTTTTCTCCCTGGTAAAGATTCAAATACACGAATTCATTGGAAGGGATTTTTGCTGTTTATCCATGTGCAACAAGATGTAAAAGTCGGTTCACAGAGAGACCTAAACAGACATCAGCAGGAAGTCATGATGTTATATTAATATCGACTGATCAATTGGTAAATTCTTTGGTTGATAGATTGACTAATTGGTTCACTCAGAAGATATATATGAGCTGTGCTCTGTGAAAAAGGGGCTTAATGTATCTGCAAAAAGTATCAACCCAGGTCAGCCTGCGCAGCCTGACTCTTTTTGCTAAGAGTCAGTTTTTGTATGTTGAAGGACCATTCTACCTCAAGATTCAGTTGGTTGTTAAAAAAGTGACTATTATGTATCCATAATTATGTGATGACTTGCCTGGTACAATACATCAAGGAGATGCATTAAGCCCCCTTTTTGCCAGAGTATGGCTCATATACTTTTCCTCTATCTTTTATCCAATTTATTGGGAATGATTTGTGTTATGAAGGCCCGTCTTTTGATCAATTGGTTATTGATCAGATTAGCAGACTGAATGATTGGTTAATAACTCATTCAGTTTCTCATGCATTACATTTATACTTGTTCATACATGCTATTGTAAATTTTTCTTATTTTCACTTTTATCAGGTGCATATGACGCAAAAATTGAAATTTGTTTTGGGAAGGATAGAAAACATTGTCGGAAAAGGAGAAAATGCTAGTTACCAACATTTTCTCCTTTTCCCACAATGTTTTCGAAAGGCCTCTTTCTCATGATCATTAAAACTCGGGATTGTGTGGTAAAGGGTTAATTGATTTATAGATTTGTTGGTTGATTGATTGACTTATTCGTTGATTCATTCTGAAGACGTTCTCTGTATATTTTTAGCTATCTGTAAACTATTTCATTTTAATGTTGGCCAATCAACTACTTGATTGCTCAACCAGACTGGTTGAGTGAGTGATTTGTCGATTGACTGATGTAAAAGTTTTTCTCATCTAATGGTGACAGTCAAGTTTTCCCTCCATATATCTTTACTTTCACTACTGGGAATATCCATTTCACATTATTCACTTAATCACTTACTTAACCCTTTCCCAAACAAGCCCTGGTTTTCACGTGTCTGCAGTACAAGTCTTTTGAAAACACTGTGGGAAAAGGAGAAATTGCTCGTAACGAGCAATTTCTCCTTTTCCCACACTGGTTTCTACCCTTTTTGAGACCTTTCTGCCATTTTCATCAAATTTAAAATTGTCGTCTGCAAACTCTTTCAATTTGGACCAGTCCAAACTTTGTCGTTTGGGAAAGGGTTAATGTTTAATTATAGACCGTTTGGATTTGGATATTTAATACTGAAAGTGTGACTTATGCATGTTTTAAAATGTATATACAATATGTATGACTATAAACTATGTCAAGTTTTCGTCAAATAAACGATGTTCTGTTCTGTTCTGATGAAAATAATGTAAAACATGAACAAAACCAAAATGGAACTCACAATGTGGATGTACAATGGGCGGAACTGTCTGGGTATCTCCTGTTAGATCAACAAAGACTGCTGTAGCAGATGGGGCAGATGCCCCAGAAAATTGACCCATCATTCTCACAGTGAGCATGGTTCCCTTTGCATGGTAGCCTTTGTCCACTTTGTTGAGAAGAACGTAGTCAAGGCCATTGGGACCTCCTGCCATCACTATCCACTCTCCATCCCATTGCTGAAACAAATGAGGTATGCTCTGTGAAACGTGGGCTTAATGCATCTGCAAAAAGTATCAACCCATGTCATTCTGCACAGGCTGACATGGGTTGATACTTTTTGCTAATGGTCAATTTTCTGCATATCAAAGGACTGGGGTACCTCATGATTCAGTCTGTTATTATGCAAAATGGTTTTTAGGGGTTCTTAGTTATGTGATGATGTGCTTGGTATCATGCATCACATTGATACATTAAGCCCCCTTTTGCCAGAGTGTGGCTCAAATATTATTTACCAGAAAGCAAAATTTTGGACTTGTCTAATTTTTGAAAGTATTTGCAGACCACAAATTAAAGATAGCTCAATTCTTGTAACATGTCTGTGAGTGGGCAGAAAACATTGTGGGAAAAGGAGAAAATGCTGGTTAACCAGCATTTTCTCCTTTTCCCACAATGTTTCCTACCCTATCAAAGAAAAATTGGACCATATGAACCACACTGAAATTGTCATCTGCAAATGATTCCAATTTGGACAAGGCTAAAGGGTTAAATGAAGGGATTTGTCTGAGAATGTAGAAAACTATTAGAAATTTATTAAAAATACATGCAAGTTAACCCTTTCCCAAACAAGCCCTGGTTTTCACATGTCTGCAGTACAAGTCTTTTGAAAACACTGTGGGAAAAGGAGAAATTGCTCGTAACGAGCAATTTCTCCTTTTCCCACAGTGTTTTCTACCTTTTTGGAGAACTTTCTGTCATTTTCAATAAATTTAAAATTGTCGTCTGCAAACTCTTTCAATTTGGACCAGTCTAAAATTCATCGTTTGGGAAAGGGTTAAGCTGCTGTGTAAACTAGATATTCCACAAGTAGTTTTTCTTCCATGTGCCAAAGACAACAAACATGCAGAGAAAAATATGAAATGGATACAAATTAGCAGGTTAACGCTTCACCATACAGTCCCCAGATTTAAGGACCCTGAGGAAAAGGCCATTTGAAAACATTGTTGGAAAAGGAGAAAATGCCGGTAACCTTTTCCAACAACGTTTTCTAGCCTATCAAGGCCAAATTTTGTCATCTGGGTCACCTTTGTCGCTCTGCATGTGCTTTGAGCTTGGACCAGTCTAAAAATTTGTAGTTTGATAAAGAGTTAAAGGTACTAGCTGCCTGTACTTATCATGATAAATAGGGTCATTTGAATTTTTACAAATTGCCTCTTCAAAACAGCCAAATCAAAATGCTACACGATACAGTGTATATAAATAGGGTACATCATTCTTGGGACATTAAAGCTGTGAAACTGAAACGGAAGCATGTCTGAACATTTATGGTGCTAGATCTAATTCAATCAGGTATTCATAATGATGCAAGGGTATTACTTGATATTTTAATAATGATCAATGTAAAATGTACATGCAGCGTGTGAGCTAATTTAAGAAACTCCAAAAGAAATAACTGAAATCAGTGCTCCAGATAATTTTCAATGACATCAGTACAGTACTGATGAAAATCACGATTAATCAGTACCAGCATATGGGGATCAGTACCAACATTTGGTTAACGAGACTGATTTAGGTCAAAATTGGTTTTCTTGCATTTGCTTTTATATAAGCATTACTGTAAAACTACATAACATTTTATCTAGTAACAGTATGATGTTTACTGTACAAAGTGTAAAGCAGGTTTGTAGAAACAAATATGCAACTCATAATCTTTTTTTGAAGCAATCTTTTTTTCATGCAATTTAATTTTTGGAAAAATATTTGTGCAGGATTTAACATAAATTTGTCAAATAGAGTCACAAATAACTTCAAAACCTGTAATTTTACGCTAGAAAAGCAGATATCATAAATACTTTTGAATTCACCAGTGCTTCAGTTTTGGAGACATTTTTTCTAACTTGGCCCAAATTGGCGCCACTGGCGATCAACAGCGAGCCCATCAGGGTGCATGCGCTTTTTGCTTCATATTTTTTGATTATTCAATTTAGAGCGTGAATTATTACACATTTATACATAAATGGGAACAGTGCTTAAGTCTTGGCCAGTCTGATTTTATCTTTCAACGATTCTCAGTTTTGTTAGGATTATTTAGTTCTGGAGATGGATGAAATAACCTACTAGCCAGACGTTTCTGTGTATTCCCCGACTTTTTCGAAGTGCAAACTATTCACTCGGAACACACATGTACATAGTACGATTATCGGCTGGTCCCACGCCGTAATCGATAAAAACCTGACTAAAGCCGAGATGCAGGGTCTAATTCCGGTCCGAGCCGATTTTCCCTTTTTATTTACCGTGAAAAAATTGGAAAATCGCTCGGCAATCCCAAAGATATCTGAATGTTTGTCTGAGAAAGAGTAAGCTCCCTTTCATTGTGTACGGATTCGTACCCTGTATTTTACGTACCTGGAAAAACGTTCCGTATCGAGTACGGAATTTTGTAAAAAAAGATGCGTAACAATCAGATCGTCATCCGTAAATTACGTGAATACGGACCTTATCTGGAGCACTGTGAAATGACTTAACCCTTTACCACACAGTCCCAAGTTTTAATGATCCTGTGGGAGAGACCTTTTGAAACATTGTGGGAAAAGGAGATCATGCTGGTAACAAGCATTTTTTCATTTTCCAACAATGTTTTCTACTCTTGTAGAAGCAATTTCCATCATTTATGTCATATTTGTCATCTGCAAAATGCTTTAAATATGGCTCAGTTGTATATTTTGTTGTCCGGAAAAGAGTTAAAAGAATACAGTAAATGTTGCCATAGATTTCATACGGTGAGTATATAAATCACAAACTGATCGTTATTAGAATGCAAATATTGCTGACTTGTTTAAACAGGATTTCCCTTTTATTTTTGTGAGGCTTTTATTGTGTATTCAGCCAAATGACGTTGTGAAATTAATCAATTAAGTTACTAATTTTGGGACTGTTTAACACATTTTCAATTAGAAATTGAAGATGGTCGGTAAAACAAACACCTTCCGGTCGGCATTTAAAACATTTGGTCTGAATTACGACCATTACTACATTTTATCTTGAAATGTCACAAAGTGCTCCTTTATAACAAACAGTTTGACATAGCACAGTATTCCTTGAAAAGTCAAGTATTGGATATATTTTGGTATATTTGCTGATTTTAGGCATATATGCATGCATTACCAAACAATCGCCTCTTTCGCTGAGGTAATCTGAAATATCCGCACCCGGCCTAGGAATGTCCGGTAACTACTTCAGTCGTATTCGTCAATTAAATTGACAGGTGCTCTCTCGACCTTTAACTTCATCTTGGATGCATATTACGAGTCTAGATATCTTAAAGTGAAAATGTAAGTACGAGTTACAGTCTCGTGGTCTTTCCACATCTCTTTTCAGCCCCATCAAAAGTTTGTTTCCATCTTGATTATATACGTGCGAAACAGACGAACAAAAATGGCAGGTGCTATGACGTCATTAATCATGTGATAACATTATGCTGAGAAATGGTCTAAGGGAAGCTACTCTTCTAAAACTTACTTTTGTAATATACGGGTAGCTTCCCTTTGACCATAAAATTCTGTCTTTGTAGAACTAAGTCCAGCACTTTCAGTTACCAGTTGAAATTAAGGAAATGCATACAGACATGTAATGGTTTGTCCAAACTCACGAAATATCCCATAAATTTTAAAGATAACGTATATTTCCAACACCATGGCCTGAACTATCAGCCTAATATAGATGGATTTGAGTTTTGCAACGCCAGACTGGCCACCCCATATATATTTAGTGTAGGCACAAAGCTAAATAATAAGCATTCACTTGTATATGAATTACACACTGGTCAGTGATGGTCAGTGTGTAGATTAACCTCATTCCAAAAGTAAACATGGTGAAAAGCTCTTGTGTAATGGGTTGTAGTAACAGACAAGATAAAGAAAAAGGAATTTCATAAAAAAAGAATTCAAAAATACCCTTTATGGAGAAGGCAGACACAGGAAGGAGCTGTAAATAGATCCCAATACAGGAAAACCCCCAAAGAAATCTAGGAATCCTTTGGTGTACTCAAGGATATGCAGTATACATTTTCCCACATTGTTTTCTATCCTTTCACGGACAAATTTGTCATGACAGCCACATTTGATTAGTCTTCTGCAAATGCTTGCAACTTGGATGTGTCCAACTTTTTGTTGTTTGGTAAAGACTAAACACCAGAGACACAATCTCTATGACTTTATTTACACTTTACAAAAGGATCAAGTGTTTCCACATCCCTGAAGAAAACATGTTTTGACAACCATTTAAAAAAAGGAGAAAATGTAACCACCTTTTTCTCCTTTTTTCCACAATGTTTTCTTCTCTTTCTGATAAAAGTCCCATCATCTGTGCCATATTTAATGTGTCCACTGCAAATGCTTTCAATTACAACCAGTCTAAAAAATTTGTTGATATGTAAAGAGTTAACTCTTTATCAAAGGATCCTGTGTTTTAATATTTCTGTGGAAAAAAGTGTCTTGGAAACCTTTCTGGAAAAGGAGAAAACTTAATAACCAGCATTTTCTCTTTTTTCCACAATATTTTCTCTCATATAAAACAAAAACCTCATTATTTGAGCATTGTTTCATTTGTTGTCTGCAAGTTCTTTCAAAATTTTGGACATGCCCAAACCTTTGTCTTTTTGTAAAAATTTCAGAAAGTTTAACCCTTATCCTGCTACATAAGTTTAAAAAAAAACCTTTTGACCTGATAGTTATTTTAAAACTATTTTTTTTTTTTAAAAAAACTCCTAATTGGAGAGTGTAGATCCAAGATCAGACTATACGTTCTGAGCAGTCAGATCTGAATCTATACTGTTCGCAAAAGGTCGGTGAGTCACGCTTTGCAGCCAAAGGGTTAAGGGACTGCGAATTCCAGATGAAATATTTTTGTATTTTCCACAGAATTTACATACTTTAAAGAAAAAACAAGCCTTGTAACATTTAATTTCATCATTAGTAACATGGGCAATCAACAAAGTAATGATAATATCTGGATAGGCAATGCCTGGCCAAAGCTTTTACATCGTTCAACCACAGTGAGCTTTCAATGTTGTATAGATCAGGTAAAATGTCTCCAGTGTCAAGTGTTGATTTTTCCATGTACACAGCTAAATCACATGATAAAAGTTTTCTGGCATAATCAGATAAACCAACTTGTTTGAAAATCGCAAAATCTTTTAATTCTGGCTTCACAACTTTTCACTGATAATTAATATAATACTATTTCTCTACAAGACACATAGGAATCTTGGCTTATCAGCTAAATGTTTTGCCTCCACCACTGACCACTATATTTAAATGGTAAGTGTGTTACTATTTTCAACCGAACTGGAATCAGTCTATATGTGCTGCATTATATGTTTTGGATATATGATTACTGATTGTGTAAGCATACATGTGATAACTAATTTACTATTTTTTACCAGATAAGAAATTTAAATTTTTTTGTATTGAAAGTATGCGTAGAATACATATGAAATAATGTTTTTGATGCAAGGAATGCATTCAGGATTTTAAATCTAAAATTTTGAAAGCATGTTTTTGATAGTTATGAAGTTATGGACCATTTTCTAATAACACTGGTCTTGCAAAATGGAAAGCATTGTTATAATTAGCATGTATTTTGGCACAATTAATGTGCCAGAGATGACCTGGCAACTCTACCAAAAAAATCCTGTGTTAAAATGACTCTGAGTCAGATGGCTTTTGAAACCTTTTAGGAAAAAAGGGAAAAATGCTGTTATCCAGCATTTTCTCCTTTTCCCATAATGTTTTATACCCTCTCAAATCCTCTCAAGTAAAGATTAATCCAATCATTCCAACCACATTCACATTAAATTTGTGGTCTGCAAGTGTTCTGTATTTAGTCAGCTCTACAATTTTGTCTCCTTCAGAGCCCCAGCCTAGTACTGGTGGAACCCAGGAAATACATGAATATGTGAGCTGTCGCCGTGATATAACTGAAACAATGTTGAAAGCGGCATAAAACATCATTCAATCAATCAATCAACAACTTTGTTGTTTGGTAAAGAGTTATGTGCCGAAATTTGTCATATTTATCTCGTGCAACATCGTTATTATCTAAGGTTTATTTTACAACTTTTTAAATAGTTTATTAAGGCATATAAGAGTCAAAATATACAACGGCCAGATACTTTTTTTTTTTTCCTTTCCTTTGTGCTGATTTGTTTACTTGTGTACCTTAATCAGAACAGACGTTTCGCCCGACGGTTCGCACCAGATTATTGTGCGAACACAGATTCGAGATACGCCCGATTTAAGAGTTCTGTGAGATTAGCTTATTATGATTAATTAATTTCACGTATGACGAATACAATAGTCTTGACATACCACAAAATATTGAATCATGACTTAATCTTTTGAGTGAGATATTGCGGCTAATATCACACAAAAATTGAAAACTTTCGTTTTACCGAAAATTACCGAATTCTCCTTTGTAGAGAGTATTTTTGAAGTAGCGGCTAAAACGGAGACGAATTTAATGTGCTATAAAAGCACGGAAAGGAAAAATCGGACAATATCGAATATATGGGGGAAAATAGAGTAAGTCGTATTACGCAGATATTTTTTGTAAACAGTGCGTAAAAAGTCACCCATCCATCGAACAAAACAAAGGGGTTGCATGAAAGACACTCAATGACCGAAATCATGTTATTTGATACCATGATTTTGATATTAATTTGGCTCAATTCTGTTGGCGCTTTGCCCGCATTTTTATGGAATCGTCTTGTTCTATTGCTCATCACTTGAAACCTTTTGATTAATTAATGAACGTCCTAAAATAACTTAGCATGCCTTAAATAAATTAACATGCTGGTCACAAGCATTTTCTCTTTTTAACCATAACGCTGCCGAGCGCGACTAAGCGCAATGCTCTTCTGCAGACAGTGTAGATTAAGTTCAGACTGCACAGAATGTTCAGTCTGATTTTAGATCTAAACTATCCGATACAATGAGTTTTTTTCCAGCAACATGAATTTTTTAATCGCAGTGTTTCGGTTTACTATTGGCTGAAAATCTTCTTTCTATTTCTCTTTATCACACAATCCTGGGTTTTAACGACCCTGACGAAAGAAGACTTTTGAAAACACTGCGGGAAAAGGAGAAAATGCTCGTGACCAGCATTTCTCCTTTTCCCACAACGTTTTCTACTGCCTCAAAGACAGAGATCATCATCTGAGCTACACTGATTATGTCGTCTGTACATGTATGCTTTCAATTTTGTCGTTTGGTAAAGAATTAAGGGTTAACACAATGTAAGCAAAATCCTTCTTCATCAGGGTAGTAAAAAACAAGAAATATATTTTAAAAAGACAGACGGCATAAATTTGCAAGCAAATAGGCAGGGGCTCTTAGAATAAACATATCTACATTTTCTTTTTACCACAGGGGCCCTTAGAGTAAACATGTCTACATATTTTACCAATTACAATTTTCTATTTATTCATGTTTTATCAGTACCAAAAAGTAGGTCAAAAGCCAGCACATTCAGCTGCGCCTAAAGTCTCGGGATCATTTGGTAAAAGGTGACGCAGGTCGTTGAATACCTGAATGTTAGATACTGGGGTGCTGAAGTGAATTCTCAGCTCCCAGCCCAGCACGTTAGACGTCAGGGGTACAGAGAATTGTCCCTCCCAGTTTTTGTCCCAGTGCTGGAGCAGCTTCATGTTGATTGTCTGGTCTCCATGGCAACAAAAGACTGCAGCAACTAGCAGGACAAATAACCTTGAAAACTGAAATAAGTCCATTGTCTTATTAAAGTGCTATGCGCAAACCACGGGCATTTGGTTTCTGACAAGAAGTTGCCCTCTATAAACTAAACTATAAGTCTTATATATGAGTCATGCTCTGGCAAAAGGGGGCTTAACGCACCTCCTTGATGCATGATACCAAGCAAGTCATCAATTAATTATGGATCCATAAAAATTCATTTTGTTTAACCCTTTCCCAAACAAGCCCTGGTTTTCACGTGTCTGCAGTACAAGTCTTCTGAAAACACTGTGGGAAAAGGAGAAATTGCTCGTAACGAGCAATTTCTCCTTTTCCCACAGTGTTTTCTATCCTTTTTGAGAACTGTCTGCCATTTTCATTAAATTTGTTGCAAACTCTTTCAATTTGGACCAGTCCAAAATTTGTCGTTTGGGAAAGAAAGGGTTAACAATCGATGTGATCTGGAGGTACAAATGGTCCTATGACATGCAGAAGAATTACAAATAGCAAAAAGTATCGACCCCTGGTCAGCCTGCGAGGACTGCGCAGGCTGACCTGGGTTCGATACTTTTTGCAGATGCATTAAGCCCCCTTTTCACAGAGCACGGGTCATATATAAAGATTATGGAGGTTGATGTAGTTCAGAAACCAAGTGCCTTTGGTGCAGAATCGCAGTTCAACACATTACCAAACAATCCCTTGTTTTAACCCAAATCCTGCTAAGTAAGTGAAATGAAACTTTCAAGCCGATAGTAAAAAGCCAAATGTTGCTTTATCAAAGTTTGGGAGAAAATATCTCCTTATCGGACAATGTAGATCAAAGATCAGACTGCAAGTTCTGTGCAGTCTGATCTTGATCTACACTGTCTGCAAAAGGTCAGCGAGTCGCGATTAGCAGCCTAAGGTTTAAAAACTACCAGACAGACGGCTTTTGAAAATATTGTTGGAAAAAGAGGGAAATGCTGATAATCCGCATTTTCTCCTTTTTTTTCTCACAATGTTTTATATTCTGTTCAAGACAAATGCTGTCATTTGAACCACACATAAACTGCCCTCTGGAAATCCTTTCAGTATACGCAAGTCTAAAGTTTGTATCCTTGCTGCCAGCGTTCCAACTAAAAGCTCTCGACCAGACGGCAAAATTGTTAGACTTATCTATACTGAAAGCACTTGCAGAAGTCAAATTTTTGGCCGTATTGCTCCCGGCAAACAGTAAATGCTGGTCTTTTTTTCAGTTTTCCACGCCATTTACAGAAAAAAAAAAGACGATTTCTTTTCCTTGCTAGTATTTATCCTTTTGAATCAAGTGTACAAGTCAGTCGTATAAAATTTCCAAATTATGCAGTTAACTCTTTACCAAACGAAAAATTTTAGACTGGTCCAAATTGAAAGCATTTACAGAAGACAAAATAAATGGGGCTGAAAAATTGAAATTTGTTATGGGTAGGGTAGAAAACATTGTGGGAAAAGGAGAAAATGCTGGTTACCAGCATTTTCTCCTTTTCCCACAATGTTTTCAAAAGGCTTCTTTTACAGGGTCGTTAAAAGTCGGGATTGTATGGTAGAGAGTCAACCCTTTCGGGGTCAAAGGCGAAAATAGGGGCTTGTGCGGAAGGCACGTTCTGTGCTGTCTGATCTTAGTTTCTATACCGTCTGCTTGTTAGGCCCCTATTGTCGAAAATGGTGCTGAAAACTGTTAAGGCAACAATTCATACAGTAGTAGGATCCAACGTAAAAACGAGACGGAGACTCGAACCAGCGATCCCTGGTCTTCAAGCCATGTGTCTTATTGACTTAGCCACCGGGCTTAGCAAAACGAAATGTAAGATACTTAACCTTTATCCTGCCAAATGAATAAAATGAAACTTTCAAGACAGTTATAATTTAATAACAGTTGTTTTCATGAATATTGGCGAGTTCTAATTGGCTGAATTTTTTTTTCATAGGTCCATGAAAAAAAAATCACGTTGTGCCGGAACTACTTTAGTCTGTCAAACTAATGTAAACAACATGTATACATACAATATTCCACATTTTTTTTAAGAATTTTATACAGAGTCCCAAGTTTATTAGTTAGCTTTTTTTTTTGCCTGTAATATTAAATTATAAGGAATGAAGAGAATTTTTTTTTTCCATGGAGGTATGAAAAAAAAAACCTAATCACACTTTTGTATGAAGCCGCTTCGCGGTTTCATACAGTGTGATTAGGTTTTTTTTTTCATACCTCCATGAAAAAAAAAAATTCTCTTCATTCCTTAAGTAAAACCCAAATTCTGCTATTTCAAAGGTTGTTTTTTTTTTACAGATATCTCCTTATCGGACAGTGTAGATCCAAGATCAGACTGCACGTTATGTGCAGTCTGATCTTGATCTACACTGTCCGCAAAAGGTCCTTGAGTCGCGCTTAGCAGCCTAAGGGTTAAAAAATCAAATACACATTATAAAAAAGGGATTATAAATCCAATAATTGTGCGGTACTCCTGGAAAAGGGAGTTTAATGCATTCGAGTAATAGAATTATACTAAGCAATTTTGCCACATTGTCTAACAACCGGCTGAATCATTAGATAGGAATGGTCCTTTGACGTGCAGAAAATTTACCAACAGCAAAAAGTTTCGACCCAAGTCAGCCTGCGCTGACTGCGCAGGCTGACCTGGGTCGATACTTTTTGCAGATGCATTAACCCTCCTTGTCACAGAGCAGGACTCGTATGTATTTCTTTTTTAAAAAAAATGCCTATATCTTACCATGACTATCTTCCTCTCCTTGCACAACAAAATCGGTAGTCCTTGTGCCTATGTTCGAATGGCGAGGTTCTTATCGCTGACCGACCTTAATTTTTGTGCTTTTATCAAAGTTGAGGGCAAAGGTCAAATTTTCAGACAGCGAAATATTGATGTATTACGTCATCACAATTTTATATGTCAAAAATAAGAGCCATCATCGTGTTTGGCCCGGCTTTTACCGGAGAAAAACTGGAATATTGTCATAGCCCTGTTCTCGTCTGAATCCGGGTCTCTGTCATTACTGAAGGTATTTACTTAACTGTTTACAACAAGACAAACTTTAGATTCTCCAAAGTTCTACAAATCTGCTGATGACGAATTCAAAATTAATACAAATGAGCCTAGGTTCTGTATAGAAAACATAGTGGGAAAAGGAGAAAATGCTGGTTACCAGCATTTTCTCCTTTTTCCCACAATGTTTTCAAAAGGCTTCTTAATTAGGGTTATTTAAACTCGGGATTGTGTGGTAAAGGGTTAAATTTAGGGTAGTTAACGACTTACAAAACAATCCGGAGTTTTAACGACCCAATAAAAAAAGGCTTTTAAAAACATTGACAGGAATGGAGAAAATACTGGTTACCAGCATTTTTGCCTTTCCAAGAATATTTTCTACTCTATCAAAATTGGTTTAGCCAATCGGAAGTTGTGTTACTTTCAAATTTAGAAAATTCTGGAGAACAAGACTAATGCGAACCCAGGACTTGGAATCTCTGATTCGATTCCCCAGCTCAGCTATTTTCTTTCTGAGTGATGATGACGGCCATTGAGATAGGATTCATTCCTTCCTGAAATAACGTCGAAAACGGCGCTAAAAACCACAGTGTAGGACCGGAAGTATGCATTTTATATGACTTGGGATTCTGTACAGTGACGATCTGTCACTTGGTGTTAAAAATTGTGTTGACACGGTGGGCCAAGTTGGTGATTTTTCATTTATTTGGATACTTACTATAAAATATTCATATCCAGTTATTTGTTTGTTATGTATAGACTGTACCAGGAACACGTATGTGCGCTGTGAACCTTCCTTAGAGTAATATTTAATGGAAATGCCTTGATCATTTGTCCGTGCTAAAAATTCATTAAAATAACGGTGAAAAGTACACCATGCCTTTCTTGAACGTGTTTTACAAGTTCATTGCAAAACTATATCTTCAATGCACTGGCCACTTCGCCACGTAAAATATTTGACACGATGTTCAGCGTTGAAAGCACTGGTGAGACACTTGCCAAGGGAGCCATTGTGTGGAATTAGTAATTTGAAATATAAACATTAGAAATAATTTCAAAATATTCGCTTCAAAGTCAACCTACGATATAGTCATGCACAATGCGATAGAGTAGCGTGCAATCTTGTGGGACGACCAAGTAATGGTTTGGGACGGAATTGGGTGGTCGGGAGACAAAGATTACAGTGTGTATCATTGCACCAATAGAAGGCCATAGCGGGTACAGCTATTTTCTACAAAAAAAAAAAGAGGTATTTCAATGATCGATGACCTAATCCATTTTATTTTCCATTTCATGTCTGAGTGTAATCGAAACACTTTTTTGTCTTAGAAAAATTGAGTTTAATTGGATTTACTTCCTTCGGATTTGCACAAACTACGATACATAATTTTCAAGATGTCGTATTGAAGTCATAGTGAGTGACATTGTCCTCGACAAATGCCACAAAAATCATCAATCCTTTCATACAGCTACAAGAGTTTGGCCGAGCTGGAATTTAACCTTTTAATCACAACTTTTAACAACCCCAAAGAAAAAGCTTTATGAAAAAGCTTTTTGGTCGTCTGCAAATGCTTTGAATTTGGACTCGTCTAAAATTCTGTCGTTTGGTAAAGAGTTAAGCTCAACACCAGGCCTTGACTACCAGCTGTTCGAAACGGACCGAGCTACCGGGTTCCGCCTACTTTGAAGAAACGAGAAGATGTGTGTGCAAAGAGAGGAACATATGTTGCAGCAATAAAGAAAGGCACGGAAGATCCTGAAAAAGCACAATACATCAGTCCGGGAAAATTGATGTAAGGAGTCCTGAAGCACTTAATTTGATTTCTGATTTTAACTCTTTCACTACTAAACAAATTATTTATTCTCTTTGAATGGCTACAAATACAGTTCCGTTACAAGATGAAGTGACATTTTAATTATAATCTAGAATCAAAAAGTGGTCAGTGTAGATCAAGGATCAGACTGCACGTTCTGTACCGTCTGATCTTGATCTACACTGTCCACAAAAGCTTCTTGTGTCGTCTATGGTATAGAATGTGTTAATGGTGGTACGCGTCGTCCCAATGCAAGTAAAGACATACGAATCAGCAAAAAAGTTTTGCAACGTTGTTCACCACGATTTCTCGTTAAAGTTACCCGAGCACACTACACTTCCGGTAGATGAAAAACTCAGTACAGAGTGTATCACTCTCCCGTGTGGTTTTCTTGCAAGAGAATATCGATCTACTATGCACTGCTCATTCAAAAGTGACATATCTGTCTGAACGAATGTGTGCTGGTTTGTGTGAAAGAAATTTTGACTTGACTATCACATCAAAATCTTGAACTCCATTTGATTTTGTAAGTTTAATTTCCGGTACGCTCACGCATGTGCCAGACAGTAAATATGGCGGAATATCTAGTTCCTGTATTTCATCCGTGTAGCGTCCATGTAACGCCTTGTATTTCTTCATCGCGTCCATCATGTCAAACAGACTTTTATATATATGCCATTTCTGGAATACAAATTTGGTGTCTTCGAGCTTTCTCTTGAACTGAACAAGACCCCACCTATCTTGTAAGTGTAGGTTCACCGCATCGCATGGTTGCCATGACCACCAGTCTGTTCTAGATCCGGGTATTCTGAAATACTTATTGTCAGCTGATACATTAAGTTTCTGTTCCGAACGACCGAATTGTATGAACCAAACATCGTTGTCTGAAGGTTCCGGTACCACACGTAACGAATTTTTAGCGAGCGCTTGGAAAGTAAAGCTCATTTCTACGTTCCAGTACTTATCGGTATCACCCGGTTTATTGATGGTTCCCTCTGCATACACCTTTTGTTGTACGTCAGGGTGCCAAGCTTTTTCACGTACTGTTTCATTGACTTTGCCGTCCCAAGGAGATTTGAACAGGATTTGATCCATCACGGTACCCAGGACATTTATTTGTACTTGTTTGTAATTAAACATAGACCCATCTACGTCCATTAAAACTTCAAACCCGTTGTCCCTAAACACAGCAGAGTCTTGTTCTACTTTTGTTGCCCAAAGGTTGGTCTCCTCTAAATATGCAGCAATATACAGTCTTTTGTCATTCCATCGCATTTTGAATTTCGTCTTCAAATATGGAGGGGGATATGTCGCACTGCGCATGTCAACGAATTCTTCACTCCATGGGACCTAAAAAGAGAGAAATGAGCCATGCTCTGACAAATTTGGGGCTAAATGCCTCTCCGTGATGCATGATACCAAGCAAGTCATCACATAGTTATGGATCCATAAAGTCCATTTTGTCTAACAACCAACTGAATCACAAGGTAGGCTGATTCTCTGACATACAGAAAATGGACCAATAGCGAAAAGTTTCGACTCAGGTCAGCCTGCGCGGACTGCGCAGGCTGACCTGGGTCGATACTTTTCGCAGATGCATTAAGCCTCGTTTTTATAGGGCAGGGCTCAAATGCTTTTACCAACAAGGTCAGAAAAAAAACAAGGTACCATTAAATCAAGTTAAAAGCTGACAAAAAATGAAACCCTAAAGGCAATGAGCGATGGTGTACTTCATTATTTGGTTTCACTTTTTGCCTTTTACCGGTTGCGAGATTATGATAACGAATTGAGTGCTTAACACAAGTTATTATTTTTTGTTTGGTAAACGATGTTGTTCAAGATCAGACTGCTTTTTGCAGACACTATAGATCAAGAGCATATTACACAAAGCGCTCAGTCTGATTTACAGTCTGCAATGTCTGCTACTGCATAAAGTTTTCATTCAAAAACATCCTTTGAATTGCTATGCTTTGGATGTTTCTTTGATTAATAAAGTCAATTTCATTTATGTAAAATAAGAGTTTGCTTAACGCTTTACCGCAAAATACCCAGTTTTAATGACCCTGAAAGAGATGGCTTTTGAAAACATTGTGGGAAAAGGAGAAAATGCCGGTCAACAGCATTTTCTCCATTTCCAACAATGTTTTCTACCCTATCAAATACAGAAATCACAAATTAAGCTCCACTTGCTTTGTTCTTTGCAAGTACTTTGAATTAGGCACAGACCAAAATTTTGTCATTTGGTAAAGAGGGAAACGTGGGTTAGAAAGAAACGTCTTTTAAGGACAAGTGGTAAAAACCCTTTACCACATAATCCCAATTCTTAACGACGCTGAAAAAGAAGGCTTTTGAAAACATTGAGGAAAAATGAGAAAATGCTGGTAACCAGCGTTTTCTCCTTGTCCCTCAATGTTTTCTACCCTTGCAAAGGCGGACGTCATCATTTCAGCAACACGTAATTTGTTAGTTTTAGTTTAACCCTTTCCCAAACAAGCCCTGGTTTTCACATGTCTGCAGTACAAGTCTTTTGAAAACACTGTGGGAAAAGGAGAAATTGCTCGTAACGAGCAATTTCTCCTTTTCCCACAGTGTTTTCTACCCTTTTTGATAACTTTCTGCCATTTTCATCAAATTTAAAATTGCCGTCTGTAAACTCTTTCAATTTGGACCAGTCCAAAATTTGTCGTTTGGGAAAGGGTTAAACATGTTTTATTGCCATATATACATGTTTACATTGGCAATACAGACAATAAAATTGAGCACAGAGAATAATACATGTATCTACATTGGCAAAGGGGTCTGACAACAAGTCCTCACAACTTTGGTTCGGCCATTCCCCTTCTCCAATTACATGTTTAAGAAATAACAGACTTAATTTTTTGTCTTCAAATGCTTTCAATTCGGTCGAGCACAAAATTTTGTCGTTTGGCAAAGAGTTAAAGAGATGTTTTCAACCCTTGGAGTGTTAACTAACCGAAATGTAGGTATACATTCAGGACCAGTCAGTAGAGAAGATTCAGATATTGGTAACTAGCATTTTATCTTTGTCCCACAATGTTTTTTTTTTTACTTTTCCAAAACAAATTACGTCACTTGGTCTTTGTCTGTTTATCGTCTGCAAATGCTCTTAATTAAGACAAGTCTACAAATTTAAATTTCTCGTCATATAAATGGTTAATGTGCCACTGCAGACGATAAATCTTGTACTCGTTAACCATGGAACAACAGAGGTGAATGAGTTTTCGCTGTGATATATGACTGAAATATTTCTGAAACAAAACACAATGTTAACTACCTAACAGTTGAACCCTTATACAAATCAATCCTAAGTTTTAACAAGCATAATAAAGATTACCTTTGAAAAAATTGTGGGAAAAGGGGAGATCCTTTCAGGAAAAAAAAGTCAATTTATTTGAGCCACATTTAGTCTGTAGCTTGCAAATGCTTTAAAAAATGGACAAGTCCAAAAACAAATTCACCTTTAAGAGCGTAGAGTAAAAAAAAAAACACTGTCTCAACAGATAGATTCTGAAAGTAAAGAATTCAATTTCATGGATGTTTTTTTTTTCCAGATCATCTTGCAGAGTATTTTGCAGACAGTAACGATCAGATGTTGGACTGCAAGTTTTGTACAGTTTGATCTTTATCAATACTGTGCGCAAAATCACATGACGTTGTGCCTGGCGGACCAAGGATTAAGCCTAAATTAAAGAACCTTTTGCAGACAGTGTAGATCAAGATCAGACTGCACAGAACGTGCAGTCTGATCGTGGATCTACACTGTCCGATAAGGAAATATCTTTCCCCAAAAAAATACCTTTAAAATAGCAAAATTTAGGGTTTTACTATCTGCTTGAAAGTTTAATTTCACTTATTTAGCAGAATAAAAGGGTTGACTGACATGCCAGCTGGTTATTTATTCTTTTCACATTCTAAAGGTTAATGTACAGCATCCCCTACCTCTTTCCAGGCTTCGTCGTCGAGCTGACCGTCAATTTTGACCCGCTTACCATTTAAGTGATAAGCAATGTAATGCCGCGGTAGACCAAAATCTAAACATTCCTGAACGCTATTTATACAAGCATATATTTCACTGTGTCTTTCCAAATAACGTTTGAAATACGTTCTGGTTTCACTTCCGGTCGGCATTGGCATCGCGCAGGAATCCGCCAATGCTTCAGCGACGCTCTCGTGGCGATCTACTTCCGCGGATTTGGCTGCTCTACCGGAGAAATAACCAATCAAAATCCCGATGACAAATAAAACCAAAGCTATCACAGAACATACACCAACGATCTTCTTTGTTTTAATATCAACAAGAATATATCCCGCCATTTTGAATTACAAAACGATTGTAGAACAAGAAATTGTTTCTCTGACGTCACCGTCACCGTAAATGACAGTAATTTATTTCTAAGTGTATAACACTCGCGTTACAACGCGAAGGAAACCCTTTACCAAACTACAAAACTTAAGACTCTTCCATTTTAAAAGCATTTGCAAACGACAAATCCGGTGTTGCTCAAAAGAAGATTTCTGTCTTCAAAGAGTAGAAAACATTGTGGGAAAAGGAGAAAATGCTGGTAACCAGCATTTTCTCCTTTTCCAACAATGTTTTCAATAGCCGTTAATACTTTGGATCGTTTTGTGACGGATTAGGTATGCAATGTATCAAGTTTTTTGTCCCCAATCTCTGTCAGTTACAAAACAATTCATTGCGATGTGACGCTTCGCATGGATAAAGGTGAGTTTGATATTGGCAAGTTTTAAATTTTGTCAAACACTTTAAATTCAAAAAGGAAAAAAAAGTCTAGCCCTTTGCTGCACATTAAAGTTTAGAAGTTTGTTTGTATTGGAGTTCAATGCCTTTTTAACAGCTTAGGCCATATCACCCCGGTCAGAGCACAGGTCTACGTTTGTGTTTCTTGGCTTTCTCACACCAGTACTGTCACAACTTTCTTTCCAAGCCACTTCCTACTTTTTTCACGTGCATCAGACGTGAGAGGCGAAAATAAAATGTTTTAAAGATTGTTCCGTCTGTGAAGGGGTTTAAGCTCTGTACCAGCCAAAACGACTATTTAGACTTGTCCCAACAGTAAAACCATTTTAGACGTGCAAATCAAATGTAACATTACTGTTGAGATTTATCCCTGTAAAGGTAGAAAACATTGTGGGAAAAGGAGAAAATGCTGGATACCAGCATTTCTTCTTGTCCAACACTGTTTTCATATAGGCCTTTTTCCCTGTGGTCTATAAAACATTGGATTGTGAGGTAATGGGTTGAACCTTATATAAATGTTGCCCTTTTAGAAGGAAACCACTTGCAGACATAAAACGAGGTCAGGCGCTTCCTTTGTTTAAGCCCTAGGCTGCTAAGCGCGACTCAAGGACCATTTGCGGACAATGTAGATCCAAGATCAGACTGCACAGAACGTGCAATCTGATCTTGGGTCTACCCTGTCCGTACAGGAGATATCTGTCCCTCTCAAAAATGCCTTTCAAATAGGAGAATTTGGCTTGAAATTTTTCATTTTACTATGACGATAAGGTTTAAGTTATCACACTACAAGAAGCAGAGAACATCTTGCGTTATGCGGCAGACAATTTCAAAAACATTATGGTTGATTGAGAATTTGCTCGAAACGACGCGTTTTGGGGTGTGTGATTCCGGTGAACAACAATTGTATTTGCCTAGTTATTTGGACAATAATCATGCATGGAATCCGATATTTTCAGATGTATTTCGGATTGAAAATGGTAGATCTAATTGGTTGCCCTATGGTCTTGTCCCATACCAAAGCACTTTAATACAAAGTTGCTTTTTCCTGTTAGTAACAATTGCTAATTATCTTCCAGCCTCTCTGGAAGGCAGTGCTACAGCTTTAATGAGTAGTTTGGATGAATCGCTTTTGTTTGTAACATTTAAGAAGGACCTGAAATTAGTCTTTCATTTACCTCTTACCACACGACGAAAATGTTGACTAGTCTAAGTGTAAAACATTTGCACACACCAATTGAACACTTTTCCTGCTAAATAAGTGAAATGAAACTTTCAAGCCGATAGTAAAAACCAAATTTCGCTATTTCAATGCTATGTAGGGGGACAGATATCTCCTTATCGGACAGTGTAGACCCAAGATCAGACTGCACGTTCTTCATGTACACTGTCCGCAAAAGGCCAGGGAATGGTGATTAGCAGCCTAAGGGTTAAATGTAGCTCAAGTGATGGACTTTGTCTTTGATAGGATAGAAAACATTGTGGGAAAAGGAGAAAATGCTAGTTACCAGCATTTTCTCCTTTTTTCACGATGTTTTCAAAAGGCGTCTTTCTCAGGGTCGTTAAAGTTCGGGGTTGTGTGGATTTAGGGTTAAGAGCAAGTTCGGCTTGCTGTTAAATCTTTACCAAAAGAAAATATTTTCAAATAGATTCCTCCCTCCCCATATATCTAGAGCTTTTTCGCTGACGACAGATTGAATTCAATGAGATTTATCTTTCAAGGCGGAGTAAGAAAACATGCATTAAGCCCCCTTTTCGCGGGTTGTGGCTTATATGTAATGGATATTGATTGATCCAGGCTCGTGCGTTGCCCGGTAAGAAATATGCAAGGGTCTCGATCGATAATGTTAGCAGATATACATGTATTGGGAAACTTCGTGTTTTAATCTGTGGGTCAGTATTCCAACCTCCTATCGCTATAGCTTGTCTGACCGTAGATGCAAAGTCAATAATGACAAGAGCACCGTATGTGGCCGTCAGTGCTCGGCTGAAGTTGCTTTCAGAAATAGATTGATTTTCAGTGACAATTCTTAGTCGAAAAAGGGCCATAACTATGTAAATATTTTGATAGTTACATGTACCTGCCGTACAAGTATGGGTTCCCCTTTCGATAGTTGACAACTAGACCTAGTTTGAAGTAAAATATCTTCAGTAATGACAGATATATTGGAAAATGTCAAAAAATTGCACGACGGCAACGGGGCTATGACAATACCTCGACGTTTTCCTTTCGCAAACGCCGACCTAAAGGTTTACCTAGCGATAAAAAGCATATATATGGTTCCATTCATGTAGTTATGCGCTCTTATGTAGTTATGCCCCTCATGTGGGACCAGTTGGTATTTTCTTAGGGAGGGGGTCGAAAAGTTCTCATATTTTAGTCAAAAACTCTTTTTAACCCTTAAATGTGTTTTGCACAGCTTTCTTGCCTGCTTAGACCACTAAGAAAACTGTTTAACAGTAAGCAAAAATCAGTATGAAGTTACACTCGGCAAACCTCGGGTAGTCCGTTGATGAAGTCCGTTGATGAAGTCCCTCGGCTGTATCACGTCGCTTGATCAATATGCACACGATACATTTCTTCGCCGGAAGTACAACGCTTTACCGTTCTTAAAATCGAAACATTCCACTCAGAAAAAGAAAACAGTAGTCACAATTTTTTGTTGGAATTTTTCTGAATACATTTCCGATGACAAACAGACATTTATTTTCTAAATGGGTCTACCAATTCCTTTTGCATTTTTCAGCGACAGGTTGCTTATCACCATGGCTGTTGACGCCGTTGCAAACTCGATTTACATGGGCGCCGCAGTCTGATCTAGGATCTACACTGTCCGATACAATATTTTTTGAAGCAACAAGCACTTTGTAACTGCAATGTTGCGGTATATACTATTGGCTGGAAATCTTCATTCTGTTTATGTAGCAGTATAAAGGTTCAATGGGCGAAAGAACGCACTCTTGATTTGGCCATAAATTATACTATCCAGAAAAAAGGGAACTATTTCTTTCACGCGAACTCTTCCGCATACCGAACTTCAAACACACGTCATACAACCCCATCCCTCATTAAATTGAAATACTTCTTTAATACTAGTACTTTCAAGAAGTAAAAGACAAAACATCCAGACTTCCAGTGTTACAGAAATTAAGAAACAAAACAACAATGCGATAAATGAATAATTTATCTGTAGCTGGCGAACTTCCTGTCCCGTTTCTTGATTTGACTCCTTACCTTGTCGTAGACCACATGTAAAAAAAACATTGTTGTATAAGAAGAAATTGATCGTTTGTGCTTGCAAGCAATTTCTCCTATTGCCACGGAATTTTTCAAATGTATTCTAGTAACAACCCGTATTTTGTGTTCGTTATCCGTATTTCAAAAGGATGTTTACAATGTTTTTACATACTTGTTTGAGAAGGTAATGAATAGGTGTTTTATGAGATAAAATTGTAAAGTTAAAAGCCCCGAGTTAAATATTATGATAATATGTTTTGCCTACGGCTATCTAGATTACCTGAGGCGTTTAGACCTCAGTCTATTCTGTTCTGCAAAACTTTATATTAGTTTTTGCTGACTGCGTGGATGAACCAAAGTCCGCCTGCAGACGACATTGTTTTTTTTTTGCTGAACTCTTTAGCAAATGACACAATTATAGACTTGTCCAAATTGAAAGCATTTGCAGACGACAAATTGAAAAACATCTTTTGAAAAGGAGAAAATGCTAGTTACCAGCATTTTCTCCTTTTCCCAGGATGTTTTCAAGAGCTGGGTTTTTCTTTGGGTCTTAAAAAGTCGGGATTGTGTGGTAAAGGGTTAAGACCTGTTTTGAAAACATGGTAATCAGAACGAGAAATAGATCTAGACAGAAATAAATCTTAACAGGCGATTCACCTTTTGCAACATAGTTTTCGCAAGAGTCCATCAGAGCTCGCGATAAGAGGGAGTGACGGTATTCTAAATCCACTTTTTCTCTTCCAAACCCTATGTTGTAGGGTACTCATTAGAACTGTCTCGATGAGACGATTCTAATGAGTACCCATAACATAGAGTTTAGTGGAGAATAACTAATATTTTCAATTTTGAAATTAAGATCACTCCTTTTATCTGGATCTCTGGTGTAAGCATCAAAAAATAAACAATAGCAGCAAAACCACCAGCGTTTACACTAAAAGCACCAACTCTGTCAACCTAAGTACCAATATTGTCAACAGAAACACCAACATTGTCAACAAAAGCACCATCTACGACACAAATATCAGCAAGGTAAAAACAAAACATCAGGTTTATCAACAAAATACCAACATTGTCAGCATATGGGTAAAGTTTGTCCGGACAAGTTCAAATTTGTTAAGCAGAGGACAATATACGTTATCCCTTTACCAAATAATTACGAGTTTTAACGTCCCTGGAGAAGAATGCCTTTAAAAACATAGTGGGAAAAGGAGAAAATATTAGTAACCAGCATTTTCTCAATTTTCTACATTGTTTTTACCCTTTCTAAGACGTATTTAATTATTTGAGACACATTGAATTTTTCGTTTGCGAATACTTTCAATTTGGACCAGTCTAAAAGTTAGTCGTTTGGTAAATAGTTGATTAAACAGAAGCTACGTCGTCGTCACCAACAATAACACCGCCACAACAGCAACATTGGTAGCAAAAGCCCGTACAGTGTAAGCAAAAAAAAAAGACATTGTCAACAAGACGACTAACTTTGTCAACAAAAGCGCCAAAATTTTCAACACTGTCAACAAAAGCACCAGAATTGTCAGTAAATGCATCAACATTGTTTTCAAAAGCAGCAACATTATCATCAGAAGCACCAAGATTGAAAGCAAAAGTACTATTATTGTCAACAAAATCACCTATTTCGTCAGCACAAGCATCAGTTTTGTCAGTAAAAGCACCAACTTTGTCGGCGAAGTCACCAACAATGTTAGGAAAGACAATAACACTGTCAGAACAGGGACCAACACTGTCAGCGCAAGCACCTAAATTGTCAACAAAAGCATCAGAGTTGCTAACAAAAGCACAAATTGTGTCAGCAAAAGCCCCAAGATTGTCAACATAAGCACCAATATCGTTAGCAAAAGCAACAACATTGTCTGGAAAAGCACAAATTGATATTGTTAGCTTATGTACCAACGCTGTCAGAAAAATACTCATTGATATCAGCAAAGGCGCCAATATTGTCAACAATAGCACCAACATTGTCGGCAAAAGCACCAATATTGTCATAAAAACATCAATATTGTCAATAAAAGCACCAGTATTGTCAGCAAAAGCACAAACACCTTTTAAAAAAACACATTTCAGTCAGCAAAGCACAAACACTCTATCAGAAAAAAAGTACCAACTTTGTCGATTGGAGTGCCAACATTGTCAACAACGGTAACAGTATATAAAACACTGTCAATAAAAGCACAGGCATTTTCCACAAAAGCGTCAAATTTGTCAACAAAAACACTAACAGTGTGAACAAAACCACCAACTTTGTCAAAAGAAGGACCAACTTTGTCAGCAAAAACACCATTATTGTCAACAAAAAAAAAAACGACAACATTGTTAATAAAAACGTGAACATTGTCCACAAAAACAACAATGTTGTCAACAAAGGCATCAACGTTGCCAACAAATACACTTAATTCTCTTACAAAAACAACTTTCTCATTATCGTAATAAGCAAAGGCTTCAACTGTATGTAAATACAGCAAATGTTGCTACCGGCATCCTAATTGTTAAAGAACGACAAGCGTTATATAATCATGGCACATTTCCAACTTATCAAGACAGAGTTGTTTCCCTTGCTCTTATAATGCGTAGATTAATGCACCTAGTGAACCTGTTCATGCATCCCTGATGTTTTTCTAAACATCACAACCAACAACGACACTTTCCCCACATAAACATATGCCAAGCTTTCACCAGTCGCTGCTCTTTGTTCCACAAAACCATGTTCATATTTCAACAAATCCATTTGTTAGGAACTATCTTCTCGTAACTAATTTCGTGATAGCTTACACCAGATAACTGTTTAACAACTTGTGTAAAGATAGGACCGCACTCAAAACCACAATCTTCCATTAACAAATTATAAAACTGTTTTATATTACATGGTATTCCCTGTGCTATGCTGGTTTGTTTTTAGAATGGAAGCACCCTTTTCCAAACTGTGACAACTTCTTCCGCCATATTTTCGTGTGAATAATAAGAGGACTAATTTTGGATCAATCAACAATGAATCATTCACGTCCTAGACTTTGTATAATCGTGGGAAAAGGAGTTTGTTATACATTGTATTTGAGATGCTGCCTAGTGTAGATCCAAGATCAGACTACACGTTCTGTGCAGTCTGATCTTGATCAACAGTGTCCACAAGTATACTTTCAATTTGCGCAATAAGGGTCAAACGGTAGTAGAATAAAACATATCGATGTAGCAATATTGTTCGCCATATATGTAAAGTGTAATGTACATTATGTACATTTGAGTCATGCTCTAGCAAAAGGGGCTTAACGCATCTTCGTGATCCATTATACAAAGCAAGTCATTTCATCATTATGGATCCATAAAATCTATTTTGTCTAACAACCGACTGAATTATCAGGTAAACTGGTCCTTGGACTAGCAGAAAATTGACCAATAGCAAAAAGTTTCGACTCAGGTCAGCCTGCGCGGACTACGCAAGCTGACCGGGGTCTATACTTTTCGCAGATGCATTAAGCTCCTTCTTCACAGAGTATGATTCATATGAGCCATGCTCTGTGAAAAGGGGTCTTATTGCATCTGCGAAAAATATCGACCCAGGTCAGCCTGCGCAGTCCGCGCAGGCTGACCTGGGCCGATATCTTTCGCTATCGGTCAATTTTCTGTATGTCCAAGGACCAGTCTACCTCATGATTAAGTCGGTTGTTAAAAATAGAAATGCATTAAGCCCTTTTTTCCAGAGCGTGGCTCATATATTTATTATATCATTACAGACAACTGTAAAAAGAATAAGGCTGTTCAACTCCCTTAGCACCACATGCATAAACTCAATCCCTTTCGACGGCTGAAATTACTTACAATCCATTGTTACTAAATAAGATATTTTATTTTATACGCTTGACTAAACAAGCGGACGGTATAGATCCAAGATCAGACTGCACGTTCTGTACAGTCTGATCTTGATCTATGCGGTCCGCAAGAGCCCATGTTTTTCGCCCATGGCGCCGAAAGGGTTTAATAAAGACAGCACATGTCTATATACAATAGTAACAATGTAGTGTCAAATATGTAAACTAATAACACAGTCGGAAAATATTCTTTAAGTAAGTCGTTTTTAAATCTATTTGTATTTTGTTTGTCCGTGATTTTGAGTTTTATTTCAATATACAACAGAACAAGTATTTCGTTAGACAAGTACGAAAATTACATTGAAATCTCAGGATGTATACAACAAAGCATGGAATTTTGTTGTTTCAAGTTCAACAGGGACTAAAGATTAATTTTGTTTGATTGGTACTTTACATGGATCGCTTTCAACAATATTTCAGTTATATCTCGGCGAAAGCTTTTTTTTTTTTTTTTTTAATCCTGGATTTTACCTGAAAATGTGATAGGCTTCGGTGCCTTGTCCAAGAGCACTACAATTCGACTAGCGAAATCAGCCGCGGGGTTTGAACCCTGATCCCTTGCATGAGAAACCCAACGCCTTACTCATTAAACCAGAGGATGCCTGTCGAACTAAAACATGGGTAAGAAATAATTTGAACATATTTGTCATAAGCATTATCTACAATGAAAAAGTATGCCAGTCTTAGATACTCTCGATAATCGCTTCCTGAAAATCTAAATTCAAATTTAGAGTCACCTTTATTTTATCTCCTGCAAATGCTCTGAATTTGGACTTGTCTAACATTTTGTCGTTTGGTTAAAAAGTTAATCACACAATCACGACTTTTAACGACCCTGAAGAAGAAGCCTTTTAAAAACATTGTGGGAAAAGGAGAAAATGCTGGTAACCAGCATTTTCTCCTTTTCCTACAATGTTTTCCACCCTTTCCAAAACAAATTTCAATTTTTCAGTTACATTTATTTTGTCGTCTGCAAATGGTTTGAATTTGGAAGGGTCTACATTTTTGTCGTGTGGTAAAGAGTTAAAGGCTGTTTTCTGATAGAGAGCTCACAACCTGTTTACTATGATGGTCCGAGCACTCTCTTATCAGAACTGAATTATAATGGTAATGTGGCTTTTTATAATAGAGCAAATATTTCAGATTCCTCTATCCCTTTACCACACAATCCCGAGTTTTAACGACCCTGAAAAAGAAGCCTTTTGAAAACATTGTAGGAAAAGGAGAGAATGCTGGTAACCAGCATTTTCTCCTTTTCCCACAATGTTTTCTACCCATCCCAAAACAAATTTCAACTTTTGAGACACATTTATTTTGTCGTCTGCAAATGCTTTCAAAATGGACCAGTCTAAAATTTTGTCGTGTGGTAAAGAGCTATTTAGAATATATTATCATGGAAAAATAACACTACTTTGAATCTATTTTGAATATTATCATAAATAATTAACCCTTAGGTTGCCAAGCGCGACTCATTGCACTTTTACGGCCATAGTAGATCAAGATCAGACTGCAGAGAATGTGCAGTCTGATCTTGAATCTACACTGTCCGATAAGAAGATTTTTTTCCCCAAAAATAATTTAGAAACTGCAATAGTTGGGTTTTGACTACTGGCTATAAAGTTTTATTTAATTATCCCTTTACCAGACGACAAAATTTTAGCCTCATCCAAATTGAAAGCATTTGCAGACGACCATTTCAATGTGGCTCAAATGGTGCAATTTTTCTTTGATAGGGTAGAAAACATTGTGGGAAAAGGAGAAAATGCTGGTTACCACAATGTTTTCAAAAGGCCTCTTTCCCAGGGGCGTCAAAAGGCGGCATTGTGCGGTAAAGGGTTAATTTATTTAGCAGGCTAAGGGTTAACACATTCCTTCCCCGAGACTACCTTGTGCTTCTTGACGTAGACGAATTTTGAAAACATTGTGGTAAAAGGAGAAATTCCTCTTAACGAGCGATTTCTCCCTCATGTGTACTCGTGTCTTGAACCTTACTGCGTATTGGATTATCCGTATTTTACCAGTGTGTTCTGAAAATCTTCTGTTGCAAGTTTGTCTTGGGAACGGGGGGGGGGGGGGGGGGGGAGTCGAATAATGAGTGAACTCTATACCAAAACGACAACAAAATATAAGACTTGTCCAAACTGAAAGCATTTCCAGACGCTAAATCAAATGTTACTCAAAACATGAATGTGTCTGTCAGAGGGTAGAAAACATTGTGGGAAAAGAAGAAAATGCTGGGTACCAGCATTTTCTTTTTTTCCCACAAAGTTTTCAAAAGCACTCTCTTTCAGGGTCGTTAAATGTCGGGGTTGTTTGGTAAAGTGCTAAATGATAAAGATCTTTGAAAAAAAGAAGTACAAGCAGACTTGCAAATTTGAAATTTATGCAAGTTATCTTTTTAATTTCTCTACAGCATTCAAAATTGAAAGATATGACGTTAAAGAGATGCGCGAAACGCTTGGTATGCTGTTTTTGAATTCTTTTGTGTTCAAAATTTGTTTTAACGTATATGTACATTGATCCATTTTGTGACAATGTTTTAATCTATCTATCTGTCTGTCTGTCTGTCTGTCTGTCCGTCCGTCCGTCCGTCTATCTATCTATCTATTGTTCGATAGTTGTATTCTATCGTTCTATCTATCAATCTGTCATTGTTTCGTTCTATTGATTGATCGATCGTTCTATCGTTCATTCTAACGATCGGTCTGTCTGTCTGTCTGTCGTAAATCTGGCCGCTAGAGCCACATTTTATTTGTTTACTTCAAATCCTTTGGATTTGGACGAGTTCAAAATTTTGTTGTTTGGTACATGCGATTACAGCAAAACTGAAGAGCTGTAAGAGAAAATGTGCAACAGAAATATACCACCCTGCTTGCCACGAACAGATGGGTGTACGGACGGACTGAAAAATAGACAGGTCGATACCAGTTTGACCCCGAAAGCATTCGTTTTATGGGCATATGATATACTGTATATTAATCTCCTTTAACCCTTGAGCTGCTAAGCGCGACTCATGGACCTTATGCGAACAGTGTAGATCAAGATCAGACTGTACAGAACGTGCAGTCTGATCTTGGATCTACACTGTCCGATAAAGAAATATCTTTCTCCAAAAACATTAAGTTTGAAATAACATTATTCGGGTTTTTACTATCGTCTTGAAAGTTTATTTAACTAATTTAGCAGGATAAGTATTGCCTTGTTACCAAATGGAAAACTCTGAGACTAGTCCAAGTTAAAGCATATGCAGACAACAAATTAAATATGGCTGGAAGGAGAAAGAGGTAGGAAATATTGTGGAAAAGGGAGAAAATGCTGGTTACCAGCATTTTCTCCTTTTCCCACATTGTTTTCAAAAACCTTTCTTGTCAGGGTCGGTAAAAGTTGGCATTGTGAGGTAAAGGGGTAAAGGTTTAACTCTTTACCAAGCGACAAAAATTTTAGACTGGTCCAAACTGAAAGCACTTGCAGACAACAAAATAAATGTGATTGAAAAATTGAAATTTGTCTAAAGAAGGGTAGAAAACATTGCGGGAAAAGGAGAAAATGCTGGTTACCAGCATTTTCTCCTTTTCCCACAATGTCTTCAAAAAGTTTCCTTCACAGGTTCGTTAAAAGTCGGGATTGTGTGGTAAAGGGTTAAGAACAGTTAGAGACGAAGTACGTTTGTCAGTCGGGTCTCTATGGACCTTGACAACTCTCTAAAATTGGACACTCTATACTATAGAAAGTCGTTAACATGCAACATTGATCTTATTGCTTATAATCATTGAACTTAAACACGTGTGATTTGTAGTGACAATAATTGAAATTCAGACGTTTTTTTTTTTTTTTTTCCGTTCTTAACTCCTTACCAAATGACAAATTAAATTTTAGACTTTTTGAAATTGAAATATCTTTGCAGACGACACAAAAATGTGCCTGTAATGTCATGAATACGTCATTAGAGTTAAAAACGGACCGGCATTAAGTAAGTTGTCTTTAATTCCATTATTATTACAACATGAATTGTTTATTTATCCATTTATCTATTTTTTTAGTATTAATTTTTCAGATGAATTATTCTATCAAATAGGAAATTTGTGATACAAGATAAGAAATACATCTATCTCTTTCGGAACTCTGAAAATGATAGAAGAAAATATACTTAAATTGTAACGATAATTGGCTGATTGAATGATCGATCGATCGGTCGGTCGGTTGATTGATTGATTGATTGATTCTACGTACATATGTAGTTTGCCGGGAGGCTTTTGAATACTATTTTTCTCCTCATCTCACAGTATTTCTGTGACTTATTCATGACTCTCTTTAAGGCTGGGGCTCATCAGTGCCTCAGCCAGAGAGAAGTGTGGGCCTTTGAACTCGAATAAAAATAGTTCTCTATATTAAGCCGGCTATATTAAACCGGAAGTTCTGTGCACAGAACGCACAGTCTGATCTTTAAATTTCACTATCGTACAATTTATGGCATATTCTGACCAGTAAGTCGTGAAACTGGTACATTTATGTCGATTGTAATTTGTACAGACTAATTATGTCAATTCCACTTATGTGGCCTTCAACTGTCTATAAAAAGAAGAAATACCCTTATATCAGAATGTTTGAATACCGACACATTCATTTTCCAAGGTCGAAAGTTATTCTATAGTATAGCTTTGAAAATTATCTAGGACTACATGCACTTAATACTATAGTTAGCTTCACATATTTCTTCCTGATTGCAAGCACGGTCTTTAAAATCTTTCAGAAATGAATATATTTAAACTACTTTTCAGTCAGTAGCGACTATTGTATAAGAACGTTAGCTGTCTGCAATGTAGATTTCACGGATATGGGATTGGGGCTAGTTCTCACAAAGAAATACTAGGTATATGTAAAAATACATAGACAAGTACACTGCCCTGTTTGCCATTACTAAAGTATGCCCACTCCGCTTTGCCATTACTGAAGTAGTTCTACTCTGCTTTGTCATTACTGAAGTAGGTCTACTCTGCTTTGCCATTACTGAAGTAGGTCTACTCTGCTTTGCCATTACTGAAGTACGTCTACGCTGCTTTAACGTTACTGAAGTAGCCCTACTCCGCTCACAGAAGTATGCCTAGCCTGCTTTGCTATTACTGAAGCAGGTCTACTCTGCTTTGCCATTACTGAAGTAGGTCTAGTCTGCTTTAACATTACTGAAGTAGGCCTACTCCGGTTTAACATTACTAAAGTAGGCCTAGTCTTCTTTGCCATTACTGACGTAGGTATACTCTGCTGTGCCATTACTGAAGTAGGCCCACTCCGCTTTGCCATTACTGAAGTAGGTCTACTCTGCTTTGCCATTACTGAAGTAGGTCTACTCTGCTTTGCCATTACTGAAGTACGTCTACGCTGCTTTAACGTTACTGAAGTAACCCTACTCCGCTCACAGAAGTATGCCTAGCCTGCTTTGCTATTACTGAAGCAGGTCTACTCTGCTTTACCATTACTGAAGTAGGTCTAGTCTGCTTTAACATCACTTAAGTAGGTCGACTCTGCTTTAACATTACTGAGGTAGGCCTACTCCGGTTTAACATTACTGAAGTAGGCCTAGTCTGCTTTGCCATTACTGAAGTACAACTACTCTGCTTTGCCATTACTGATGTAGGTCTAATCTGCCTTAACATTACTGAATTAGGTCTACTCTGCTTTAACATTACTGAACTAAGTCTACTCCGCTTTAACCTTACTGAAGTAGGCCTAGTCTGCTTTGCGTTCACTGAAGTAGGTCTACTCTGCTTTTTCGTTACTGAAGTAGGCCTACTCCGGTTTAACCTTACTGAAGTAGGCCTAGTCTGCTTTGCCATTACTGAAGTAAGTCTACTCTGCCTTGCAATTACTTAAGTTGGTCTACTCTGCTATGCCATTACTGAAGTGGGCCTTCTTCCGTTTTGCCTTTATCGCGTAGGCCTACTTGGAAAAGAAGTTAAAAGTATCCTTAGCAATTTCAATGTTGTTAAGCCACTAAATTCTTAAATTCCCAAGGATCCTGCAAAAAGCGAAGACAAACTATGTACCCACGGTATTACGTCATTGATTTGTCTCTCTGACCACCTGATAGGCCACTTGATCCGAAAATGAAGTGGACCTACGCAGACAGGGAATCCGATTAACTTGTTGAGGGTATTAACTTTAAGCATGCCAAGGGTGAAACTATGATTCTTTCTCTGACAGTATAGATCAAGATCAGACTGTTGATCTCATCCTGTCACTTGTCTAAGTACATGTATTTTGACCTTAAAATTGGTTCGCTATTCGTTTGACTTCTTCAACACTTAAGCCTTTCCCAAACGACAAATTTTAGACTCTTGCAAATTCAAAGAATCTGCTGAAGACAAATTCAAAATTGGTAGCAATGAGCATAAGTTTTCTAATACGGGAAAAAAACATTGCGGGAAAAGGAGAAAATGCTCATTACCAGCACTGTCTCCTTTTCACTCAATGTTTTAAAAAGCTTTCTCTCACACAGGGTCGTTAAATGTCACGATTGGTCTGTAAAGGGATAACATTAAGTCTTTAACAAGTGACAAGATTTTAGAATTGTTCAGATTAAAAGCGTTTGCAGAAGGCAAATTAAATGTGTCTAAAAAAATGAATTTTAAACTAAACATATCGAAAACCTTTCTGGAAAAAGAAGAAGATGCTGGATTCCAGATGTTTTCTCCCTTTCCCACAATGTTTTCAAAAGCCTCCTCCTCCAGGATCGGGATTGTTTGGTCAAGAGTCAGCGGTAGAAACAGAGATTGTAGGCTTGCAGTATAATTGAGTCACGCCCTGGCAAAGGTGGGGCTTAATGCAGCTTCATAATGCATCATACCGGGCAAGCAATCATATAATTATCGATCCATAGTAGCCACTTTTTTTTTTTAACAACCAACTGGATTATAGGGTAGACTGGTCCTTTGACAAGAAGAAAATTGACCGATAGCGAAAAGTTTCGGCCCAGGTCAGCCTGCGCGGACTGCACAGGCTGACCTGGATCGAAACTATTCACAGATGCATTAAGCCCCCTTTTCTCGGAGCATGGCCCATATATCTGCTAAATGAAAGAAATGACACTAATAAGTCGATAGTAGAAATCCAAATTTTGCTACTTGAAAAGTACTCTTGGCGGAAAGATATCTCCTTATCGGACAGTGTAGATCCAAGATCAAACTGCACGTTCTGTGTAGTCCGAACCTGATCTACACTGTCCGCAAAAAGTCCTTGGGTCGCGCTTAGCAGCTTAAGGGTTAAAATTTTATATGTATTTGTAGACATTCTTATGCACTGAATTTCATAGGACTGGTAGAACCAATAATAATTGAGTCATGCTCTGTGAAAAGGGGGCTTATTGCATCTGCAAAAAGTATCGACCCATGTCAGCCTTCGCAGTCCGCGCAGGCTGACCTCGGCCGAAACCTTTTGCTTTAGGTCAATTTTCTGCATGTCCAAGGACCATTCTATCACAGAATTCAGTCATTTGATAGAGAAAATGGATATGATGGGTCCAAAATTATGTGATGACCCGAATGGTACAAAGTATCATGGAGATGCACTAAGCTCCGTTTTTGCCAGAGCATGGCTCGTATCTATCATATTTTTGACTACGTTTTAATCTTTTAGGTGGAAAGGGTAGCGCTTGTTACCTGTAAGTGCATAATTATGACCATGATTGCAGTATAACCAGTCCAAGTACTCAGACGGATATTTATAAATATCTTGATTGACAGCTAAATCAGACTAGGCTGAAACATTCCGGAGGTATCCGGAAAGCTGAAAAGAGTTATCAACTAAAAAAATATAAGCGCTGTACTAAACTTACGTTTTGCAGAATGAATTGCGACAGAGATTGATACTAGACGGTGAAAGTGACCTCGCATATTGATATTCACGAGGACTATTTTCTAACACCGGATAAGATTACAATATCACTACGCCAGTGTGCAACTTGATATTGAAATTAATACAATCAGTGCTGTCAGGGTCAAGGAATAAACGCATAAAATAAACAATGACGTTGAATTCTACAATAATGAATTCTGGGGTTGAAGCAAACGTTAAAGTTTCACAAGTTGGTGCGCACAGTTTTAAGGTAAAAACACCTGATACAGCGTATCCGTTTTCTAACACTTATGCGAACGGCATAGCAGATGGAGAGGAAATAATTCCATACATGGCGCGTGTGCATTCTCCGATACGTGTTACGTATTACAGCAGCCCTAATATGCAAGTGAAACGTAAATCAAGAGTGGACGAAGTTGCTAAGAATTCTGTGTTTAGTTATCGTCCTTTGAAAAGGAATGATAAGATTGCAAACTGGAATCGTTTTCGGTCACCAGATGCGACGCTTCCGTCATTAAGATATATTCCACCGTGGGTTTCCATTACTAAAAGTGATTACATTGACCCAAGACTGTGTAACGAAAGTGAGATATCAATCGCAAATACTCCACAACCCCTCGTTAGAAGTTACACAGACATTGGCCTGATTACACCGCAGATTGATACACCGGTCACACCAGCAATATCAGTGACGTCACAACCGTTGAAGACTCCGAGGTTATTAGCATCACGATCGGAGTCACGTGCAACCGGAAAAACGCCACTAATGGAGAAAAAAGTGACAATAGTAGATCCTGCGCAACATAATACGGAACAATCAGCAGAAATGGAAGAAAATGAGGACGTTAAAAGCTTAGCTACGACACCAGTTCCGATAAACATATCTCCGGTACAAGCGCAAAAATCCCCGGGTCCAAGTCCGTTTGTTTCTCCAAGAAATCGCGTACAGAGTGTGAAACTACCTGACAGTGGAATAAATTATTACAGTGGCTATCTACCACCAGAGTTCTCGGACAGAATAGCGGAGGGGCTTAACATCAGGACAAGTACAGAGATCGAGGACGTTGGAAAACGATATCAGTTCCTTGGCAAAGACGGCCAGCACTACAAACCTCTGGTAGGAGATCGAAAGTGGTTTATGAAAGACCCGTATCCAACGAAACCTCGATTATACCAATCAGATATTGAACAGATTCGATTCGAAGGACATAAAAGACTTCTGCAGTCCAATGGACAAGCCCCGGCACACTTCTCCGTGTTGAAAAAGAACGGACCTTCAATAAAGCCACCGCAAAATGGCGCCCAATTGGAGGAAGCCATGCGCACTCAGCAGCGTCTTTCGAAATCGGCGGTGACCGGAAGTAAGCGGGTACCCAATGTTTCCACCTCCATTGAAATGTTTGAGAAACAGCGCGAGAAAACATATCATCTACAAAGTTTGGCGAAGGAAATGCTAAGCAAGTGAAAATACCCCGATGCTTTGATTATTTAAACATAAGGGAGACCATGAATCTGTGTTCGAATAATCAATATACTTTTAGTTGGATTTTTAACTCTTTCGCGGTCAATTAAATTCGACCTTTGTCGATGTCTTAACCCTTGACTAAACAATCCAATGACCTTGAGGAAGGAGAAAAACACCGTGTGGAAAGGAGAAAATGTTGGTAACCAGCATTTTCTCCTTTTCGCACGATGTTTTCGAATGTCTCGAAGACAAATTCCATTATTTAAGTTACAGTTTTTCTTGTTATATTTCTTACAGTCTATTTTTCTTTCTACCCATGTCAGCCTGCGCGGACTGCACAGCCTGAAGGGGTTCGATACTTTTTACATTAAGCCCAGTTTTCACTGAGCATGGCTATTTTCATTATTTATTTTTAAACTCAATTCAGCTATTTCGTATTCTCGTCATTTTATGTATAACTGTGTATCATAATGGTGAATGAATTTGATAAAAAATTTTGACGATGTTCAGTTTCTTACATTTTTTTTAATCCTTTACTACACGATCCCGTGTTTAAGGCGATTTGAAAACATTGTGGGAAAAGCATTTTCTTCTTTTCCCACAATGTTTCCTACCCTTCTGAAGACAAATCCATCATCTAAACGAAATATGTCATCTGCGAATGCTTTCGATTTGAGTGAGACAAAAAGCTCGTCGTCTGCTAAAGAAGTGAGTAGTACAATTTCTACGACTGATATAAATATTTTCGAAAATTAGTTAAGCTAGTGGCTTTGACTCGTGATTTTGTATATATCTACGTTTCATAACGGTCAATGGATTTCCTATAATTTTGACTGTGTCCCAGTTTCTTTTAACCATTTCAACCCCTTCACCACACAGTCCCTAGTTCTAAAGACCCTGGGGAAGCCTTTTGAAAACTCTGTTGGAAAAGGAGGAAATGCTGGGAACCAGCATTTTCTCCCTTTTTCCACGAAATTTTCAATCCTACCAAAACAATTTCCATCATTTGAGCTGCATTTAAATTGTCTTCTGCAAATGCTTTGAATTTGGACATGTCTACATTTTTGTTGTGTGGTAAAAAGTGAAGTCATCAATAAATCTAAGTACAGGAGCATAGAGCCGTTTCCGGTCACACCATGACATCATTCTTTCACTATTAGCTTTTCGTGCTTCTTTCCCGGGGCAAGTGCTTGCGACGACATACATCGTACGAGTCCAGCCCAGTAGAGCAAAAGCATACTTTACGAAGAAAGTTAAGATCTACAGGAGGATGTCATTTACTCAGAGCGGATTATGTCATCCCCGTACTTACTTTTTCAGTCAGTGCACAGAGTGTTAACTCTTTACTAAAGGACAAAATTTTAGACTTATTTAAATTGAAACCATTTGCAGATGACAATTTAAATCTAGCTCAAATTATGGAATGTGACTTAAAGGAAAGAAAACATTATGGGCAAAGGAGAAAATGTTGGTTACCAGCATTTTCTCCTTTTTCCACAATGTTTTCAAAAGTCTTTTTTGCCTGGGTCGTTCAATGACCGGACTGTATGTTGAAGGGTTAAGAATTGTTGAGAAATTGCGAAGTTTTGTGTGTGCGTGTGAGAGAGAGAGAGTAGAGTGACAGGAAAAATGAAGAAAACAGTGGGGGATTAAAGGAAAGAACAAAATACTAACAAATGCTGCAATATCTTGTGGATGGGGGATTAAAAGAAAGAACAAAATACTAACAAATGCTGCAGTATCTTGTGGGTGGGAGATTAAAAGAAAGAACAAAATACTAACAAATGCTGCAATATCTTGTGGGTGGGGGATTAAAATAAAGAACAAAATACTAACAAATGCTGCAATATCTTGTGGGTGGGGGACTAAAGGAAAGAACAAAATATTAACAAATGCTGCAATATCTTGTGGATGTGTTTATTTTCCAATAAAAACGTCTGTAACAGAATCTTCGTTCTACACTTTTGATCCATGAACAAAATTATGTAGGATGAAGATTGAAAAAAAAAAAAGGAAATTTTTTGCCCTGGCCTTAATACAAAAAGCGACAGATTTCATTTGCAGCTGCTCAGATGGAAAAAGTTATCTTAACCCTTTACCACACGACAAAATTTTAGACACGTCTAAATTGAAAGCATTTGAAGAAGACAATTGCGCAAATGATGTGGTTTTCTTCGAAAGGGTAGAAAACATTGTGGGAAAAGGAGAAAATGCTGGTTACCAGCATTTTCTCCTTTTCCCACAATGTTTTCTAAAGCCGTCTTCCTCAGGGTCGTTAAAAGTCGTCATTGTGTGGTAAAGGGTTAATTGTTACACAACCATTAAAAAGCTTACTTTACAAAAAAGGTTTTGAACAAAACAGTTGAAAATTGACATACATTAGATGCTTTGTGAACCATATAGATCAAGATCAGAGTGCACAAAACATTCAGTCTGATCTTATCTACACTGTCCAGTATCATTCAAAATACTCATCTCATTTATAAACAATCTCTAGTTTGTCTTTAAAAGAGAAAATTAACAAAAAGAGGCTTTTGATAGAAATTAAAGAGAAAATACCCAGTTTCCAGTCATGATATTTTCCACAACTATGAAGAAATACCTTTATACAAAACAAGGGGGACTTGAAATTGCAGTTTATTTTATACTAGTATTTGACTCTTTCTTCAACAACGATCACAAAACACAAAGACACGAAAAAAGAGGGGAAAATACCTCTACCAATATGTATGACTGGTCTTCAAGTATGATGAAGTTAACCCTTTCCCAAACGATGAATTTTAGACTGGTCCAAATTGAAAGAGTTTGCTGACGACAATTTTAAATTTGATGAAAATGACAGAAAGTTCTCCAAAAGGGTAGAAAACATTGTGTGGAAAAGGAGAAATTGCTCGTTACAAGCAATTTCTCCTTTTCCCACAGTGTTTTCAAAAGACTTGTACTGCAGACATGTGAAAACCAGGGCTTGTTTGGGAAAGGGTTAATGTATATTGTTATCAATTCTGTACATGTGTATACAAGTATAGTTTAATAAGTGCAGATGTGCATCCAAAATAACATATCTAAAGTCCTGTTAACTCTTTCAGTGTCATTGGTTTAAAAAAAAAAAAAGTTTGGGGGGATGGCATAGACCAAGATCAGACTGCAAAGAACCTGCAGGCTGATCCTGAACCTATACCATCCACTTGTTTAGTCAAGCCTATATACATGTATATCATGATGAAAATCTGACCAAGTTACAATCCACTGTATATTCAGCCGTTGGTTGACTGATTTTCTTTTTTTATGTATCGTAGCCACTGTTTGCCCACATGGGTCGCTGCAGCCTAAGGAATGCTTGGTTTCTTCAAGTGCTCGGTGGATAGCACCATCACACGGGACTAGGTTCAACGTCTCATCAGAAAGTCCTTTTAGTAATTTAGGTGGCCAGCCATAGGGATCGAACCCCCACCCTGAAGTAGGCTGAGATTTGACGTTCACAAGTTTCATGCATTACCACCTGAGCTATTGCAGCTGGTCTATGTATATTCAGCCAGTTTATATGTGGCACTGAAAGTGTTAATTAAACTGTATTCCTTCCATTTATTTCTCTAATATGAGACATATGTCTGTGGTAAAAATACATATAACATTGCAACCAATAGCAGAAGTATACTTGGGATCAAAAATAAGGGAACCCTTGTATTTTTCATCTTGAGGTAATTCTTTATCAAAAACATATGACAGATAGGGAGTCCAAGTCAATATTAGGTGTGCAGCAACACCTGAGCAACACCTGGCGAGCTTAATGGAGATGATATGGTAAATCGTTCCTCTTGGAATCTGCTGAAATATTGAGAGGTAAAGTCACCCTGTCATATCATGTCAAAAGGAACAAGTAACAGGGTTCCCTTATTTCTGGGGCTATGTATATCATTATGGACCAATTTCGTCATTTATAACAATGTCTTCCTGTCTCACTCTGTTTAAAAAGTGCGTAATCAACATATTTTTGGCTTATTTTTCCTCAGTGCGTGTAAATATAAAGAACCTACTTTCAAGCAGATCTACTGAATACATGAAATTCTATTTTACTTAAGCACAAATATCTTACAAATCACTAACCAATTAATACCAGAGATCTTAAGCAATTAATACAGCATTATACCTTCCTAGCAATTAAGTATTAAAATAAACAAGAGGGCCATGATGGCCCTGGATCGCTCACCTGAGTCAATAGGCCAAACATTCAGACCAAATTTCACAAGTACCTGACTGAAAATGTGGCCTCTATAGCGTGCACAAGGTTTTTCGATGATTTGACCTAGTGACCTATTTTTTGACCCCACATGACCCAATTTTGAACTCGTGTGAGATTTTATCAAGCCAAACATTCTGACCAAGTTTCATAAGTATTTGACTGAAAATGTGGCCTCTAGAGTGAACACAAGGTTTTTTGAAGATCTCACCTAGTGATCTAGTTTTTGACCCCACATGACCCAATTTCGAACTCATCCGAGATTTTATCAAGACAAACATTCTGACCAAATTTCACAAGTATCTGACTGAAAATGTGGCCTCTAGAGCGTACACAAGGTTTTTCGAAGATTTGACCTAATGACCTAGTTTTTGACCCCACATGACCCAATTTCAAACTCGTCCAAGATTTTATCAAGACAAACATTCTGACCAAGTTTCATGAGGATCGGGCTGAAAATGTGGCCTCTAGAGCGTACAAGGTTTTTTGAAGATTTGACCTAGTGACCTAGTTTTTGACCCCATATGACCCAATTTCGAACTTGTCCCAGATTTTATCAAGACAAACATTCTGACCAAGTTTCATGATGATTGGACTGAAAATGCGGCCTCTAGAGCGTACACAAGGTTTTTCTAAGATTTGACCTAGTGACCTAGTTTTTGACCCCACATGACCCAATTTCAAACTCATCCGAGATTTTATCAAGATAAACATTCTGACCAAGTTTCATGAGGATCGGACTGAAAATGTGGCCTCTAGAGCGTACACAAGGTAAAAAGTTGACGATGGACGATGCACGACTGACGACGGACAAAGCACGATCACAATAGTTCACCATGAGCACTTCGTGCTCAGGTATGCTAAAAAAGTATTTATGCCATGAAGTGCATGTATTATTTCAAAGAAAAACAATAAAATTGAAAAAAAAAAAACTTGCTCCTAAGAAGGATATTAAAGATAACCGTGGACTCAAAACCTCCAAAAAACAATTTCTTCATCTTTAACCCGCCGTTAGCAGATAGCAGACGACAAAACTTTTTAGACAGGTCAGAATTGAAAGCACTTGCAGACAGCAATTTAAATGTGGCTAAAATAATTGGTTTTCTTTTGGAAGAGGTAGAAACATTGTGAGAAAAAGAGAAAATGCTGGTAACAAGTACCGGTTCATGTATTTTCTCCCTTTCCCATAATTATTTCAAAACCCTTTCAGAGAATAAATATAATTTAAGCTAAGTTTGATTTGTCGTCTGCATCTGCTTTCAATTTGTTTTATATTTTCTTGTCTGGTAGGAAGTTGAGGTTAAAATTGTTTGATTTCAGTCTTTTGTATTTTCGTCCATGACTTTTTTTCTGTTCCAAGACTATGATACTGTAAAGGCATCGCAAAATTTTTGACAGAAAAATAGAATTTTGATTTCACAGATGTAGCAAATCAAAGTGGCATGCTGAAGAAAGCAACAAGCATACACAAATCATAATACATAAATAGAAAAGATCAGTATTATTTTAAAATTCACACAAAAAGTCACTTCAATCTTTCAAAATATTAGTAATAAACACATAAGAAAAGATTTAGAGAAAATAAAAAATAACTTCAAGGCTCACTTTAAACTGCTGATCAAACCTTCTTGCATCTCTAATCTTCTGATTAGCTACGATTTTGGACCCAACGAACTGAGAGGCTCTTCTGACAATTTCATGTATAACAATGTTTGGTCTAAAGGAAGCATGTAATATTATCATTGACTCTTTACCAAATGACAAAATTTTAAGACTTCTCCAAATTCAGAGCATTTGTAGACAACAAAATAAATGTGACTAATACATTGAAATTTAATTTTCTGAAGGTAGAGAACATTTCAGGAAAGAAGAACGTCCTGGTTACCAGCATTTTCTCTTTTTCCAACAATGTTTTCAAAACCCTATTCCTTCTTCGCTCCTAAAACACAGGATTGCCTGGTAAAGGCTTAATAAAGCCAAATGGCAGGCTTTCATGAATAATTAATGTATCCTCTTTATTTTTAATAAACTTTACAGTAGTGCATGGCACTCACTTGCTTGTAAAATAAAACCTTACAAAAAGAAAGCTTGAGAGATAAAGAAGAAAATATAAAAGTCTAGCTTTGATTAAATACTGAAAATTTGACATAGGACAAGAAAAAAGTATCAAGAAATCTTCATAAAGTACAAATATTTTTAGTAAAAACCTGCAGGTACAGAACAAATACAACGGAATGTAAAATACACATGCTGTCATACAGATGTTGTCATACACACATTACCTCCTGTACAGCTTTTTTTTTGGCTTGCAGCAGACTATTTTTAACCCTTTAACACACAATCTCGACTTTAAACGACCCCGAGAAAGACAGCATCTGAAACCATTGTGGAAAAAGGACAAAATGCTGGTAACCAACATTTTCTCCTTTACCCAAAATGTTTTCTACCCTTCCCAAAACAAGTTTCAATTTCTGAGCCTCATTCCTTTTCTCGTCTGCAAATGCTTTCAAATTTGGAATAGTCTAAAATTTTGTCGTTTGGTAAAGAGTTAAAAACATTGCGGCAAAAGGATAAATTGCTCATGATGAGCAAATTATTCTTTTGCCACAATACTTTAACACTTATAATCATGTACATGTAATAATTCATTCAGTTTTTACAGATGTATTAAAAGGTGCATGCATTGTGCCAAGAGGACAAATTGCTCATAACAACAATTTCTCCTGAAGTTTTCAATTCGACCTTCACATATACCACAAATAAGTGAATAAACTCTCACTCATTCCCTACATTTTTAAAGCAATCTACAGCAAAACTTGTTTCAGGAGACAATGAGACAATGACAAAGTTAACCCTTTACAAAGACATAAAAATTTTAGACTCCTCCAAACTGTAAAGCCTTTGCAAATGGCATCTTAACTAAGGCCCAAATGTTGGGATTTGTCTTTGACAGACCGGTAAACATTGTTGCAAAAGGAGAAAATGCTGCTTAGCAGCAAATTCTCCTTTTCCAACAATGTTTTCCAGAGTCTTGTTCTACAAGGGTGCTAAGACATTGGATTGTTTGGTAAAGGGTTACAGCCCAAAATAATACCATTTAGGATATAAAAATGTGAACAAATACATGTGTATGTATACAGAAATGTGAAAAGATATGTGAAAAAACCATTTGATCATGATGTGAAAAGGAATGCTTGAAGATATTACATCATTTGCCTGAAGGTAATTATGTTCTACATGTCAAACAAATAACTCTCTGAGTAAGCTAGAAAAAAAAATCAGACTTGCCCAGTGGCATGTAGATAACTCAGAATTATTCCATTACTGCAAAGACACCACAAATGCTTTAGATCATGATTAAAAAAAGTATTTCATAATCTTTAATACTTTACCACACAATCCCGAGTTACAAAGACTGAGGGAGTAGCCTTTTGAAAACATTGTATGAAAAGGAGAAAATGCTGGTAACCAGCATTTTCTCCTTTTCCCATAATGTTTTCTATCCTATCAAAGACAATTTCCATCATCTGAGACAAATTTAAATTGTCACCTGCAAATGCTTTCAATTTGGACAAGTATAAATTTTTCTCGTGTGGTAAAGTTAAATTCAAGTCTCAATACATGGTAAGGGCAACATTGAATACTGTAGACAGTGCTTAAGACCATAACGCACCAAGAATGTACTCTGATCTTCAATCTATACTTTTTCTGTTCCTGATCAGTACATTAGTATGTGTACTTACTAGTATGTTCCTGATCTGTACATTACAATACTCTACCTAGTATACATTTGATATTATGGTATGTAAACCTTCCCTTTTCTTTTTACATCTATTATTTTTCTCTTTTTTTAAATGGAAAAAAATCCATACCAATTGCTTAGAGTTACAAGCAGTAGAAATAATTTTCCTTCAGACCATGAAATAAAGTGATACTTTAACATCTGCTTTTCATTCCCCCTCCCCATTGTGCCATATGCCCTTACCAGATGAAGCGGGTAGAGCAATCCAATTTTGAAAGTGATAAATACCTTTCAACCGTCTCACTATATTTCACCCTATTGTTATTAAACCTCATCAACACCTAGAAATGGGAAGAGGATTTTTTTTTTTATCACAGAATACTACCAAATAAAGGAAAGAGTGATTGACAATCAGAATGCATGCTCTGTGTTGTCTCTTCCATAGGAAGCACAGATGCTGCATTTGGCCATGGAGTGGTTAACTGCATGCAACTTAATTTGAAGAGACTGGCTTCTCCTCAGTCATCTATATGCCTATAATCAAATTAGCATATTTTGCAAGGTAACACTGAGGGGGAATGAATCACAGATGTGATGTGACATGTAACAGCAACAAAGGAGGAAATGAGAGTTACTTTGAACATTAGAAAGATGGGTGGGGTAAGTAAAGTAGTGTCAGATCACAACAACAAAGTCACATAAATAACAACAAAATGAAGCACCGACAACATCAAAGACTTTCAAACATTGACGTTAAAAATGATATCTAATGCTTTTTCATCCATGATAAACATTCCCATCACATTAACTTTAACTCTATAGCAGACGACAAAAGTTAAGACTTGTCCAAATTGAAAGCATTTGCAGACAACAAATTGTAGATGTCTCAAATTATGGAATTTATCTTTGGTAGGGCACTTAACTTTGTGGGAAAAAGAGAAAATGCTGGTGACCAATATTTTCTAAATTTCCCACAATGTTTTCAAAAGTTTCCTTTCTCAGGGTTGTTAAAAGTCAGGATTATGTGGTAAAGGCTTAAAACAAATCTTTGAGAAATGAAAGCTGGCTGAAAAAATAAAAGTCTAGAAAACAGGAATACCAGCACTATATGAAAATAAAATGTTCAAGAAATGTCTTTTTTTTTTTTTCCTTTTGGAATGAGATCACAAACACTGTAGGTAAGAAGAAAAATAACACCGATAGTATTTTGTACATATTTTCAATAGCAAGATATGATTTTTAACAATCAATGTTTGAAATTATCAAAACATGATGAAAAGAAATATTAACATTATTTACACCTTAATAGAGAAAAACAAAAACTTACCATCCACACTTTCTGCATTTTTTTTTTATTACAAAATGTTAAAACAAATACTGGGGAAAAAAAAACAAAAGTGCCGAAAAAAAAATCACCAACACCAGGTCTTTTTTTTCTAGGAAAAAGAAATGAAGCCATGCTCTTGCAAAAGGGCATTTAATGCATCTCCGTGATGCATTATACAAAGCAAGTCATCACATAATTATGGATCCATAACAACAATGCCTTAAATATTGAAGTACGGTCCTCTGACATGCTGAAAATAGACCAACAGCAAAAAGTTTTGAGCCATGTCAACCTGCGCAGACTGCGCAGGTTGACATGGGTCAATACTTTTTGCAGATGCATTAATGCCCCTTTCCACAGACCATGGCTCATATAGATACTGATTAAAAAATCATTGTTTGTTTTCATAAGGCTCATCTAAGACAAACCATTTACACTTTGCTAAACTGTAAGATATTATTGCCTAAACTGAATGCATTTGCGGGATGCAATTCAAATGCTGCTCAGATGTCAAGATTTGTCTTTGAATGGGCAGATAAACATTGTGAGAAAAGGAGAAAAGGCTGGTTACCAGCCTTTTCTCCTTTTCCCACAAATTTGTCTACAGTCTGTTTTCTCAAAGTCATTACAACGCAGGATTTTTTTTTTTTTGAGATACCACAGGTTTATGGCCTAAAATATTAAGAAACAGGTCACTTCAGCAAATATTGGGATAAAGAAATTCCCATGTGCATTATTTCTACTTTTACAAAATGCAGTCTCAACTATCCCGCCAATGAAATCCCATGTTTATTCATTTAATTTCTAGATATTCAAATACATTTATCAGAAAGAGCTGAAAATTTAAAAATTCAGAAATATGCTACAACGGGACATAATCTATCACCATGGCACAGACTTATACAAGATTAAGTAGGTACTATTAATTTTATATTCGGAATAAAGTCCAAATTCTAACTATCCATCTAACTGTGGTCAAAGTTCTGTATGATAACATTATGCAATTGACAATACATGTCTAGATTAATTGTTCGAACACCTGGCTAACATTATAACCATTCGATAAAACCTTACACTGCTTAATAAATTGAAATTAACATTTCCAACCTATAGAAAAAGCCTAACAATTGCTATATCAAAGTTCCCCCTTTTTTTTTAAATTTTCAGAAAATCTCATCCTAGAGGCCAGTGCAGATAGAAGATCAAAAATCTTTTATTCTGTGCAGTCTGAGCTTGATCTACAAGGTCAAAAATGTGAAATCAGGTGCATTTAGAAGCCTGAGAGTTCATAATTAGGGCAGCCTTAACAAGGCTGTGCATCTATATGGATCAAGATGAAACTGCACAAAAAATGCAACCTAATCCTCGATTCATACTGTCCAATATTCAGGAGAAATTCCGGCCTAATCAGGCATTAAATCACAATCAATTAATTCATCAATATAAGGCTTACTAAGTAAACATGTATGTCGAAAGACCATTCCCAATGAGAATCGACAATACAGGTTTTAATGATTGTTTTAATTCTAAATTCTAAGACTAGCCATATGTCTCGGCCAATCAGAAAGCTAATCTTAAAAGCTAAGCTTAGTACTTAGAATTAGAGTGAAATTTAGAATGGTTGCTGAACATACTCTTAAACAGGAAAAAAAAGTGACTATTTTGAATCGTGTAAGTTAAATCCTAAGGATTTATTTCAACACTTTTATATGAAGCACAATCAGAGACCAGGAATATTGGAAATCAAATAGGTACAACCAAATCCCTGATGTTTGTCGGTTAATCTATGTTCCTCTCTGACAATATATATATAAGCCATGCTGTGTGAAAAGGGGGCTTAATGCATATACGAAAAGTATCGACCCAGGTCAGCCTGTGCAGTCCATGCATGCTGACCCAGGCCGAAACTTTTAGCTATTGGCCAAAAAGAAGGGTTATTATTGATCCATAATTATATGATCGCTTGGTGTGTATTATGCATTACGGAGATGCATTAGGCCCCCTTTTGCTAAAGCATGGCTCATATCCTTTGAAATACTGCATACAGCCACCGAGATGCACCCAGTCAAAAGAAAAAAACCTAAAAGGCCTTGAAATATGAATATCTGCATCGGATTGTTTTTGAATTGAAATGTATTTGTTTCACTTAGCGACCTCGAAGGATAAAAAAAACCCTCCTTTTCTTGACAGTCTGTGCAATAAAGTCTTGTTTTGCTTACAAACTGATTGAGGACAAAATAAAAAATAATACAGAGCAAATATTTAACCTTTTATCAAACGATGAGATTTTAGAGTTGGCCAAATTGAAAGCATTTGCCGACAAAAAATGACTGTTGCTGACAAGATTTGATTTTTAAAGTGAGAAAGACATGACAGAAAAAGAATAAAATGCTGGTAACCACCATGTTTTAAAAACCTTCGACTTACAAGGTAATTGTTGGGTACACATTTAAAAATCAAAGATCATTCTTCTAAAATTCTCAGTTCTTTTCTACACTTTTTCAAAGTTTAATCTACGAACAAAATATGCTCTTCTTTCCACTGCAGTTTACAAAAAATCAGGAGATTATCACAGAGAGGCACAGATTAACTTCCTTGTACAATAACAAACAGACTAGCTCTCAATCTTACACACACTCACACATGGTAACACAACATTTAATATGATAGAGTGGAATCATCCCATTCTAATGTTTTCTTCCCATTGTCTCCATCATCTTCTTCCTCCTCATCTGATGTGTCACCATCGTCATGGAAACACTCACTGACATCATCATCTGTGTCACTGTCATCAGGTAAAGATGACCTTTTCTTTGGATTTTCTTCGTACTCAAATAACTGAAAATAATTAAGGTTTGTTGAGGAAAGTGTATTGCATTGTATTGTAAACAATCTCTCATATACAAGACTTATCAATTAGCATTTTACATGAAAAACAATATTTTTGACTTGTCCAAGCTCGAGGCACTGGCAGACGACAAAAGCAGTTCCAATGATGGAAATCGTCTTTGAAAGGTTAGAAAACAATATGTGAAAAACAGAAAATGCTAGTTATTAGTATTTCTAGTTTTCCTCACCCTTTCCCAAACCCTACTATGACAGGGTCATTAAAATACGGAATTGTTCAGTGAAGGGTTCACCATAAAATATCTACTAATCCAATTATCTGATTCACTGTCTGATTGATTGAATGGTGCCTTACAGTGATTTCAAAATTATTTCAGTCCTATTTACCCTTTACCAGACGACAAAATTTTAGCCTTGTCCAAATTGAAAGCATTTGCAGACGACAATTTCAGTGTGGCTCAAATGGTGCAATTTTTATTTGATAGGATAGAAAACATTGTGGGAAAAGGAGAAAATGCTGGTTACCAGCATTTTCTCCTTTTCTCACAATGTTTTCAAAAGACCTCTTTCCCAGGGGCGTTAAAAGGCGTCATTGTGTGGTAAAGGGTTAACATGGAAACTCACATATTCATGTATTTCCTGGGTTTCCCCATTACTAGGTTAAAGGCTAAATAGCAGCCTAAAACACAATGCAGGTGTTAAAATGCATTTAAATTTAAATCGTACCATTTAAAAGTATGGAAAATATTGTGAAGATGACAATCTGTTATTGTGTGGTTGGTCCAAATTTTAGTTGCTAGCAGAAAAATGAATCTCAAAGTCAGGCAAAAGGTAAACAAACGATAGAGTGACCTGGCAGCATGTAAAGGTTTACCACAAGACAAAGCTTTACACTTTTCCAAATTTCAAGACAACAAATTAGATATGGCTCATATGGTGAGATTTGTCTGTAAAAGTATGAAATACATTGTGGAAAAAGGAAAAAAAGCCTGTTACCAACATTTTCTCCTCTTCCCACGCCCACCTGGGTGGCTCAGTGGTAAGCGTGTCAGACTCATGACCTGGTGGTTGTGAGTTCGATACCCGGTTGAGGCGAACTTTCTTTCCGGCGTATTTTCGCCTCTCACCTCTGCTGAAACATGTGAGAAAAGTAGTCGGTGGCTTTGGAAAGAAAGTTGTGTTAGTACTGGTGTGAGAAAGCCAGGAAACACATGTGCGTCACCGACCCCCATGATATGACCTTAGCTGTTAAAGTGGCGTTAAACCCCAATACAACCAACCAACCATCCTCTTCCCACAATGTTTTCAGAAGACCTCTTTCTCAGGGTCATTTAAACTCAGGATTGTGTGGTAAAGGGATATAGGCCTTCTACCTCGAGATTATCAATATAGAAAATTGTTTATACATAACTATACCTACCTCTTGGTCAATGGGATTGACTGTAATATTCAACTCGGAGTTATCCCATTCCATCTCCTGTCTGTCGTCTACTTGCACAACCCTTCGGCGATTATGTGTAGCGCGAATTCGGAACACACCCAGTATGATCATGAACAGGAGGAACCCCACACAAACTACGATTATTGCTACCATTCCAAAATCTGATAAAATGAGGACAAAGTTGTTTGATTGTGTGAATGATGTAAGAGGCCAAATGGTAGACTTTTCTAAAGCAATAGAGTTTTGCAAAATTTATGTAGTTAGCTTGAAAATAAGTGAGAGATTAAGATATCTAACATACTAACATACATAACTCAAATTAAGCAAAAAAAAAAAAATTAAAAACTAAACAGTTAACACTTTTCAAAACAACATATATGCAGACTTTTCCAAATTCAAGGCATTTGCAGAGAATGGAATAAAGACTCAAAAATTTATTTTTATTTTTGAAAGGGTAGAAAACATTGCAGACGACAAAATATATGTGACTCAAAAATTGAAATGTCCATTTGGAAGGTTAGAAAACATGGTGGGAAAAGGAGAAAATGCTAGTTACCAGCATTTTCTCCTTTGTCCACAATGTCTACAGTAGGCTTCTTTCTGATTGTCATAAAAACTAAGTAATGTGTGGTAAAGGGTTAAAGAATACGTACAGGATACATGTAATTCCTCAAGCTTCTGAAGACTGGGAATAAATCGGGGTAAGGTTTGCTAGCCTACTATCATACAAGATGTTCTTGAGAGAAGTATTTTAAGGAAAGGCTAAGAGGGAGAGAGATAGTAAAACAGCTGAGAAAGACAGATACAGAAGAAGACACCAAGAAAGAAAAAAGAACCCTGTGTTCTCAGTGTGAGAAGAGACATCGCAAAAACAGTAGAAAGTGAAACAAACTGAACTGGTTCAAGTTTAACATGTCTTACGTGTGGTGACTGATCCATGCTGGAACTGCTGTTGAAACTGAGGCTGCAGTAAATTCTGTGACAAACCATCTTGTCTTACTTTAGCCACTGGTACCAGTTTGGGCTCTACCACATCTATCTCTTTCTTCATAATCTTTATAACAAATATAAGATTGTTCATTCAGTTGGGCTATTTGATCGTTTTCTTTTATGCTTTTCAGTCATTTATAGAAATCTAACAGTGAATTACATCCTTATGAAACACTGGTGAATGTTATAATTTACTGGTGAATGTTTTAACTTTTATTTTTGATATGCCACAGATATTTATAGAACATGAAAGAATTTCTAGTGGTTGAACGTCATGTTATATGATGCAGATCTAGTCAACATCATGTCCATATCAGCCTAGATTGAATAGATTTTTTCACAATGAGCAAAAATTACAGATGAAAAAAAAAGTCAAAGTGAAGAGCATAAAAAAACAGGATAACTGTTTGTTTCAGTGTGTGATCAAAATTTCTTTCCTCACATGAAAAGTACAGGCTATGTTTTCACTCGTCGCTTTGCTACTTGTGAAAATACAGCCTTCGCTTTTCACTCGGTGAGAGAAATTTCAATTATACTCAGAAACAGGCAATTATCCTCTATCTATTTAATCCTTTCCCAAACGATGAATTTTAGACTGGTCCAAATTGAAAGAGTTTGCAGACGACAATTTTAAATTTGATGAAAATGACAGAAAGTTCTCCAAAAGGGTAGAAAACACTGTGGGAAAAGGAGAAATTGCTCGTTACGAGCAATTTCTCCTTTTCCCACAGTGTTTTCAAAAGACTTGTACTGCAGGCACGTGAAAACCAGGGCTTGTTTGGGAAAGGGTTAATATGCAATTTATGACACCCTTAACCATTTGGCAAAAATTCCCAAGTTTTAACAAACTTGAAGAAGAAGTCTTTTTAAGCATTTTCTTCTTTTCCCACCATGTTTTCTACTCTGTCAAAGAACATCTGCTCATTTTTAGTACTTTCAGATTTGTCTTCTGCAAATGCTTTCAATTTGGAACAGTCTAGAAAATTTTTTTTTTTGTCGTTTGGGAAGGTTTAAACGAGTAGTTTCTTACTACCATATTTCTTGTATCTATGATCTTCAAAATGTGAGAATCTTAGGACCTAGTCCATACAAACAGCCATTAAAACATCTGAAGTATGAAATAAATAAGACAATACAACATACTGTAACTTCAAACTCATTGCTGACAAATCGACCACTCTGGGACGAACAGCTGACGATGAACTTTCTCATATAAAAATCACTTGCTTCTGTGTGAGTGTAATGTATGTTTCTGATCACTGTCTGGTAGTTTGACAATGTATCTGCATCTGTAAATAAAACCACCAAAAGTGTTCATTCTCAACCCTATAACCCTTTACCCTTCAATCCCAAGTTTTAACAACCCTGAGAAAAACACCTTTTGAAAACATTGTGAGAAATGGAGAAATTGCTGGTAACCAGCAATTTCTCCTTTTCCCGCAATGTTTTCTACCCTGTCAATGACAAATTCCATCATTTGGGGTAAATTTTAATTGTCGTTTGCAACTGCTTTCAATCTGTCGCATGGTAAAAAGATAACTTTTGCCTGCTAAGCACAACCCTTCATGCTTTTTCAGACAGTGTAGATTAAGATCAGACTTAAACTGATAACTGAAGCAGTTGTAATATTTTAGACACAAATTCTTGTCATCCAATCCATCTTTGTAACTGTTGAAAGCATTTGCAGACAACAAATTAAATGTGGCTCAAATGAATTGTTTCTGAAAGGTTACAAAACATTGTGGGAAAAGGAGAAAAAACTGTTAACCAGCACTTTCTCCTTTTCCCACAATTTTTTCCAAAGTCTGATTTCCCAGGGTTTTTTAAACTCTGAATTGTATGGTCATGAGTTACAGCATTTCTCCTTTTCCATCACGGATTTTTCAAGCCTTCTTCCTATACAATCAAAAAAACAGGTTTCAATAACAGAAAAAAAAAGTCACTTACTCAGTATGACCAGTCCAGCTGCAGTCTCAATACCCTCTAGTTTCATATTGAACTTTTTAATTTCATTCTTTGGCAGATCTAGGTGTTCCACATAAAAGTCTAGCACTGGCTCTGCCCTAATGGTACACATGTCAAGTAAAACTTCTCTTTTGATGCCTTTCTCTGTAAGAAAAAATAAAACATCATTTTCATTGCAGAAAGAAAGGTTTCATAAACTTCAGTTCTTACTTAATACCTTAACCCTTTACCATCCAATCCCAAGTTTTAGTGACCCTGAGAAAGAAGCCTTTGAAAAACATTGTGGGAAAACGAGAAAATGCTGTTTACAAGTATTTTCTTCTTTTCCCATGATGTTTTCTATCCTATCAAAGACAAAAATCATCATAAAGAGTTAACTCTTTACCACACAATCCTGACTTTTAACGACACCGAGAAAGAAGCCTTTTGAAAGCATTGTGGGAAAAGGAGAAACTGCTTGTAACCAGCATTTTCTCCTTTTCTCACAATGTTTTCTACCCTTCCAGAAAACAACTTCCTTATTTGATTGAACTTTAATTTGTCGTCTGCAAATGCTTTCAATTTGGACCAGTCTAAAATTTTGTTGTTTGCTATGGAGTAAACTTGTTTTAGTGTATAGTGTAGATCAAGATCACCTTGACTCCTTACCACACAATCTCTAGTTTAAATGACTTTGAGGAAAAGGGCTTTTGAAAACATTGTGGGAAAAAGGAGAAAATAATGGTAGCCAGCATTTCTCTTTTTGCCACAATCTTTTCTACCCCATTAAAGAAAATTTAGATCATTTGAGTCAGGTTGTCACCTGCAAATGCTTTAAACTTGAATTAGTCCAAAATGTTGTCATTTGGTAACGAGTTAACCCTTTAGCCCACAACGCCACCATTTGACGGCTCTGGGAAAGAAGCCTTTTGAAGACATTGTGGGAAAAGGAGAAAATGCTGGTAACCAGCATTTTCTCCTTTTCCCACAATGTTTTCTACCCTATCAAAGAAAACTTGCACCATTTGAGCCACATGGAAATTGTCGTCTGCAAATGCTTTCAATTTGGACAAGGCTAAAATTTTGTCGTCTGGTAAAGGGTTAACCCCTAACCCATGAACAGAACTCACTCCAACCACCTGCATATTAGGCTAGATATATTTACTCTTCATAAAAATCTTAAAGGTCAATTTTTATAAAGCTTTTGAAAACATTGGTGTGTGTGTGAGAGAGAGAGAGAGAGAGAGAGAGAGAGAGAGAGAGAGCGCCATACTCTATGCAAAGGGGGCTTTATCTTTATGCATCTGCAAGAAGTATCGACCCAGGTCAGCCTGGGCAGTTCGCTGGGCTGAAACTTTTCACCATTACTCAATTTTTTCAAAGTCGAAGGATCAGTCTACCTCATGATTCAGTCGGTTGTTCAAAAAGGTGGCTATTATGGATCCATAATTATGTGATGGCTTGATTGGTTCAAGGCATCACGGAGATGAATTAAGCTCCTTTTTGCCAGAACATTGCATATATTACTTACCCAACAATGAAGCCTTGTTCGATTTGTACCCAATTCTATCTTGTTTTTCATCTGAAGTTTCATTGGAGACTTCTTCCTCTTCTGACTCATCATCTTGTTCCATGTCCTCATTGATCCTATTTGCTGTCGGAAACAGGTCAACATGGATTGACATGTCCTTGAAGATCTTCACCCCTGTAGTATTGTAGTTTCTGACAGAGTCAGTGACCACTTTCTGACCAGTAATTGTGATAACAGGCTTGTTGGAATGTTCCACAAACACGTATGTGTCTACTTGAGGGAGGATTTCTTCCATGTCTCCGCAGCTGAAAAATTTTGCATGGTTACATACTAACCCACTTCCATACAGAGTATCTTTCAATGTGTCAGTAGTAGTTGATGGTCACAATGAGGAGAAGAGGGTTTACAAAGCATCTTCATGACTCTTTACCAAACCACAAAATTTTGGACTTGTTTAAACTGAAATTCTTTGCAGACGACAATATAAATGTCATTCATTAATTAAAATTTGTTTTTAGATCAGGTTGTAAACATTGTGGGAAAAGGAGAAAATGCTGGTAACCAGCAGTTTCAAAAGGAGAAAATGCTGGTTACAAACATTTTCTCCTTTTCCCACAATGTTTTCAAAACCCTTCTCCTCAAGGGCTGTTCAAACTTGGGATCATGTGGTATAGGTTAAATGCATTATACCAAGCAAGCCATTGCATCCTATGAATCAATTTTGTCCAAAACTTGGCTAAATCATGAGGTACAGTGATCCTTTAACATACAGAAAATTTACAAGTAGCAAAAAAGTTTGTACATAGGATAGCCTGCGGAGACTGAACAAGCTGATATGGGTCCATACTTTCTGCAAATGCATTAAACCACCATTCAACCATCTGGTTCACTTATATTTAACTCTTACACCAACTACTAAACCAGACATTGTCAGTTTTGTACTAAGACACAAATAAGAAATAAATCTACAGTTACTTTTGTCCACAATGTTTCAGTAAAATGGACAGTATAGATCAAAACTTGCAGTCTGATCCTGATCTATACAGGCAAATTAAGTTGTTTTCTACCCTATCATAAAGAGAAACCATCATTTTAGCAATATTTAATTTGTCGTCAGCAAATGCTTTAAACTTAGTCCATTCCAAAATTTTGTTGTTAGGTACAGAGTTAAAATTTAAGGCTAATTTTACGTCAAAACAAAGACTTCCGTAGCTTCACAAAAAGAAACAATTAATTAACCTGCATGACAGCTTGACATCTTTGTGCCAAAATTAACATAACTTGACACCTTTACATGAAAAACACTGCATGATTTAGGGAAAAAAAATCCTGAACACATTTGTATCTGTTTTAAGATGGTCAACATTTCCTTTACAATGTTACTTCCTTACTCAAGAACACAATATCTGTCTATCAGTGTGATCTGGGATCTTCAACATTATAAATCCAACTAGAACTGTGGCACAGCAGACAAATACACACCCCCCCCCCCCCCCCCCCCCCCCCCCCCGGTCACTGAAGCAGCACAATCAGAGAAAACAAAGTTCACCTATGACCTTGACCTTCGACCTTTGTGACCCAAAAACAATAGGGCACCTTCTTGGGTCATGAGGAACACTTGCATAAAGTTTCAGGGTCCTAGGTCAAACAGTTTCTGAGGTAGAGCATGGAAATGAAAATATGGACAGAGAGTGAAACCAGTATAAGCCCTTCTACTACGTAGGTGAGGGTACAATTATCTCTATAAATCTCTATCACACAATGACAAGTTTTAACCATTCTAAGAAAGAAGCCTTTTCCACAATGTTTTCTACCCTATCAAAGATAAATTCTATCTTTTAAGCTACATTTCAATTGTCGTCTGCAAATGCTTTCAATTTGGACAACTCTATATCTTGCTTGTGAGTTAAAGAGTTAAACCAAATGGGTAATTTCTTCAAAAAAATGTCACAACAATGGTCAGATGCTAGAAAGAACTGCACCCTGCTGTAATGACCTTTTAGATGTGTAGCATGGCTTCATGGACAAGCCTAGATTAAATTTCACAACTTTTGGATTAGTAGCTATACATGTTACCAATAAGCTACCATGGATTAGCTCTAGTCCAACCTCTTTCCTTGCCATTGTTTTGGACATCAGAAGTATGATTATATACAAGGTATGGGAGAAGATTGTAATTAATCATTAACTCAACTCACTGGACATTTGTTCTGATGTTCAGGTTTCGTCGCCCTGGGGTGGGGAATGTACGATAGTTCACATAGGCTGCTTGTCGTACCAACTGGACAATGTCCGAGGCATTTGTACCTGTTATACTGACTTCTGTTGCATCAGCATTGAAACTTACGGACTGAAGGAGAAGAAACCAAGATAAATTGAAACACTGTTTTCGACCAAGCTTGCAAAATATAGGATAGGAATATGACAAAGAGAAAGACCAGGAAAGAATGGGTTCATCAATGGAAACTTTTATACAAGAGGGCCATGATGGCCCTGGGTCGCTCACCTTAGAAGAGTGCCTTTAAGGTTTTTCTTTAATTTGACCATGTGACCTAGTTTTTGACCGCAGGTGACCCAATTTCAAACTCATATTTCATGAAGACAAACATTCTGACCAATTTTCAAGTCAACTGAGCTAAAAATGTGGCCTCGAGTGCCCTAAAGATATTTCTTTAATTTGACCTAGTGATCTAGATTATGACCCCAGATGACCCAAATTTGAACTGGTCTTTGACTATATCAAAAGAAACATTTTAACCAATTTTCAAATCAAATGAATAATAAATGTGGCCTTTAGAGTGCCCACTAGCTATTTCTTTAATTTGACCAAGTGACTTAGTTTATGACCCCAGTTGACCCAAATTCAGACTCATGTGAGATTTTACAAAGACAAACATTCTGACCAATTTTCAAAGCAATTAAGCAAAGAATGTGGCCTCTAGAGTGCCCACAAGGTATTTCTTTATTTTGACCTAGTGACCTAGTTTATGGTTCAAGGTGACCCAAATCCAAACTCATCTGGTATTTCATCAAGACAAACTTTCTGGCCATATTTCAGGTCATTTGAGCAATAAATGTGGCCTCCAGAGTGCAAACAAGGTATTTCTTTAATTTGACCCAGTGAACTAGTTTATGACCCAAGTTGACCCACATTAATCTTATGTGAGACTTTATAAAGACAAACTTTCTAACTAATTTTCAAGGCAATTGAGCAAATAATGTGGCCTCGAGAGTGCCAACAAGGTATTTCTTTAATTTGACCAAGTGACCTAGTTTATGACCCAAGATAACCCAATTTTGAACTCAATGAACTTGTTGCGCTTAGATGGGCAAACACACTTAGAAGAGAATCACTACATACCAAATATCAAAGCTCTACGCCTTCCAGTTTTAAAGAAGAATTTTAAAGTTTTCCTTCTTTGTTCCTATGTTCGAACTTGTGACCCCCGGGGCTGGGCCAGTTTTGACCCAGGGGCATCATATGAACAAACTTGGTAGAGGTCCACTAGGAAATGCTACATACCAAATATCAAAGCTCTACACCTTCCCATTTAAGAGAAAAAGAAATTTAAAGTTTTCCTTCTTTGTTCCTATCTTCGAACTTGTGACCCCCGGGGCGGGGCCAGTTTTGACCCAGGGGCATCATATGAACAAACTTGGTAGAGGTCCACTCTGAGATGCAACATACCAAATATCAAAGCTCCACACCTTTCGGTTTCAGAAAAAAATAATTTTAAAGTTTTCCTTCTTTGTTCCTATGTTCGAACTTGTGACCCCAGGGGCTGGGCCAGTTTTGACCCAAGCAGCATCCTTGGAACAAACTTGGTAGAAGTCCACTAGGAGATGCTACATACCAAACATCAAAGCTCTATGCCTTCCCATTTAAGAGAAAAAAAAAATTTAAGTTTTCCTTCTTTGTTCCTATGTTTGAACTTGTGACCCCCAGGGCTGGGCCAATTTTGACCCCAAGGGCATCATATGAACAAACTTAGTAGAGGTCTACTAGGCGATGCTACATACCAAATATCAAAGCTCTATGCCTTCTAGTTTTACAGAAGAAGATTTTTAAAGTTTTCCTTCTTTGTTCCTATGTTGGAAATTGTGACCCCCGGGGCGGGGCCAGTTTTGACCCCAGAGGCATCATATGAACAAACTTGGTAGAGGTCCCTTAGGAGATACTACATGCCAAATATCAAAGCTCTATGCCTTCAAGTTTCAGAGAAGAAGATTTTTAAAGTTTTCCTTCTTTGTTACTATGCTCAAACTTGTGACCCCCGGGGTGGGGCCAGTTTTGACCCCAGGGGCATCATTTGAACAAACTTGGTAGAGGTCTACTAGGAAATGCTACATACCAAATATCAAAGCTCTACGCCTTCCAGTTTCAGAGAAGATGATTTTTAAAGTTTCCCCTCTTTGTTCCTATGTTCGAACTTGTGACCCCCGGGGCTGGGCCAGTTTTGACCCCAAGGGCATCATATGAACAAACTTGGTAGAGGTCCACTAGGAGATGTTTAATGCCAAATATCAAAGCTCTATGCCTTCTAGTTTTACAGAAGAAGATTTTTAAAGTTTTCCTTCTTTGTTACTATGCTCAAACTTGTGACCCCCGAGGCGGGGCCAGTTTTGACCCCAGGGGCATCAAATGAACAAACTTGGTAGAGGTCCACTAGGAGATGCTACATACCAAATATCAAAGCTCTGCGCCTTCTAGTTTCAGAGAAGAAGATTTTCAAAGATTTTGCTTTTTTTTCCTTTTTGTTGCCATGGCAACCAGAGTTGTGGGTGGAATTCAATTCTTTGAACAATTTTGGTAGAGCTTCACCCAAGGAACATCCCTGCCACGTTTCATCAAGATTGGCCCAGTGGTTTAGGAGAAGAAGATGTTTAAAGAAATTGTTGACGGACGACGGACGACGGACATAGGGCGATCACAACAGCTCACCTTTAGCACGTTGTGCTAAGGTGAGCTAAAAACTACAAGATAGCCTGTATGGTCTTTCAGCTTATGGCTTTTGAAACTTTTGTGACCAAGCAAATAAACTGCTTACAGTAAGTTATTTCTGCATTTGCCATGAAGTTTCCACATGTATTCATGCTACATTTATATTTCTTAAACTGCTGTTTAGTATCAATATTTAACAAAGATGTTTCTTAATCCCTTTCAGGGTTTAACCCTTTCCCAAACAAGCCCAGATTTTCACGTGTCTGCAGTATGAGTCTTTTGAAAACACTGTGGGAAAAGGAGAAATTGCTTGTAACGAGCAATTTCTCCTTTTCCCACAGCGTTTTTTACCCTTTTTGATAACTTTCTGCCATTTTCATCAAATTTGAAATTGTCGGCTGCAAACTCATTCAATTTGGACCAGTCCAAAATTTGTCATTTGGGAAAGGGTTAAGAGATTTCAGCACCATCAACCAAAGTAGTTGCTTTTGCAGATAGCAAAGATCAAGATTAGACTGCACAGAATTGGCTGTAGTCTGATCTTGGATCTACACTATCTGCTTTCAGTTTCTTTTTTTTTTAACAACAGAAATTTGTTTCATCTGGATTTTTCAAAACAAATTAATACAACCCCATGACTTGCCAGCCACAGAAATTACAATGAGAGTTACCTACCCAGTAATCATACAAGATTTGTTTGTATGGTGTTTAATGTCATTTTCAACATTAATTCATTCACTTTTGCCAGTGCACCTATCCATACTTAACCCTGGAGTTTCCTTTACTGAGCACAGTATTATTCCCAAGCTACTAGCTGCTTTCCCATATAACCATCATTGAAACAATGATCAGCAGCAAGAGAAGAAGGAGTCCTGTTGCAATGCATATCATCAATCCATGGTAAAAAACTTGCCCAGCTAGGGATTTGAACAAGCGAACCCCTGGTCTCGAGTCCTGTATGCCACCTTCTGTGCTACCAGGCTTGGCAAAAAATACAGAAGCAACTAACCTATAGCCAAACCATAACAGAAACACTTACTGTCTCACTGGGCATGTCACTCAGATCCCTAAAGTCCAGTTTCTCCTGACAGTTGTTTAAACACTGTATCACTCTCTCACTCTCAGTCTTATCCTTCAACAGTGACAGACCAGCTAAATAGCCCTGGAAATGGTCTGTAAACTTCTCATCAAGTCCTGTAGGAGAAGAGAATAAAATACAGTGAAGCCTACAGATAACTGGAAAATGATTATAATCAATAATAACACATAACAGAACAATTCTGCACTAAAACAAACGGAGGGAGGGGCCCTTTTCAAAACATTGTGGGAAATGGAGAAAATGCTGGTAACCAGCATTTTCTCCATTTCCCACAATGTTTTCAACCCTATCAGAGAACTTGAGATTAGTATCAATTTTGGCATTGTTGAGTGCAGATGCTCTCAATTTACAAGTCTATAAATTCTCCTTTAGGAAAGGGTTGCAACCAAGAAAATAGTAAATCTTAGATTTGTATAAGAATTAGAGAATGTCAATCTACTATAAACTTCAATATCTATCATTCAGTCAGCTCCTTGCCACCTCCAAGCTGCCTCTTTCTTTTTTTGATGGAAGGAGATATGCATTGCAGTCATTGTTGCTAAAGGAGAAATTAATAGAGACTCAAATAATGTTTGAGACATTGTAACCAAAAGAGATTTACATTGCAATTTTTTTTGTAATTTTAAATAAAATAAAAATGTCCATTTAACTCTTAACTCTTCACCACACAATCCCGACTTTTAACAACCCTGAGAAAGAAAGCTTTTGAAAACATTGTGGGAAAAGGAGAAAATGCTGGTAACCAGCATTTTCTCCTTTTCCCACAATATTTTCTACCCTTCCTAAAACAAATTTCAACTTTTGAAGAACAGCTGTTTTGTCGTCTGCAAATGCTTTCAATTTTTACTGGTCTAAAATTTTGTTGTTTGGTAAAGAGTTAACCAAAGTTTTAGATTTGTCCGAATTGAAAGCATCTGCAGATGACAAAGAAATGAGACTCTATTAGCTAGATTTTTCTTTAAAAGAAAGAAAACATTGTGGGAAAAGGAGAAAATGCTGGTGGCCAGCAGTTTCTTTTTTTCCCACAAAGTTTTCAAAAGGCTTTTTCTTTGGGTCATTAAAACTTGGGATTGTGTGGTAAAGGATTAATGGCCTTTAACAAGACAGCTTAAAAAGACGTTGAAAAAGGAGAAAATACTGGTCACAAGGATTTTCTCCTTTTTCTACTTTGTTTTCTATGCTTTCAAACATGCTTCTCAGTGTTTGACCCACATTTGATTTGTCCTTTGCAATTGCTTTCAAAATGGACCAGTCTAAAATTTTGTTGTCTGATGAAGGGTTAAGTTAATGGTCATGTCTCTGGATGTACAATTATGACACAATAATTCTGTTACCTCTCCAGCAAGCTCCCACAACCAGCTGGGTAAAATGGACCCTGTCTGTAGCGTGTAACGGCCAGTCGTCCAGTATTTCAAAGTTGTCTTTGTCTGCCTCAACTTCTTTACCATCCACATACAGACGAATCTGTAACCATAATAGTTAATCAAAGTATAAAGTAATGAGAATTAAGCAGCTTCAGTAGTTTTAGAGACCTTGATTTTTCTTTTTTTTAACCCTTTACCACACGACAAATTTTGGATTGGTCCAAATTCAAAGAGTTTGCAGACGACAATTTTAAATTTGATGAAAATGGCAGGAAGTTGTCAAAAAGGGTTAGAAAACACTGTGGGAAAAGGAGAAATTGCTCATTACGAGCAATTTCTCCTTTTCCCACAGTGTTTTCAAAAGACTTGTACTGCAGACAAATGAAAACCAGGGCTTGTCTGGGAAAGGGTTAAGAGGGTGGGGGGTTGGAAGTGTTTCACGGAAACAATGCTTGTACTCAGCGTAAAAAATACAGCAATTGTAATACCAGGCAGAGCCTGACCTTTTAACCCTTTACCAAACAATCTCGACTTTTAACGACCCTGGAAAGGAGGGCTTTTGAAAACATTGGTAAACAGCATTTTCTGTATTTTCCCACAATGTTTTCCACCCTTTCAGAGATATATCTCATAATTTCAGCCATAGTTGTATGCTACTGCTTTCAAATTGAACCAGTCCAGAAATTTGTTGTTCGATAAAGAGTTAATGTTTACAAGATAACAGAATTTTTAGACTTGTACAAATTTGAAGCATTTGGTGACAAAAAGTCAAATGAGGTTGAAATTACAGGATTTGTCATTGAAAAGGACAAAAGGTAGAAAACACTGTGGGAAAAGGAGAAAATTTTTTTTCTCAAGGTTGTTGAAACACGGGATTGTTTGGTAAAGGGTTAGTCCTTTACCAAATGACAAAATTTTTGACTAGATCAACTTAACCTCAAATGATGATTTCTGTCTTTGATAGGGTAGAAAACTTCCAAACTAAGAGCATTGTGCAGACAACAAATTTGAAACTGGTACAAAAGAACTTCAGTTCTTTGGCAGGGTAAAAAACATTGTGGGAAAAGGAGAAAATGCTGGTGACCAGCATTTTCTCCTTTACCTACAATGTTTTCAAAGGGCCTCTCCCTCAGGGTCGTGAAAACACGGAATTGTTTGGTAAAGCACTAAAGCAGTAACCTCTCTAGAAAGTTTGAAACCCACATCTTGACAAGGGCCATTAATCAAGAACAATACACTACCTCAGGGAAATCCATACTGATAGCATAGTGATGCCATCGCCCATCATTGACCTCATCTAGATCCCAGCGCCATTCCGCAGGTTTGAACACCTCCATGTCTTTGGCCTGATTACTCTCTCGTCTCAAGATAAATATCAGTTTAGAGTTATGCACCAGCCATGCGTAATGATGTCTGTTCATCCCTGTAATTCAATGACAAGATATTTACATAACTGGTAATCAAGCGTTCATTCTAGTTCTTCTACAAATGAAGTCAATATTGATGAGGCATTCAGGGCTATTTTTAGTTCCCAGTACCCCAAGCCAGCATATGGTGCTTTCTCATTCAGCTTAACGCTTTACCACACAATACCAACTTTTAAAGACTCTACGGAAGAAGCCTCTTGAAAACAATATGGGAACAGGAGAAAATGCTGGTAACCAGCATTTTCTCCTTTTCCCACAATGTTTTCTACCCTATCAGAGAAAAATTGCATCATTTGAGCCACATTAAAATTGTCATCTGCAAATGCTTTCAATTTGGACTGGTCTAAAGGATTTCCATTTGATAAAGGGTTAAATCAACTTCTGCATTTGGGCACACTTAATTAACTCTTTACCGCACAACAAAAATGTAGACTAGTCCAAATTGAGAGCATTTGCAGACGACATTTTAAATCTGGCTCAAAACATAACATTTGTCTCTTAAAGGGCAGAAAACATTGTACGAAAAGAAGTAAATGCTGGTCACCAGCATTTTCTTCTTTTCCCACAATGTTTTCAAAAGGCTTCTTTCCCAGGGTCGTTAAAAGTCAGACTTGTGTGGTAAAGTGTTAAAAGTGTTTCTCAGGTATTAGCTGGGACTCTGAAGCTTCTTGCATGGGGAAAACCAAAGTAACTACTCAGTTATTGAGCTAAGGATCAAACTCAAGACCTCTGCTCTAGATTACTAATCATAAGCCTACACAATACATCAGGAATTAGCTGGGGTTCTGAAGCTTCTTGTGTAGGGACCCCCCCCCCCCCCCAACAAAATTACTCAGTACTCAGCTGGGGATCAAACTCAAGACCTCTAGATTACAAATCATATGCCTAAACAAATGAACCATGTAGAACCCCTTCAACATGAGTCAACATTAACCCTTTACCACACAATCCTGACCTTTAACCATTCTGAGAAAGAAGCCTTTTGAAAACATTGTTGAAAAAGGAGAAAATGCTGGTAACCAGCATTTCCTCCATTTCCAACAATCTTTTCTACCCTACCCAAAACAAATTTCAATTTTTGAACCACATTTAAATTGTCATCTGCAACTGCTTTGAACCTGGACCAGTCTAAAATTTTCTTGTTTGGTAAAGAGTTAAATACATGATTACATGTCCTAGTATTGTGATAAAAGAAGAAAAAGCATTTAGTCAGTAACTTTCAATTTTGCCAACATGTCTGTAAAGGAGGATTACTATATGACTCAAAGAAAAAGGTCATTTGCAGGTTGTAAATCATCAACTCTTTTACCAGATGATAAAATTTTCGACTGCTCCAAATTGGAAGTAATTGAAGACACAAATCAAATACTCCTAAGAAAAAGGAATTTGTCTTGAACCGTTTGCCAAATAGTCCCAAGTTTTGATGACCCTGCAGGAAGCTTTTGAAAACATTGTAGGAAAAGGAGAAAATGCTCATAACCAGCATTTTCTATTTTTCCTACCCAATCTGAGACAGAAATCATTTATTTTGTCGTGTGCAAATGCTTTCAATTTGGTCAAGTCTAAAATTTTGTTATTTCATAAAGAGTCAATTATGGAAAAAGGCTTACTCACCATCACCATCCGACATGCAGAGAATGTGTTCCTTGTTTCCTTTCTTATGATTGGATGCCACCGTTTTTGGTCCGGCATGTTTCATCCAGGTTGACAGGGTAAAATGTCGGCCCAGTTTATGGTCCACATGCCCATCTGGTACAACCACTGTGTTTGTAACACCATCAAAGGCATAGATTTTGTCTCCTTCATGTCCGTCGTCTGTTGGTAAACTGTTGGTCCAATTAGAGGTCAAAGTTGGGGACGGTAAGAGGTCAACACTCTCGTCACTGGCCCCTGAAATAAATCATTATTAGATCCATTACCTTGTTTATTTAACTCTTTACCGCACAGTCCCTACTTTAAACAACCCTGAGAAAGAAAAATTCTGAAGACAATTGTGGCAGAAGGAGAAAATGCTGGTAATTAGCATTTTCTCCTTTCTCCACAATGTTTTCTACCCTTCTACAATCAAATTTCAATTTTCTTTTTCACAATTATGTTGTTGTCTGCAAATACTTTCAATTTAGACTAGTCTAAAATTTTGTTGTTTAGTAAAGTGTTACTGTTCTACTAAACAATAAAATTTCAGAATTGTTCCTATTAACTCTTTACCAAACAACAAAATTTTAGACTAGTCCAAATTGCAAGCATTAGTAGACGACCCAATAAATGTGAGTGAAAAATTGAAATTTGTTTTGGGATGGGTAGAAAACATTGTGGGAAAAGGAGAAAATGCTGGTTACCGGCATTTTCTCCTTTTCCCACAATGTTTTCAAAAGCCATTTTTCTGAGGGTCATTAAAAGTCGGGATTGTGTGGTAAAGGGTTAAAAGCATTTTACTAACAACAAATTAAATGTGGCTCAAATGACTCAAATTCTCTGTCAAAGAGCAAACAACATGTGGGAAAGGAAGAAAATGTTGGTTACAACAGCATTTTCTCCATCTCTAATATGCTTTAAAAGCCGTCTCCCTCAGGATCATAAAAACATGGAATCATTTGGTAAGGTTTGTCAACATACAGCTGCAAGTGCTTGATTTTCTGTGAAAATTCGAAGTTGAAAAAGGGCCATAAATGTGTCAAAAATATTTTGATGGTTACCTGCCCCTGCTGTATTGGTTCCCCTTTTAATAGTTGTCAATTTGGCCAAGTTTGAAGCAAATATCTTTAGTAATTTTAGAGATATTAAAAATGTCAGACACCAGGGCTACGACAATAACTGGTTGTTTTCTTCAAAAACAGCCAAGCTAAACAAAACTGGCAGACAGGGCACTTATATTCCAGTGATACAGTACACTTATCTAGAGTGTTAACCCTTTCCCAAACAAGCCCTGGTTTTCACGTGTCTGCAGTACAAGTCTTTTGAAAACACTGTGGGAAAAGGAGAAATTGCTCGTAACGAGCAATTTCTCCTTTTCCAACAGTGTTTTCTACTCTTTTTGAGAACTTCCTGCCATTTTCATCAAATTTAAAATTGTCGGCTGCAAACTCTTTCAATTTGGACCAGTCTAAAAATTGTCGCTTAGGAAAGGGTTAATGTGCATGCTCCAAGTATATTGTTCCTATTTTGAACAGATTCCAAACAAAATAATGACTTGATCACTTTCACAGCATGTCTGCACCTGGAAGAGTACACAGGCAGAGATCTAGATAACCTGTCTTTCCTTACTCTGTAAACAATATTTCTGAACTCAAACCTATGTTGTGTGTCTTCATCAGAATTGTCTCCATGAGACAACTGAGATGAGTTCCCACAAGAAAAATTCTAGAATGAAATAAGATTTCAATGTGACATTAACCCCTTTCTCTGCAGCCCTGCCACAAGTCTTGAACAGTCTTCCACACACAAACAAAAATTTTGAAAATGCAACTTCTTTCCTTCAACTTGATAGTAAAATTTATGACACTGAATTTTTCGGAAAGAATTTTCAAACACCTACTACCAGTACAACAAATAACAGGATTCTCCAACCCTACCATTGAAAACTAGCTGCTTTGGCAAACAGTGTGGGATATGGGATAATAGCTGCTAAAAGGCAACAGCTACTTTCCTCACAATGTTCTTAAAATGACCAAAAAAAAGAATAATTTCCCTTTCTGTCAAAATGTATTTCTCTAACTCTTTACCTTATGACAAAATTTTAGATTAATTAAGTGTGGCTAAAATGATGGTAATGGTCTGTGAAAGAGTAGAAAACATTGTGGGAAAGGAGAAAATCCTGGTAATCAGCATTTTTTCCTTTTCCACAATGTTTCCTTTCCCCCCAAATACGAAGTCCATCATTTGAGCCACATCTGTCATCTGCAAATGCTTTTGATTTGGTAAAGTCTACTTTTTTGTCATTTGGTAAATAGTTACCCGAGTCCATAGTAGACCTACTGCTGAAAACATTGTAACAAGCAAGGAACCCAGATGTTATACCTTTACCGCACAATCCCGAGTTTTAACGAACCTGAGGAAGAACCTTTCTGAAAACTGTGTTGGGAAAGCAGAAAATGCTGGCAACCAGCATTTTCTGCTTTTCCACATTGTTTTCTAACATATAAAAAACAGATTCTATCACTTGAGCCACATTAAAATTGTCGTCTACAAATGCTTACAATTTGAACAATCTACATTTTTGTGGTCTGGTAAAGGTTTGACTCTTTACCACACAACAAGAATTTAGACTAGTCCATATTGAAAGCATTTGCAGGTGACAATTCAAATGTGGCTAAATGAATTTATCTTTCATAGGGTAGAAAACATTGTGGGAAAAGGAGAAAATGTTGGTAACCAGCATTTTCTCCTTTTCCCATGTTTTCTACCCTTCCCAACACAAATTTCAGTTTTGGAGTTTGCATTTATTTTGTCTTCTGCAAATGCTTCAATTTAGTCTAGTCTCAATTTTTTTTTTGTGAAGAGTTAAAAAGCATGTGAAGTACAAATTGGCAAACAGATAAAAGGCAGATTCAATTCTTGAAATGCCAGATTTGAGATTCCACTCTATCCATTGTACAGACTATTTTTTGCAGTGTGGCATACAAATTACCTGTTGTCAGGCAGTAGGCAGGCTTTAGTTGAAAAGGATTTTTTTCCCCAGATTATTTGTCCTGGTTCAGTGCTACTTCTAGTGGAAAATCAGACATTGCACTTTTGCTGTCAAATTGTCAGAACTTTGAAATATAATCATGTTAACGCATGTGATATAGTTGGATGCACTTAATTCCTTTTCCACATGCTAACTCTTCAACTCTTTACCTCACAATCGAACCCAAGAGAGAAGCCTTTTGAAGACATTGTGGGCAAAGGAGAAAATGCTTTTCCCACAACATTGTCTACCCTTCCCAAAACAAATATCAATCTTTCAGTCACATTTATCATGTTGTCTGCAAAAGCTTTCAATTTGGACTTGTATAAAATTTTATCGTTTGGTAAAGGCTTAGGAGAACACAAAATTTTTTACTAGTCCAAGATGAGAGGATTTGCAGACAACAGACATGATGTTGCTAGTAATGGGATTTGCCTCTGAAAGGGGAGTAAAAATTGTGGGAAAAGTAGAAAATGCTGATAACCCCCATTACTCTTTCAATGTTTTCAACAGACTTTTTCTACAGGTCATTTAAACATACAAACATCATTTGGTGAAGGTTTAAGATTGACAGAACTCACATACCTATACCATTAACTCTTTACCAAACAACAAAATTTTAGACTGGTCCTAAATCATTTGCAGGCAACAAATTAAAGGTGGCCCTAATGATGTAATTTGTCCTTGATAGGGTAGAAAACATTGTGGGAAAAGGAGAAAATGCTGATAACCAGCATTTTCTTCTTTTCCCATAATGTTTTCAAAAGCCTTTTCTGTCAGGGTCATTAAAACTCGGGATTGTGTGGTAAAGAGTTAAAAAGGATCTTACTTACCACACAGTTTTCTTTGAGACTGTATACTATAGGTATCTCTATCACAACCTTTACCTATATGTTTGGTCGACAGTTCAAGTCTCACGGCAATGTGGTCTGGCTTGCATTCCTCGTCACAAATGTTAAGTTCCGCCCCTCTGGCAATCTCTTGTGGGCCAGAGCCAGGGATATATTCAATATGCTCTGGGAAACCTGTGTGACAGACAAAAGAAATATATGATCAATTAACCTGTACAAAAATCAATGTGAGAATGGTTGGGAAAAAGAAAAACCTGCCAGGACTGTATTCACCAACCATTCTAAGAACGTTTTCAGTCTTATTCTCCAAGATTTTCAGAATTTTAAAGTAACACAACTTCTGATTGGCTAAACTATTTGGTTTAGCAAACCAGAACTTGTGCTACTTTCAAATTTAGAAAACTCTGGAGAATAGAGACTAAAGATATTCTTAAGAATGGTTGGTAAGTATGGCAGAACAATTTTCATCAAAAGTCTGGATGAGAATATGGCTTGCAAAAATAAAGATAGGAAAATTCCTTTCACCTATTGCAAATTTGCAACTAGGACAAAGTTTCCTGACATGCACTATACCTATCAACCTTTGAAAACATTAAAGAGAAAGGAGTTATGGATTGTGTCAAACAAGTGCTTCTTTTCACTAAACATTTTCCTTACAACTCAAGAGCACGAAAAGTGTTTTCTGTTCATTTAACCCTTTACCACACAATGCCTACTTTTGAAACTGAGAAAGAAAGCTTTTGAAAACATTGTGGGAAAAAGAGAAAATCCTGGTAACCTGCTTTTTCTTTTCCCATGAAGTTTTATATCCTTCCAAAATCAAATTTCAATTTTCGAGTCACATTTGTTTTGTCGTCTGCTGATGCTTTCAATTTGGACAGCCCAGAAATTGTCATTTGGAAAAGGGTTCTAAGGGATGCAGTTGAAGTTCATACTTAACTGTTTACCACACAATCTCGACTTTACACGACCCTGGAATGGAAGCCTTTTGAAAACATTGTGGGAAAAGGAGAAAATGCTGATAACCAGCATTTTCTTCTTTTCCCACAATGTTTCCTACCCTTTCCAAAACTAATTTCAATTCCTGAGTTGCATTTAAATTGTCATCTGCAAATGCTCTCAATTTGGACTGGTCGAAAAATTTTGTTGTGTGGTAAAGAGTTAAAAAAACAATTGAGAAACATAAGGAAGGACTTCATCGGGGGGAAGAATATTGATATCTTGTTTGTAACGTCATTTAGTGGTGCTGTATCAAAATTGTTCGAACTAGAACTGTTGGATACCCACAAATACCCAAACTGCTTGCCTTGTCTCTGGATCAGGGCAAAATGTCAAAGGGTTATAACTCTTGGTTTATTTCACCAATCATTCTATATAACAAGAACCAGGGTTTTACAGAGCTTTTGAAAACTGGGGGTCCACTGCATGCAACCTTGAATAAATCAGGGGTCCAAGCCCTAATTTTAAGGGTCCAATATTAAATTGACCAGAGTTCCAGATAGAGGGAGTGATTTTGATTTCAAAATTGAAGATATTAGTCATTCCCCAATAAACCCTATGTTATGGATACTCATTAAAATCGTTTCGTCGAGACAATTCTAAGGAGTACCCACAACATAGGGTTTGGAAGAGAAATAATGGATATAGAATACCATCACTCCCTCTTATCTGGAGCTCTGATTGACTTTAAAATATCCTTTCTTTTCCCCCATAAATTCAACAGATAAGATTCTTTAAACAAAGTGTCCTGCTAACAATTTTACATACCAGGAAGAGGTGCAAAAACTCGTAATAATTAAATGCAGGTGGGCCATGATTTGCTACTACCTTTCTTCTGAAGAGCTTTCTAAAAATCAAGTGTGCCATAAAATCTGTGCGGATAGACACTAATGCCATAGAATCTAATGTAATTTAGGTAAAAATCTTATTCATGAAAATAATGGCTTTGTTTGTCTTTAATGACTGATGATTGTGCTGATGCACTTTCAAGATAGCTATTCTGAGTACATAGGAGGTAATGGAGATCACAAATAAAGTATGACCCTAATGTCCAAAAATATCTGATTGCTTTGTTTTGACTGCAGTAGAGAAAATTTTTAAAGAAATGGTAAACAACAGGAGATTTTTGTTTTGTTGAAGACTTTTTATTCAGATTTGGAATTAATTTCTACATATCCATAGGTCGCGTACTGCTGAAAAACGTATGTACAGTCTTATACTTATGGGTACCTGGATGCAGAAATCTGTGTCCCGTAAAACCCTGAAAATGCACAGAAGTCTTTCTTGTGCAGAAATTGTGTTCACAGAAAATGATACACCCTTCTCACTTAAACCAGATTACCATTTTATTGTCCAAGCCCTACCCCCTAACTGACAGCTGAGCTATGTCCCAGCAACATGATCACGCTCAGCAATATGTCATGCAATAGTAAAATGTCAATGCCAATTATTGCAGTCACTCTATGGATCAGTGTTTCCTTCATTATTAAACAGACACATTAACCCTTTACTGCACAGTTTTACAAAAAGAAGGTTTTGTAAAGCTGATAACCAGCATTTTCTCCTTTTCTCACTACGTTTTCTACTCTTTCAAGGACAAATCCAATCATTTGAGCCAGAGTTAACCCTTAACACTGAATCAGTTAATTGAAACTTTCAAGTCCATAGTTAAAAATCTAAAATTTGCTTTTTCCAAGTTATTTTTGGGGAGAAATATTTCCTTATCGAACAGCGTAGATCCAAGATCAGACTGCATGTTCTGTGCAATCTTACCTTGATCTAAACTGTCCGCAAAAGGTCCTTGAATCATGCTTAGCAGCTAAAGGGGTAAAGTGTCCTCTGCAGATGCTTTGTCTGTGGACAAGTACAAGATTTTGTTATCTGGTACACAATTGACAGGCAGGCAAATTTCGAGAGAACTCAAATCAAAGGCTTCTGAAGTGTTAAAACAACCAAAATCATCGAGATAAAGGAGAAACTGCTTTTTGCAGGCAATTTCTGTGAATTTCACAATGTTTGTAACTGTATTGTCTAATACATTTAACCTGATCCTGAACTTTAAGCTAAATATATAAGTAGGCATATAAATAGAACTCTATTATTCGGAAAGTTTAGTTCACATTCGCTGAAGTTACGGAAGCTAGTTCTTAGGTACTTATATACACAAGTAAGCAATTTAATACACGCATACCGTAGGAAATATTTCCGTGACCATTCGAGACATATGCTGAAGGCAGCCCCGTGCGATGCTGAGGGTAAAAATAGAATTTCAATTTATGTAAATGATGTTGATGAGTGTCGGGTTAAACGGTGTGGGCTATGTTACAATGGAAAGGTGTTGCACTAAGGACTACATATTTAACCCTTAACCTGTTGCCAAACAATCTCTAGTTTTAATGACCCAGGGAAAGAAAGCTTCTGAAAACACTGTGGGAAAAGGAGAAAATCCTGGTAACCAGTATTTTCTCCTTTTTCCACAAGAACTTCAATCCTTTCGAGGACAATTTGATATTTTGTATTAAACACTGTTGTAACAGCTAAATTTGCAGACTCATCCATATTAAAAGCACTTGAATCATGGATGGTCAAGGATATACACAACAAATACATTTCAAATGGTCCATATTGAAAGCATTTGCTGACGAGGACTCAAATGTAACTCAAATGATGGGATTTGGCTTTGAAAAAGGTAGGGATCACAAACATTTCCCCCATCAAAAGTCAAACACAGTAAACAGAACTTTGGGTCTCTATTCAACAAACATTCTCAAGAGCATTCTTAGTCTCATTCTCTAAAATTTTCTAAATTTGAAAGTAACACAACTTCTGGTTGGCTAAACCATTTGGCTAATGGTTTAGCCAATCAGAAATTGTGTTACTTTCAAATTTTGAAAATCTAAGATATAAAGATTAAAAGAATGGTTAATGAATACGGGCCTCAGCAACAGTACAATTTTATCAAGACTCACCTTTCCATCCATTTCTGCATGTCTCCTTGATTTTAATGTTGACGAATGCTGGGGCAGATACTATTCCTCCGCAATCTCTGGCCACAACTTTCAGTATGAAGTTGTATCGTTCAGCATAACTCACTACAGCTGTGTTCTTCAAATTACCTGTAAAACAGAAAATATACATGTTTATAAAATATTGTACAATCTCTGGGTACCAAGTAAGTTAAATCTTTACCACATGAGATAAATGACATGTGCATTTTTTTGTATTTATATCGTTCCCACGAGATAATAATTTGTTTTCTCAAGTTTTTTGGGGGTTTTATAAAAAATTATGCAAAAAACAAAATTTGTTTTTCTCGAGTTTTTTTTTTTTAAATAGAAAATTATGCAAAAAACAAAATTTGTTTTCTCGAGTTTTTTTTTTTTTTTATAAACAATTTTGCAAAAAAGACCAACTTTCATTTTCTTGATTTATTTTCATATGAAAAATTATACAAAAAACAAAATATTATCTCGTTTAAACGAGATAATCAGCCAATCCAAGTCATCCATTATGTCGTTCACACGAGATAATAAGTCGTGCTCATGACATAATCATCCAATCAGATTCCTCCTACTAATTTTTATTTTTACACAGAGTCCATGTTCTTCATAGTTTCATTCAACATGGTAGTTTGCATCCAAGATTGTTTCAGAACTCGAGAAAACGAATTTTGTTTTTTGCATAATTTTTTATAAAAAAAAAAACTCGAGAAAATGAATTTTGTTTTTTGCATAATTTTTTATAAAAAAAAAAAAAACTCAAGAGAACAAATTATTATCTCGTGGGAACGAGATAAATACAAAAAAATGCACATGTCACCTCAGTGCCACCATAGATAAATGGTGACATGTCCAAATCAAAAGCATCTGCAGACAACATAATTGAATATGGCTAAAATTACACAATTTTTCTTTGGAAAGGTAGAACCATTATGAAAAAAAGGAAAAAATGCTTGTTACCAGCATTTATCCTTGTCAACGATTTTTTCAAAAGGCTTCTTTCCAAAGCTCATTAAAACCTCTGGACTGTGTGGTATAGGCTTAACCCTTTATCACAGAGTCCAGAGTTTTAACAACCCTTACGAAGAAGCCTTTTGAAAACATTGTGGAAAATGGAGAGCTAAACAGACAAGAGTTAAGAGTTGAACAGACTAGAATAACTATCACTAAAGGTGATAAATACCCCCGCCCCTATATTTCATGTCACAGGGGCAATAACTCTGCAATGTCAATTTAGGGGCAATAACTCCGTAATCATTAGGCCAACACTCATGAAATTTGTGCTTTGCACATCTACTGCTCCCGGTGAATATCATGACAAATATCAAGTGAATAAGACTTAAACTGAAGGAATAGTTCTCTGGACAAGAAGTTTTGAGTAAATTCAGGGGTAATTAATTTGGCAAACATTTGAGAAAAATGCATCTTGAACCTCTACCGCTCCTGGTGAATATTTATGCAAAGTATCAATTTAATTGGACACAAAAGTAAATGAGTGTAAAAAAGTGCAGACCATGATCTGATAATATGTCTGAGACACAGCGGCTGGTCTGGATCCAAACTTGTTGCAAATGTCCAAAGGTGCGTTTTCGCATAATGTTGGCCAACTATACATATGACAGAAAAGACCTCCTTAAAGTGAATCAGACAGACACTGTAGGAGGAGTTGTCCGGACAAGCATTTTTAAGTCAAATCAGGGGCAATAACTCAGTAATTCTTGATGGAATTTTTACAAAATGTGTGTCTTGCACATCTACAACTCCAAATGGACACTTCTGCCAAGTATAAAGCGAATCGGACTGAAATTGTAGGAGGAGTTGTCCGGACAAGCATTTTAAATGTGAATCAGGGGCAATAACTCATTAATTCTTCATAGAATTTTCACAAAAGTTGCGTCTTACACATCTACAGCTCCTAATGAACACTTATGCCAAGTTTAAAGTGAATCAGACAGAAACTGTAGGAGGAGTTGTCCGGACAAGCATTTTTAAGTCAAATCAGGGGCAATAACTCAGTAATTCTTGATGGAATTTTTACAAAATGTGTGTCTTGCACATCTACAGCTCCTAATGAACACTTATGCCAAGTTTAAAGTGAATCAGACAGAAACTGTAGGAGGAGTTGTCCGGACAAGCATTTTTAAGTCAAATCAGGGGCAATAACTCAGTAATTCTTGATGGAATTTTTACAAAATGTGTGTCTTGCACATCTACAGCTCCTAATGAACACTTATGCCAAGTTTAAAGTGAATCAGACAGAAACTGTAGGAGGAGTTGTCCGGACAAGCATTTTTAAGTCAAATCAGGGGCAATAACTCAGTAATTCTTGATGGAATTTTTACAAAATGTGTGTCTTGCACATCTACAGCTCCTAATGAACACTTATGCCAAGTTTAAAGTGAATCAGACAGAAACTGTAGGAGGAGTTGTCCGGACAAGCATTTTTAAGTCAAATCAGGGGCAATAACTCAGTAATTCTTGATGGAATTTTTACAAAATGTGTGTCTTGCACATCTACAGCTCCTAATGAACACTTATGCCAAGTTTAAAGTGAATCAGACAGAAACTGTAGGAGGAGTTGTCCGGACAAGCATTTTTAAGTCAAATCAGGGGCAATAACTCAGTAATTCTTGATGGAATTTTTACAAAATGTGTGTCTTGCACATCTACAGCTCCTAATGAACACTTATGCCAAGTTTAACGTGAATCAGACAGAAACTGTAGGAGGAGTTGTCCGGACAAGATTTTGCAGACAGACCAACCGACCGACCGACCGACAGGCTGATTCCAGTATACCCCCCACAAACTTCGTTTGCGGGGGTATAACAAGACAGTCTTCTATGCATAGCCTCAGGTGGCTTTGCATCAGCATGTGCCCTCTGATCTCAAATCTACACAACTCAATATCTCATTTGAACTAAACCTATAACAAAGAGTAGAACACAGATCAGATCAGAGCAGATCAGATCAAATCATAATCAAAGGACTGATAGTCCTGAGAGTCGCCTGGTGTGTGATGGTGTGTAATCTCATCTGCTTTACATCACCCTTTTTTGAATTTCAAAACAAAAATCTATTAACAATATTCAAGATAACAAGTAACCTGACCACAAAAAAATTGTATATGCAAGCATAGGTTCTGAATTTGTCATCCTAACATTACAAACAAAAATATCAAACTTCACACGAAAAAGAAATATGTAATGAGAATTGTGCTTTATGTATCAGTAATAGCTTTGAAAAGTCCAAAGTTACCTAGTCTTTTACCCTGGTGACTTCAATTAAAAAAGAAAAGATTATCAAAAGGTATCGTCAAGATAAAATAACTGATGAAGTTCTATCGTTATTTGCAGTTCTCCCTTAGCTTAATGCCTCAAAAGAATCTGGGAAAAACTAAGGCCTCTGGGTGGCTGCATGAGAAATCTTCCCCTGTAGAAATTGTCCCTAAATTGAATTTTGGAAAAATTGTCCACATATTCAAAATTCTTTTATAGCATTTTTAAAGATGCCTTAGAAAACTTTTTTTAACTTTTTCTTCCCTGCTACGTAGGTTTTTTTAATTCAAGTGCTATAAACTGTCATTGTAAATACAGCAATGACTAGCAATGTCGCTGCTACAGCACAAGCCAAACAATATGGCCCAATAACCTGACCATCGGCCTCTGAGGCCCACGCAACCCTTCTCTTATGTCTGGCCTAGTGAGCCACATTTTCACCAGAGGCAACCAATTTCCAACATGTGCAGTATTTCATCAAAATAAACATTTCAACCAAGTTTGATGTCCGTTGGACTGGAGACTCTACTATACATTGAGACAGTACTACACAGTGCCCATAACTTTCATCAGCGTAGCTGACTACGCTGGTCTACTTCATGGTTTTGACATACTGGAATGAATAACTACAATTTTGAGAATGATAAAAAATGTTGACATATTTATTCTGTGTCCCCCCTTCTCAGGCCTGTCTGAAATCACGAAGCTTACAACCGCTAATTAATATCTTTTAACTTTTTAAATGCGTTACCCTGTAACCCATTACCATATGGCTACATGTATTTTCAGATACATCAATTTTAGCAATAACTAGTGACTGTGCAACCCTTCTTGTCGCTTCTTGGCCCAGTGCATTTAAAAAAAATATTGAGAACGATCTCATGCTTAGCACAAAACCGTACTCAACGGCCGGAGTTTTGATCACGGGAGTTTTGAACTCAGATGATGCTAATAAACATTTAGAACGTTTTCATCTGAGCACAGTATGCACTAAAATTCGTTCACGAACGTAAGCGACCCAACATCTGAAAATAAACTATACTAGAAGATTCGTCCATAAGAAGATTCAGCCCATGGCCAACCACGTTTTTAGAGAAGACTCGGCCCAAAAATTCTGAGAGTTCGGCCCCGAAAATGAGACGATTCGGCCCAATTACTTTTCTTAATTATGATTATGCTTGTCATGATTTATGGTACTACAGGTTCGGAAAATGGCAAGTTCGGTATAAATTATCTATACAGTAAATGATCTGGAGGTTTCCATGCAGTAAATGATTTGGAGGTTTCCATGAAACAGCGAGTTATATAACTACAGAAGTTAAGTATATTTTTAGTACTTTATTATCATTATTTCTTAATGTGCCCAAGACCCCCACCCCTACCTCCCCACACACATCCTTAAGAAGGTCTGACACTGATGCTGTTGTCATTGATTGGGTTTCGCTCCAATGATTGGAGACTGGTGTTTGATATGAAAGCCATGTAAAGGTGTGATAAATGCCATTCTGCAGCATCTCTTTCCATTATCTACACTTTAAATCAATTAACCCTCCACTTCCTTTTAACCGAACTTCGTTGTCATTTACCCATTGGGTCGAATTATCTTGTACCTAAAAATTACATGTTCGGATGCTGAACATTGACAAACATGGAGGCTTTGACAGCTGATACTAGCTAGTGTCCATCCAGCTAGTTTGCCGGATCCTGCAAACAAAAATAAATTGAATTCTTACCCTGAACAGTTAACAAAAAGTGATTTGGGGGGAAAATTATCGTAGTTTTAGCAGTTTTAATAACGAAATCAACTCAAACACTAGCTTCGGTGGTATTTTCTTGAAATTAGTAGCCCCCTACCTTAAAATGTAATGACTACAGAGGTAGCAACCAACCTTAAAACGTAGTGTTTACGTGACAACCAATCAATTTCCGTTTAAAAATAGAACACCATCGATTTTTAACATCGATTATTACCAGCATATTATCTGGAAGATCTCATGTATTGTCCTCCCAGCTACGATTCGGATGGGGAAAGCGATATTTTAAATCTGTTAGCAAAACATTTAATCAACACCTCTTTTCTTCGGATACACTGTCCTGCCGTCGTTCTGCACAAAACTATGAGTCAGACTCCTGAAGACGAGCAAGAATGCGCTCCTTGAACATGAGATTGAGCTCAAACAAGTTTTATAAGCACGGGGCCTGGACGTGATGTTGGACCGCCACAATCACTAATTAGTAGGATTTAGAACTGCGTACACACCAGTTAAAAGCTGTAGAGCTATATATTGCATTGGTATATAAACTAAATATTCGCGATTCACAACGTGACGTTATGTCCACCTTTTACAAACACTGCAATAAAGTTGCGATTTGTGTGGGTTATTGCAGATCTATTTTGGGGTATTTGAATTCCGGTGGAGTGAAGAGTCAAGCCCTCAGATTGGTGGTTGTAAGAACTGCGCAATTTCCACTTAAATTCCGAATCCACACAAAATCAAAAGCCGATGAGGGACAACGCAAATAACGGCGATTGATTCATAAATATGTAAATTTATGAAGAACCTCTGGCCAGTACACATGACATCATGATCACGTGATCACAATATCTATATTTGTCCCACAGCTATACTTAAACGTCGATTTTATGTCACTTATATACACACACAAAATCTAAACAAACAACATTGAACGGTTATTATAAATTTTGGAGCTATTGCATACCGGTATGTTTATTCAAGAATTTAGATTACTGTTTGTAAGATTTTTTTGCCATTCATTTCAATCGAAAAAGACATTTCGTATAATCCTTAAGAAGTGGCATAGTATCGTTGTTCAACTATACATTCCATCTTAAGAAGCACCTGCTGAGCAGTGATTTAGTGCAGCCAAGGTTCCGTGCACGTAACATACGGCATTTACCACAGTGTTTTGGTTCAGCCAAAATATGCTGGTGCAAGGAAGTAATGTAAAGTCTAGAATAAAAAGTTGTGTAGTTCTAAGCTAACAATTCTTCCACAAATAGAAGCGTGCCGTAGAAAAGACGATTTCAGTCGTAGAGTATTTCATTTTAGGCGTATCCGGAACTGTTATAATATATGCAAATTATACTTGATGCTTGTGTAAACGATTAGTTATCGTATATGCAAGTGGACGAAATGGTTGTTTCGAACTGTTGAAATAGTTCAGTCTTTAAAGACATGTTCATGATCACAAAATGCACCATTTCCGAGTTATAATTTTACAACGAAAAAAAAAACTTGCTTGTTCACCGAATAATTACGGAACTAGGTTACGTCTCGCAAACCGGAACTGGGACAGGAAGCAGTACAAGGCCGGAGGTATGCTTACGTCACCCCATGGATCAAGATGATAACAATGAGAGCCTGGTTGCTATGCAACCAGGTGACTCAAAAATCTGTTAAACCTTTCCCACACCTGCACTTTAAACCCTTTACAAAACAACAAACTTTAAAACTGATCGAAATTGAGAGCATTTGCAGACGAAACTTTAAATGTGGCTCAACTAATAAAATTTGTCTTGAAGGGCATTGTGGGAAAAGGAGAAAATGCTGAATACCACAATGCTTTCAAGAGTCTTTTTTGTCAGGGTTGTTAAAACTCAGGATTGTGAGGTAAAGGGTTAACAACCCTGATGTAGATAGATTTTGAAAGAAGAAGATTCAGGTAACTAGCGTTTTCTCCTATTCTGGCGTTTCCTACTATTTGAGGGGCAAATCCCATCAATTAACATATTTTATTTGCCCAATGCAAACACTTTTAATATGAACAAGTCTAAAACATTATCTCTCAGTAAAGCATTAAGGACTGTGAGCTTCCCATCTTCTGTTGCAAACAGAAATGATACTGCATTTATCTGGCTATGGGGTGAAGCATAGTTCCTTTGTTTTTTGTTTTCAAATTCACACCAGCACAGCTACAAAATTCAAAGAAAAACTTGTCTAAATACTCTTGTTTTCCAGACAGAGACGGTCTTGTTGATGAAAATAGTAATTTAAACTGACAGTCTTCCTCCAAGAAAGTCACAAAAGAGGGGTTCTTTACACATATCATCCAAATATAGCCTGGCACATGGATAATATTGCATCTCTGTGAGAATTTATGACTGCAAATTTGTCTGAATAGAAGGAGAAAACTTTAGTTTGCTAGCCCCTTGCACAATCAGCATAAAGCCAGCAGCTGCTTTTGCCAAAAGTTTTAATAAGTTAACCCTTTACCACACAATCCTGAGTTTTAAGAATCTTGAGGAAAAAGACTTTTGAAAACAATGTGGGAAAAGGGAGAAAATGCTGGTAACCAGCATTTTCTCCCTTTTCCCACAATGTTTTGTACCCTTTTATAGACAAATTTAATTGTTAGTCATGTTTATTTTGTCTTCTGCAAAATGCTTTCAATTTAGACCGGTCTAAAATTTTGTTGTCTGGTAAAGAGTTGAAAACTCAGTCCAGGATTTTAACAACCTTGAGGAAGAATACTTTTGAAAACATTTTGGGAACAAGAGCGGCAAATTGTCGCAAGATACGCCCGTCTTGACCCAAGTTGTAAAGTTGGGGCATAATAATGATAAAGGGGAGGTATAGAAAAATAGTAATGCAGAATATTTTTTTTACTGTTGATTGAAGATAATGGCAGTGTATTTGTGTTGACGGAACTCTTGTTTATTATTGTATTACTATTAACTCTTTACCACACAGCAAAAGTTTGGACTAGTCCAAATTGAAATCATTTGCAGTTGACAAACTAAATGTAACTCAAAAATTAAAATTTGGTTTGGAAAGGGTAGAAAACATTGTGGGAAAAGGAGAAAATGCTGGTGCATAAAAAATAAGCAATTTATATTTCATGTGCACTGCACTACCCCTTGATGAGATGTATCCAGCCCTAAAATTTCATAACCCGAGGTAGTATAGTTTGAGAGATATGCATCATACAAAATTCAAGTTCGAAAAAAAAACAAGAAAGGGCAATAACTGAAAATTTAAGCAAGCAAGAGTTTAAATTTATATGCACAGCACTTCCCGTTGATGGAATGTATCCACGTATGAAATTTCATATCCTTAGCTAGTATAGTTCTGAAGATATGCACTGGACAAAATTAAAGTTTCAAAATAAAGAAAGAGCAATAAGTCAAAAATTAAGCAAGAGTTATGGTTCATGTGCACTGCACTCCCAGTTGATGAGATCTATCTACGCATGAAATTTCATAGCCATAGGTAGTATAGTTTTGGAGATATGCTCGAGACAAAATTCAAGTATGAAAAAAGTCAAAAATTAAGGAAGGAAGAGTTATGATTCCTGTGCATTGCACTCCCCCTTAATGAGATGTATGCAGGCATGAAATTTCATAACCCTAGGTAGTATAGTTTTGGAGATATTCACCGGACAAAATTCAAGTATGTAAAACAAGAAAGGGCAATAACTGAAAAATTAAGGAAGCAAGAGTTATGATTCCTGTGCACTGCACTCCCCCTTGATGAGATCTATCCATGCATGAAATTTCATAACCGTAGGTAGTATAGTTTTGGAGATATGCTCCGGACAAAATTCAAGTATGAAAAACAACAAAGGGCAATAAGTCAAAAATTAAGGAAGCAAGAGTTATGATTCCTGTGCATTGCACTCCCCCTTGATGAGATCTATCCACTCATGAAATTTCATAACCCTAGGTAGTATAGTATTGGAGATATTCACCGGACAAAATTCAAGTATGAAAAACAAGAAAGGGCAATAACTCAAAAATTAAGGAAGCAAGAGTTATGATTCCTGTGCACTGCACTCCCCCTTGATGAGATCTATCCACGCATGAAATTTCATAACCGTAGGTAGTATAGTTTTGGAGATATGCTCCGGACAAAGAACTGGACACCGCCCGCCCGCCACGGGTGATCCCATAATACGTCCCGTCTTCGACGGGCGTATAAAAAGGAGAAAATCATGGTCAACAAAATGTTTCCTACCCTTTTAAAGACAATTTCCACTGTTTAATTCTTTACCAAACAACAAAATTTTAGACTAGTCCAAATTGAAAGCATTTGCAGACGACAAGATAGATGTGGCTGAAAACTTGAAGTTTGTTCTGGAAAGGGTAAAAAACATTGCGGGAAAAGGAGAAAATGCTAGCTACCAGCATTTTCTCCTTTTCCCACAATGTTTTCAAAAGGCTTCTTTCTCAGGGTCATTAAAAGTCGGGATTGTGTGGTAAAGGGTTAAGCCATATTTAACTCTTTATCACACAACAGAATTCTAGACTTGTCCAATTTCAAAGCATTTGCAGACGACAAATTCACTGCGGCACAAATGATGGAATTTGTCTCTGAAGAGGTAGAAAACATTTTGGCAAAAGGAGAAAATGCTGGTTACCAGCATTTTCTCCATTTTCCACAATGTTTTCAAAAGCCTTCCTATGCAGGGTCTTTAAAATTCAGGATTGTCTGGTAAAGGGTTGATTTGTCATCTGCAAATGCTTTGGATTTGGACAAGTCCAAAATTTTGTCATTTGGTAAAGAGTCATTAAAACTGGGGCTGTTTGGGTAACCCTTTACCAGATAATCCTCACTTTTAACAACTCTGCAGAAAAAGGCTTTTGAAAACATTGTGGAAGAAGGAGAAATGCTGATAATCAGCATTTTCCCCTTTTCCCACATTGTTTTCTACCCTACCAAATATCATTTCAATAATTTGAGCGACATTTAAATTGTCGTCAGCAAATGCTTTCAAGTTGGACAAGCCCAAATTTTTACAGTTCGGTAAAAAGTTAAATATGCATCAACCTCTCTGATGGCAGATTACCACTGCTCTAAGAGCATGTCTATGTAACGAATGTCACATTTTAAGTCCCCTGTACATGTCCAAATACAGCTTTTGCAATTATTCTGTGAATTTCTGCTTGTTACAACACAGAGTTGTTCCATTTCTCACAATGTTTTAACCCTTTACCAACTTTACAATCCTAACTTTTAACAACCCTGAAAGAGAGGACTTTTGAAAACATTGTGGGAAAAGGAGAAAATGCTGGTAACCAGAATTTTCTCCTTTTCGCACAATGTTTTCTACCCTATCAAAGACAGAAATCATCATTTTAGCAACATTTCATATGTCGTCTGCAAATGCTTTGAATTTGGTCCAGTCCAAATTATGTCATTTGGTAAAAAGTTAAATACACAAACACCATCTAAACCCTTTACCAGATGACCAAATTCCGGACTTGTCGAAACTGAAAGCATTTGCAGACAACAAAATTTAAAGTGATTCTAATGACTAGATTTGTCTATGAAAGAATGAAAAACATTGTTGGAAAAGGAGAAAATGCTGGTAAGCAGCATTTTCTCCTTTTCCCACAATGCTTTCAGAAGGCATATTCCATAGGCTTGTTAACAAACTGGATTATTTTGTGTGTAATTCTCAGAATCTAAAGATTAGCATGTAGATATGGCTTATATTTTATGTCTGATAAATCTTTATTAAATTAGCTATTATTAATCATACACACACAGCCAATAAGAATTATGGTAAAAGCAGTTCAAGGTTCTCAAAGTACTGTCAGATGTTTCTCTTAGCTCAATGTATTCAGGGTTTTCCTGTGCTTTCTCATCCACTTTTCTAGCGGATTTGTATAGCAAATCTGCTATGATCAAACTGGCCGGAAGCAAATAAGTGCTCGCTTGTGCTCTACTCATTCTACTTTCAGTTTTAGCTAGCATACTATCCCCGACCTAATTTTTGTCACTACCGTATCATACAGTCCTGCATGTGTACATACAGTCCTGAATCTTATTATCCAGAATACAAGAGGGCCATGATGGCCCTGTATCGCTCCACTGGCTTATAAATACAAACCATAAATACTAAACATTTCAATTCTGAGCCAAATGGTTTCAAAATGAAGACTTACAAAGTTTTCCCTGTAAAACCCCATGTGAAAGTTGAGACCCCCAGGGCAAAGCCATTTTTGATCCCAGAGCTATAATTACTTGAACCCTGGTAGAGGTCCACAAGATAAAGCCACATGCCAAAATAATACAAGTCTATGCTGTATGGTTATAAATAAGCTGATTTTCAAGTTTTGTCCATATGAAGCCTCTGTAAAACATAAGACCCCTGATGCAAGGCTAATTTAAAAAAAAAAAAATCAGAACAGGAAGATTTCTTAAGTTGTCACTATGTAAGCCCATGTAAAACTTGTGACCCCTGCATCGGGGCCAATTTTGACCCCAGGGCTAAAATTTTGGCCCGCTTGGTAGCGGCCCACTAGATGTAGCTACATGCAAAATTTGGTAGCTCTAGGCCTTATGGCTAGGTACAGGAAGATTTTTAAAGTTTTCTCTATCTAAGTCTATGTAAAACTTGTGACCCCTGGAGCAGAGCCAATTTTGACCCCAGGGCTATAATTTGAAGAAACTTGATAGAGGTCTACTACATAAAGCTACATGCCAAATTTGGTAGCCCTATGCTTTATGGTTTCAGACAAGAAGATTTTTAAAGATTTCCAATATTTTTCAGTTTTGTTGCCATGGCAACCAGAGTTTCTGAAGGAATCAAATTCTTTCAAGAAATTCTGAAGAGGACCATGGCAGGATCATTTCTGTGAAGTTTCATGAAAATTGGATGGGTAGTTTCAGAGAAGAAGATGTTTGAAATAAAAGTTAACGCACGGACAGATGGACGCACGGACGGACAGACGCATGGACGCACGACGGACACTGGGCCATGACATAAGCCCGCTGGCTTTCGGCCAGTGGAGCTAAAAACCGTGTCGGATTGATGGTCAAATTGCCTCTCCCTAAAATAACAGTTACGCGTCGTCCCATCCCGCCCTTTCCTTGCCCTAATGCTAACTCCATGAACGAATTACACATACATGTACATGCTTTACATGTAATGGAAATTCTATTTTTCATTACAACATATCATTTAACTCTTTACCAAACAAAAAATTCTAGACTGGTCCAATTGTAAAGTATTTGCAGACGACAAATTAACTCTTTACCAGGTACACAATCCTGACTTTTAACGACCCTAAGAAAGAGGCCTTTTGAAAACATTGTGGGAAAAGGAGAAAATACTGGTTACCAGCATTCTCTCCTTTTCCCACAATGTTTGCTACATTTTCCAAAACAAATTTCAATTTTTGAGTCACATTTATTCTGTCATCTGCAACTGCTTTCAATTTGGAGTAGTCTTAAATTTTGTCGTTTGGTAAAGAGTTAAATGTTGCTCAAAAGATTTCTGTCTTTGTTAGGGTAGAAAATACTGTGGGAAAAAAAGAAAATGCTGATGACCAGCATTTTCTCCTTTTCTCACAATGTTTTCAAACGCCTTCTCTTTCCGGGTCATTAAAAGTCGGGACTGTGTGGTGAAGGGTTAATACTGTTCTACAAATCCGCCTTTCAGAAATTCAAGCCTTTAATCCCCAGGGCATGAACTAGAAAATAATGTTTAACGACATGTGCTCCTTTTCTCTCTATGTTTTCAATAGCCTTCTTCATCAGGGTCATTAAAACTTGGGATTGTTTGGTAAAGGGTTAATTCTTCTGTAGCTTCTGCAGACAAAGGTCAAAATCAGACTATTGGGAATGTTCAGCCTGAACTTGATTCTACCCTGCACTGCTACTTAGTTCATTTACTGAGTGGTATTCACTACCTTGATGTCTTCATGTTTAACCCTTTACCAAACGACAAAATTGTAGACCAGTCCAAATTGAACGCTTTTGCAGACAAGGAAATAAATGTGACTCAAAAATTGAAATTATTTTGGAAAGAGTAGAAAACACTGTGGGAAAAGGAGAAAATGCTGGTTACCAGTATTTTCTCCTTTTCCCAAAATGTTTTCAAAAGGCTTCTTTCCCAGGGTCATGAAAACCTGGGATCGTTTGGTACAGGTTTAATGAACAGTCAAGCCAACACCTTAAAGCTTTTCCAGTGGTAAGCTTGAGATCCACATGAGCAGGAGTATTTAAATAAATATTATTTTTTTAATTAGGAGCCTTTGCTGTGGGTACTAACTAGAATCCTCTCTTAGAAGACACATGCTCAGTTGCCATAACATGGCTGAAATACAGAGGCAAAAAAGGTGTCTGATCTGGGGGTCCACACAGTCCTATAAGTTGTGAGATAATTCTCATCCAAAAAAAATCATCATTTGCTTCTTTCTAACTGAATGTAAATGTACAATGAAAATCACAGACTGTGTAAGGCATTCTGTTTGTAACAAAACCAGCCTCTGCACTACTCACTAAAGTTATCGAAACTTTTAATGAAACTTTTACTAGACACTAAAATTTTGCAGAGGACATTTTAGTGAAAAGTAGCTGAAATGGTGGAATTTGCAAAGGACATAGTAAAAAAGCCTTGTGCAAGTCTTCAAGGTGAAAATGCTCAGTGGTTACCAACAATTTCTCCTTTTCCGACAATGTTTTAAACAGTCTTTGTCTTCGAGGGTTGTACGAAAAGGATGTTGTCTTAACCCTTTACCACACAATCCCTATTTTTAACGACCCCGAAGAACAGGGCCTTTTAAAAACACTATGGGAAAAGAAGAGAACGCTGGAGATGAAGGCCTTTGAAAAAATTGTGGAAATAGGCAAAAATGGTGGTACACAGCATTTTCACCTTTTCCCTTTTAAGTTTTTTACCCAGTCAAAGAGAGAAATCATCATTTAGGCTAGAGAAATCATCATTTGGGCTACATTTCATTTATGGTCTGCAATACTTTTAATTTGGACTTGTCAAAATTGTTGTCATGTGGTAAAGGGTTAAAAGGCTTTTCAACAAAATTTTGGATGTGAGAAACATATATAGATAAGTGAGGTGACATTCATTTTCTCTGTATTAACCCTTTTCCTACTGAAAACAAATCCAGTTACATGTTCTTGTTCAAACAATAATGAGATCTGTGTAAGTTTTTCAGTTCATTACTCCATTCCAATCAGAAAACTCCCAATATTACGACAACAAAATAATTGCTTAGATTATAATAATATTGCCAGGCTGATCATGATCCACTATTCTCCACTAGAAAAACAATAGCTGTGTTGTTGTAAAGGGGACCTCTAGCTACCATTGATTGAGAGAAAACATATCGATCCGAACTGTAATTAAGGCATTTTCCCTTTCATAACGGAAACTTTTCCTGCTGAGAGTTTTGCCTTTTTTACCCCTTTGCCTATTGCAGGCACAACTTAAGTAACCTTTAGAGACAGTGTAGATCAAGATTAGATAGCACAAAATATGCAATCTGATCATAGATCCACACTATACGATATCTGACTAGATTCACTCAAAACAGCCGTGATATTTAGGTGGTAATTTTTCCTCAATTTTTCCAACATAACTGACAAGAACAATGCATGCTGGTACCAAATTACACCATGGTTGCTCTTTCAGTGAAAATTCAAAGTTAAAAAAGGGCCATAACCATGTAAAAGAACTTTGGCTACCTGCTCTTCAGGTAGAGGTTCCCATTCTGATAGTCAGAAACTACCCCATGTTTGGAGCAAACATCTTCAATAATGACAGGGATGTGTTAACTTTTTGCATGGTATTACTGCTATGCCAATTGTAACCTTGCTCTTTTCTTTGAATACAGCCAAGCCTGCTGTGGTCTTCGTTTTAGTTTCTTTGGCAATTCTCATGCAACAAAGATTTAAATTATGGAATCAGAAAATGTGTAGACTTCTTTACTCTTAACCACACAACAAAATCATAGCCCTATCCAAATAGAAAGCATTTGCAGAAGACAATTTAAATGTGGTTCAAATGATTGATTTTGTCTTTGATATGATAGAAAACATTCTGGCAAAGGAGAAAATGCTGGTTACCAGCATTTTCTCCCCTTTGGTAACCAGCATTTTCTCCCCTTCCCACAGCGTTTTCAAAAGGCCTCATCCTCTGAGTTGTTAGAACTCAGAATCATGTGGTAAAGGGTTAACTCTTTGTCACATGACCAAGTTCTAAACTCGACAAACATCAAAGTGTTTGCAGACAAATTAAATGTGACTCAAATGGTGACATTTGTTTCTGAAAGATTAGAAAACATCATGGGAAAAGGAGAAAGTGCTGGCTACCAGCGTATTCTGCTATTCCCAACTTTTTTTTTTCAATGGCCTCCTCATCAGGGTCGTCAAAACACAACATTGTTTGGTTAAGCATTAAATCTGTACTAGATGACACAAGTTTATGCAAGATCAACTTGAAAACATTTGCAAACAACAATTTTGATGTGGCTCATTTGATGAAATTTGTTCATTTATCCGTTAAGTTTTTTTTTTTCCACCAGTAGCTTGGGAGAAGGCGCAGATCACCATCAATCAGTCTGATCTTTGATCTAGTCATCTGATCTAGTCTGCAACAACAGACCTTGAAACAAAGTCTCGTTCATTTAGGTCAGAGCGAAAAAAGTTAGCCAAAGAGAATAGATGTTACTATGGTTATCACAAGTTTCAGAGACAATTTACAACATACTGGAGGTAAGATGTCTGTTTTCTCTTTACAAGATGACAAAAAATTTAGACTTGTGGAAACTGAAAACATTTGCAGACCACAATTTAAATGTGGCTCAAATGATGAAATTTGTCTTTGATAAGATGGAAAACATTGTAGGACAAGGAGAAAATGCATGTTACCAGCATTTTCTTCTTTTCCCACAATGCTTTTAAAATCATTCTTTCTCAGGGCCGTAAAATCTCTGGATTGTGTAGTAAAGGGTTACATCATCAACTTGGGGATTTATTTCAAAATGTCACTGCAGATTATATCTTCCTTTCCCAATATCTGTTCATCAGCTAATGCTAGAAGAATACAGAACTCCCTTGGAAGTTAGAAGCTAATCTTTAGAGCACTCAGCACTAATAAACTGATAATGCTGTGTCACAGATCAAGATCAGACCTCGCAAAATTTGGCAAGCTGATTTTCACGTTCCTACCATTTATTGCCAGCACTTTGTGAGCTATTCCCACCAATATTGCACTTTAATTGAAACATTAAAGTCTTTATATTTAGACTTGTCCAGATCAAAAGGATTTGCAGACAATAAAAAAAATGCATCTCAAAGAATGGGCTTTCTTTCCAGTAATTTTTCGCCTCTCTACTCTGATGCATGTGAGAAACGTAGTCATTGGAAAGAAAGTTGAGTCAGCGCTGGTATGAGAAAGCCAGGAAACATAATGCACTGATGCACTGACCACTGTGATATGACCTAAACTATTGAAACAGTATTAAACATAATATGGAATAATGCAACAGTCTGCGTTTCTGCATAGTCGGATCATGTCGAGTTGCGTGTGTAAAGAGATGCCTATCGGATGAGACAAAAGGTCAAATCCGATGCGCATCTCTTTACACACACAACGAGATATGGTCTGACCACACAGAAATGCAGACTGTTGTAATATTCCTTTTATTATATACCTCACCACTGTAACTGTAAAGAAACATATATAAAATCAATACAAATAACCAAAAAATCGGAGAACTACATTTTATTGTAGATATATGTAAATATTTATGAATGGTGGATGAATAAAAATAGATAATGGTAAGTCTGCATAGATCAGGATGCATTTAAAAATGGCTGTTGCTGTTTGAGCCTCTTCAAGAAAATAAACAACAACTGTGGCTTAAAAACTATTTCTTAAACAATAGAAAGGTAGTCAGTGGTTGTTATTCACTGTCATTGTCTAGAACAGTACATTTTTTCTCGGATTCAATGCAGGGTTCGAGTCGATCTTGTGATTATTAATCGCGATGCCAAAATCACGATTGTACTGTAGCCTAGTATTTGGAAATACCCTTTCGAAACAACACATGACATGTTTTTGTAATATGCATTGATCAATATCTGACAAAATCAAGTTCTGCATAAAACGATTTTTGAAAAAAGTAGATGCCAAACAACAGTCGAAGTATCTATAAATACACTGATAAATGGGATTATTGTGCTTTTTCATGCTACCTTTGTCATGCCAGCCGTAAACATTAAAGGTTTAAAGTACTAGACTGATACGGAAAAGTTTTCCGTCGAGTTGTATTGTGAAGTAAGATAACGCCCGTATTTTACTCGGATCATTTATAGGTATATAATAAAATACAGTACAAACAAATGATGAGATATGAGGGTAGAATACATTGTCTCCAATACCCACAGTGTTTTTAACAGCCTTTTTCCTCATTCATTAAAACACAAAAGATTATTTCATGCTTTTCGATAGTTTATCGAAAAATAATGGTGGATTGTAGTTTGATATTTCATGGTTACAAACAGTGAAAAATACAATTTCATATTTCTAACTCTTCAATTGAAGGCTGAAACAGTAGTTCCGGCACACTAGTAACCTAGGTAAACAGCACGTGCCATTCAACCAGAGGGATTATATGACGTAATTTATGCACATTTACTAATATTGTAATGAATTGTTATATTGAGGGAGTACATCACGGGGAATTACCAAAAACAACTGTTCTGGATTTTGATGAAAGTCCCAACAAAAAAGGGGTTAGAAGCATGAAATAAATAGAATATTTGGGGTTTTTTTGCGGTGAAAGATCAACATTTCACTGAGTGAACATCATCGAAAATATATTCACGAGTGGTGCAGGGTTAAGTCTTAGTAAACATGGCCACTTGTTTTGTTTTAGGCTGTAGAGGTCAACAAAGAAATTACAGATCTATAAAATCAATGCAATAATAACAAGGCTCTGAGGTGAAATACTTCAACACCATCCCTACAAAATTGGTATACTTGGAGAAAATACGAGCAAACCAATGTTCTCATTGGAAAAAAACTGCCTTAAGATCAACAAAACAAATGTGACTCTAAAATCGATATTTCAGTTTACATGAAGGATAGAAAACATTATAAGAAAAGGTAACAAGCATTTTCATTTTTATGCAAGATGTTTTCAAAAGCCTTCTTTTTCAGTGTCATTAAAACTCTGGATTATGTGGTAACCTATTATATAGAAGAAGGGAGGAAAAGCAAGAAATACACTCTTAATACTCTATCCATGTTTGGAGCATATACAACCATGTATTTCTACAAAACACCTCCATGTCATTGTTCAAGATTAATAATTCTGCCTATACATACATACTGTATACATAGGGTTATTAATTATTTACCAATCTTGAACATTTTCTGAAGAATCATTTATTTTCCAATGCAAGCTTTGTTTGATACTAAACTCTTCTGAAGTTTTACCCTCATAGTCCCTGACATTTCCAAGGATTTGTAGATGCAACAACATTTTTACAAAGGAAGGAATAAAAAACTGTTACAAGCCTTAGAGTACCTATCACAACTTTAGCTGCCTTTCGGACCAGTGTAAATAAAGATCAAAGAGCACAAACTATGCAGTCTGATCTTTGATCCACAACGTCCACTGTGCTGAGATGTTCTGGACAAGAGTAAACTCTAAGTATAATCATAATGAGTCTTATTTCTACACTAAAAATACCTGCTGTCAGTTTATTTTTCACTCAAAGGCTTAACCCCATAACAACCCTAGTGAAGAAGGCCTTTCCTACAATGTTTTCTTGTCTTTCTAGGACAAAAGCCATCATGAGCTAAATCAATCTGTTGCCTGCAAATGCTCTGAATTTGGACAAGTCTAAAATTTTGTCAATTGTTAAAGAAATAATAAGCAATACATTCACGGAGCAGTTCTAAAAATGAGTTTTCAATCAAGTTAGACACCAGCTGTATAGGAGGTATTGTATACAAACAGCAACATGAATTTTGTACTATCCCTTTACCACAGTCCCGAGTTTAGACGATCAGCTGAAGGAGAAGGCTTTTGAAAACATTACAGGAAAAGGAGAAAATGCTGGTAACCAGCATTTTCTCCTTTTCCCACAATGTTTTAAAATCTTTCAAAGATAAGGTTTATCATTGAATCCATAATTCTTTTGCTGTCTGCAAATCCTTTCAATTTAAACAAGTCTCAAATTTTGTCGTTTAGGAAAGAGCTATACCATTCTTTTCTTATTACTGAATTACAGGTTTATGAGAAAATGAATTACTTGTAATGTATTTGTGTCTGTACAAATGAGATCTGCTTTCCTGGTAAATGCCTAATTTGAAGCAAAAACCAGATGATGCCCGTGCAGAATTTAATTGGGATAAAGAATCACATTCTTTACTAATTTTTCCCCAAAAATGGACTATATTTCGGACCCACCTAGACAATTTGTATGTATTTGTATGTTTTAACCCTTAACTACACAATCCTGGCTTTTAATGACAATGAGAAAGAAGACTTTTGAAAACATAGTGGGAAAAGGAGGAAATGCTGGTAAACCAGCATTTTCTCCTTTTCCCACAATGTTTTCAATCCAATCAAAGACAGCACCATAATTATGAGCTACATTTATTTTGTTGTCAGCAAATGCTTTCAGTTTGGAGGAGTCCAAAATTTTGTCATTTGGTAAAGATTTAACTCTTTACCCAACGACAAAATTTTGGACTGGACCGAATTGAAAGTATTTGCAGATGACAAATTTGATGTTTCTTGAATGGTAATTTCTGTATTTGATAGGGGTAGAAAACATTGTGGGAAAAGGAGAAAATGCTGGTTACTAGCATTTTCTCCTTTTCCCACAATGTTTTCAAAAGCCTTCTCTTTCAGGGTTGTTAAGTCGAAATTGTGTGGTAAAGAGTTAATGCCATCCTCAAAATTATTTCAGTTAAATGCAGCAGCCAGTGCACCAATTAACACTTTCTAAGAAGTTCATTTACCAGTACCTTGCACAATATTCTACTCAAACCACCAGCTGCTTTTCAACTAAACCATCACCAAACCAGTGATCAGCTGTGAGAGTGGAATAAATTATGTTGCAATGACTATCGCAACTTCACGTCCTTGGTCCTTCAAGGTTTCACCAGAAGTAGGTCAGAACTGACAACAGTGCTTTGTGCTAGGCCTGTCTCGTGCAAAAGGCAGCTCAAATGCAGCACAAACCCAAGGGCCTTTGAATTGTGAATGATACCTTTTCATCACTGTGCCATGTAGGAACCCTCACCAAAGAATAATTTTGAAGTATTTGACGTTAGCTGATCCAAAATCAAGTAACAATTTGATAGTTCTGTGCATTCTGATCTTGACTTCATACTGTCTACAAAAATGCCAGATGTTGCCCTGAGCAACTGCTATTTAGAGTCAATTTATCTGTTGACAAATTTAGGAGAAAAAATGTTATTAGAAAATGATGTCCTTCAGGCATCCTTACATGATAACAGGAAACAATTATTTATCAATATTAATTAACTTGTTACCACGACAGTAAAACATTAGCCCTAACCCTTTACCACACAATCCAAACTCTTATCAACCCTGACGAGAGCTTCTGAAGACCTTGTGGGAAAAGGAGAAAATGCTGTTAATCAGCATTTTCTCCTGTACCTACAATGTTTTCTTACTTTCCAAAGACAATTTCGTCATTTTAGTCACGTTTGATTGGTCAACTCTGCAAATGCTCTCAATTTGGACGAGTACAAAAACTTTGTTATTTGGTAGAGTCAAAGCCCCTGGTTCACAGCACTGTAGTTGCCTAATAGGCGCAAGTATAGATCAAGATCAGACCACACAAAATGTGCAGTGTGATCTTTGATCTACACTGTCAGCTTTGCTGAACACACAACAGACAGGTGCAACTATGAAATTATAATTTATTTCAGTATTTAATTTCTAGAATAGCCTGACAGAATCTCATGTCAGAACAACCCTAGATTTGCAGTGGTTTGTCTATTCTGCTAACAAAAAAAAATGCCCTTTTTATTTATCTAGAACTTAAAAATTTATGCCATCTTTCAATCAATCTGTCTTTCTTCTTGAGTTTTTCCTTGATCTTCTACAAATTCATCTGTCAAGAATTTAACCCTTTACCTAATAATACTGAATTTTCACAACCAAGCTAAAGTTATTTGAAAACATTGTGAGAAAATGGAATATCAGCATTTCCTCTTTTCCTTGCCCTTCAAAAGACAAACCTTATCAACTGAGTCACATTTTATTACTTTTGGCATCTGCAGATGCTTTCAAAATGTTATTGTCTGGTAAAAGGTGAACCATCTTCCAGACCAATCTGTCAATTTTTGGTAAGGTTTTTTCGTTTTTCTTTCACAGAAATGATGCATCAGGAATCTTGGGAATAGTTCATCATTTTCTTTTCTCACTTAACTCTTTACCAAACGACAAAATTTTGGACTGGTCCAAATTGAAAGCATTTGCAGACAACAATATAAATGTGATTGAAAAATTGAAATTTGTTTTGGGAAGGGTAGAAAACACTGTGGGAAAAGGAGAAAATGCTGGTAACCAGCATTTTCTCCTTTTCCAACAATGTTTTCAAAAGGCTTCTTTCACAGGGTCGTTAAAAGTCAGGACTGTGTAGTAAAGAGTTAAAGATAGATCTATTCTCTTTTTCAGCCTTTTTCTTAACCCATTTCATCTTTATTTCATGAAGCTATAAACATTCTTGTATTTTCATGCCAAATGTTGCCCCTGATGGCTGCAAGGTTGCCAAGATTACAATGGATAGAAAATGCATTTCATTTTTTGAAAGCTTTCAAAAATTAATCGCTGTTGTCGTTTCCAGTTTTCAATGAAGACAAACCCCTTAAGTTTCTCCATCCCGTACACCATATATATTGGTACTTTATCTATGTTTACACAACTGACCAATTTTTAAGCCATTCTACGAATTTTCAAGTTTTAACAGCATTTTTTCTCTCTTGGTTTTAAGGATGTATGTTTAAATCTTTCAAAAATAATTCAAAATTTAAGTGTGACTATTTATCTTTTCGGCTATCCAAATGTAACCCTCACAATACTCATGACAAACTCCTCTTTTCAAGTCCTGTATGCTACCCACTCAGCTACTGGGGATCTGCTTAAGTTTTAGAACAAACTTTCTGAGACCTCAACTTGAGTATTTGTCCAATGTTAGAACACATTTACCCCTTGGAACCCTGTATTATACCTAACAAACATTTTCATGGGACTAAACAAAAAAATAAACGAGCCATGCTCTGTGAAAGGTTTACTGCATCTGCAAAACGTATCGACCCCGGTCAGCCTGTGCAATTTTCTGTAAATTTTCTGCATGTCAAAGAACAAGTGTACCTAATGATTCAGTTGGTTGTAAGAGTAAGTGGATTTTATGGATCTTAAACCATGTGATAACTTGCTTGGTATCATGTATCACGTAGATGCATTAAGCCCCATTTTGCCAGAGCATGACTCATATGCTATTCAAGACTTGTAGTCTCTAAAATAGCTCAGGAGAAGTTTAAAGATACAGCCTTACAAGCAGAGAGAAAAAGACAATGTTAAAACTTGATAGACTGTAGAATAGTTTGGCTGCGTAAATATAGATGAATAACTGATATAATGGATATATAATGGTGAAAGTGATCAAGAAACTGAAGGGATCTGTCTTCCATTCAAAACCACAAACAAACAACAGTGATTTCTTCGATGGCCTCCAGAAAATGCAATGCATTTTCTATCAATCATAAGCTATGCAACCTTTTGATCGTCTGGGGCAACATTTGGCACGAAGATACAAGAATGTTTCATAAAATAAAGATGAAAATTAATGGGTTAAAAAGTGGCAGAAAACGAATACAGATATATCTTTAAGTCAAGAGTTCACTGTAGAAAATTGATGAATTCCAATGCCTAATGATCAAAGAATGAATTCAAGGAGGAAAAAAAAAAATCATGAAAAAAAATGGGAGTAATAAATGAATGTTCAGCTAGAGTGAAGGAGGCTTCACTCTTTACCTAATGACCAAATTTTAGATTTGTTCATGGTACAGGTATTTGTAGACAAGTAAGGAACCATGGCACAAATGAGGAGAGTTGGCTGTGAACAGGCAGAAAACATTGTGAGAAAATAAGAAAATACTAATACCAGCAATCTTCTCCCTTTCTCACAATGTTTTCAAGGGCCTCTGTTGTAAACCATCAATAAAATAGGGGGATGGTTCGTTAAAGGACGAACTCTTTACCACACAACATAGATGTTACTAAGATTTGTCTAAATTGAAAGCATAATATGGCGACAACAATTTAAGTAGCTCAAATGACGGAACTTGTCTTTGATGGAGTGGAAAACATTGTGGGAAAAGGAGAAAATGCTGGTTACCAGCATTTTCTCCTTTTCCTACAATGTTTTCAAGGGGCTCCTTTTTCAGGGCTTCTTTTTCAGGGTTGTTAAAACTCAGGGTTTTTGTGGTGAAGGGTTAACAAATCCAGGAATCAATCTTCTAGTGATGAAATCAGCTTTATTTTCTCTGGTTGACAGCTAGATAATGTCCTTAGGTGGATGACCAGTAAATAAGCCTTCTAGGAAACCTATCAACATTATCAGTACGATAAATTACACTGGCTGTCTTTTTTTTTCTCTACTCCAAGATCTTTCCTAATTTCTTTTCACCCTTAACCCTTTACAAAACATGAAAAATGTAGATTTGTAGACCTTGAAAGCACTTGCAGAGGACAATTAAAATTTGACCCAAACGAGGAAATTTGTCTTCGATAGGGCAGAAAACATCATGGAAAAAGCAGAAAATGCTGGTTACTAGCATTTTCTCCTTTTTCCACAATGTTTTCAAAAGGCTTCTCCCTCAGGGTCATTAAAAGGCAGCATTGTGTGGTAAAGTTTTAAAGTGCCTTTCTCAATAGTACTTCTGTGTTTTCTCCAGATATAAAATTGTGCAGATCATTTTTGACCCCTAAACCACAAAATTAATATGGGTGTCAAAAGTCAAAACTGGAGGGATCAAATTTCTTTGTATGATTTTCCAATAAATGATGAATAAACAATTATCCATATTCTTGTGTTTGTGTTCTGGATTTTTTGGATCCATATTTCACATTTAGTATGTCTTTTCTTTAGCTCTGACCTAACAAAACACTTTACAGTTGTCCAAACTGTGAGCATCTGCATACCACAAATGAAGTGGTGCAAATGATAGAGTAGAAAACAGGGTAGAAAACATTTTCTCCTTTTCCCGCAATATTTTGGAAGCTTTCTTTCCTAGGGACGTTAAAACTTGTGACTGTGAGGTAAATGGTTAATTTTCTTTCAAATTACAACCAGTGTTCTGCCAAGGAATGTTTAGAAAGGGAACAATTGTGCCATAAACTTGCAGAACCCGGGGACATTACCAAAACAAGTGAGACAACATGTCTATGCCACTAATTCCCAAATATATTTGAGCCCTACTCTGTGAAAAGGTGGAATAATGCATTCTGCAAAAAGTGTCGACCTAGGTCAGCCTGCGCAGTCCGCGCAGGCTGACCTAGGCCGAAACTTTTTGCTCTTGGTAAATTTTCTGCATGTTCAAGGACTAGTTTACCTCATGATTCAGTTGGTTGTAAGACAAAACTGACTTCATGGATCCATGACTGTGTGATGACTTGCTTGGTGTAATGTATCATGGAGATGCATTAAGCCACCTTTTACCACAGCATGGCTCATTTGAAAGGGACAGAATCCTACATGTGTGCATTATGATAGGGCAAAGTTGCTGAATCTCTGCTTTGGAAAAACAATGAAGAATAACATATGCATACAAAATTGTTACCAAGTATCACAAGCTACAGAAAAATAAAACAAACAGGAAAAAAATCCTTTCAAAAGAATTCCTAGAATTCAGACAGCTGACAACAAGCAGAGTCTTGACCAATAGTGTATTGATTGGTCAAGCTTTTGTGAGCTCTGAGCAAATACAATCACGCTCCTATGGCTGTCACATCAATCATAACAGATTGTGTAGACAGAATGATTACTTGATTTACATAAGACAGTAATAAGGTTATCTTTTGTCCACATTAAAGGTAGCTGGGACATAAGGTTTGACTGTTGTTCTGGTTAAGTAAAGATACTAGGAACTTTTTAGGAGTTCTTATGGTGTTGGTACTTTACCGTTAAAGTGCTGGAACAAGCTTAGGAAGCTTAAGTTGCTTTTGTAGACAGCATAGATAAAGATAAGACTGCACAGAATGTGCAGTCTGATCTTTGATCTACACTGTCCACAACTTTGTTACATATTCTGGCCAAAACAATCATGAATTGGCAATACTTTGGCTGTTTACATTGAAAAGGTCCATTACATTGCCTAAGAGCACTCTCCCTAAAGGCCAAGTGCTTCTAGTACGGCTTGCTCAAAGGGCCTCCAGGTTAAGAATCCTTTACTTTACCACTGAGACAGGAAGGATCTCTTTCTTTTTTGGTGAGTTTTTTTCTTAACCCTTTACCACACGACAAAATTTTACACTTGTCCAAAATGAAAGCATTTGCAGATAACAAATTAGATGTGGCTCGTATGGTTAGATTTGTCTTTAAAACGACAGAAAAAATTGTGGGAAAAGGAGAAAATGCTGGTTACCAGCATTTTCTCCTTTTCTCACAATGTTTTCAGAAGCCCTTTTCTAAGGGTCGTTAAAAGTCGGGATTGTGTGGTAAAGAGTGAAGCCACAATGTTTTCAGGCATAATCTACTGCAAAATGTAGAGTGCGGTATGCAAGTGGCCTGATGGATGAATGGACACACTGATAGACAGACCAATGGAGGGACAATGCCATAACGACCTTGCTCTGCCTTTCTGCACAAAGAGGGAAAACAGTGGGGTGGGTGGGAGTCTGGAAATAATTAAAATAAATACCTTCTTTATCAATGGTAAATGGTACATTGGGGGTCTGTACCTCGTACCCACAGATCCCTTTATTTTCTGGGGCTCTGTCAATATCTACCGTGGAAAGTTTAAGAAGACTGCTGTAGATCTTGCCCTCCTCCATCTCGACAAAGTAGGTGGATTTCTCAAATTCTGGGGCATATCTGTCTACATCTTCAACTTTCACTGTCACCACAGCCCTGTACAGGAAGGAAAGATATAGCTTTGGAATAATTCATATAAACCCTTTATCAAGCAATCCCATGTTGTAACAGATCTGATGAAAAAGTGCTTTAAAATTTGAAAACATTTCTCAAAAGGAGCAAAATGGTTGTAAAAAGCATTGCTTCCTTTTCCGAAAATGGTTTGTACCTTCTCAAAGACAAATCCCATCATTTTAGCCACATCTAATTTTTTGTCCGCAAATGCATTTAATTTTGAGAAGTCAAAAGCTTTGTCATCTGTTAGAGAGTTAACCTTTAAAGCACCGAATAAACCTATCAGACATTTCCATCCTAGTAATATGACCCCAATAATTGCAAGTTTGTGGTTGTTTTCATCTCCACTGTTGCGGCAAAGCGGACAGTGTAGATTAACTCTTTACCACACGACAAAAATGTAGACTTGTCTAAATTGAAAGCATTTGCAGACGACAATTTAAATGTTACTCAAATAACGGAAATTGTCATTGACAGCATAGAAAATATTGTGGGAAAAGGAGAAAATGCTGGTTACCAGCATTTTCTCCTTTTCTCACAATGTTTTCCAAAGGCCTCTTTCTCAGGGTCGTTAAAAGTCAGGATTGTGTGGTAAAGGGTTAAAGATCAGGCTCCATGATTTGTGCAGCCTGATCTTGATCTACACTGGCCGCAAAGGCAACTATGGTCGTGAAAGGTGCTTTAAGAGTTAAGAATGGCTCTATATTAAACTCTCTACCAAACAAACAAAATTTGGACTAACCTAAATTGAAAGCATTTGCAAAGAACACCTCATATGTAGCTCAAAGGATGATTTCTGTCTTTGGAATGGCTGAAAACATCTTGGGAAAAGGAGAAAATGTTGGTTACCAGCATTTTTCTCCTTTTCCAACAATGTTTTCTAAAGGCTTGATAAAACTCAGGACTGTGTGGTAAAGGGTTAACCACACTTGGAATTAATAATACTTCTCTCTTTATCAAACAACAAAATTTAGGATGCCACCTATTTTAAAGCACATGCAGACAAAAATTTAAATGTGACTCAAATGATAAACCTCATCTTTGATACAGTAGAAAATATTGTGGGAAAAGGAGAAATACTAGTTACCATCTAAAAGGGGGTAGGGGTGGGGGGTTTTCAAAAAGCATGACTGGTCTAAATCTAGTGATACAGTACTCTTTACCAAACAACAAAATTTTAGGCTAGTCCGAATTGAAAGTATTTGCAGATGACAAAATAAATGTGATTGAAAAATTGAAATTTGTTTTGGTAAGGGTAGAAAAATTGTGGGAAAAGGAGAATATGCTGGTTACCAGCATTTTTTCCTTTTCCCATAATGTTTTCAAAAGGCTTCTTTCACAGGGTCATTAAAAGTCGGGATTGTGTGGTAAAGAGTTAAAAAAGCATGACAGTGATCTAAATCTACTGATACAGTATGATGCAGAGGGGTAGCAAAATGGTATGTCCGCAATGTGTGGCAAACAATTTCATGCCTATTGAAATAAGCAGTGACACTCTGGTGAGATAGGGGAAATGACAAAGGTAAACCTTGCTTACCTCTTTGATCTCAACGAGTATGGTTCATCATAGCAATCATATGCAAATAAGTTAAATTTATAATGTTTTCTCTTCGTATAATCTAGCTTTGCTCCTTCCTTTAACTTCAGAGTTGCCTCCCCTGTTTCTCTGTTTATCAACTCAACAATAAATGGAATGTTTTTTCTGTGTGACACAATTTCATATCTGCAAATTAATCCTGAAAATAGAACAACAAAAATCAAATCAGGGCTACTTTTGAATGAATGATAGAAACAAACTCTTATCTTCCTTCCATCAATTACCATCACAATATAACTGAATTTATAAATACCAAATGACAAACTTTTAGCCCTGTCCAAATTGAAATGCCACTAAGACAATAAATCTGATACAGCTCAAATAACAGGATTCTTCATTGGTAGGATAAAAAACATTGTTGGAAAAGGAGAAATTGCAGCATTTTCTCCTTTTCCTATGATGGTTTCAAGAGCTTTCTTCTTCAGGGCTGTTACATGACTGATTTATTTTATGGTGTTTAACATTGTTTTCAACATCATTTCAGTTATATGGTTGTGGCCAATACATTCTGTCCATGTTTTCCTTGAGTCTCTGTAACCAATGGATAGTACAACATTCTTCCCAGGCCACTGGCTGCTTTCCCACAAACCATCATCAAAACGACGATCAGCTGTTGAGTGGGAGAAGAACGAATCCTGCCGCAATGACAATCATCAATTCAGGGCTGTTAAAAACCGGAAAAATAAAAAGTCTGAATAGAGTATTATGCTAAAAAGAGGTAATTTAGGGCATATACATAATTAACAAAAATATTTCTCCAGCATTTTTCCTCTGTTGTGAGTAATCAGATATGAATTAATTTGAATTTCATTGTGCACAATCAGTCATTTAGCTTTAGTGTGTACATAACACCTTTATTATTGCATACTATGCTGATTAAGATGAAAGAGGACAAAATTTGAGATATATTCTGGCAAAAATACCCAGAAAATTACAAAGTTTTAACCCTTTTCCAAACAATGAAATTTTGGACTTGACCAAAATGAAAGCAAACACATAAGACAAATGTAGCTCGAACGTATTTCTGTCTTTGATTGGGTATAAAACATTGTGGGAGTAGGAAAAAAAAAATGCTAGTTACCAGTATTTTCTTCATTTTCCTCAATGTTTTCAAAAGCCATCTGTTTCAGGGTCGTAAAAACTCGGGATACACTATCCCAAGTTTTAACATCCTTGAAAAAGAAAGCATTTGAAAACATTGTGGGAACTGGAGAAAATACGGGTAACCAGCATTCTCTCCTTTTCCCACAATGAATTCTACCCTATCAAAGACAGAAATCATCATTTGAGTTACATTTGTTGTCTGCAAAAGCTTTCAATTTGGACAAATCTAAAATTCTCTTGTGTGGTAAAGTCATTTTTTCCCCTGACTGGAAAAGTCCATTTGACTTATTTAGAGCTCTATTAGGGCTTATATATTTCCACCTACACATTACCTTTTCAGTCACAGTCTTGGAGAAAAGACAGTTTTTACCTCAATGACTCTACATAAGAAACCTAATTCAAGTCAGTGATATATCCACATTTCATAAGAAAATTTTCTGCTGCAGCATTTCTTTTTTCTTTCTCCCCCGCCCTCCACACCCCCCCCCCCGAGCTTACAATGAGATTTATATACAGTAGGTTAACCCTTTACCACACTACGAAATTTTGGACTTGAAGTCTGAACAAATTCAGAGAATTTGAAGACAACAATAAAATAAATGGGGCTCAAAAACTGAAACTTCTTATGGGATGAATAGAAAACACTGTGGGAAAGGAGAAAATGCAGGTTATGCTCCTTTTACAACCATGTTTTCAACATCAGTAGGCTGCAAAAATACTAAATGTCATTTGTGGGAGGTAATGAATTTGCTCTTTACCAAATGACAAAATTGTACATTTGTCCAAATTGAAAGCATTTGCAGAAAACAAACTGAAATGCAGCTCATGATGGAATTTGTCTAAGGAATGTTAGAAAACACTGTGGGAAAAGGAGAAAATGCTGGTCACCAGCATTTTCTCCTTTTACCACAATGTTTTCAAAAGGCTTCTTTAACAGGGTTGTATAAACCTATTACTGTCTGGTAAAAAGTTAAAACAACAGATCTGATTTCAGTTTCCATGGGTGTGTCTTTGCTTTGTGTAACAAATACGAACTGAGAGTCAAAATGATCAATTTCAATCCTTAATCATAAAACAGTAATAGATTCCATATCAGACTGCAATGTTCAGTTTGATCTTGACCTATGGTTTCTGCCCAAGCAAGTTAACCTAAACTTGGCACTCTTTGGGGGTCAAAATTTTGTCCCTGTCTTTTAACCCTTTACCAGATGACAAAATTTTGGCATTGCCCTAATTGAAAACGTCTGCAGATGACATTTTCAATGTGGCTCAAAAGGAGCAATTTTTCATTGATAGGGTAAAAAACATTGTGGGAAAAGGAGAAAATGCTGGTTACCAACATTTTCTCCTTTTCTCACAATGTTTTCAAAAGGCTTCTTTCCCAGGGGCGTTAAAAGCGGGAAAGGGTTAACTCTTTACCAAACAACAAAATTTTAGACTGGTCCTAATTCAAAGCATTTGTGGACAACAAAATAATCCATTATCACACAATGCTGAGTTTTAACGCCCCCTAGGCAATTAGACTTTTGAAAACATTGTGGGAAAAGGAGAAAATGCTGGTAACCAGCATTTTCTCCATTTCCTACAATGTTTTCTAACCTTTCATAACCAAATCTAATCATTTTATTTATCACCTGTAAAGGCTTTGAATTTGGACACTCTAAAATTTTGTTGTCTAGTAAAGAGTTAGAGATGCATCAACTGTCTATACAGTCATGTTTTCAGCCAGTTTTAACCAATTTCGTCTTTATTTTACTGGGTTTTTCTTGACCCCCTGTTTCTTTCAGTTGTGACCCCCAAATTTTCTAAATGACCCCTAAAATTTACATGTGTGCCTTCTTTTATTCTTTTAACCCTTTACGAGATGACAAAATTTTAGCCTCGTCCAAATTGAAAGCATTTGCAGACCACAATTTCAATGCGGCTCAAATAGTGCATTTTTTCTTTGATAGGATAGAAAACATTGTGGGAAAAGGAGAAAATGCTGGTTACCAGTATTTTTTCCTTTACCCACAATGTTTTCAAAAGGCTTCTTTCCCAGGGGCGTCAAAAGGCGTCATTGTGCGGTAAAGGGTTAAAGGAGGTCAAATGACCCCCATATCAGAGAGTTCAGGGAAAACCCTGTTTTATTAACCCTTTCCCAAACGACAAATTTTGGACTGGTCCAAATTCGAGGAGTTTGCAGACGACAATTTTAAATTTGATGAAAATGGCAGAAAGTTGTCAAAAAGGGTAGAAAACACTGTGGGAAAAGGAGAAATTGCTCCTTACGAGCAATTTCTCCTTTTCCCGCAGTGTTTTCAAAAGACTTGTACTGCAGACACGTGAAAACCAGGGCTTGTTTGGGAAAGGGTTAACCTATAATCATTCTTGTATCATCATGTCAAATGTTGCCCCTGGTGGTTGCAAGGTTGCATAGATTATGACCGATAAAAAATGCATTTTGAAAATGTTTTGTCTTCTCCTACCGATCCCTGGTAGAGCATTTGGTAGCTAGCCTACAGGATGCGAGAACATGGGGGTCATTTCAATAGGATTCATTCCTCTCTCACCACTGATCACTGTTTGATGATAGTTATGTGGGAAAGCAGCCAGTTGCTTGGGAAGAATATTCTGCAAAGTGCTGGCAGCAGAAACTCAGGAAAAGCGTGGAAAGGTACACTAGCTGACGCAATATACATGCAAATGAAATAATGTCGAAAATGGTGATAAAAACCATACAATTAATGTTCTGCAGGTGTGTAAAAGGCATATATTTTAGCGTAATTGGTTAACTCTTTACCACACAATCCTGACTTTTAGCAACCCTGAGAAAGAAAGCTTTAGAAAACATTGTAGGAAAAGGAGAAAATGCTGGTAACCAGCATTTTCTCCTTTTCCCATAATGTTTCCTACCCTTCCCACACCAAATTTTAATTTTTGAGTCTCACTCATTTTGTTGTCTGCAAACGCTTTCAATTTGATTGCTCTAAAATTTTTTCATTTGGTAAAGAGTTGCAGCCTTTGAGCACATGACAAAATACCGTAGACTTGTTTATATTGAAAACACTGAATTTTGCAGATGGGATATAAAATGTGGCTCAAATAATTAAAAGTGTCTTTAAAACACTAGAAAACACTGTAGGAAAAGGAGAAAATGCTGTTTACCAGCATTTTCTCCATTTCCCATGATGCTTTCAAAAGCTTTATTCCTCTGGTTTGTTAAAACAATGGATTGTTTGGTAAAGGGTTATACAAAATCTATGAGATAATGTTGTATCTTAAATGAAACTTTTTGAATTTTGCTATCAGTCCATGAAATGATCAAGATAATGTCATGTCTTTTTACCTCCTCAGACTGAGGCACTTGCTTAAATACCAAACAATCTTGTATTTTCAATAGCTGCATGCGAACAAGTCCGCACATTGTGGGAAAACGAGAAAATGCAAAGAAACCAGCATTTTCTCCTTTTCCCAGAATATTTCCTACCCTTTTGAAAAATCACCATCTGACTCCCATCTAATCTTTCATCTGCAAAATCTACTGCTTTCAATATGAGACAGTCTCAAAGATTTTGTTAACTGTAGGCAAAACCTTCCTTAACCCGTTACCAGACGACAAAATTTTAGCCTTGTCCAAATTGAAAGCATTAGCAGACAACAATTTCGATGTGGCTCAAATGGTGCAACTTTTCTTAGATATGGTAGAAAACATTGTGGGAAAAGGAGAAAATGCTGGTTACCAGCATTTTCTCCTTTTCCCACAATTTTTTCAAAAGGCTTCTTTCCCAGGGGCGTCAAAAGGCGGCATTGTACGGTAAAGGGTTAAATGGACTATTTTCGTGTGATTTATAATCCTTTTACAGTTGGAGTTTTTTCACCCTGTTTTCTACACTTTTTTAGGAAAAATCCATCATCTGAGCCAGATTTACAGGTACATTATTAAGTTGTCTTACAGGCTTTAAATTCATAGTAGTTCAAAGTTTCAAACTGAGTTATCTAGCATTGAAAATATAAAAATGACATGTTATACATATGAGCAGACATTTTTTTTTAAATAAAAAATGTTATTCTATCAATTTTATCTCCTCTGCAACATTCACTTTGACTTCTTTGATATTTAAGATGGTCAAAATCACTGCACAAGCAGATATTGTTAACTCAATACCAAATGACAACATTTTAGACTGATCCAAATAGAAAGTGTTTGCAAAAGACAAAGGTGGCCCAAAGGATAAAAGTTGTCCTCCATAGCATTGAAAACAATGTGGGAAAAGGAGAAAATGCTGGTTACCAGCATTTTCTCCTTAACCCACAATGTTTTCAAAAGCCGTCTTTCTCAGGGTCGTTATAAGCTGGGTTTGTGTGGTAAAGGGTTCAATCAGTTTTTAGCAGACATGATGAATGATAACAATACTGTATTCTTGAATTTCAATACAACCCAGTTTATGAAGGTTTATTCTGTTATCATGCTATCTGCACTTAGAACAAAACAAAACTCTGAAATGTGACTTAAAGATATCTTTCATGCATTTTGTCAGGTCCTGCATTGCTCTGAGTGGTGAATGTTTTATGAAAATATCAGTGGCCCCAGGTTAAATACACATTCTTATGAGTGCCAGAACTTTCATCGGAATGTCCAAACACTTCAGAGTCTGGCCTTGTACTAATAGAATTATATACCTAGGACACACAGGAAAGTCAGCTTTCACTGTGATAAAAGGAGACAATTCTTGTATCCTTTTCTCACATTGTCTCATTTTCAGTGGTATCACTGAAATCATGTTGAAAGCCGCCACTGATAAAACATCATGATCTGGTATGATCATGGATCCATTAACCCTTTCCCAAACGACAAATTTTGGACTGGTCGAAATTGGAAGAGTTTGCAGACGACAATTTTAAATTTGATGAAAATGGCTGAAAGGTCTCAAAAAGGGTAGAAAACACTGTGGGAAAAGGAGAAATTGCTCGTTACGAGCAATTTCTCCTTTTCCCACAGTGCTTTCAAACAAGAGGGCCATGATGGCCCTGTATCGCTCCACTGGCTTATAAATATAAACCACGAAGAAAAGTCTTCACTATATAAGCCCTTATAAAACTTTGACCTCATGGCTACAGTCTGACTAAATGGGGAATATTGTATTAGAAGAATAACATGCCAAATGTGGGAGTTCTTGGCCTTATGGCTGGTAACAAGATGGTTTCTGAACTTTTCACTCCATAAACCCATGTAAAACTTGTGATCCCTGGTGCAGGGCCAAACTTGATCCTAGAGCTGTAACTTGGGCCCTCTTTGTAACTGTCCACTAAATAATGCTATAATTATATGCAAAATTTGGTAGCCTAAGCCTTATGGCTATGTACACCAAGATTTAAAAGTTTTCCCTATGTAAGCCTATGTAAATCTTGTGAACCCCCCCCTCCAAGTATGAGGCCAAATTGACCCCAGGACTATACTTTGGACACTTTTGGTAGACTCCAACTAGATCAAGCTAAATGCCAAATTTGGTAGCTCTAGGCCTTATGGTTTCAGACAAGAAGGTACTTAAAGTTTTCTCTATATAAGCCTATGTATAAAACTTGTGACCCCTGGGGAAGAGCCAATTTTGACCCCAGGACTATAATTACAAGAAACATGATAGAGGTCTACTACATAAAGCTACATGCCAAATTTGGTAGCCCTATGCCTTATGGTTTCAGACAAGAAGATTTTTAAAGTTTTCTCTATATAAGCCTATGTAAAACTTGTGACCCCTGCGGCTGGGCCAATTTTGACCCCAGGGCTATAATTTCAAGAAACATGATAGAGGTCTACTACATAAAGCTACATGCCAAATTTGGTAGCCCTATGCCTTATGGTTTCAGACAAGAAGATTTTTAAAGTTTTCTCTATATAAGCCTATGTAAAACTTGTGACCCCTGGGGCAGAGCCAATTTTGACCCCAGGGCTATAATTTCAAGAAACTTGATAGAGGTCTACTACATAAAGCTACATGCCAAATTTGGTAGCCCTATGCCTTATGGTTTCAGACAAGAAGATTTTTAAAGATTTCCAATATTTTTCAGTTTTGTTGCCATGGCAACCAGAGTTTTTGAAGGAATCAAATTCTTTCAAGAATTCTGAAGAGGACCATGTCAGGATCATTTCTGTGAAGTTTCGTGAAAATCGGATGGGTAGTTTCAGAGAAGAAGATGTTTGAAATAAAAGTTAACGGACGGACGGACGACGGACACCGGGCCATGACATAAGCCCGCTGGCCTTCGGCCAGTGGAGCTAAAAACTTGTACTGCAGACACGTGAAAACCAGGGCTTGTTTGGGAAAGGGTTAACCCCTTACCAAACGACAAAATTTTTTACCAGTCCAAATTGAACTGCAGGTGACAAAATAAATGTAAATCAAAAATTGAAATTTGTTTTTGGAAGAGTAGAAAACATTGTGGGAAAAGGAGAAAATGCTGGTTACCAGCATTTTCTCCTTTTCCCACAATGTTTTCAAAAGGCTTCTTCTTAAAGGTCGTTAAAAGTCGGGATTGTGTGGTAAAGGGTTAAGTCTATTTTGTCTTACTGACTGAATCACAAGTTAGAATTTTACTAATTATAGCAAAAAGTTTCGGCCCAGGTCAGCCTGCATGGATCGCACAGGATGACCTGGGTCGACACTATTGGCAGATGCATAAAGCCCCCTTTTCACAGAGCATGGCTCAATTTATAATATAATAAAGGAGGTGCTCTCATGGACTCAAGTTACCTTGGCCTTTTTAACCCTTTACCACACAATCCCGACTTTTAACGATCCTGAGAAACTGAAAGCTTTTGAAAAAATAGTGGGAAAAGGAGAAAATGCTGGTAACCAGCATTTCTCCTTTTCCCACAATGTTTTTCACCCAAACAAAAACAAATTTTAATGTTTGAGTCAAATTTATTTTGTCGTCTGTCAATGCTTTCAATTTGGACCAGTCTAAAACTTTGTCGTTAGGTAAAGAGTTAACCCTTTATCAATCCTGTATCTTAAAAACGCTGTTAAAAAGGCCTTTAAAACATTGTAGGAAAAGGAGAAAAGGTTGGATTCCAGCATTTTCTCCTTTTCCCACCATGTTTTCAAGTGGCCTTTTTCTAAGGACCGTGAAAACATGGGATTGTTTGGTGTAGGGTTAAAAAAAAAAATACCAAGTAGAAAGAAAGATTCAAAGCACATAAATGTAGGCCACAGGTGTTTCATTCTTTTTCGATAATTGTGACCTGGAGAAATAGAACAATGAATGTCAAACAACCCTCAAACCTATACCAAACAACATAATTTTAGACTCGTCAAAGTTGGTTACCAGCATTTTCTCCCTTACTTGCAATGTTTCAGGAGGTATCAGTTTAACCGTCTACCAAACAATTCCTAGTTTAAAAGACCCTGAGGAAGAAGTCTTTTGAAAACAATGTTGGAGAGGGAGAAAATACCAGTTACCAGTATTTTCTCCTTTCCCACATTTTTTTTTCCATCCTGTCTGTGAACTTCAAATTTGCGGTGACAGACTACAGATGCCTTTCACTTTTGAATGGTAAAATACTTCACCGTTTGAGAAAGGAAATAGGGTGTGGTTTGCATGGTCGAGAGGTAAAACATCGGCTTCACAACTGTAAGGTTTCCAGTTTGATTTCCAGGAGCTTTTAGTGCCAACTTTGGTACTGTTCACTGACCTACACATTCATTGCTAGTACTGGTGTGGTATCCAGGCAGCACAATCAAGAGGGATTAGTTTAAGCTGCAAGAACTTGTTTCTCAATCGATGTAAAATACATATGTTTACATTAGATTAAGGGTGAAACATGCATTGTTGAAGACGGATGAAGGGCATGACTCAGGAAGATATTAAAATTCAAAATCAAAATATTACAACCATAAAATTTATTCAAGTAACCTTCAAGTGCAATTTTAAGGTCATTTAGCCATAAAAGTCAGCAACTGTAAACCAAACTAAAATCACTGTCAATTGCGTCTTTGTTTTCCAATACCCTTCTTTTTCATCAACTGAATGATTTATCGAAACCCTTAACTCTTTACCAAACGACAATATACTAGACCAGTCCAAATTGAAAGCATGTGCAGACAACAAAATAAATGTGGCTCAAAAGCTGAAATTTGTTCTGGGAAGTGTAGAAAACATTGTGTGGTTACCAGCATTTTCTCCTTTTTCCACAATGTTTTCAGAAGACGTCTTTCTCAGGGTCGTTAAAAGTCAGGATTGTGTGGTAAAGGGTTAAGGCGCCAAATTAAGCCAACAAACACTTTAACTTTAGACATAAGACCCAAGTAACTGAAAATTTCAATGTTGATTTTTCCCGTAATGTCTCACTAAAGCGGACAGTACAGATCAATCATCAGACTGCACATTCCGTGCAGTCTGATCTTGATCTCCACAAGGGCAACTATAGTTGCTTACCCACATAACCATTGTCAAAACAATGATCAATAGTGGCAGAGAAATGAATGTTTTCGCAATAACTATCACCAATCTTCAGAAAGAAATTGGCCTAGCTGGGTATTCGAACCGGCAACCCCTTGGCTTCAAGTTCTGTATGCTACCGACTGCGCTACAGTCCAATTGAAATCAATTATTTTAAAGTTCCACAAAACATGAAACTTTCTGAGGACAGAAAACATGGTGAGAAAAGGAGAAATTGCTGTTTACCAGCATTATCTCCTTCTCCTACCATGTTTTCCGAAGCTGTCTTCTTCAGGGCCATGGAAACATGGCACTGTGCAGTAAAGAGTCAGTAAGTGCCTAAGTACACTGTGAGTTAGCACATTAGGTAGGTAGGTGCGAACTTGTATCCTTCGACCATTAACCTTTTACCGTACAATCCCTGGTATCATAATTGTATTTTCTCCCTTTCCGTACAAAATACTCTCTCCTTTCAAAAACATCTCCTATCATTTGAGCCACATCTAATTTCTGAACTGCATTTTCTATGTAGGCAAGTCTAACACTTTGTTGCCTAGTATATTCTCCAGTCAAGCTTTTACCACCGAATTAGCAACCATGGGGAAGACCAATTCTTCAAAATGCTTTTGGGAAAATGATGAAAAAATGCTTGTAACCAGCATTTTCTCCTTCTCTCACAATGTTTCTGTCCTTTCGCAGACAAATCCTATCACTTGAGCAACATCTAGTTTGTCATCTGCAAAGGCTACCTATTTGAACTATCTAAAATTTTGTTGTCTGGTAAGAAGTAAAGCCACAACTCATCATGCAGTAAATAAGGTGACAACTGCAATAAACAAGCCCAAAAAACTTGTAATGAACACAAGAAACCATTGTGAATACATTAACTCTTTGCCACAGGACAAAATTTTAATCTTGTTCAAATTGAAAGCATTTGCAGACGACAAATAAAAGTGCCTTAAATAATGGAATTCCTCTGTTAAAGAGTAGAAAACATAGTGGGAAAAGGAGAAAATGCTGGTTACTAGCATTTTCTCCTTTTCCCACAATGTTTTCAAAAGCCATCTTCCTCAGTCGTTTAAACTCGGGATAATGTAGTAAAGGGTTAAAATATGTTTAACATATTTTTTTTTCCAAACTATAAATCACATGATGATGAAAACAGAACAGAATGATTTTTTTTAGTATGAATGGCAGTCTATGCAAGTTTCAATGGAACTTCAGTTATCCCTCTACGACATAATCTCAAGTTTTAATGACCCTGAAGGAAAAGGATTTTTGAACACATTGTAGGCAAAGGAGAAAATGCTAGTACCATTATCAAAGGCAATTTCATAATTTGTGCTACATATTATTTGTTGTCTACCAATGCTTTCAATTTGGACAAGTCTAAAATTTTGCTGTTTGGTAAACAGTTATAGGCCAGCAAGGCTTTGCAACAGCTACCAGCTAAGTGTTTAACCCTTTACAGCACAATCCCATGTTTTAGTGACCCAGAGGAAGAAGGCTTTTGAAAACACTGTGATAAAAGGAGACAATTCTTGTATCCTTTTCTCACATTGTCTCATTTTCTCATGTTGCTTCATACCAATTTATAGGAAAATCTCATCATTGAATTTTTACATTTTGACTCTTTCATCTGCACTTATATTTCTGAGACAGTCTGAATTAATAAATGTTTCTTTTTTTATTTGGAAAGACAGAAAAACAAAATGCTATTTCAAAGTCATTTTTGCCAGAAAAGAAAAATCGAAGTAACGGGCGACATAGATCCAAGGTCAGACTGCACAGAATGTACAGTCTGATCTTGATCTACACTATATGCAAAAGCAACCTAAGTCAGCTCCAGCACTTTGAGGGTTAGAATTCCTAAATGCAATGTATAAGGAGGGAACTTTACCAGTTTACTCCCTTTACCAAAGGACAAAATTTTAAAATAGTCCAAGTTGAAAGCATTTGCAGACATCCAAATAAATGTGCTTGAAAAATTAAAAATTGTTTTGGGAAGGATTAAAAAACATTGTGGGAAAAGGAGAAAATGCTGGTAACCAGGTTGTTAAAAGTCAGGATTGTTCAGTAAAGGGTTAAAAAATTTCCTTCTATAATAACTGTTTTCTTACAACCTTGCACCTAGGAAAAGTAAAACAAAATACAGTTCCTAAATGCATTCTTCCCATGAACTGATCAATACTAAAACAACAGAAACAAACATACCAGACTTCTACTTTACCACACTATCCCGACTTTTAACAACCCTGGGTAAGAGGCCTTTTGAAAACATTGTGGGAAAAGGAGAAAATGCTGGTAACCAGCATTTTCTCCTTTTCCCACAATGTTTTCTAACCTATCATAGACATATCCTGCCATCTAGGTCACATTAAATATGTCATCTTCAAATTCTTTCAATTACAACAAGTCGAAAATTTTGTCGTTTGGTAAAGGGTTAACCCTTTACCACACAACAAAGTTTTAGACAAGTCCAAATTGAAAGCATTTGCAGACGAAAATTTCAATGTGACTCAAATGATGCAATTTGTCTTTGATAGGGTAGAAAACATTGTGGGAAAATGTGAAAATGCTGGTTACCAGCATTTTCTCCTTTTCCAAAAATGTTTTCAAAAGGCTTCTACATTAGGGTCATTAACACCACACAATCCTGAGTTTTAACAACCCTGGGAAAAAAAAAAAGCCTTTTGAAAATATAGTGGTGATGGAAGTGATGATAGGTTTGTTGCTTCCCTGAAACCTTTGGGCCTGGTGGCCACATTTTTTAAAAATAAATCTGGACAGGTCCAAAATTTTGTTGTTTGGTGAAGAGTGAATCTAAAATGGAAACTTCAGCATGCTGTATAAGTAGTCCAGTAACTTGGGAACAAACAAAACTTGAGACTTGACTAAATTGAAATTCTGTAGCTTAACCCTTTCCCAAACGACAAATTTTGGACTGGTCCAAATTGAAAGAGTTTGCAGACGACAATTTTAAATTTGATGAAAATGGCAGAAAGGTCTCAAAAAGGGTAGAAAACACTGTGGGAAAAGGAGAAATTGCTCATTACGAGCAATTTCTCCTTTTCCCACAGTGTTTTCAAAAGACTTGTACTGCAGACACGTGAAAACCAGGGCTTGTTTGGGAAAGGGTTAACTCATTACCAAACAACAAACTTTCAGAATTGTCCAAATTCAAAGCTGTTGCAGACAACAAATTTAAAAGTGGCTGAAAAATTTAAATTTGTTTTGGGAAGGGTAGAAAACCAGCATTTTCTCCTTTCCCACAATGTTTTCAAAAGGCTTCCTTCCCAGGGTCATTAAAAGTCAGGATTATGTGGTAAAGGGTTAATTTAGAATGATTTCTTTCTCTGAAAGGATATACATAGGATTACAGTAACCAACATTTTCTGATTTTCTAACATATTATTCAAGAGCCTTCTTCCTAAGGTTGATCTAAACTCTGAATTGTTTGGAAATGAGTGAAATATAGATATGAGGCATGCTCAGACAAAAGGGGGCTTTATGCATCTCTGTGATGCATCGTACCAAATAAACCATCACGTAATCATGGATACATCATGGATCCATAATAGCCACCTTTTTTTTAACACTCGACTGACTCACAAGGTAGATCATAGATCATACATCTTTGGACATACAGAAAACTGACTTAAATAGCGAAAAGTTTTGAAAACATTGTAGAAAAAGGAGAAAATGCTGGTTACCAGCATTTTCTCCTTTTCCGGCAATGTTTTCTACACTTCCTGAAATAAACTTCAATTTTTGAGGGACATTTATTTTGTCATCTGCAAACGCTTTCAATTTGGAAAAGTCTAAAATTTTGTCATGTGGTAAAAAGTTAAGTACATGTAGTGAGATTAATCAGTAGAGACTGTCAATATGCAAAAGAGATTCTATTTATGAGTCTCAGCTCAATATGCAATATGCAAAATACCCAGGAGAATTTAAACTGATAAATCAGCTGCAACACCAATAAAAGGGAACAAAAGCAAGTCACATGCCCGCCATAATAGGCCATATTTACCAATACTTTCAACTTCAGAATGGCTTATCTTGAAATTTGCAGTGTAAGGAGCAACTGGGCTATTGCAAAAGCTGTTAAATCCCTTGACTAAACATTCCCGAGCTTTAACGACCCTGGAGAAGAAGCCTTTTGAAAACATTGTGGGAAAGGAGAAAATGCTGGTAACCAGCATTTTCTCCTTTTCCCACAATGTCTACTACCCTATCAAAGAAAAACTGCACCATTTTGGTCACAATAAAATTGTCGTTTGCCAATGCTTTCAATTTGGACTATTCTAAAATTCTGTTGTCTGGTAAAATGTTAATCCCTTGGCCAAACATTATCCCAAGTTTCAACAATACTGAAGGAAAACTGCTTTTGAAAGCTGTAAGGTAGTGGGAAACCAGCATTTTCTTTTTTTTTTCCAATATAGCTTTCCTATAAATCTATCCTATCAAGACATTATCTTATCATTTAAAGAAGCATTAAAAGAGATTTTTACCAAAATTTTTAGGGGCTGTATATACAGACAGTTGATATTTTAAAAGTAAAAATCATAAGGACATGACTGTTTCCCCTTAGATGGGAGGAAAAAAAAAAACATGCTGCAAAAAATTAGTGTTGAAAGCAGTGTGAAACACTATTAACCCTTAGAGCGCCGAATAAACCTATCGGACTGTTTCAAACTAGAAATACAACCCAAATAATTACAATTTCATGCTTTCTTTTGTCTACATTGTTCCAACAAACCAGAGTGTGTAGATCACAGATCAGGCTGCACATTTTGTGCAGCCTGATCTTGATCTACACTGGCCGCAAAAACAACTATGGTCGTGAAAGGCGCTTTAAGGGTTAAAGGCCCAACAGTGGCCACAGAAACGATGCAGGTGTTAGAATGCATTTGAATTTCAATCATATCATTTAAAAGTATGGAAAATATTGTGAAGATGACAATCTGTTACTGTGTGGTCTGTCCAAGATTTAGCTGCTGGCAGAAAAATGAATTTCAAAATCAGGCAAAAAGTAAACAAAAAAATACAAAAACCTGACAACTTTTAACCTAGTTTTGAAATTAATTTCTCGGCCAGTGACTACCACTGGGAATGAATGTACAATGACAGATTGTCATCGTAACAATAAATTCCATACTTTTAAATGGTATTAGTGAATTATATTCAAATGCATTTTAACACCCGGTTTGTTCACTTTTGGCAGCTTTTGTTACTTTAAATCAATCACAAGACAAGCAGCAACAGGCTTGTATGGCACGCATAAAAAATTCAGAGTACGAGCTTGTCTGGCACAACCCAAAAATCTATGTTGTAACATGGAACCAATACCCTGATATCAATACTCTGGCCTTTCAAAACTGACAGGCTGTCAAGCTGGGTAGATAATTGAATAATATCGGTGGCCTTTGTTCCTGTCTTCTCTACTGGTTTCCTATTCAACCATTTAACTCTTTACCAAATGACAAAATTTTAGACCAGTCCAAATTGGAAGCTTTTGCAGACGACAAAACAAATGTGAATCAAAAGATGAAATTTGTTTTTGGAACAGTAGAAAACATTGTGGGAAAAGGAGAAAATGCTGGTCACCAGCATTTTCTCCTCTTCCCACAATGTTTTCAAAAGGCTTCTTCTTCAGGGTCATTAAAAGTCGGGATTGTCTGGCAAAGGATTAACAAACGAAAACATTTTAGACTGGTTCAAAAGGAAAGAATTTGAATACTTCAAATTCAATGTGACTCAAACGACGGGAGCTGTCTTTGAAAGAACAGAAAACACGGCGCAAATAAGGATAAAATGCTGATTACCAGCATTTTCTCCTTTTCCCAAAATGTTTCCAGAAGCTTTCTTCCTCAGGAATGTGTGGTACAGGGTTAACTCTGTACCTAACAACAAAACCGGAGAAAGAATATATCATTTGGAAACATTGTTTCCATGATGTTTTATAAATTTTCAAGGAAAAAGCCAGTGATTTCCACCATGTTTAACAAAATTGAAAGCATATGCAGATGACAAATTCAATTTGGCTCAAATGATGCAAGTTGTCTCTGAAAGGAAAGAAAACATAGTGGGAAAGGGAGAAAATGCTGGTTACCAGCATTTCTCTTTTTCCTACAATGTCTTCAAATGGGCTCTTTCTTGGGGTCGTAATAACTCGTAATGGGGTGGTAAAAAGTAAGTTTGTTGTCTGTAAGATGCTCTCAATCAACTGAAGTTCTCAGACAGGAGAGAAAACATAGGAAAAAGGAAAGAAATGCTGGTCACCAGCCTTTCCTCCTTTACCCATAATGTTTTCAAAAGGCCTCTTCCTCAAGGTTGTTAAAAGGTGGGATTGTTTGGCAAAGGCTTAACCCTTTCACAAACGATAAATTTCAGACTGGTCCAAATTGAAAGAGTTTGCAGACGACAATTTTAAATTTGATGAAAATGGCAGAAAGTTCTCAAAACGGGTAGAAAAAACACTATGGGAAAAGGAGAAATTGCTCGTCACGAGCAATTTCTCCTTTTCCCACAGTGTTTTCAAAAGACTTGTACTGCAGACACGTGAAAACCAGGGCTTGTTTGGGAAAGGGTTAATAAGAATTTTGGGAAGGAAAAGTGTTTTGTAACCAAGTTCTGGGTTGACTCATTCCATAAATTCCGCAGACAGATTTGTTTACAAGCAAAATTTCCCTCCGACAACCAACTACCTGGTATACTTGTAAAATACTCACTAGACATTGTAAAGCATTAATGACTAAATGAAACATTAGAGTCATACAAGGAAATGCATGTTTAAGCCTTTACCAAATGAAAAAATTCTGGACTGGACCAAATTGAAAGCATTTGTAGACGAAACATTAAATGTGGCTCAAATGACTATTTCTGTCTTTGATGGGGTAGAAAACATTGTGGAAAAAGGAGAAAATGCTGGTTACCGGCATTTTGTCCTTTTCCCACTTTTTCATAAAGTTTTTTTCACAGGGTCGTTACAAGGCAGCATTAAGCAGTGAAGGGTTAAACCTTTACAAAATAATCTTGTGTTTCTCCGACCCCCAAGAAGGCCTTTGAAAACACTGAGAAAAAGAGAAAATGCTGGTGACCAGCATTTTCTCCTATCCCAAGTTTTCTCGCCCTTCACAGATGAAACCTTTCATTTTACACATTACCACACAATCCAAAGTTTTAACAAACCTGATATAGAAGGCTTTTCAAAACATTGTAGGAGAACGAGAAAATGCTGGTAACCAGCATTTTCTCCTTTTGCCAAAATGTTTCATACCCTATAAAAGACAAAAATCATCATTTAACTCTTTACCACAAATTCCCAACTTTGAATGACCCTGAAAAAGAAGGCTTTTGAAAACCTTGCGGGAAATGGAGAAAATGCTGGTAACCAGCATTTTCTCCTTTTCCCACAGGTTTTCTACTCTATCAAAGACAGAAATCATCATTTGAGCTTCATCTAATTTGTCATCTGCCAATGCTTTCAATTTGGTTGAGTCCAAAATTTTGTCATTTGGTAAAGAGTTTTGTCATTCGGTAAAGAGTAAAAACTACAAGTTTTTTGTTATCTGCAAATGCTTTCAATTTCATTGAGTCCAAAATTTTGTTGTTTGGTAAAGAGTTGAGCTATATCTGTCTGCAATTTTTTTCCATTTGGACAAGTCTAAAATTTTGTTATATGGTAAAGGGTTAATAATCACATGCTACATTAACCTTTATTAGAAATCTGTTGATCATTCTTAATTCTTGTTAGTCACAAGAGTGAAACAGGAAAACACCATTATATTCCTTGTAGTTTCTGATGGGATTTTTATTGTCTTGTCAAAATGTTTATGATAGGTCTGAATTTTACTATACCTAATAGCCTTCATGCACATTTGTGTGACTACTTGGGTTTTTTTTTTTTTGTCTTACCTTCTTTTTTTTCCCTACTAACAAAAACCGTAGCCTGCCCAACAAATTATCTTAATTATCTTGTACAAGCCTTTCATCTGGGACTCAAAACTACATGTAATGATGTTAAAGCGACTCATTTTTTACCACACAATCCCAGCTATCAAAGATCCTGAGGGAGAAACCTGTTGAAAAATGGGGAAAAAATTGAAAATGCAAGCGATCAATATTTTCTCCTTTTTCTACAATCTCACAGACAGCTTCCACAAATTCACCCATGTTTAACTCTTTCCCAAATGACAAAATTAGACCAGTCCAAATTGAAAGCAATTGCAGACGAAAAATGGAGTGTGAATCAAAAACTGTAATTTGTTTTGGGGAAGGGTAGAAAACATTGTGGGAAAAAGGAGAAAATGCTGGTTACCAGCATTTTCTCCTTTTCCCACAATGTTTTCAGAGGCTTTCTTTCTCAGGGTTGCTAAAAGTCGGGATTGTGTGGTAAAGGGTTAATATGTCATCTGCAAGTCCTTTGGGTATGGACAAGTTCACAATTTTGTTGTGTAGAGGGTTAAAAAGAGATCTCTACTTTGCTGCAATTACATTTTTCAACAGTGATTTGATGCAAGCCAAAAGAAATGTCACCTGCAGGAGGAAATGCGTTTATCTAAACTATGCTAATAGGAAGTCAAGAGAAATCTTACTTGCAGATCCAACTGTGTCATTATCGTAAGCAGAGAGGGGTGGATCCAGCCTCACTGTGGTCTCGTCCTCTCGTATCTTCCCTTTAAAAAGTGGTATGTCCCTGCTGTTCTTGTATGTTGACACAATTACAGGAGCATAGGCATTGGGTTCTGAAAAAGAAAGAGGGTTCTTATTTTTCTGTATGTTCTGAAACATAAGACACATTTCAAGAAAATGTTACCGTATGTTTTCAAAAGGCTTCCTCCTCAGGGTCATAACAACTTGGGATTGTGTGGTAAAGGGTTAAATATTATGCATGGTATGTTTTGGTCCATCACATGCAGTTAAACCTCCGGCTGCTAAGATTTACTAAAGGACCTTTTGCTGACAGTGTAGATCATGATCAGACTGCACTGTATGAGGAGGAGATACATGCATCTTTCCTCAAAAATACTGTTGAAATAGCAAATTTGGGTTTTTACCATTGGCTTGAAAGTTTCCCTCTTACTTATTTAACAAGGTAAAGGTTAAAGCCTAGACACTGTCATGAGGAATGATTCAGTGAGATAATGTCTTCCTCTCATCCCCTTGATTTCTGACTCATTTATAGAGATTGTCTTCTGAGTTCTGATGGAATAAAATATTAGTAACAAGCCGAGATAAGCTCCACTCACACCGATTTCGGTACTGGTTAAGCCTTTGCATCTCTTTCAGGAACACGTAGAGCTTGAAACCGTATGAAGTCTATGTCGGAATGCAGTAAGTTCACAGTGTAGGACCGGAAGTATGCATTGTATGTGACTTGGGGTTCTGTACAGTGACGATCAGTCACTTGGTAGTAAAAATTGTGTTCACAAGGTGAGTAAAGCTGGTGATTTTTCATTTATTTTGATAGTTATTATAAAATATTCATATCCAGTTATTAGTTTGTTATGTATAGACCATATCAGGAACACATAAGTGCGCTCGGAACCTTCCTTCGAGCAATGGGGATGCCTTGATCATTGACCATGCTAGAAATACAGATGATTTTATCCCAAAACATCGCCGTTTTTTCTCGATTACTCAGCATTAAAAACCCGTTTTCTCAACGGAAAACGTATAAAGAGTTTCTTTGTGTATATTTTTACATAAACATGTCAAAGTTTGGTCACAAAGTCGATTGCAATATTCCTTATCCATCTTTTAAAACGACATGTTGAGAAAAGAAATTTGTACAGTCACTTGCAAGCGGTTAATAGATCTCAGGTGACTGTACAGCCAAAAATTTCTCAAAATGCCATTTTAAACAGAAGATAATGAAGATTGTAGTCGACTGTGTTACCAAACCTTGACATATTTTCTCAAAAATATGAATAAAAAAACTGTTTATACATTTTCCGTTGAGAAACGGGTTTTTAACGATGAGTAATCGAATACTAGAGGCGCTTGAGCGCCTGTATCGCTCCACAGGCCTGATATTTCTATAATGGCGAAAAGAAGTTTTTAACAATTACCATTCAATCCTGCATTTTAGCTCACTGAAGAAAAAAGGTATGGAAAAAACTTGTGAGAAAAGAAGAAAAAAATGGTAACCAGCATTTTCTTAGTTTCCCACAATAATTTCTATCCTTTTTTATATATGTCTTACTAATTTGAAGATATGTTGTCTGCAACAGGTCCTTTCACAAACCATTTTGGGTGGGGAAACATCAAAATATAGAAAATATGTCTTTTTCAGGGTCGTTAAAAGTTGTGATTGTGTGGTAAAGGGGTAATCTAAAAGAACAGCTAGGAGGGCAAATGAATGAATGTTATAGCAATATAGATCAACTTACATCAATACACCAGATAGAATGAAATATGCTGGCATACAATGAACACCTAATCCCTAATAATCAACTTTTCACAGTCACAGTTAGAATGTCTTCTGTGGCAAACAACACAAAATGGTCTACAAATGCATTTACATAAATCAAATATCCTGCTCCAGGGCACAGATTAATTCTGGTGTACTGAAGTTGCGGAATCAGTTTGACTGGGTAACATTAATGCCTTATCACAAATGTAAAGCCCTGTCCCACTGTGTACCAGGTCACCAGGATTTACACCCCTTCTGTCCACTCTGCATTTACTCATTAGTAGGTCAACAAACCTTTACCAGAACTAATAAAAGCGCAGAGGTTCTCTTATTCTATATCAAAAGGACTATAAAGTACCTACAACATGGGGGTTTTGTTATTAAAATACTTTTTCTTTTTTATCTTGGCATGGTTACTCAGGCTTAGTAATAAGGCAAAATTGAAAAGCTCAAGTTGTGAAAGGTGCTCAAGGTTTTATCTTATTTATGGCCAGTGATATTTTATTACTAGTACTAACTAATAGCATATCATTGGAGTAAATTGTGATCTTAATACCAAGGAAAATGTGTGGGCTTAAATAGGACAGCCCTGACTAGGTCAAGTCAATCCAATTTTCTTCCTTTTTCTTTGTTAGTCGATAAAACTAACACAATAAATAGTTTTGGAGAAAAACATTTTTTTGAAATATAAGCCTTGTCTATAAAAAAATGTGTTTTTAGGTGTATCATTTTTTTAAAAGGAATTTGGTATACAACCACCATAGAAACAATTTGGCAGACAACCACCATAGGAACTTACCTGCAAAACAACAATGAAATCCAATGAATAGTTTTAGAGAAGAAATTTTTCAAAGATTTTACTTTATACCATAAAAGGAAAATGAGTCTCCCATAAAAGCCATGTTTTTTGACAGATAATTTTTTTTTAAAGGAATTCTGTAAACCTGTATCTAAGGAACATTCCTGCAAAATAATAATGCTATCCAAATAGCGGTTTGGGAGGAGAAGATTTTTAAAGGTTTTTTACTTTGGTTGCCATGGCAACCAGAATTCTTCATGGAACACAATTATTTGAAGGAATTTGAAAGAGGACCACCAAAGGAACATTCCTGTGAAATTTGGTAAAAATCCAGTCAATAGTTTCTGAGGAGAAGTTTATTAAAGAAAAAGTTTACGGACGCACGCACGGACGAACGGACGGACGGACGCATGACGGACACAACGCCATGACAATAGCTCGCTGGCCTTCGTCCAGTGGAGCTAAAAAACGGCATCTTTTTGGCACAAAATCATATGTATTTTTAAAACAGTCAACGGATCACGGCATCGCTTTTGCTATAAGCAAAGTTTACATCGCTCATTCGCGTTCCTGATATGGTCTATACAAAACAAACAAATAAATGGATATGAATAGTTTACAATAACTATCAAAATAAATAAGAAATCACCAACTTGACTCACCGTGTGAACACAATTTTTAACACCCAAGTGACAGATCGTCACTGTACAGAATCCCAAGTCACATACAATGCATACTTCCGGTCCTACACTGTGAAGTTGCATTGAGAGAGAAAATGTAAGTAGTACTGGTAAAAGAAATTCCAGGAAAGAATGAATAGATGCGCTGGCATTTACGATATAACTGAAATAATGTTGAAAATGATGTTAAACACCAAAGAAACAAACAATGAATATTTATATGTATGTGTTAACCATTTACCAAACAATGGGGTCTTCTAAAAAACTTGGGAAATACATTTTTGAAAACATTGTGGCAATAGGAGAAACCATATCAACCAACATTTTGCTTCTACTCACATTGTTTCCGACCCTCTTGAAGACATATTCCCTTCATTACACTCATGTATACTTTCCATGACACCTGGTTTCTTTCAGTTCTAATTCCAGAATTCTTTAGTTGTACCCCCAAATTTAAATGTTTCCTTTTTTTATTCATTTGAAGGGTCTAAAATGTCCCCCAGTATGAGAATGTCCCAGGGAATCTAGAGTTACAATTAACTCTTTACCAAACGACAAAATTTTATACCAGACCAAATTCAAGAGCATTTGCAGACAACAATATGAACATTGCTAAAATGATGTTTTTTGTCTTTGATAGGGTAGAAAAAATTGTGGGAAAAGGAGAAAATGCTGGTTACCAGCATTTTCTTCTTTTCCCACAATGTTTTCAAAAGGCTTTCTTCTCAGGGTCGTTAAAAGTCGGGATTGTGTGGTAAAGAGTTAAATGAAAGCCAACTACCAGTACTCTAGCAAAAGGGAGTTTACTGCATCTCTGTGATGCATGATACCAATCAAGTCAATTCACACAAATTTATATGGATCAGTAAAGTCCATTTTGTGTCACAACTGACTGAAATATGGGGTAGATGGATCGATCCTTTGACAATCAGAAATTTACAAATAGCACCGAGTCTCGACCAATGTCAGCCAGTCTGCGCAGGTTAACATGGTTGATTCTCTTAACCCTTTCCCAAACAAGCCCTGGTTTTCACGTGTCTGCAGTACAAGTCTTTTGAAAACACTGTGGGAAAAGGAGAAATTGCTTGTAACAAGCAATTTCTCCTTTTACCACAGTGTTTTCTACCCTTTTTGAGACCTTTCTGCCATTTTCATCAAATTTAAAATTGTCATCTGCAAGCTCTTTCAATTTGGACCAGTCCAAAATTTCTCGTTTGGGAAAGGGTTAACAGATGCATGAAGCCTCCTGTAACCCTTTACCGCACAAAGCCGCCTTTTAATGACCCTGGGAAAGAAGTTACTTGAAAACATTGTGGGAAAAGGAGAAAATGCTGGTAACCAGCATTTTCTCCTTTTCCCACAATGTTTTCTACCCTATCCATGAAAAATTGCAGCATTTGAGTCACACTGAAATTGTCACACTGAAATTGTCATCTGCAAATGCTTTTAATTTGGACATGGCTAATATTTTGCCATCTGGTAAAGGTGTAAACAGAGCATGTCAGCATGGCTCAAATATGCTGGCTGTTTAACTATGAGCTCTGAGCATGCCTGGCTTAGTCTTCTCCTGAGTTTTCTGTATTCTGTATTTCATTCCTTTATGATTTCATCAACTACCGGTAATATACAGATAGAAGTACATGTATTTTCCAGCAATATTTTCAGCCATTTTAATTCTTTCCCAGAAGGGAAAAATTTAAACTTGTCCAAATTGAAAGCTTTTGCATATAACAAATTTGGTTCGTCTTTAATAAGCTAAAAAACATTGTGGGAAAAGGAAATAATGCTGCATACCACGATTTTTTCCTGTTCCAACAGTGATTTCAAAAGCGTTCTTCCAAGGGGCCATTACAATTAACAGCAATTTGTCATTTGGTTCAAATTTACTGGTATTTGTTTGTAAGAGTACTGTTTTAAACCACTTTCAATAATAATTCAGTCATATCATGGTCAAATTTCAACTAACCATATATTTCCTTGGGTTTATCAGCACTAACCTATAGCTTTGAGGTGCCATGAACTCAAACCCATGTAAAATCCAACAGCTCAAGTGACGATTGAACCTGAGACTATGTTTTCACTTATAACCACATTTGAGCCAAGCAAGACCCTAACCGATTCATATTTGACTTTGTTGTCTGAAAATGCTTTTAGTATAGACAAACTGTAAATTTGTTGTCTGGTAAAAACGGAACTCTTGACACACGAAAAAACTATAGACTTCTCAAAAATTCAAATCATTTGCAGGCAGCACATCAAAATGAGACACAAATGAAAAGGATCGTCTTGGAAGAGATTAGAAAACATTGTGGGTACAGAAAAAAATGCTGGGTACCAGCATTTTCTCCTTTACCAACAATGTTTTCAGAACTCATACAGTCTAAAAACTAAAAAGCATGGGATTGTCTGGTACAGACCTAACTCTGGGCTGACAGTTCTAATATCCCACTGACAAATTACAGGACAGAATAAATTCTATTACAAGCCAAATTATCCAAGGTGATGAATTTATTACAAAATCCTGCAAACCTGGGAGGAGGATAAATCAATTCCAATCTTACTTAGCAGACAAGGGGAAATGAAGTAAAATTCCACCCTCTCCTCATTACCTCCTGAAATAAGTTTACAGATGACTTTGGCCTTGACTAACTATATTATCCATGCTCTGTGAAGAGGGGTTTAATGGATCTGCAAAAGGTATCGACCCAGGTCAGCCTGCGCAATTCGTACAGGCTGACCTGGGTCGATACTTTTTGCTATAGGTCATTTTTCTGCATGCAAAAGAACCAATCTATTTCAGGATTCCGTCAAGTGTTCGAGAAAAATGGATTTCATCCTTTACCACACAATCCTGACTTTTAACGACCCCAAGACAGAAGACTTTTGAAAACATTGTGGGAAAAGAAGAAAATGCTGGTAACCAGCATTTTCTTCTTTTGCCACGATGTTTTCTACCCTTTAACCCTTTCCCATACGACAAGTTTTGGACTGGTCCAAATTGAAAGAGTTTGCAGACGACAATTTTAAATTTGATGAAAATGGCAGAAAGGTCTCAAAAAGGGTAGAAAACACTGTGGAAAATGGAGAAATTGCTTGTTAAGAGCAATTTCTCCTTTTCCCACAGTGTTTTCAAAAGACTTGTACTGCAGACAGGTGAAAACCAGGGCTTGTTTGGGAAAGGGTTAAGAGACAAATTTTATGTTTTGAGCTACATTTGAAATGTCGTCTGGAAGTGCTTTCAGTTTGGACCAGTCTACATTTTTGTCGTGTGGTAAAGAGTTAAGGGATCCATTATCATGTGATGACTAGCTTGGTATCGTGCATCAAGGAGATGCATTAAACTCCCTTTTGCCAGAGCATGGCTTATATAATTGTGGAAATGTTGTGGCTACAGCAGGAATGGTTCTCTCAACCTGTTTCTCCTCCTGCCATCACTTTTTAACCCTTTACCTGACAATCCTGTCTCGAACCCTTTAACCCTTTCCCAAACGACAAATTTTGGACTAGTCCAAATTGAAAGAGTTTGCAGACGACAATTCTAAATTTGATGAAAATGGCAGAAAGGTCTCAAAACCGGTAGAAAACACTGTGGGAAAAGGAGAAATTGCTCATAACGAGCAATTTCTCCTTTTCCCACAGTCTTTGCAAAAGACTTGTACTGCAGGCACGTGAAAACCAGGGCTTGTTTGGAAAAAGGGTTAACCCTTTACCTGACAATCCTGTCTCAAACCCTTTAACTTTATATCAAACAACAGAATTTTAGACCAGTCCAAAATGAAAGCATTTGCAGACAACATAATAAATTTGAATCAAAAATAGAAATTTACTTTTGGAAGGGTATAAAACACTGGGAAAAGGAGAAAATGCTGGTTACTAGCATTTTTTCCTTTTCCCAAAATGTTTTCAATGGGCCTTTTCCTCAGGGTCGTTAAAAGTTTGGATTGTGTGGTAAAGAGTCAATGGCCCCTTTTACACACTACAAATCCTAGATTCGTTTCAAAGTGTTTAGATCTGCAGAAGACAAATTTGTAACGGGTACAAATGAACTAAAATTCTTTGACAGGGAGGAAACATTGTAGGAAAAAGAATGAGGGCAGAAAACACTATTTGAGGTGGGTAAACTGCTGGTCCCCAGGATTTTTCTCCTCACACCATGTTTTCAAACAGCTTCTTCCTAATGGTAGTTGCAACAAAAAAACACAGATTGTTAAGTAAACTCTTTACCACGCAGTCCACAATATTAACGACTCTGAAGAGTAGTTTTGAAAACATCAGGCCTGGAAAACATCGTGGGATTTTAGGAGAAAATGCTGGAACCAAACATTTTCTCCTTTCTCCATAATGTTTTATACCCTCTGAAAGAAACTTTCCACTATTTGAGCCACATCTAATTTGTCACTTTCAAATACTAAAGATCTGGTAAAGTCTAAATGATATAGCTTGGTAATGGGTTAATTTTTTTTTACTGTTATTTCCTTTTTAAGAATACATGTACTTTAGAGTCTTCTACTGCAGATTTGTTTTGGGTGGTAACAAACTAAGAAACTTAAATACTACTTTCTTTAACTACTATGTGGACAAATATTTAAAATTTCATTGTCAAAATTCAGTCAGATGTGTGGCTGATTATGGACCAGGAAATCCCTTTGAGAAACTGTATTGACAGAGAAAAGGCTATTTGATCAGGATTAACACCTATAGCCAAAACATCAAACAGCTTACCGAAATCCTTAACAACCTGCTTTTACCTTTACCACAAAATTTCATCTTTTAAGACCAGGAGAAAGAAACCTGTTGAAAACACTGTGGGGAAAAGGAGAACATGCTGGTTACCAACATTTCCTCCTTTTTTTCCAAACTTTTTCTACTCTTCCCCAAAGAACTTTCAATTTTTGAGTTACATTTAGTTTTGCTTTCAATTTGGACAAGTCTAAAAATTTGTTATTTTGTAAAAGGTTTACACGTACAGTGCCTTTCTCATTTTGAGTTGCCTTTGCAGCCAATGTAGATGAAGATCAGACTGCACAGACTGTACAATGTGCACACTACATGTATCTAGCCATTAACGACAAGAATTACCTCAAAATAATTTTATTTGGGTCTTATATCTCGGTCACATGAGTAGCCGAAATACAGGAATACCCCAAAAAATCGATATGCGAATTACGTTTGCAAGACGGGCCGGAATACAGCTGTCTACTAATAATTTCAAGGCAAAATTCTCTTGCCAGTTTTGGAAAGACGCAGTGTTTACTATCTCGCATCAGAATCGGGAAGGAGTCTGGGAAAATATGGAGTAACCAGGATCATTTCGAGGCCACAAGTTCACTCAAAATTTACTATGAAGAAGATATTCGAGCTATAAAAATCTCCTGATGTTCTTGAAAATATCCTGTTTACGATTTCGAAACAAAACCGGACAAGTATGATTTAGTACCTACAATCATTAGCAACCTAAATTTTCTTACTCTAGAAAAATAAAAGACACAAATCGAGTCTAATGAAAGATATTTGTATTCACATCATCTTCAAAAAACACCAGAATACCCCCTGAAATATATACATGTACCGTACATTGAAGTCGGGTCAGAATACCCGTAGATCTATACCATTTACTTCTTGATTTATAAAAGCATGATTTTAGTCTTAATTTTTGGGATCCAAGTCATGTCGTTTTTCAAATTCTGATTTTCTTTTATGTTATTATGTTGTTTAGTTTGTTATAGTAAATTTAGAGCGAACTTGTGGCCTGGAAATGATCCTGGTTACTTCATATATTCCCAGACTCCTTCCTGATTTTGACTTGAGATAGTAAACATCGGGACCTATCAAGACTGGCAAGAGAATTTCGTGTTAAAATTATTAGTAGATAGCAGTATTCCGGCCCGTCTTGCACACGTAACTCGCATACCGATTTTTGGGGGGTACCCCGGTGTTTCGGCGGTATTCCGGTATTTCGGGCTAGACGTGTGACCCTTATATCTTAGGTTGGTTCAATACTGCTAAGGGTTAGATTTGTTTTCCTAATATTTATAAATACTGAAAACCTGTTTTGGCAAGGTTTCATAATGAGAGAATTAACATTTAAGAAATTCAAGTTCTACAAATGCACCTACATACACAGTAAAACCTCTCCTCACGACCATCCTGGTAATACAAGCAAACCCACTATTACGAACGATTTTTGTCAGAACGGAATTTTTCCTTCATCATAATCAATGACCACGACCCCGGAAATACGGGCACCCCACTATTCCGAAATTACGACCACCATTTTCAGTACCAATGAGAAATTACCAATAGATTTTAACCCCGTGAAACGACCACTAATTTTCACAATTTCTTTACGACCAGCTAATTTTCACGCGTCCATAATCGCGAACTGCAGGCCGTGCTTCATGTACGAATATTCTTGGGTCCGATGGAGTAGACAATCAATTATCGGTCTTTTGTTTATCTGTTGACTATAGTAACACAATCGTGTTAAGTAATCAAGGTGTTACCTTTCATAATCAAATGATGATAATTAATTCGGCTTTTATTCGGTAATCAGGCGTTTATCACACGTTGCTGATCCGTGTGAAAAACGTGTCGACATTAGGGTAATTACGATTTGTTTTGTACATCCAGCTTTTGTTATTTGAGATGCTTGGGTTAACATCTAGTGATCGGGATGGGATAATTATTTGGTTTTTGTTACACATTAAAGCCATACTTATATCGTAGAGAATATGCGATTTGTGAACTGGCGAACACTTCAACTTTGCGATCGACGATTAGTAGGACTGTTCAAACATTCAACTCGAATCAAAATGGGGGAAAAAAACTGTAAACTACAGGCTCTTCAATAATATTCGAAATTCTTTGTTTAAAAATGAAAATGAGCACGTGGAATAGGAGTTCCTGAGACTACACACACACACACACAAAAAAAAGGCAGATTAAAACAGGGAATATGACAATCCATCAGTTACATTAAATTATGTAGTCTTTAAGTTCATATTCTTAGTTAATGTACATATCTTGCTGTAAGAGTTTAAATAGACAGTTATGAATGGACATGCACTGCCATGTGGATCTATTCATTAAATTCAAGCAACATATTAACTTTTCAATAAACATGAAAATTTTCTTGTCATTTAAATGTGTGGGCATAGGCTTCTCTGACTAAAATATGTGTACATTACTTGGCACATAATTTAAATCTAAAGGATACACAGAGTCCGGGTTTGATTCAAAATCTAGGTGGGTGAAACCCGGAAATCAGACCACCCCGCTAATAAGACCAATTTTCAAAAGTAGGACGGCTGGTCTTAATAGAGGGATTTTACTGTAGTTAGAGAACATTCTCATCTCAAAGCTCAAAACTAAAGATGACAAAAATTAAGGGATTTCCTACATTTTATCGCATAAGGAACCTCCGATCCTAATAGGGAAAAGGCTTTTGAAAACATTGTGGGAACAGAGAAAAAGCTGGTAACCAGCATTTTCTCCTTTTCTGACAATAATATCTACTATCTCAACAACAAATAACTTTATTTCAGTTTCATTTAATTTGTGTGTCTGCCTGCAAATCCTTCCAATTTCGACATGAGAAAGGTTTTGTCATCTGGTAATTGGTAAAGAGTCAACGCTCAATTAAAGTGCCTTTCACAACTGTGGTTTCCCTTGCAGCAAGTGTTGATTAAGATCAGACTGCACAAAATGTGCTGCCTGATCTCATCTACATGATCCAATGAGAGAGACATTCTAAACAAAAGTCAACTTGAAATTGCATTTATTCTATTTTAAGACTAAGAGTGTCTCTAATTTTTTGGGTGCTCTAAAGGTTAAAAGGTAGATTGCACTGACATTTAACTTACTGAAAATTAGTCAGATGCAAGTACTTGGTAACTTGTTTGCCACCAGAAGCCAGGGTTGTCTCCAGGTACAGCACTGCATCCCTATCCCTGGAGTCTCTAGGTACTGTGCCATATCCCTAGCCTTCCAGACTAGAGGTACCGTAGCATACCCACTGAAACATATCCTTGTTAGATACCCTAGCTCTTCTTTAAATACTTGAGTCTGTAACATGCCCATTGTAAAGCACCAATACATGCTTCTTCTGGGTTTCTATATAGTAGCGTAAGCAAATTTCCCCAGTAATCAAATTTTGCCAACTCTGTTCCCCAGCGATATTTTTGTATCCGTGACATCGAATCACAAAAATAAATGATATCATAGCGGCAACAGTATTTTGAGTTGTCAATAACGATCTAGTGACACAAAAATACCTATCAATATGGCAAAAAGTTCACCAGCAATCTATTGCATGCTCTCTCCCATGTTGTTAGAGTGTTTTAGGTGTCTCCTGTTGTTTTGTGCAATCCATGAGTGGAGTTTCCCTTGCATTGGTGAAATTCGATTTCACCAGTATACCAGTTCACCCCTTGTTGGTTCGAAAACACAAAGTGTCTCTGAAAAACATCCTATATGGCCAAAAATCCAACTCTTAACCTTAGGACTGGTAGTCCAGTGTGTTTATCTCTAGGCCACCTCCCGTAATTATTTCAAAAGAAGAGTTCAACTTTCTTAAGAACCAATTCAACACCTCTGTCCTGAGCATGACTCACAGTACAAAAACGGTTATTGATGTAGGCTGTTAGACTGATATGATATGTTACTCGCCCATATTCCTGATATTTCAGAAATTCTTAATTAAAATTCATATATAGAACGAAGCATCTACTAACACCAGTTTATTTGTTTTTTATCGAAACAAAACTGAAAATGCATCAATGAATCGTAACGTGAGACACGATTTCAAGGATTTGGATTAAGAATTAAAGGTTTCCTTACCCGACATCGTTGAAGAAAGTCCGACACCCAGTAACAACAAGAATTCAAATATTAAACCCTTCATCATGACTTTCAGTCATGCACAACAACACAAAAATTGTTTATCAGTTCCAAGTTTCGTTGTGTATTCAGCGAACGATAAAGCCTTCTTTACAATATGGCTGACTGTTAGTAAATGTATGCAAATGAGATTATATTGACGTAAGGGTAACTTCCGGCATAATTCACTTTGGTAAAGTGTTAACTAGAAAGTTCCTTGGTTAGGTATAAGGAGGTGTATTTATAAAGTATTATGAATATAGGCAAAGCCTAAAAGCGAGCCGCGCTTGAAGCGTTTGCTACTTTGATACTGAAGAAAGAGAATCACCAAATCTAATGTCTTACAATTATAGGGGGTAGATTAGATCGAGATATAATTCAAGATTTTTACAATTTCACTATACCTCAAAAAATGGTTAATCTCTGAATTATGGAAGGGAATTGCTGTCAGTAAAGAAGAAAGACCAATGTAACAAGAAAAGAATCAAAGTACTGAAAGTACTGACAGACTAGCGAATTTGAATGTTTGTATGGTGTTTAACCCTGTTTCAACATTATTTCAGTTACGTAGCGATGGCCAATGCACATATCCATGCTTTCCTGGTGTTTCTTGTACCAGTACTTCGCACAATATTCTTTCCAAGCCACTGGATGCTTTCCCACAAAACCATCACCGAAACGTGAGAGGGAAATGAATCCTGTCGCTATGACTATCATCATTCCTTGGAAAGAAATTTGCTGAGTTGGGGATCAAACCAGTGACCTCCTGTTCTCAAGTCCTGTACACTACAGACTGAGCTGCCGGGGCTATGCGTGCTACTGGTTAACTTTAATCCAGTTTAAGTTTAACCCTTAACCTACTAAAACAGTTAAATGAAATTTCAAATGGATGGTAAACACCTGAATATCGCAAAGTAACATTTTGGAGAAAATATATCCTCTTATTGGACAGATCCAAGATCAGACTGCATGCTCTGTGTAGTCTGATCTTAATCCAAACTGTCTGCAAAAGGTCACTGAGTCGCGATGGTGTTAGTAAAACAAACTCCAGGAAAGCATTGATCGGTGCTCTGGCTGCCGCAGTATCACTGAAATAATGTTGAAAACGGCGTTAGACACTATGCATTCAGTTAGCTGATATCCAAAAGCACAAGTTGTAGTTAACTATTTAACTCTCTTTACAAAACCAAAAGTTTTACACCCATCCAAATTCAAAGCTGTTGCAGACCATAAATTAAATGTGGCTGAACTGATGAAATCTGATTCCAAAAGGGCAGAAAACTGCATCCGTCCAGTGTTGTTACATTTGCAAAGAAAAGTCTATTTTGTAGTAGATCTACCATATTCATCTGTGTGTAACAAAAAAGAAAAATGTAGAAAAAAAAGTCCCTTTAGCATGGAAAATCTTTTGGTAGTACTTTGTCATATAGTACTGTAGCTCACTTTGTACATCATACACTCAGCTAGGGCAGGGGTATTGTGTTGGAGTCTGTTTCCAAGGTTGCATTTCCAGTTGATTCTCAGCAAAATGTTGACATGATCAATTTGTGTGGGTAAGTTCTTAAATGAGGCTATGTAACAAAAGGGAGCTCAAAGCTGTTATATCGGCTTTGTTGCCCTCAAATCTGTACAGCAATCATGACCCTGTTAGCCAGAGGTATCATGTTCCAGTTCCACATCAGTCATCATCTTTCCCTTTATCACTGGACCTGTTTAAGAGAATGAGTGGACAGACTAACCAACTGACCAATGGAATTATCTGAAGCAATTTTGCCATGTTGACATCTAGGGCCATGATTTGTTACAACCTTTGATTATCAAAACAAACAGTTTGAAATACAGTATTTTCATCTTTTACTATCAGGTATTTACAAAATTAGACAAAGTCAGAGAACAACTTAAAAGTTTTGTAAACATTTATAGGTTCTGGGTCAAATGTCATCCCCCCCCCCAAAAGAGTGGTGAGTTGTCTTGGGTGGCTGACTGCTAGAATTAGTAATAAGGTCCTGGGTTCAATCCTCACCAAAGATACATGTAATGTTTTACTTTTATGGGAGTGTCTTTAGGCAATGCAAGGTACATCCAAAGCATGGACTACATGTACTTGTAAAACCAAAGAAAATACATAAATAACTAAGTTATCAGTCTGATAGTAAGACTGAAATGATTTTGAAAGGAGAGAAGAACACTAATTAATCAATACAAAAAGTCCTAGTTTCAAAAATGATCTGACCAAAAGAAGCTGGTTGAAAATTATGATCCTTTTTTCAAATCGTTATCTGACATTGTTATTTGAAATGAGATCATGACTATTTAGTCATAATTTGACAACATAGCATTTCTTGATTAAAGTTATGAACAACATGATATATACCGGTAGTTTACTTGCATGGATCAAGGGAAAAAGTAAAGACTGAGAATTTTCAGAGATTTAAATCTGCAAATATTGGTTTGAAAGGTGTTTCATGTTACTTTTCACAGCAATTCAGCTTAATTATTGTTATTAATTATATCGTAGCAAAGTTTCAACAAGTGCTATCCTGTGGCTATGGTGCCTTGCTCAAAGATACTCTCACATGACTGACAGTGCAATCAGGGGTTGAAACAGGATTTCCTGATAACAAACCCTTTGCCTAGAGCATAGATGCAGATCACCCCAGGGATACAAAACAGTCACCTACAAAAACAAACCTGCAGAAAAAAAAAATATTAATTTTGAGCTATACTCTGGCAAAAGGGGGCTTAATGCATCTGCGAAAAGTATCGATCCAGTTCGGACGCAGTCCGCAAAGGCTGACCTGGGCTGAAACTTTTCGCTGTTAGTCAAATTTCTGTATGTTCAAGGACCAGTCTACCTCGGTTGTTAAAAACTGTGGCTATTACCAGTATTGATCCATAATTATGTGATAGCTTACTTGGTATTATACATTACAGAGATGCATGGCTTTCAAGTCCTTGTTGTTACTTTGCCACAAAAAATTAAATTTGTTGAAAGCTGAGTACATCAGGAATGTTAAAAAGGCATAACAGCAGATTTTGTTTTTGGAAGTTAAAAATATCTTTTCAAAACCTACCGGTAATAAGCAATGTTATTCTTCAAAAAAAGGGGTTTAGACCAAGATATTATTTCAAGAGAAAATACATAAAGGAATATCCCATGTTTTTGAATGACTGTCAACTTATCGTGTAACAGGGTAGTTCTAAATACATTTTATCATGGCTGACAGATACCATAAACAATGTATATTGGATGATTAGGATTATTTCAGATGATGGAGGCACTCTAGGATATCATTTTATGGGTAATGAGTTTGAGCCCTGGTGCTGACAGTTTTGGTGGTGCCTTTTTTTCTCTCACCTTTGCCACACACTGAGAGTACATTTTCATTTCCTGGTGATGTATCTTACCAACTAGCAATTCAAGTTTTACCAAGCTGTAACCCCTACATTCAAGAATAGACTGGAAAAATGGGGAAAAAAAACTATTTCAGTCTGTAGAAAAGACAGCTATCCAAAATTTAAGAATGTTTTAGCAAAAACATCTCAGAATTTCCACCAGTCCAACAGTGTAGATCCTATTTTAGAATATAACTTTGTCAGAAAAAAAAAAAAGCAATAATTAAGGAACCAATTGTCAGTTCATTGCCATAGATATGATTTGAGTCATGCTCTGTGAAAAGGCGGCTTGATGCATCTTTGAAAAGTATCGACTCAGGTCAGTCTGCACAGTCCGCACAGGCTGACCTGGGCCGAAACTTTTCACTGTTGGTCAATTTTGTGTTTGTCAAGGGACCAGTCTACCCTTTGAAACAGTCGGTTGTTAGGCATAATGGATTGTATGGATCAGTAATTATGTGATGTCTTGCTTGGTTCGGCGCATCACGGAAATGCATTTAGCCCCCTTTTGCCAGAGCATGGCTCATATATAAATCGTGAGAGAGACCACGATAAGGAGTGATGGACCAAGCTTGGACCAAGCCTGGACCAAGGCTAAACTCTTTGCTGTAAGCTGTAGATGTCTCCCCACCCCTTAACTCTTTACCAAGCGACAGAATTTTAGACCTATCCATCATATATTGAAAACAAATGCAGACGACAAATTGGATGTTAGTTAAATAATGGCATCTTTCTTTTTGGCGATCATTTAGGAATTTAGAAAAGCGTGATGCATAGAACAGTCAGAATCTTTTAACTCTTTACCAAACGACAAAATTGTAGACTGGTCAAAATTGAAAGCATTTGCAGACGACAGACCAAATGTGGCTCAAATGATGGAATTTGTGTCTTAAAGAATGGATAACAATGTGAGTAAAGGAGAAAACGCAGGTTACCAGCATTTTCTGCTTTTCCCACAATGTTTTCAAAAGCTTATGTTCTCAGGGTCGTTAAAACTCGGGATTGTGTGGTAAAGGATTAATGTACAATTTAAAGACTCAGAGTGCAACATTACAACTGAGCCCCACTCTGGCAAAAGGGGGCTTAATGCAACTCCGTGATCCATGATATTAAAAAAGATAAAAGATACCCACATAATTATATTGATTTTTTACGTCCATGTCCACGGGTACACTCTACCGTATAAGTTCTCGAGTTTTATCATCACAATATAATACATTCTGTGCATATATTGGAAATTTGCCTTCATATATCTAAATTTTGCCTTAATTGAAAATATACAATATAAGTCAAAACTTTGTGTACAAGTAAATTTGTAACACATTTACTCTTGAACACACAATCACGTGTGACATTAAAATAACGGGATGGTTGGTTTGCAAGAACCAAAAGTGAAATCTTTTTCTTTTCTGGTCTATAAATTTGTCATTTGAACCACCGATTTTTTTTTTTTTCAAGCAGAAATTATCTATTTGTAATAGTGTTTGGAGACCTGTTCGTGTCTAAATTGCAGAACGTAAAGTGATCTCGAGTATGTCTTTCTAATATATAGCTTTGGAATTGAAAACATTTGTATTTCAAACGAACGATTATTGAATTCGAAAGCAACAGATATGTTCAAACCCTAGTTTTGTCGTCAAGTCATGAAAATTGGATAATTTAAAAGTGCGCACATAATAGATGCGCAGAGATTATTTTTTTCGCGATTGTCTCTGTACCCGGAGGCGACCCATCAAAAACTAAAATCGCACGTGGGGACAGTTATCTGTTCTGGAGGAAATGGAGTACGAGCAGTGATATTGAAACTCTTTTACTAGTAGTTTAATATGAAGACAAATAATAACAAGAGCTACCACGCTAGCAACTGCTCTTTTTTTCTCATTGTTTAGCTGAAAAGTGAAATTTTCAATAAAAATTAATTTCAGGAGTAGATGTTAATCAAACTCAACGTGGGAAAAGGAGCAGTTGCTGCTAAGAATGGTGTGTCTAAAAATACTTGTAGACATTTGGAAAATTGAGACTCTGTTGACTACAGTATTGGGTCAAAGGGTAACGCATAGAAAATATAACATTGCTAATTATACAAAGAAAAAGTTTATCCCCTATCATATCCATTTGCTTAAGGTCTGAATAAGCGCCGCAGGGTGAAGATTAACAGTTGCGAACTTTGAACATTAGTTTCATGAAAGCACACACAAAGAGGTATGCAGAATAAGCATGTCCACATATCAACCAATCGCAAATTATTAATTATTCATTTGACACTAATACCAAGAAGTAGGGCGAAAAACATCTTACACAGCTACGCCGAAAAAGAGGCCTTTGCTTTCAACCCAAGGTGACGACCACTCGGCCACAACTGACACCATTAACCCTTTACCGCACAATGCCGCCTTTTAACGACCGTGGGAAAGAAGCCTTTTGAAAACATTGCGGGAAAGAGAAAATGCTGGTTACTTTTCTCCTTTTCCCACAACATTTTCTACCATATCAAAGAAAAATTGCACCATTTGAGCCACATTGAAATTGTCGTCTGCAAATGCTTTCAATTGTGACAAGGCTAAACTTTTGTCTGATCTTCAAGGGTTAAAGTTGTTTTAATTTATCTAAGGGAAATTATTCATCGGGGCTAGCTTCATCTTAAATATCAGTTATCGTTCTTTGCCAAAAAATTGTGTCTTTGCCGTTGAAAAAAGATGGTCGGAAACCTCAAATGGTGTTGTCCAATCAGTCGAATTCATTTCATTAGCTTCGAGCTCGATTCTATATTCTTCAAGTGTAATCAAATCAAACACTAACAAGAAAATTTATGAGTACAACCACTGACCATACCTCTCAATACAGCAAGGTCTGAACTATTTCACGATAAGAAGTGATATCAAGTTGACTCAACTAAACGGCATATATAGAGAAGTGATCTAAACAGGTTTTCCAAGTATAACTGTTGATTAAGCTACTTCTTTGCATAACCTAGGACGCATGCTTTGAAATTTTAGCCCAAAGAATTCGGTACCATTAGAATTCGAAAAAAAAAATTACACTTGACCAAACCGCATTGTTCGTCTAGCTTTCTTTTTAAATAAGATATTAGGAAAATAACCACTATATATTTTCATTATAAAGGCAAGTGGTAATTAAGTCTCTTAACCCTTTACCACACAATCCCGACATTTGACGACCCTGTGAAAGAAGCCTTTTGAAAACATTGTGGGAAAAGGAGAAAATGCTGGTAACCAGCATTTTCTCCTTTTCCCACAATGTTTTCTAGCCTTCCCAAAACGAATTTCAAATTTTGGGTCATATTTATTATGTCGTCTGCAAATGCTTCCAATTTGGACTGGTCTAAAATGTTGTCGTTTGGTAAAGAGTTAACCATTATCCTGCTAAATAAGCCTTTGTTAAATTAAACTTTCAAGCCGATGGTAAAAACTCTAATAATGCTAGTTCAAACTTATTTTTCAGGAGAAAATATCTCCTCATCAGTCAGTATATATTCAAGATCAGCCTGCACGTTTTGTGCAGTCTGATCTTGTAATACACTGTCTGAAAAACGTCACTGAGTCGCGCTTATCAGCCTAAGGGTTATGTGGAAATTTACAGAAACACATTACAGAATATTGAAGGGAAACAAGAATTAAATATGTATGGGTTGAATATTAGAAAATATTACTGAAATATTTCTGTTTACGAATGCAATGAGATATCTCTTTTTCTTTTTCAAGGCTGTTCCATCGGAATTTGATACCATAGATAACTACAAATGTGTTGTAATGACAACCAATGACTTTGATATTGCAAAAATTTGAGGGAAAAAATATATGAACCTAAAGGAGAGCCATTTTTTGGTTCTGCATTTTTTAACCCTTTCGAGTTTGCCAAACAATCCCGAGTTTTACCGACCCTCAGTGTTCTCTATGCTCAAGAGATAGACATATTTTATATGCTTAAAAGGGTTGAACAGAACAATAGCTTTGTATTATAATTTTTGTTAGACTTTTTCAAATAAAAAATGTTAAAATTTACACGCTCATAGCCAAGTTGCGCAAAGGTTGAATATATTGACAAATAAACAAATATTGGATGCAATCCTAAAATATATCTGAGCTGTGCTATGTGAAAAGGTGGCTTAATGCATCTGCAAAAAGTACTGACCCAGGTCAGCCTGAGCAGTCCCCGCAGGCTGACCTGGGTCGAAACATTTTGCTATTTGTCATTTTTCTGCATGTCAAAGGACCAGTATATCTCATGATTTAGTAGTATACAAACTACGCATCCCAAATACTGTGATGGCTTGCTTAGTATCATGCAGCTGGGAGATGCATTCTAAATCCCCCTTTGCCAGAGTATGGCTCAGTTCTTATGATTCATAATCATCCCATTAATACAAGTTAAAAAAAAAAAAATACACACAAAATGCCTTGAAACATGATTTGACTCCAAAACACCAAGTCTTGGCTTAGAACACCTTATTCAGAGACCACTTGCGTTGAGAGACCACATTACAGATTTCCCAATGGTAGTCTCTTAAACCAGGTTTAGACCAGTCTGACCGTACGTTTCAGTTACAGACCATCTAGACATAAAATGCCGAGGGATTTTGGTCTAGGCCTACGGTTTTTTGTAAATTTAAAGAAGAATGTCGAAACGAGGAAAGATTGCGAGTGGCTTTAAACCATTGAAATGTGCGTTATGTTTTTGAAAGTAGAATGGACATAATATAGGCCCTACATTCAAAGAAATAAATATTTTCTTAGAATTAAGCAAACGTATCAGTATGACCTTCAACTTCACTTTCACAACTGCACAAGCAGAATCATTCAGCTTCGACTACATACGTCACTAGATGTCTATAAATAGTAATACCGGCCCAGAATACACCTGTATGCTTCGTGACAGATAATGACTCGTCCCCATTCTCGCCTTGACAGGGAGCGATATGTATTTCTGTTATTAAAAATGGAAACCGAGTATATGCTGATGTAGAGTTGCAAACATGGGCTAGATAGGCCCAGTAGATCTTACCTTTTACCAAATATGGCTAAGTTCGTGTCTTTACGACGGACGAGAAGCGAAGAGGATTTAACCGATACACCAGAGAAGACCAAACACGGTGAGAATAGATTTTTATCTTTATTTGTGTATGACATACAAAACTGTCTAGCTCTAGCTGGATGTGTATTGATTAATGTGCTAATTTTTCTTCTTTTCCTATTCTCTGATCCTTATATCTGCATGTTAGCACATTTCCACGTGCTGACGACATTTTTGTCTCGGAGCGGACCGCTTTAGAAAACGTCAGGATTTAATTCTTTATCAAACGGCAAAATTTTAGACTAGATTTAGTCCAAATTCAAAGCATTTGCAGACGACAAGTTAAGGTGGTTCAAATGATGAAATTTAACCTCGATAGGAGAGAAAACATTGTGGGGAAAGGAGAAAATGCTGGTCACCAGCATTTTCTCGTTTTCCCACAATGTTTTCAAAAACCTTCTTCCTCAGGGTCGTTAAAATTCTGAATCATGTGGTAAAGTGTTAAGGAGAATTGCCCACAACGAGCAATCCTTTCATTTGTCACGTGCATACATGTAGTCGTGTATGAAACTGAAACCCCTGCATGACTATGTGTACTTCACCAGCGGGCTTTATCCCTCATCTTTCGACAATGTTTTCAAACCTGTCAGAGACAAATCCAATCATTTCAATTGCAGTTAACCCTTACCCTGCTTAATAACTAAAATGGATCTTTCAGGCCGATGGTAAAAACCCAAACTCTCCTATTTCAAAGTTATGGGGCTTGGGGAAATATCTCCTTATCGGACAGTGTAGATCCAAGATCAGACTGTACGTTCTGTGCAGTCTGATCTTAATCTACACTGACCGCAAAAGGTCCGCGAGTCGCGTTTAGCAGATTAAGAGTAAACTTCAGTCTAGGAATTTTCCTCTAACATTTTCGGTGCCAAATACTCGATCTCTTTCGGCGGCCGAAAATACGATCAGTTGACACTCAGTAATATTATCTTATAGCCTTGACGGACGGTATGAATTCGAGATCACACTGTAATTTCTTTGCAGTTTGATCTGAACTCTGTCGCCCGCAAAAGCCCTTGTTTTCGTCTGTAGTGCTGCAAGGGTTAAAGGGGTGACAAGAACTGACAAATGAATGTGCTGGCGTATTCTAATGGCAATATAATTTACGTAATTATAGCGTAGTACTGTAATTAGTATAGTAACGTAGGTCGTCTCTAGGTTTGTCTCGGTCTGTCTCCTTGCGTGCTCAGTTTCTGATTGACCTGTCTAATAACACATTTCCTATTTCTCTCCCGTTTCCATCTTTGCTGATTGTATTACAACACCTTAAACCCCCCCCCCCCCCCCACACACACACACACAAACACCCACATATCTTTGCCTCCTGTCTTACAACACACGCACACACTTTCTCTCTCTCTCTCTCTCGTGCAAAACGACTCACGAAGTATGGAAACTTCTCTGCAGTCTGATCTCGATCTCCACGACTCGGAAAAGCACATAGTACCGTAAGACTTGCGGACAGTGTCTGACGAGTTCATATTGTCATTACCTGCCTGTATCGTTTGATGTCGCTGGTTTAAACCAACTGTGGTCCCACTTCCTATTTTGCGTTGGTGATACCAAGGAAGCCATATTTAAATTAGGTTTTCCCTACGATGACCGGAAGTTTGACGGAGATTGGGGTTGGGATGGGGCTGGATTATGCCGATATAAACGAATAGGGTGCATCCTGGGCAAGTCCCAATCTTACGAGCAGCGGTCTCACTCGAACCATGGAAATCTATGCACTAAGCGACTATCAAAAATTTATGCGCCATGCTCTGTGTAAAGAGGGCTTAATGCATCTGCAAACAGTCTCGACCCAGGTCAGCCTGCGCAATCCGCGCAGGCTGACCTGGTTGAAACTTTTTGCTTTTGATATTTTTTCTGCATGTCAAAGGACTAGTATATCTCATGAATCAGTCTGTTGTTAGACAAAATGGATTTTTATGGATCCATGATAATGTGATGACATGCTTGGTGTCATTGATTACGAAAATCCATTAAGCCCCCTTTTGCCAGAGCAAAATATTTTCTTTATTTGAATAAATGCATTAAGTTGTGTTGTGTATTTGGTTAATACATTCATTACAGCTTCCTCAAGTATCAAGGATGAATTTGAAATTTAGGGGCCTACTATCTTTTAATGACACGTTAAGATGTATAAACAGGATGGATTTCAATATCTTTTCTGTTTTGTGCTCTATAGGCTGACGTGACATCGTCGAATTAAATTCTGCAGTATTTTTTTTTTATTGGAATTAATCTTTCGAATATATTTTGAACAGGAGTAAAACTATTGGTTCAGCTAGCCGAGGGAGACCTTCCCATTCTCGACTTTCTAAATGACTACCTTCAAGAATTTCTCGACGGCAGTTTCCATGGAAACACAGAATTTTATCTCCGAGGCCACCAATTCGTATCACAGCTTGAACGGTTTTACCGTCTACAAAATTCAGAATGTCCGTATTATTTACTGTCGTTCTTTCGGCATATAATAACTTTGATATCAGAAACTCTGTTTTTATCGGCTACTAGTGATGTATGCAAAGTTGCCATAGATTCAATCATAGTGACGTCACCAAAGGTGAAGGTCAAATTACGTGACCTAATTTCCAATGTTGAAAACATGCAGGATTTAACAATCAGGCTGGAAATAGACATAATAAAACATATCAGAGACAAAAATGACTTTCAAATGAACCAGTTTGACTCCAAGGCAATAATGACTCAAACAGAACAAATATGGAGATTAGTTCGATCTTGTGAGACGCCTCTGAAACAGGTCACTATGGCAGTGGAACAGAAAGCGTCTGCAGACAAGACATTCTTTCAAAGGGCGTCTTTAGGACTCGGAGCTGTCTGTGCAGGTAGAGTCTCTTTTTATGATTGTAAATTTCAGTTTTCGAGTCAAAACTCCAAGCAAACGACAAAACGTTTAGATCAAGATCGTAACGAGGGATTCATCCTTTGACACAACGTTGTCAAATGACTTTTTATGCTTATGAAACTTTATGTATTACAGGAAGATATCCAGATATTTTTGTGAAATTATAAATTACATGCCTTCAGTAATTTTCAACATTTTTCTCGATTAACCATCCAAAATATATTACAATTGAGCCATGGTCTGTGAATACGGAGCTTAATGCATCTGTAAAAAGCATCGACCCCAGTCAGCATTTGCAGTCCGCGCAGGTTGACATAGGGCAAAACCTTTTGGCAGAGCTCCAGATAGAGGGAGTGATTTTGATTATAGAATTGAAACTATTAATTAATCTCCACTAAACCCTATGTTATGGGTACTCATTAGAATCGTCTCATTGAGACGATTCTAATGAGTACCCAAAACACAGGATTTGGAAGAGAAATAACAGATTTTGAATGCCATCACTCGCTCTTGTCTGGAGCTCTGTTTTGGTATTTACAAGTTTTCTGCATCTCAAGGGACTATTCTACCCAAGGATTGGACAAAATGGAGTTTGTGGATGCATAATTACGTAATGATTTGTTAAAATAATGCGTCACGGAGATTCTTGTAGCCCCCTTTTGCCAGAGCATGGCGCATTTATTAAAACTGTTATGTTGTGACAGCATTTAAAATTATGTATTGATTTTCATATGTTTCCGAACGTATATCAATACATCGAGAGAAGTAAGTGAATGATGGCTTTATTCGTGTGGAGGTACATGGAAAAAAAAACATAAGTAGCACAAAATCTCGATAGCCCCTTAAAGCCCCTTTCAGCCTTGCCATAATTTACCACACAATCCCGAGTTTTAAGACCCTGAAAAAGATGCCTTTAGAAAACATTGTGGGAAGAGGAGAAAATACTGGTAACCAGCATTTTTCCCTTTTCCCACAATTTTTTCCTGTCCCTCCCAAGACAAATTTCTGAAGACACTTTTTTTTTCTTTTCGTGAATTATCGCAATCTGCGACTATTTAAGTTTGGCTAAGAATCTTACTGTTCAAAAGTCTCGGCCTCTTTGGTGGTTAGTTTTCGAATTCAATTGTAGTGCAAGGTTTAGTGTAGGTGGTTGCTACGAAGTTTATGATACCAATATTAGAATGATTTCTTTTTGCAGGACGTTTTCTGTGGTCTCTGTGGCAAGGTGACAGTGAAGAACAGCTTGTAAATGCCGGGCTCTGGTCCATCAGCCATGGCATTTCCGGTTTCGTGCTTCAGATACCGCGCGCACGCGCAGACAAGATATTTAACGAGATTTCCCGCCATAAAAGACAGAAACAAGAGTTACAGGAGATGTTAAAACATTGGCTCATAGAGTCGGACGGTTTGTGTGCGAAACTGGTGTTATATTCGTCCTTCAACGGAAATAAGATAACGTGATGGTCGACCTTAAAGTGTGCCTGTTATTCCGTTTTCTTGTAGCGTTACTGTATTGTACCTTAGACACAAACGTTAACCAACACATAGCCAGAATAACAAATGAGAAACGAAGCCCTAAATATGATGGTTGGACACCACATTGCAATGAAATATGCCATATCATGTTAGATGCTTGCATTTGATTGTCACATATATATGATGCCACTGTTTTTTTTGTAAATACGTTGTCCCGGTACTGGCGGTAGAGAGTCTAAACGCGCCTTTAATTTGAAGAGTTCCACTGATGCAAATAGGTTGTTTTAAAGACACGATCCGTGCTCTGTGAAAAAGTGGTTTTGATGCTCATTAAAAAAAATCAACCTAATTTGACCTAAGATTTCGCCGGTTTGAAAAGTAAACTTAAAAAAAAAAATCAACACTTTTGTCTTTACAACCAGTAGTACCCTTAGTAAACAATCTTTCGCAATTTCACTCTGCGTTTACTTTGATAGATTCTGGTTAACCATTTAGTTTACTGTATAAATTGTGTTGAGAACGTTTCATTGCAAGAGTTAACGTTTCATTGCAAGAGTTGTCTTCTAATTGGCTAAAATATTAAATCTCGGTGTATCAAAGGGATTATACTGGTATTTAGAATGAGGAATTTAAAATGATCGTGACCGACATAATTTATATCAGGCCTCAATCTGTAAATATGTTTGCATTTGACAGGTATACTGGACAAAAAAAAAAAAGAAAAAGTTGGGGGTCACATTTATTACATTTGAGCCATGCTCTGTGAAAAGTATCGACTCAGGTCAGCCTGCGCAGTCCGACCTGTGCCGAAACTTTTCGCTATTGGTCATTTTTCTGCATGTACAAGGACCAGTCTACCTCATGATTCAGTCGCTTGTCAGACAAAATAGATTTTGTGGATTTGTGATCAAGTGATGACTTGCTTGGTGTCATGCATCACGGAGATGCATTAAGCCCCCTTTTGCCAGAGCATGGCTAATTTCGATTTCCAAAGGCCATATTTAGTCCTTACAGCATGAAAATACAGAGCAGAATCTTGAATGCTTTAGCGGACTGTTTAGATCAAGATCAGGCTAGACAGAGACGTATAGTCCGATCATTTACCGGTTATTTTGTAAAATAAAAAGTGGTCCTGGAAAACCGGCACTTGCAAGCAACAATTTGGATAGTTCCCATAAACCGAAAATACCAACATTTTGTAGGCCAGTAGTTGACGGTAAAAGTGAAGATCGTTTTTACCTATGAATGTCGAAATTGAAGTCAAGAGAACGGAGACATTTTGGGCAAAATAAAACGGAAATTACAATATCTGTGACTTTTCACTAGCGAGGAATATGTTCACCATTTATTTGGCGCGCCAAGAGATCAACTTATACCGGTGGTAGTATTTAGAATTGAGTTGTGCTCCGGCAAAAGAGGGCTTAAGGCACCTCCGTGATCATGGTACCAGGAAAGCCATCACATACTTATGAATCCAATATTACCGCTTTTTTTTTTTCCAACAGTCGACTGAATCATGAGGTAGACCTGTCCATGGACATACAGAAAATTGACCTATAGCGAAAAGTTTCGGACCAGGTCAGCCTGCGCAGTCCGCGCAGGCTGACCTGGGTCGAGCCTTTTCGCAGATGCATGAAGCCCCTTTGTCACAGAGCACGGCTTAATTACATGTAGTCATATTTCGAACGATATACCATCAACATCAGCTCTCTCTCCCAGTTCAAAAAGATCTGAAATTATTGGGAATTTGTAAATTACGGCGTCAGTCAACTCTTTATCAGGCGTTAAAGTCTTAGAAAAGCCCAGTTCCACATCATTTGCAGACGACAAATAAAGTGGTCAAAAAAAGGGGGGAACTCGTGTTTGACAGGGTGAAAGAAATGCATGGTGGGAAAAGCAGAAAATGCTTGTTACCAGCCTTTTCTTCTTTTCTCACCATGGTTTACAAAAGTCTTCTTTCTCGGGGTCCTTGAAACCTGGGATTGGTAAAGGGTTGAGCAATTATTGTGACAAATGGAGGGTTATAGATGAAACTTCCTGTGTGTAAGGAAAATCGTAAAACTTACCGAGAGAATTTTTATTGTTTCAAGTCCGTGATCAGCAGAGGTTTTTATCTTTAAAGGCATATCATACTGTTTTTCAAATATTTGCTGAGTTGTTGACGTTGTTTATGTTATTGTTACGTGCAGTTTTTTTGTGTCTATCACTTGATGTTACAGCTGTTAAATAAATGTTTGGCCAGTGTTCGAGAGAAAGAGAGAGAGACAGATGGATTGTATGGTGTTTAACGCCGTTTTCAGCATTATTTCTATTATATCGCGGCGGCCAGTGCAACTATCCATGCTTTCCTCGAGTTTCGTACACCAGTACTACGCGCAATATTCTTTCCAAGCCACTGGCTGCTTTCCCACGTAAACATCGTCGAAACAATGGTCAGCGGTGAGATACAGAAACAGGGTGTGTCTGAGAGAAAGATAGAAAGAGACAGACAGTGCGTGTGTGTGTCTGACAGAGAGAGAGAGATACGTGAATAATATCGGAAACATCTGCGAGCGACTCTCTTTTGATTAGTTGTTCATTTAACTGGTATAGCAGTAGACTAACTTCTTCTTTTTTTTTTGGAGTGTCTAATATTTCTTTGGTTGCTTTATAGACCGTGTAGATCAAGGTCAGACAATGGTCTAGACTACGGCTCGTTATTTTCGAACTATTTCAACAAAATTTTCATTGAAATGTGAATATCTGGACCCAACTTTTGCCAAATAAACACAGTTGACACAGTGGACAACGTAGATCCAAGATCAGACTGCACGTTCTGTGCAGTCTGATCTTGATCTACGCTGGCTGCAAAAATTATCATAGTTGTAACAACTATTCTAAACTTTAATACGTGTATTTGGGCAAGTTTCTGCCTCGCACTTTGCTATCGTGTGCCATTTTGCATCATGCAGAATTTTTGGCATATTGTATCATCAAAGTGCAAGTTTTCTTTAAGAGGATACATATTTCTTTGCTTGCATCTCGTTAAAAAGTTATATGTTTTGCTTGTAGTAGTATTTATTAGTAGTTATTATTTGATGATGATTATTATTATTATTATTACATGTATTATTATTTTTGTTATAATACAGGTAAACTGCAGTCAACCTATCATCTGGGTACAAATTGCAATTCTATCAGTAACACATTTCCAGTGAACACTGGTTTTGCTGCAGAACCTACCAAATACGTTTATTTTGTTTTTCTTTAATTTAATGACTGGTCATTCCATATTAGTACATCTATATATAATTGTTATACATGTAATTGTCAGTAAATATTTGTGCCATGCTCTGTGAAAAAGGGGCTTAACCCTTTCCCAAACGACAAATTTTGGACTGGTCCAAATTGAAAGAGTTTGCAGACGACAATTTCAAATTTGATGAAAATGGCAGAAAGTTATCAAAAAGGGTAGAAAACACTGTGGGAAAAGGAGAAATTGCTCGTCACGAGCAGTTTCTCCTTTTCCCACAGTGTTTTCAAAAGACTTGTACTGCAGACACGTGAAAACCAGGGCTTGTTTGGGAAAGAGTTAATGCATATGCTAAAAGTTTAACTCATGTCAGCCTGCGTAGTCCGCGCAGGCTGACAAGGGTCGAAACTCTTCGCCATTGGTCAATTTTCTGCACGTCAAAGGACCAATCGATCTCATGGTTCAGTCGGTTGTAAGACAAAATGAATTTTATGGATCCATAGCTATGCGACAACCTGCTTGTTAAAATTCATCACGAAGATGCATTAAGTCCCCTTTTTCCAGCGTATTGCTCATATATGTCGGACTTATTTTTGCTGTACAGAAACTTGCATTTTGACTTGAACAGGCCTTGCTGTCTCTTTTTTTGTACGATAGTATTACTACATAAGCAAAGAGTAACCCTGTCTAGAGCCAAAAGCCCAAACAACATTTCGTAATCTCAGGAAAACACCCAAATACTGTACTATCATGGATTAACGTTGTGGACAGTGTAGAGCGAAGATCACAGTGCATATTCTGTGTGGTCTAATCTTAATCTACTCTGTCTGATACGGCAACTATGGTTATGAAAGGCGCATTAAACCTTATCCTGCTAAATAAGTGAAATAAAACTTTAAACCCAACAGTAAAAACACAAATAATGTTATTAAAAAACTTATTTTTTTGGAGAGAGATATCTCTTAATCGGACAGTGTAGATCCAAGATCAGACTGCACGTTTTGTCGACACTGTCTGCAAAAGGTCAGTGAGTTACCCTTAGCAGCCTAAGGGTTAAGGGATACAGAAACCCTCATCAATCATAGGAATATATGTACCCAAATATTACACCTTTATTTTTTTCCCAGAATGTACTGTAGTAGCAGACAGTTTAGAATCAAGATTGGATTGCGCATTCCACAGTCTGATCTTGAGCTACACTTTCCACAATAGAAAATATACTAGTAAAACGGTTGAGACGAGAATGCATTACCAAAGTACAATAGAACTTGCAATACCTTATTGTTACCATTCAGGCAACAGTTGTTGTTAATTGTTTTTTTGTTGTAACTGATATTTTGTTTAACCAGGAGAGATATTTACATATGAGCTATACTCAGGCTAAAGGGGGCTTTATGCATCTCCATGTTGCATTATACCAAGCAAGTCTTTACATAATTATGGACCCATAAAATCAATTTAGTCTATTGATTGACTGAGTCTGCAGGTGGAGTGGTCCTTGGTCATACAGACAATTGACCAATACCAAAAAGTTTCAACCCGTATCAGCCTGCGCAGGCGGACATGGGTCGATACTTTTTGCAAATGCATTAAGCCCCCTTTTCACTGAACATGGCTGTACATATTTTAGTCATTGTTATATTTCAACCATGCATTTGATTCTCATACTTTCTTGTTGGTGTTATCTCTCAATAACCAGTATGTTCTCTTTTTACAAAGATGCATATAAACACATTGTGACACAAGAATAAAATTTCTGTTCAGACATGACAATCTATTCACCGTAAAGCTTATATGAAAGCAAGGCAATCGAATAGGTTCACAGAAAAATGTAAATGCATTTATAACAGCTCAGTGAAGAAATCATCTAAAAATGTTGTCAACTCCCTACACGACCACAAAAATTAAGATTTGCCCGTATTGAAATTCAAAATCAAGAAAAATCAAACCATTCATGATATAAAGAAACGGTGGAAGTTTCACAAAATCAGACCACAAATGCTGACTTTATCATGTAAACAAGAAGTGTAAATTTTCAACTTTGAATAGCTACTTTTCCATGCATGTCTCCATTTCATGCCAATTCTGGTTAGTCCCAGTGCAAGTACTTTGCCCCAAGATGCCAATATGCAACCACCCCCACCCTTTATCACACAATCCCGAGTTTTAACGACCTTGAAGTTGAAGCCATTTGAAAGCATTGTCGGAAAAGGAGAAAATGCTAGTAATCAGCATTTTCTCTTTTACCCACAATGTTTTTTACCCAGTAACCGCAGTGTTTCAGCTAGGATTGCTCAGAAGGGGGCCAGTTGGCCCCCTTGAGTCCTAAATAGGGGCCAATCACCTGTGTCATGGGGGGAGGGAGGAGGTGTTAAACATAAATCTTCAAATTTTTGCAACTTTTCATACCTTAAGAACTGAAGATTCTCCGCTCCTTGAAATGTCTTATCATTTTTGTAAAATTTTTACGAAGACAGAGTCGTCTGAAAAGCGTTGCGTAGATATAATTACCAGCTTTAGATCGCATTCACATACCAAGAACATATAAATGGGGAACCTGGAATGAAAATTCCAGACTGGTTTAGTGAAGTGAATAAAGATTTGATGCAAAGAGTTTAATTTTCAATACTGCTTGTCACCCAGTCGTATATATTTTTCGTCATCCTACTTTTCGTACCAATACGATTCGTCCCACGGTCTTTCGTACCCTGGCGCTTTTATATACGCGAAAATAAATTTTTGGGGACAGACACGATTTTTTTGCGCCAGTTTTGGCGTGCCATTGTTGGAAATGTGCGGGAATCGTTATTTTTTTTGCGGGAATCCCGCTATGGCGCGTCCTGGCTGAAACACTGTAACCGATAAATCCACTCATTTGAGCCAAATTTGTCAATTGCAATTGAATTGGAGTTTGACAAGTCCAAAATACTCGTACTTGATAAAGGGTTAACCATTGAGTTAGGGGGACCAAATGGAATGAACACAAAATCTAACACAACAAAGACATAAACAATGTTTCTTTTTTTTTTTTTGGTGAAAGATCGAAATTTTGAGTGAACATCATCGATAATATTTTCAGACACCAGTGAAAATATTACCGTATGATGTTCTCAAGATGAAATAAATTTCCATCTTTTACCGAAAAAAAAAAACCTCTATATTTGCCATGTTAGTTTTCTGACCCTTTTTATGTTTGGACTTGCGAAGTACAAGGGAGCTCTCATTATTTCCGTACCAGCCATTTTATCATTTGGTATACTCACTGGTCAAAATGGTGAAATGACCAAACCATAATCCACCATTCTTTTCTGATAAACTACCAATAAGCGTGAAATAAAAGATTACAAAACGCAGCAAGTGACATGATAGTGTTTTAATTTTCTTTCCTTTAAACGTGTGATTTTCAGTTGTTTATTTATCTTCAAAATGAATGTGATGACAGTACAAACAATCTTGATGTAATGGAATTCTCAAACATATTTCTTATACATCTACATGTATATATCTCAACCTGAAATTAACAATAAAAAATAAAAAATAACAATAAAATTTTAGACTAGTCCAAACTGAAAGCATTTGCAGACGACAAAATAAATGTGACTGAAAAATTAAAAATTTGTTTTGGGTTGGGTAGAAAACATTGTGGGAAAAAGGAGAAAATGCTGGTAACCAGCATTTTCTCCTTTTCCCAGAATGTTTTCAAAAGGCTTCTTTCTCTGGGTTGTTAAAAATTGGAACTGTCTGGAAAAGGAGTTAAATGAAACTATTTTTCTTATAAACCTAACGTTACTAAATCTGCTAGTCTTTCTTTTCTTTAGGTTCATCTTTAAAATGTAGAAACACCAAACTGAATATACACACTCCAACCATCATAGAGAAGGCACTGACATAGTATGGATAGGCTGTGGGTATGAATCTCTCATACTGAGTATGCTGCAGAGGTCTAACAGATACCTGAAATATCAGAATGTTTAAAAATTGTGAGACTTTGTGTTCAATCATCGTTGTATTTTTGTAGATCTAAATTAGACGAAGATCACCAAAGATCACCAATTCCAGCACATGACTGTTTTTCACACATGTTGTTGATTGATTGTATGGTGTTTAACTTCATTTTTAAAATTATTTCACTGATGTCACAGCCACCTGTGCACATACACATGCTTTCGTAGAGTTTCTATTACCAGTACTTTGCACAATATTCTTCCCAAGCCAATGGATGCTTTCCCACATAACCATCATGAAAACAAATGATCAGTGTTGAGAGAGGAATGAATCCTGTCACAACTATCATCAATCCTTAGAAAGAAATTAGCTGAGAAGGGAATTTGAATCCCCAACACCATTTTCAGGTCCCTTTTTTGACTGAGCTACCACGGCTCCTCTCCCATATCTTGTGGATCACATTTAAAACCATCTAAGCATAATTGTACCTTAGCCCTTTACCAAACAGTCCTGAGTTTTATCGACCCCAGGGAGGAAGGCTTTTGAAGATATACTGGGAAAAGGAGAAAATGCTGGTAACCAGCATTTTCTCCTTTTTCAACAATGTTTTCTACAAGTTCAAGGGCAAATCCCAGCATCTGGTTACCAGCATTTTCTCCTTTTTCAACAATGTTTTCTATACGTTCAAGGGCAAATCCCATCATTTGAGCCATATTCAATTTGTTGTCTGCAAATGTTTTAAATTTTGGCAAATCCAAGTGTTTGGTACAGAGTTAAGCCTTTTACAGATGATAAAATTTCAAGCATGTCCAAATTGCGAAATAATAAATCTCATCAAAAGATTACGTTACCAGAAAACAATCCTTTACTTATTGTTTACAGATTTACAAAAATATCTTGCAGTATTTATCATATACAGAATTAGAACTGAACGATCTGACACTCACCTGAGTTGTACTGAAGAGGTGTGTGTATCCCATCCTGTTGTAGTCTACTCTAAATTGGTACACTCCGTACACATCTGGTAACTTGAATGTGGTCTGGAACTTCCCATCTGTTGAAAAACCACAAAACAGTTCTACCTTATTGCCATTAGGACTGTTGTTTTTCTATTTGAACGTTTTATTTTTTTAATTTATCTTTCGTCTTTTTTGCTGTCGTATCACAGCAACAGTTCACTCACAAATCCTACCGTGATTTCATACTAGGCTGCAGCTTGGCCATACCTTGCCCAAGGACCCTTCCATGCGACTGGTGTGCCAACAGAAATTGCGCAGGAATTTCTTAACCCTTTCCCAAATAACAAATTTTACAATTTTCCAAATTTCGAAATATCTGCAGCCAACAACTTCAAAATTTTAACAAATGACTGCAAGTTCTATGACAGGGTAGAAAACTGTGGGAAAGGAGAAAATGCTAGTTACCAGCATTTTCTACTTTTCCCACAATGTTTTCAAAAGCCTTCCTTCTCAGGGTCATTAAAACTCAGCACTGGTAAAGGGTTGATTACAATTATAATGCATGAACAATTGAGCCACACTTACCCCCCCCCCCCCATCTCTTTGTTACAAAGCCTGGACAACTTAACTCTCTGAGTTTTTTAAGTCTTTTAATACTGTTTAGTTGACAGTGCAAGGCTATTCTCATTATGTATGGCACTACTAATCCACTGACCAATTTTTCAATTATCATATTATATGAAGGTCTTTGGAGCAAGCCAAAAGGGTCATCAAATAATAGTTGAATATAGAGACAGGCAAAATGAGTATCATAAACATTTGAGAAACTGATAAATCTTAAACAACTTCCTCATTTGACATGTTTTTGATTCATAAATTTACAGTTGTGGAAACATACTTGGCGTCGAGAACATGTCTACAAAATCTTTACCCTGTCTAAGGCACACTTCCTTCAGAAAGAAACTCAAATATTGCTAAAAGTTATCTTCTCAAGCCTAAAGCCAGCAGTGAAGACTGAAGATCAGCCTGTCCAAAAAGGCATTAACCCTTAGGCTGCTGAGCGCGACTAAAGGACCTTTTGCAGACAGTGTAGATCAAGATCAGACTGCACAGAATGTGCAGCCTTATCCTGGATCTACACTGTCCAATAAGGAGATGTCTTTCAAAAAAGAAGAAAAATCTTTGAAATAGCAAAATCTGGGTTTTTAATATCAGCTTGAAATTTTCTTTGCTCTTATTCAGCAGGATAAGGGTTAAAATTGCTGAGAGCATGACAAACGTGAAATCATGATCTAACTCTAGTAGTTTCTTCACCAAACCATGGATCTAAAAGCTATAGTACAAGTACTCACTACAATTGTCTTAAAGATGATTCTAATGCAATCCAGAAGCATGGCCTTCATTGAAGAAACAATGCAATCCAGAAGCATTACTTTCAGTGAAGGAACAATACTTTCCAAATCCACCTATTTATCTGGACTTATGTAAATGTTGTTGGGAAAAAAAAAAAAAAAGAGCAATGCAAGGGGATGCCAATGCTCAGATGCAGATGCTTGATTTTCTGTTAAAATTCCATGTCTAAAAAGGCAAAAAGGGGCATAACTCTGTCAAAAATACTTTGATGTTTACCTGTCTTTGTTTGATAGGTTCTGCTTTTAGTAATTAACAAATTGTCCAAGTTTGTAGCGAATATCTTCAGTAATGACAAAGATATAAAATGTTCATGTTTTTGCATGACAGTGCAGCCCTTAACCCCGACGACGCCAGGGCTATGGCAATACCTAGACATTTTCTTCGAAAACAACCCAGCTAAAAGATGAGAATCCCTTACTTTTGTTACTCAAGGTTGTCCGTACAAATGGATCAATTCTCACAAATTCTAGCTGAACATCTTTGCCTGTAAATGGTTGCCATTTTCCATCTTTATACTCATCGATCTCAATGGAGAAATCCTAAAAATATCATAGAAATTCCCCTTTTACCCTTTACCAAAAATTTCAGCATTTTATGACACTGTGGATGATGGATTTTGAAAACATTGTGGGAAAAGGAGAAAATGCTGGCGACCAGCATTTTCTCCATTTCCCATTATGTTTTCTATCCTGTCAAAGACAAATTCCCTTATTTTAGCAAACATCTAATTTGTCGTCTGCAAATGCTTTCAACATCTCTAAAACTGTTTTATCTAGTAATGATTTTACTGAAACATGTGAGCCATACTCTGTGAAAAGGAGGCTTAATGTATTTGCGAAAAGTATCGACCCATGTCAGCCTGCGCGGACTGCGCAGGCTGACATGGGCCGAAACTTCGTTATCTTTAAATTTTTTGCATGTACATGGGATAATTCTACGTCATGATTCAGTCGGTTGTTTGACATAATAGATGTTAATTATCCTTAATTATGTGATGTCTTGCTTGGCATAATGCATCACGGAGATGCATTAAGCCCCCTTTTCACAGAACACCACTCAAATATAATGCTCCAAAGTCTACTGCTAAACTCAATGTTATTTACGTAAATCTAACAGCAATAAAATCATCCCACTTAAACTGAAAGAGCAGCTACCCTTTTCGTCAAAATGCTTTTATATGTATGTATTTTAGTCATTTCTATACAAGCCGAGCCCTGGTATCTCAATTCATAGCATAAAGGACTTGAGAACAAGGGTCCGCTGGTTCAATAGCTGGCTCGGCCACCCATTTCCTAGGACTGATGATGGTCATTGCCACAGGATTCATTCCTCTCTCGCCACTGACTGTTGTTTCAACGATGGTTATGTGAAAAGCAGCCAGTGGCTTGGAAAAAATACTACGCAAAGTACTGGTAAAAAAATCTCCAGGAAAGCATGGATAGGTACATTGGCTGCCGTGGTATGACTGAAATAATGTTGAAAGCAGCATTAAACACCATACAATCGATCAATCCATCCATACAACAAAAGTTTAGAAGTGTCTTTATCGAAAACATTTGCTGATAACTTATCAAATGGCGGTCAACAATGACATTTGTCTCTGAAAGGGCCCAAAACATTGTGGGGGGGGGGGGGGGTGAAAGATGAGAAAGCACTTCCTACCACAATGTTTACTAAAGCCTTCTCCACAACAGGATCAATTGGTAAAGGGTAGAACTTGAATCCATGTTGGTCATCTACATTTCAAAGTAACTTTTTTTTTTCAAATTTTCAAACAGAAAATTTCTGTCACAGGTTACGACTTTTAACCTTCAAAGTGCCTTTCACAACTACAGTTGCCTTTATGGCCAGTGTAGATCAAGATCAGATGGCACAAAACCTGCAGTCTGATCTACACAATCCACTTTCCTGAAACACTAACACTAAACAAAAAACATGCAGTCTGATCTTTGATCTACACAATCTGCTTTCCTGAAACACTACAGACAAAAGGCTTCCCCTGAATTGCTATTATCTGGGACTAATTCTAGAATGAAAACGTCCTTTGGGTTTATCATTTGGCACTTTAACCTTTATCCTGCTTGATAAAAGACATAAAATTTTCAAGCTGATAGAGAAAAACCCAAATTTTCCTGTTTCAAAGGTATATTTGGAGGAGAGATATCTCCTTCTCGGACAGTGTAAATCCAAGATCAGACTGCACATTCTGTTTAGTCTGATCTTGATCTATGCTGTCCACAAAAGGTCAGCGAGTGGCACTAAGCAGCCTAAGGGTTAAAGATTAATAGCAGTCTATGGATTAATTGAGACACAATACAAACCACTAAATCATAAATAGTGTAGGCAGCTGGTGGTACTTTCTCCCCTTGTTTATGATGCTTGATCTCTCCAACTTTCAACACCCCTCTAGCTTTAAACACCCAGTCTGCCAAGTTCAAGGCCAAGTCTTGGTTCCCAGCTTTTGAAAACCTGTCAAAATAAACAAAACAACATAACGACTTTAACTACTTTACCAAAGGACAAAAATTTTGACTGATTGATTGACTAAACGCTGTGAAACCCAATCTTCAACATTTCTCAGTTCTATCATGGCGGCCAGAGCACCTATCCACGCTTTCTTGGAGTTTCCTTCACCAGTACTATGGAGAATATTCTTTCCAAGCCACTGGCTGCTTTCCCACATAACCCTTGCTGAAACAATGGGCAGTGGTGAGAGGGGAATGAATCCTGTTGCAATGACTATTATCAATCCTTGGAAAGATATTGGCCAGCGACCCCGTTCTCAAGTCCTGTACTCTACCAAATGAGCTACCATGGCTTGGCACAAAAATTTTGAATCTACCAAACTGAGTGCATTTGCAGACGACAAAATAAATGTAGCTCAAACAATGATTTCTAACTGTGATGAGCTAGAACGCATTGTGGGGAAAGGAGAAAATGTTGGTTACCAGCATTTTCTCCTTTTCCCACAAAGTTTTCAAAAGTCTTCCTCTTCAGAGTTGTTAAAACTTGGGATCGTTTGGTAACCTTTTAACCTATTGGCAACTGCAGGCTGAATTTTGTCATGTGGTAAATAGTTACTTATTTCACTTCAGAAAAAAGCAAATGAACATTAACTCCTTATCGAACAACAAAATTCTAGACCAGTCCAAACTGAAAGCATTTGCAGACGACAAAATAAACATGACAAGAAAATAAAAAATTGTTTTGGAAAGAGAAGAAAACATTGTGGGGGAAAGGGAGAAAATACTGGTTACCAGCATTTTCTCCTTTTCCCACAATGTTTTCAAAAGCTTTCTTTCTCAGGCTTGTTAAGTTGGGATTGTGTGTTAACTCTTTCACTACTGATGACGACATTAGTACCTTCATTTTCATTCATATTCAATAGCAGTGAAAATCTTCTTTTAGACCTCGAAAAAATCGGAACTTCTTGAGCTAGAAGTGAAAGAGTAAAAGGGTTAAAATTCAAAAGGTACATACTTCTTGCCATTGACTTTCTGTACAGGGGAAGTAAAGAACTCATCACTAAAGAAGTCTATGGAGCCCACAAACACAACTCTGGCATTATTTCTAGCCTGTAAAGCTGCGACAAGTAAAGTGTTGGTCCCCACTGCCAGTGGGTAATCATCGACAGCAACATCTGGGTTATAACTGTACGCTGTTGAAGATGCATGAAGCAAGCCCAGGACTAAGGGATTTTCTGGATCAGCAACCATTCTGGAATAAAATGCGATAAATTAGCCATGGTACAAGTAACGGGATAGTTTTTGGAATTAAAAAATATGATCAACTCAATTTACCCCTTTATCTCACAGCTAGATTGAATCAAAAGATTAGAAGACCAGATTTCAACATATGGACTTTTTGAATTTTCCTCCCAGTATTTAAAAAAAAAAAAAAAAAAAAACTTTCATCTCTTCACAAAGAAATAATAATACAGTGTTTCTATCCAAACTTCAAATTATTTAGAAGTCTGCAGTTAGTTTAGAAACACATATGATTTCAAAAAACTATCAAGTCTCAGAGAAAACTTGAATGCCTATGAATGATCCTTTCCCAAACGATAGATTCTGCAATCTTTAAAATTAGAATTTTTAGCATCTGCAGATGACAAATTCATTAAGTGTTACAAAGAAATTGAAGTTCTTTGTTGTGGTGGAACACCTTTAGAAAAAAGGAGAAAATGCTGGTTCTTTTCCCACAATGTTTCCAAAGATATTCTTCATTGGGGGTCATTAAAACATGGGATTGTTTGATTAAGTGTTGCCATGATAAAACCAATATATGAAACAGCTTTATAAAGACCAAGATCGCAGACAGTTCAGATTCACAGCCAGACTGCACAAAGTGACAGATCTAAACCAACTCTAAAACAACTCTTGACCCTTAAAGTGCCAAATAAACCCAACAGACATTTTCAGTCTAGAATAACACCAAGATAATTACAATTTTGTGATCACTTTTTACGTCTGGTGTCTCAGCAAAGCGGACAGTGTAGATCAAAGATCAGGCTGCACATTTTGTGCAGCCTGATCTTGATCTACACTGGCCGCAAAGGTAACTTCAGTCATGAAAGGCGCTCTAAGGGTTAACTGTGATTCATAAAAGTAATCTTCAGCATTAATCCTTCACCACAGGACAAAATTTCAGAGTCCAAATTGAAAGCATTTACAGACAAAAAAACTAGACCTTGTTCAATTGACAGACCTTGGAGGGATCAAAAACATTGTCCTTTTGTGTCAAAAGGAAAATATACTGATTACCACAATTTTCTCTTTTTCTTACAATCATTTCAAAAGCAGTTTTCCTCAGGGTCATTAAAACACGTTGTTGTTTGGTGAAATGTTAAACTTCCCAACATCTCTGTACAGAAAACTTACCCAACACCTCTGAACAGGAATGGAGCAGACGATTTCTTGCCAACAATTATTGGAGAATCTAATAGATACTCTGAATCTGCCACAATTGTGGTGTGCTAGAGTAGAGATGAAATGAAATCATAAATACTTAAGATAAACCCATGTCAACCTACACATGCATATCTAGTTTTAAATCTGTACCAGACAACACAGTTTTAGACTTGTCCAAATTGAAAGCATTTGCGGACGTCAATTTAGACATGGCTCATAGGGTGAGATTTGTCTGGAAAAAGTACAGAAAACATTGTGGGAAAAGGAGAAAATGGTTACCAGCATTTTCTCCTTTTCCCACAATGTTTTCAAAACGCTCTGGGTCATTAAAACTTCAGACTGTGTCGTAAAGGCTTCAATCTTTACTAGACAGGACATGTCTTTAAAAGAGTACAAAACATTGTGAGTAAAAGAGAAAATGCCGGTTACCAGTATTTTCTCCTTTACCCATGGTGTTTTTAGGAGCTCTTTTTTTCATCTGGATCATTATAACATGAGAAAGGGTTAAACACTTTGTGCAGTATACATAAACAATAAAGCTCCATTCTCCAAGTGACTGTTTAATATGTAAAGCCCTGGGACTGACTTAAGTTGTATTTGCAGACAGCATAGATCAAGATCAGACAGCACAGAACATGCAGTCTAATCGTGATCTACAATGTCTGCTTCTACATTACACATTCTAAAGGAAACTGCCTTGAAAAAGCAATACTTTGAGCTTTTTTCCTTGATTTAAATGGACCAAAATTTAATATGGCGCTTTAAGGGTTAAGCTTACCCATTTGTTATGCGTGAAATTTTCAAACTAACACAAGTTTACACATTTTTTTTTAATTTCAAAAGCATCTTTGCATTAACTTTTCTTTCCATGTCACAAGTGAGAAGTAAGAGGATGTCAACTCTCATATCTTGAAAAATAATGAAAACTTTGGAAAACACGGAATGCACTTCTTCTTAACTTTTCAAACTATAAACAAACTAAACAAACATAAATAGAGTGGATTGTTTTCATTTAAATAAAGATCAATTATAATCTAAAGCTGGGTATTTGCAGTCTGCATCATTAAAATTTAGACCTACATAAGCATATTGATCCTTTACCAAACAATCCTGACTTTCAACAATCCTCAAAGAGAGGGCTTTTGAAAACACTGTGCGAAAAGGAGAAAATGCTGGTAGCCAGCATTTTCTCCTTTTCCCACAATGTTTTCTACCCTATCAAAGATAGAAATCATCATTTTAGCAACATATTATTTGTTGTCTGCAAATGTTTTCAAATCAGACAATTCCAAATTTTTATCGTTTGGTTAAGAGTTAACAGAAAATATGGCATTGTACTTTATACAACCTATGCATTTTTTTCATTTTTTCTTTCATTCAAATTTTAACCCAAAGATTTTAATACTGGGTAATACTCCATTCAAGTAGACAGCTCCATCTGTCTGAGCCAGAATCCTACCTTGCCTGTATCAGATATATCATAATTGAGATGATCAATGACAGCTGTGTTCTCATCATCAAATTCTAACCCACATTCTGTGGCTAGCTCTCGTAGTGGGTCTCCAATTGAGGAACTACCAGTTACCAGCACATTTCCACCGTTGTCAATAAAATTGGTAATAGCCTCAACATCAATATTGCCACCAAAGTCTGGGAAAAAAACAGTAATATAAGTTTTGCATCAGTGTATTCTAAAGCTTACACCTCTGAAGGTACTAATAGTTGAAATTAACAATTAATGCATAATCCATGTTAACACCTTACCACAGAACAAAGATGTAGACTTGTCCAAATTGAAAGCATTTGCAGACAACAATTTAAATGTGGCTCAAACAGACGAAATTTGCCTTTGATAGGGTAGAAAATGCTAGTATTGTGGGAAAAAGAGAAAATGCCATTTTCTCCTTTTCCCACAATGTTTTCTACCCTATCAAGGCCAAATTTTGTCATTTTGGGCCACCTTTGTCGTCTGCAAATGCTTTAATTTGGACCAGTCTAAAATTTCATCATGTGGTAAAGAATTTAAAGGCCACAGCTTTATTTCTAATTTCTTGACAGGCAAACCTTGATCTGATTATCATATTTGCCTACAACAGAGGTTTTCGTATCTGCTTTCAGTTGCGAAGTCATAAATAGGAAATTCTTTCAAATTTGTGGGTAACAAAAATGCCTTATTTAAGGCTAGCATGGGCTTATTTTCTCAAGGATAGTTTCAAGTTTGTAAAGGAAACGTCTTACATGGTACTTGCAATAATCTAATATATGCTGTTATAACTGCAATTTCATTTGAGAAGAATAGCTTTTTTCTTTTTTTTAAATAAAATCGCTAACAACTGTTACTAAAACCTTTAACCCTTTAAGATGTGATAAAATTTTTCAAACTGAAAGAACTTCCATAAAAAAACTAAAAAGTGTCTCAAATGATCATCTGGGAGATTGCAGAAAACATTGTCGAAAAGGAAGAAAATGCTGGTTTCCAGATTTACCTTCTTCTCCCACAATGTTTTCAAAAGCCTTTTCTTCAGGGTCTTTAACACTCGGGACTGTTTGGTAAAAGGTTAAAGGCCAAGTGAGCAAAATTCAATTCATGTTAATTTTGTACAATGCATTACCTTCTACTGATGGTGAAAAGAGGATCAAGTTGGAAAATAGAAACTCTCCATATTTAGATAGAGTCAGGCTGGAGTCATCTGCTGTCTTGAATGTTAGTTCATAACCTTTCTCTGTAAATAGGAAAAAGATACATTTTACTCTTTTGGACATTTTAGCAAAATCAACATAATTCAATCATGGTATTTTTCAAATACATGTACATCAACCAAAATTATGAACAATGGCAAATTTCACCTGAAGCCCTCAAGTTAACACTTGAGCTATAGTAACTCAAACTATTACAAAACATGTACATGATGTTCAAACAATGGTTCAGCTAAAAAAAACAAAAAGACTTCCAATGATGAATCAAGCGCTCGTCAAAAGTGAAAGCCTTCACTGAAAATCTTGGATGTCAATTTGGCAGATCAAGGAAAAGACATTTTGATGGATCATTGAATCAGATAAGCACATGCAAGTACAACTGCATTGCCTGCATGTAAGATCCAACTCATTTACTCCTTCACTCTTTACCAAACGACAAAATTTTATACTCTCCAGATGGAAAGCATTTGCAGACAACAAAATAAACATGACTCAAAAATTGAAATTTATTTTGGGATGGGTAGAAAACGTGGGAAAAGGAGAAAATGCTGATTACCAGCATTTTCTACTTTTCCCACAATATTTTCAAAAGGCTCCTTCCTCAGGGTCGTTAAAAGTCGGGATTGAATGGTAAACTTTTGGCCTGACCAAATTAGAAGCATTTGCAGATGACAAATAAGACGTGGCTGCAATGATGATTTTGGTCTTTGATAAGGTAGAAAACATTGTGGGAAAAGGAGAAAATGCTGGTTACCAGCATTTTCTCCTTTTCCTACAATGTTTTTCAAAGCATTCTCTTTCAGGGTCTTTAAAACTTGTGATCATGTGGTAAAGAGTTAACAAAGCACAAAATTTTTAATTCCCAACCAAAGGAAAGGAAACACAACTTAAAAAATGATGTCTGTCTTTAAGACAGTAACAAACATTGTGGAAACAGTTGGCAATGGTTACCAGCATTTTCTCTTTTTCCAACAATGTGTTTAAAAGCCTTCTTCATTGTCTCTAAAACACCTGATTAATTAGTAAAGGGTTAAATTACAGAAACCACATTCATAGGCTGTAGGTTGTGAACTGACTCTTTGCTTGTGTGCTGTGAAACATACTGCAGATACAACTATCCCCTTTCATAAATTAACCTAGGCTTTTCCCTGGTTCTTTAACTAGCTGCTCATTGAATTTTTTCTTCACCAGCTGCCTGGCTGAAATATGATCATTAAATTTGGCAAAACACTGAAGACACATAAATCTGGCTTAAATATGACTGGTAAGACTTTAAAATTTCCAGAAGCATGCAAAGAAGGGTTGCTGCTGGGTTAGCAAGGACACGATAAAACAAGATAACAGCATCCTTCCGAACCTGGGGGTAGTCATAACTGTTGAATATGTATGATTCAAGCAGAATGTATGGTTACAGAGATATTCAAGAATTTATTTTTTGGTTATAAAATATGGTCGGTCATGTTTACCGAGGTATTTGAGAGGGTCAGGGCATTTCCTTCCCTCTCTTATCAGAGTACTGCTAAACCATTTAACAAACAATCCTGGGTTTTAACAATCTTGAAGTGAGGCTTTTCTGAGGAACGCAGTGTTCTCTTTCCAACTTTAGGACAATCGTTTACCCCACCCGCTCTATTACTAACGTCCTACCGATTATTAACCGGTATCAAAACAGAATTGAAAAAAAAAATGTTACCCCTTAGAGATCTAAAGAAGATTGAGTGTGTTTCTCTAATAGACCAATTATCAAGTAACACCAGCGTTTTCTTATTCGCATAAGAAATAGATATCAAAACAGCAATGATGCACAAGCCGGTTATCAGTTTCGTGGAAGCCGCCATCTTTGCCACCTCAACATGCGCATGAATATATAAATATCGGGTGATTTAACTTTAAACATCAAACATCTAGCGACTTCATAATTTCATCACAGTTTTTATTGAATTGCAATAAATTAAGCATGAGAAAGTAAAAGAAACCTTAAATTTGATATTATGAGGAGTTATATGCGAGAACTATAACTTTTGCAATTACCCAATCAAATCTCGACACACACTGCCTCACCCCCACCCCACCGCCAGTTTGGAGCAAAGTACCCGCATTCCCGCACAACACCCTTTGTTACTGTTGGTATGGCTCATATTGGCACACCTTGTTTCCCGAACTTTAGCTCGGAAAGGTCTTGGTTAAGCATGGGACCAAACCAGTAAGCCTTGGATTTCAAACCCTGGACACTATTGACCGAGTTACAAAGCTCAGCACATGTATATTTGTTGTGCCCCTGGTTGTTCTTCTGTCCACCTGTAAGTAATTTTTGTGTCTAGTCCAACCTAAAACAAGAGGGCCATCATGGCCCTGTATCCCTCCATTGGCTAATAAGTACAAACCAATGTACACCAAGTAAATACAATTCTAGGCCTAATGGTTCGAACAAGAAGACTTAAAAAAAAAAGTTGTCTCTATATGCCCACGTGAAAGTTGTGACCCAAGGACAAGGCCATTTTTTAAACAGGACTATAGACATGATTAATAGTTGAATCCTGGTAGAGGTGCATAAGATAAAGTCACATACCAAATAATCGGGTCTAGGCTGTATGGTTATGAATAAGAGGATTTTCAGTTTCCTCGAGCTTCGCCCCTGAGGCGGGACTAATTTCGATCCAAGGGCTAAAGTTTGAGCAAATTCAAAAGTGATCCACAAGATGAAACTATGTGCCAAATTTGGTAGCATTAGGATTTATAGTTAGGAGCAGAAAGATTTTTAGAATTTTCGATCTAAAAGCACGTTAAACTTATGACGGAACAAGATTTTTAAAGTTTTCACTACATGAGCCCATATAAAACTTTTGATCTCTGGGTTGGGACCAATTTGACCCCAAGACTATAATGATTCCTAGGAAAGGTGATTTGATATATCTTCACAGAGGGCTAAAGCAAATATCAACATAATTATGGACCCTAAATAGCCATTTTGCAAAACAACTGAATCATGGCGTAGAATGGTCTTAAGACAAGCAGGAAATTTACCAGTAGCAAAATGTTTCGACCTATGTTAAGCCCCCTTTAGCCAGAACATGGCTCATATATATGAGCCATGCTCTGGCAAAAGGGGGCTTAATGGATATATCCGTGATGCATGATACCAAGGAAGTCATCACATGATCATGGATCCATGATAGTCAATTTTGTCGAACAACTGACTATCATAAGGTAGACTGGTCCTTTGACATACAGAAAATTGACCGAGAGCGAAAAACTTCGGCCCAGGTCAGCCTGCGCGGACTGCGGACTGCGCAGGCTGACCTGGGTCGATACTTCTCGCAGATGCATTAAGCCCCCTTTTCACAGAGAATGGCTCATGTGTATTCTGCAACAGCTAGGGCCTACTAGAATCGCATGTTGTTCTAAAAGGACTGGGCAAATTGTGGAATATCCCCTCTCTAAAAATACATCCACAGGTAAATCTGTTTTGGCGCAATGATGACACATCTGTTTTGATTTTCAAACTTATATTTCTTTTCTTTGATAATTAGAAACCTTAGTGGGAATAGTTTTCCCGAAATTCAAGTGAGCTGAAGGGTATGTGGAAAGGATCCATTGGATGAAGCTACATGTCAAATTTGGTAGCCCTAGGCCTTCTGGTTTCAGACAAGAGGATTTTCAAAGATTTTCAATATTTTTCAGTTTCGTCGCCATGACAGCCAGTGTTTTTACAGGAATCAAATTATTTCATGAAAAGGACTGAAGAGGACCATCGCAGGATCATTTCTGTGAAGTTTGGTCAAAATTGGATGGGTAGTTCGAGAGAAATAAAGGTTAATGCATGGGTGCACCGACGGACGCACGGATGCACGACGGAAACAAGGCTATGATATAAGCTCGCTAGCCCTCGGCCAGTGGAGCTTAAATGTTTTACGCACTACCCTCTTGGAGAGAGGACGTGCACGGCGGAGGTTTTAGAGGCATGACTCTAAGGTTAAGGTTGCAAACGGGGTAAAAAGTCACATGCCCTTAAAGCGGGCTAATTAGTTTACATGCCACAAATTAAATTTCTTTCTAAACTACCAATAAATACAATGTGTATATTTTTCTTTCCATCTGTATAAACTGTAAAGTTATATTGTAAAAAAAAGGTGTGATTTTGGACGTTTAGATAACAGGACGGTCGTTTTGCATTCGGTAATTTCGTCTATTTTTATTACGTCAGATATACATTTTTTTTCTAGAGATTTGTCTCAGAGACCTAATTTTGGACAAAATTTAACCCATTTCTAAGCTCCTTTGTAGTATCAAGACAAACATTCTGACCACTTCTCCTGAGTATTGGACTGAAAATATGGCTTCTAGAGCGCACACTAGATTATTCTAAGATTTGTCTCAGTGACCTATTTTTTATGCAACGTGACCCTTTTTTTTGACCCGTCTAAATTAACGTGGAAACAAACATTCTTAGAAACTTTCTTGAGTACATGTACTGGACAGACAAACATTCTGACCAGTTTTACTGAGTACATATTGGACTGAAAATGCGCCCTGTAGAGATCGCACAAGGTTATTCCAAGATTTATTCGAGTGACCTACTTTTTGATCCTATGTGACCCATTCTAATGTCATCTGGCATATCACCAAGACAAAAAAAGTTTGACGAAATTTCATAAGTATTTGACCGAAAATGTGGTCTCTATAGAGCAAAACAAGGTTTTCTCGGACATTGATCCCAGTGACCAACTTGTGAACCGATGTAACCCAATTTCAAACTTGTCCAAGATATTATCAAGACCAAATTTTTATGAATATCTCACTTAAAATGCGGACTCTAGACTGCAAGCATTGTTAATCCAAGATTTGACTCAGTGACCTACTTTTTCACCTGATATAACACAGTTTCATAGTTGTCTGAGATATCACCAAGACAAACATTCAGACCAACCTTCATTAATCTGACTGAAAGAGGGACCTCCAGAGTGTACATGAGGTTTCTCTAAGATTTGACCCCGTGATGTTCTTCTGACTTGATGTGACCCAGTTTTAATCTTGTCTGAGAAATTGTCAAAACAAACATTCTGATTAAATTTCATGAGTATTAGAATGAAAATGGTGCACACAAGGGTTTTCTAAGATTTGCTTCAGTGACCTACTTTTTTATCCGACGTGACCCAACTTTAAACAGGTCCAGGATATAACCAATTTAAATATTCTGAGCAAATTTCATGAGTATCAGACAGTAAATGTGTCCTCAAGAGTGCATCTAAGGTTTTCATGTCTAAGATTTGATCCAGTGACTTTTGACCTGATTTTGTGCTCGGGTGAGCTAAAACCAAAATAAAAAGTGTTTATCCTGATGAGATGACAAGCACAGCTGAGATTTCAGACACCACGCTCAAAGGTCAAGGTCACAGTAAGGGGGAAAGGGGGGGGGATTTACCAAACTTCACATGCTCTTTAACCCTTTACCACACAATGCCGCCTTTTGACGCCCCTGGTAAAGGAGCCTTTTGAAAACATAGTGGGAAAAGGAGAAAATGCTGATAACCAGCATTTTCTCCTTTTCCCACAATGTTTTCTACCCTATCAAAGAAAAATTGCACCATTTCAGCCACATTGAAATGGTCGTCTGCAAATGCTTTCAATTTGGACAAGGCTAAAATCTTGTCGTCTGGTAAAAGGTTAACCCTTTGCCAAACGACAAAATTTTAGATTTTGTCCGAATTCAAAGCTTTTGTAGACATCGAAATATATATTACTAAACAACCTGTGCAGTCCGCGCAGGCTGACCTGGACCGAAACTTTTCGTTGTTGGTTAATTTTCTGTGTGTCCAAGGACCAGTATACCTCATGATTCAGTCGGACGTATTCAGACGTACTTTGGTCATCCTTGGGTTAAGGTTTAAAGAGAAATGACAGAGAAGCTTATACATGTACTTAACTCTTAACCCAACAACAATTTTCTAGACTTGTCAAAACTGAAGCACTTGCAGATGACAAAATAACTATTACTCAAAACACGAAAATTGCCTTTTACAGGGTAGAAAATCTTACTAGCATTTTCTCCTTTTCATACATTGTTTTCAAAAGACCTCTTGTCTGGTAAAGAGAAAAGCATATTATCTATTTCTTTGGTGCATTGGAAAACATCATGATCAAAGCAGAAATATTTCGTGACGAGACCTTTGGGTTGTGTTAATTTTTGTATCCCTTTTTTTTTGTGTGTGTGTGGGGGGGGGGATAAAACTTGAATCGGGAAAGTATAAGTTGTATGCGGACGCATAATTAGTTTCAAAGATAACGAAGCACAAAATTGTTCGTTTGAGTGCACAGATCAATTTAATTACGGTGTCATCACAGTCGATGTAAATAAATAAATAAAATTAAATAACAACAACAACTCTAATGATAAATAATGCAAGAAATACACTCTATCTAGACTGCTATAAATACCACGTCTATTATCACACCAAGTTTCTAACAAATTTATCACACTTCGTGCGTCCCTTCAAACGGGGCGGAGTCTATCATGTTACTCGGTACGCAGTGGCCAAAGTAACCTTGCACGATACTCACAAACAAGTCTTATGCCAACCTGAAGGGTAGATTCTGAGAAACGCTCTATGATTTATCAATAAAGCGTTTGTAAGACAATGAGATTTTTGTTGGAACAGCCATGCATACATCAATGCTATTAGCGACGTATCACATATTTTATATGTGACTGAACACAGATTTTAACAAAGAATAGTTCTAATAGAAATATTTTATTACAGTTGCAAAGATCCAGATGAATGGGAGTCATTAACCTTAACCCTTTACGTTCGGGAACAATCCCGAGTTGTAATGACCCTGAGGAGGAAGCCTTTTGAAAACATTGTGGGAAAAGGAGAAAATGCTGGTAACCAGCATTTTCTCCTTTTCCCACAATGTTTTCTACCCTTTCGAAAACAAATTTCAATTTTTTAGCCACATTTATTTTGTCGTCTGCCAATGCTTTGAATTTGGACAAGTCTAAAATTTCGTTGTTTGGTAAAGAGTTATGAGCACCAAATAAAGCTAAATGACATTTTCAGTCTACAAAATTGATAAGACCCAAAACAATTGCAATTTCAAGGTTGCTCTTGTCAAGAATGTTTAAGCAAAGCGGACGGTGTACACCAAAGATCCGTAGCGTCCGTATTAACGAACCGTTTATACGACCATTCTTTATCTAACTCTCAAGAATTTTCTAGATTATTTTAAAGTAACACAACTTCTGATTGGCTAAACCAAATGGTTTAGCCAATCAGAAGTTGTGTTACTTTAAAATTTACAAACTTCTTAAGCATAAGACTAACAACACTCTTAAGAATGGCTGGTGAATACAGACCCTGGCAGACTTCATGTTTTGTGCAATCTGATCTTGACCTATGATGTCTGCAAAAGCCCCTGTTTTCGTCTATGGCACTGAACGGGATAAATTAATGTTTCCTATGTAAGTGTTTCCCTTTACGCATTTTTAATCTCTTTCTTGTTGTCTCTTGTTTTCGAATTGTTTTCCCCGTTTATAACGAGGCTTAACCCTTTCAGCGCCAAAGGAGACTGAGGAGGAAGCTTCTGAAGACGGCATAGATCAAGATCAGACTGCACATCTTGGATTGACACCGTCCCTTTTTACAAACGTATACGAAAAACTCTCATTTTCAGTTGATGGTACTTCCGGCCGTCAAAAAATGGCAGAATCCATCTTTTGGGCGCCGAAAGAGTTAACTCTTGGGCTGCTAAGCGCTACTCTTAAAGGACCTTTTGCGGACAGTGTAGATCAAGATCAGACTGCACAGAACGCGCAGTCTGATCTTGGATCTACACTGTCCGATAGGGAAATATCTTTCCCCAAAAGTTCCCTTTGGGATTTTTACTTGAAAAGTTTCGTGTCACTTTTTTAGCAGGATAAGGGTTAAAAGTTTGAAGAAGAGTCCGTTTCTATGACGACCTTGTTTGACAGTTGGCATTCTCCCCGTAGATTATAAGCCAATATGACAAACTCGTACTCGGTCGCGGGTTCGAGCCCGAACACCCTGTGCTCTTCTCGGCCGTACATTGACACACATTTCCAGACCCTGTTATGGGAAGGCTGACGATAGAGCAGGAAATGGGAAATCTTCTGTTCCACAGCCACATCCATGGGACTCGAGGAAAAAATCTGTATGGAGGATGTGAACTTTTTACACAGGGATTCTATGATGGCTGGCACTGAAAAAAAAAAAAAAAAAAATACAGTGGAAAAGATACTGATTGAGCCATGTTTTGGCAAACGGGGATCATGAGGTAGGCTGGTCCTTTGGCATATAAAAAAATGAGCAATGTTCAGCGAAAAGTATTGGCCTAGTCTAGATTACTGCCCCTACCACTACGTTATAGGGTCAGGCAAAGCGCAATAATGGCAGCCTCCATGATGACCTCAAGTTTAGCACTAAATGCTTTCCTGTTTTTCATAATTTCATGTGATCCACTTTGATCAGTGAATAAAATGAGATCAACTTTGTACAAAATATACGTTACTGAACCTAAAAGGTGCTTTTGGGATATGGGTTAAATATAAATTTGACCATAAACCATTTTAAAAGTAGCCCTGTTTTCGGACGTTATATCGGTCCATTGAAATTTCGGATACTTGAAGCACTTCTAATACGTAGTTTTTCTCGCTAAATAAGAACGACAATTAAAAAAAACTAACTGCCATCACTTTTTTGCAACCGATCTGCTTTCAGTTCAGTCTCTAGTTGGGTTTGATCAAGTTAAATAACAATAATCCGTTACTGCTGCATATTACTATGGGGCCGCCATTATTGTGCATCGGCTGACGTACTTTTGAAGTACGGCGGGGTACCAGACTAGTATTGGCCCAGGTCAGCTTTCGCGGACTGCGCAGGCTGACCTGGGTCGATACTTTTCGCAGATGTATAAATTCTATGATGGCAGGCACTGAAAAAATACAGTGGAAAAGATAATAAATGAGCTATGCTCTGGTAAAAGGGGGTTTAATAAAACTCCGTGATGCATGATACCAAGCAAGTCATCACACGATTATGGATCCATAATAGCCATTTTTTTTAATAGCCCATTGAATCGTGAGGTAGACTGGTCCTTGAACATACAGAAAATTGACCAATAGCGAAAAGTTTCGGACCAGGTCAGCCTGCGCAGACTGCGCAGGCTGACCTGGGTCGATACTTTTCGAAGATGTATTAAGTACCCTTTTTACAGAGCATGGGTCATATTTGTTGCCTAAGACTTATTTCTCTTACAACCCTCGCAGACTGCGCAGGCTGATCTGGGTCGATACTTTTCGAAGACGTATTAAGTACCCTTTTCACAGAGCATGGATCATATTTATTGCCCAAGACGTATTTCACTTACAACCCTCGGAAAAGTCTTAATTTGTAACTATATCAAAGATGGTTTTTTTCTCTCATTACATTACAATCTGCACATTTCTTTCAAGTTTTGTTTTGTCACAGTCTGCTTTTGGCCTGCAACTGGCATTTTTTCCCTTTGGCCACAATGTATTGATACAATAAACTATAACTCCTATTAATCATCCAAATTTCACAAATATTTAAAAAAAAAAAATGTCTACTAAAATTGTTTCTGGATGTTATAAGTTAACTGGAATCACGAGGATCTAAGAATATCATTGTGCAATTCCCCCGTTTGCCACATAGTTTTGAATAGAGGTCTGCCAATGGGCGATACAAGCCGCCTACAACAGGTCACATGTTTTACTCTTAGGCTACTAAGCGCGACTTAATGACATTTTGCGGACAGCGTATATCAAGATCAGACTGCACAGAACGTGCAGTCTGACCTTGGATCTACACTGTCCGATAAGGAGATATAAAAATACCTTAGAAATAACAAACTTTGGATTTATACTATCGACTTCATTTTATTTATTCAGCAGCTTAGGGGTTGAATAAAATCTTGACATATAACCACAGTTACCTGTATTATCGTCTTACCTGGGATTACATTTTCTTCCTCAGACAGTGTCGTACATTGTACGACCTCAGAACTGCCAGATTTGCCCGCCGAGTTACAAGCACTCATACAAAAGTAGTACGTGGTGGCTCTGCAAAGGTTCTCGATAAGAAGGACGAGAATTCCCGAGGAGTTGGACGAGAGTTTAGCACTTCCGATGTCTTCGACACAATTTTTTACCATTATCGTTTCCTGGAATTTCAAAAAGAAAATCAGTCAAATAATCTTTCCTTCAGCGTTTGAGGCATTTCCTCAAATATTTCCCAGGGTCTTGTTATTCTTAACCTCTATAAGAATCTTGGCTCGCAACACTTTTCTAATCCTGAATTCAAGGAGTAGCCACTTCATCAGCTGAAACAATCTTATCAGCCAGTCAGATCGCTAATCTTGGAATTAAGAATAAGAATTCGATAAAGAATGGTTGTGCCATGCTGGTTTATTATTAGACACAAAACTACATCCTATGATTCCCACCTCTATCAAATGCACTATCCGAGGAAAATCCAAAGTAAATTTTTTTCCAGATGAACATCTAATTTTGTTTATGAGGAGTTAGATGTAGCAAAGAGCGAAATTCATCTATAGGTACATGTTGCAGAATAACAGTAAATTCTTCCGGCACCAAATACATGTATATTAACAGCAGAAAATACAATCTACTGAAACTCAAAAAGATTTGTTTTATCTTATCGACTTGAAATAAACAAGCTGACGGCACAGATCAAAGATCAGACTGCTTATTCTGTGCTGTCTAATCTTAAGCTATACCGCCCGCAAAAAGCCCTCAGATTCGCATATGGCACTGAAAGGGTGAAGAACATAAATACCTCTAGTTCAATGTTTTTCTGCTCTTCTGAACAAAAGTGGATTTCATACTGGTCGACTAGTTCGTGGACACCTGATGGTGGACACAGGGCAAGAACCACGGCATTTTCACTTCGTGAACATCGCGACACGTCGACAATTGGTGTGGATGGGGCTGTGGGATGACAAAAAAACAGACGGTCAAATATATTTGGTTGCCTGAATGAAAACAACTGCAAAACACCAGGAAAACCTGCACAAACCTTAGAACCTGAATTTTAAATTTACCTTTCCTCTTAAACACTCTCCTTTTCCCAGTTTCTTCTTATTAGAACTAAATTAATAAATATTTCTGTCAAATTTTATCATTTGCAATCATTTTTTTTTAAGTTTTTCCCCATTTTGAATTGCTTACGACTAACATATTTTCATTCATTTTGAATACCTTCCACAATGTCGTTTTGACCTTTTTGAATACTAAAGACTATGATAAATTTGTTCATTTTTTAATGCTTGCGAATATGGTATCCTTTTTTGTCTTATTTTGGATACTTACGACTGCGGTATTTTTTTTAAATGCCTAAGACTATGATGTTTTTATTCATTCTTCATCACTTTGAACACTTACGACTGAGATAATGAAGTTCTCGTAAGATGGCTTTTTCTTTTCTGCAGTCTAAAACTTTGTTATGTATTGACTCTGTGTCCAGGGGAAACCGGTAACTTGAACTATCACAGTCTAACGTAGCTTTTACTATCCTGAAAATAATGAAACAAATCTAGAATCAATCCATCTTATTTATGTAGGTTTATAGAATGTAATTATTTTTTATTGAATTTCACTCAATATTGCATTTAACTATGGAATTTAATGTACATACAAAAAGGAATGCAAGTTTTTTGTATGAATAAGATTCTCATTCAAAAGTAGTAATTCTAATTGCATTCTTTTTAACCTTTTGCACTAAATCATTTCAACTGACACTTTCCGTCTCTTGAAATTTCCTGGAATACATGTACTTTCGCTTGTATGAGATTCAGTCTGCAAAAGTAGCTTAACTTGCTTCTAGCATGCAAAGGTTTCAACAGTATTCAGAATCATACTGCGCTTAGTGAGACTAATGTTCATAGATTAAACTTGGACAGGCACCGACAGAGAGAGAGAGAGAGAGAAAAGGGACACACTCACAGATAATTTAATTTACAATACTAACATACCTCTCATTTAGAGTGTTTGCCACCTGCAAGAGAATATAAAGTCAAAATTAAATCAAAGAAGTAAAAAAGTCAGAATTTATGACAAAACTTTGGCAATAAATCATCCAATAGGCCTGCAGCGTGCATATGAACTTTGTGAAAGTCACATGTTATGGAAAGCTTATTTTTCATTCCTACATATCATTTCTAAAGACTGCTACACAAATCCAGGTCCGTATTCACCAACAATTCTTAGGAGCGTTCTCAGTCTTATTCTCCGGAGTTTCTTAAATTTGAAAGTAACACAATTTCTGATTGGCTAAACCATTTTGCTTTAGCCAGTCAGAAGTTCTGTTACTATCAAATATAGAAAATCTTTGAGAATTATACTGAGAAAGTTCTAAAAAGGGTTGGCAATTACGGGCTCCACCCTCTAGAAATTTCAGTCCTTTGATTTTATCTTGCAGTCACAACTTTTGAAATCTTTGTCGTAACAAGCATTTTCTCGCTTTGCCGAAAAACTTTCATGTCTTATAGCTTCATTTATGTTGATTTTTTCACTTTGCAACGATTTTTTCAAAGGTATCTACGGCAAAATTTATTTATGCGGGAGAGGTTAAGCTTTATCCAGCTAAACAAGTTAAATGAAACTTTCAAGCAGATAGAAAAACCCATCAGTTTCCTATTCCTAAGTTATTTTGAGCGGAAAAATATCTCTTTATCGGACTGTGTAGATCAAAGATCAGACTACACTTTCTGTGCAGTCTGATCGTGATCTATACTGTCCGCAAAAGGTAAGTGAGCCACGCTTAGCAGCTTTAAAAAATACCCGAATTTTTGCATGTTAGAGTAATGGAGATTCCTTGTACCGGTAATTACGTTCTGATAAGCAGCAAAATTTCAGATAACGGTATAAAGCATGTATTTTAAAGCCCTGACCATTTACCAACCAACCCTTCACTTTCACAAGCCTGAGTGAGAAGGCCTTTAAAAACATTGTGGGAAAAGGCATTTTCTTCTTGTCCTACTATTTTCTACCCTTTCGAATCCATATACTACCACTTCAGCCACATACAACCTGTGGTCTGCAAATGCTTTCAACATAGAGCAGTCTAAAAACTGCTACAGAGTAGAGCTCATACCTTATCGTTTGAGCCACATTCAGTTTCAACCTGTCGTCTGCAAATGCTTTCAATATGAAGCAATCTTAAAATGTGTCGTTTGCTGGAGAGTTAAGCATAAATTTAATCCATGCATTATGATTACTTACCTCGAGAAACTGTTGCCTGTCTGCAGCTATAACGTCATTCACGTAGCTCTGCAGGCCTTTTGAAGAGCCGAGAATTGTTTCCAGTGTTTTTATGCTGTCTTCGAAGTTGGTTTGGTGGATTCTTTCTTCGTAGTCTAAATCCGCCAAAAAGTAGCTCCGTTTGTTTTCTATTTCCGCAAGTAGTGCGTCACACTGCATGTTGATTTGGTCTTTCTTTCTGGACATTTCAAGCTGCAAAATGATTTATTCTTGTAAGTATTTGCTACTAAAAAGATTTTCTCCTGGAGGCCTAGGTCATTCTCCTCGTTGCATGGAATTGACAGAATGAGCCAAAACGGATAAATACCCAATTTTCGTATACTTTTGACTCAACCTGAACAAAGACTAAATAAGACTTGAAATCGTTAAATCAACACACAATGCACATTTTAGTCTTGTTTTTTCCATTTTCTCTGATAAAACAGTGCAGCAGAAGTTCTTTTCGTGGAATTTTTCAAATTAGACTTCTTTTGACAACTTCAAACCGCAAGCAGTTTAGGTAGTTTGTCACTAATTGCATCACCGGAACCCGTACGTTCAACTCCCCGTGTCTCCTAAAACGACACCTTTCCCTAGCTCTAGTCATGACAGATACACATAGGCAGCACTGAAAAATGCTCTATCATCGCTAAATGACTGGGAAAAAAAAGTTGAGCCGTGCTCTGTGAAAAGGGAGCTTAATGCTTCTGCAAAATATATCGACCCAGGTCAGCATGCGTAGTCCGGACTGCACAGGGCTAATACTATAAGTTGAGTCGAAACTTTTTGCTGTTGATCAGTTTTCTGTCAAAGGACCAGTTTACCTCACGATTTATTTGATTGTCGGAAAAAAAATATTTGATGGAATCATAATTATGTGAAGACTTGCTTGGTACAATGCACCACGGAGATGCATTAAAGCTCCTTTTTGATAGAGCATAGCTCAGTTGTTTCTGGCGTTGAATACAATGAAGGCTAGCTGTCCTTACCTGAAGGTCCTTTAGGCCATCCTTTAAGTCTTTCAATACTGTTACAAGTTTTGACTGTCCATGGGATAACTTTTCTGAGTTCTCGTCTATAACACTCTGTAAGATATTAAAAAAGAAATTTTCAAAGCCAAAGGGGTTTTAACCCTTTACCTGCTAAATAAGAAAAAAATGAAACTCTCAAGCCAGTAGCGAAAACCCGAATTTTGGTATAAAAAAAGATATATTTTTGGGTGGATAAACATGTCCTCATCGGAAAGCGTAGATCCAAGATCAGACTGCACATCATGTGCAGTCTGCTTTTGATCTACACTGCCCGCAAAAGTCATTGAGTGGCGTTTAGCAGTCCATGTATGGGTTGAGTATGGTACTACAGCAAATGAAGTTTATATTTAGGTGACAGCTTAGAATCACTTAGCGGCGTAGATAAAAGATCAGACGTCTGTTCTGTGAAGTTTAATACTCATCGACGCCGTCGGCATGAGCTACCTTAATCGCCGATGGCAGTAAACATGTCCACAGGTATTCATTTACCTTTAATTCCCGATAAGCATCGTTGATAGGCGTCACTGCGTGGCCTGCGTGGATCGAGGCGTCATCAGACGCGGAACAAAATGGCTGGGTACACAATTGGCAGTAGGAATCCGGAGCGGCATTTACAAGTGGCAAGACAGGTTCATCATTTTTGTTTGAACAGCCCCCTGACTTAGGTTTTCCTGCACCAGGCTCCGTGAGCTCGTGACTAGTAAAAGGTTCTTTGTTGGGGTGAGTAACACGAAGACAAGCGGCGCAGTAATTCCTGTTGCATGTGACGCAATGTTTCTTCGCCCGTTTCCGGTTTGTATTTCGACAGTTTTGACATTTTATCTCTATTTCCTCTTTGGTTCCTGTGGCAAGATTGGATAATGAAGTTACACTTTTATTCAATAACTCTAATGTTTTCGACAAATTAGAACTTGTTGAGGCATTCGAATTCTGCGTTCCTTTCTGACTCACTTGCGGTTTATTTGTTGATGCGGATGAACTTGGTCGTGGTGATGATTTGCCTTTTTTCTGTTCATTTTTATATCGTTCAATTATATTCTCCAGGGCAATGACACGCGGTAAACTCGATATCCCTCCACTGACGTAACAATTGTCTCTACAAACCGGACATCTGATAAAATTGAAATCAAAAAGGTGTTCAGCACACGGTGTTCGGCAGAGCACATGGGAACACGGCAGAATTATTGGATATGTGTAAAGTTCTAAACAAATCGGACATTGTAGATCGTTGTCGACGTCAACGTCCATGGTTACGGAGTTATTGAGTTGCTGGTTCAACTTCCGGTGTCTATGTGTCAATTTCGCACTTCCGGTTTGGCGATGCTCCTGAAATTACAAAAGAACAATTAATTTCGTTCAACATGAATCTGTTTTACAAGACTAGATACAAGATTGTACCAAATCCACCCTTCAGGTCACATCAGGTGAATGCAGTCTGGGCCTGCCAACACTCGCCACTCTTAGTCTAATTCTCAATTATGAAAGTAAAGCAATGTCTGATTGACTTCACCATTTAGTTTAGCCAATCAGATATTGTGTTACATGGAAATGTAGAAAATTCATGGGAATAAGACTAAGGATGCAATTTATGATGCTTTCCCAATCTTCCCTCTTTGATGACAGACTATTAGAGTGATAAATTAATTATCTGTGTATCTGTTTTAGATTCATGACTTAATTATAAACCATGTTTAAAGGAACCTATTTAGTTTTCATTCTGTGAATCAAAATTTCTTGTAAAATACCGGTAGATATAAGAAGATGAACCTTTCTTTACAATCGTATAATTTGTGCCATTACATTCAATAAAATGTGCAATTTAGGGCGTTAAACAACGGAGTGGTCATTTTGCAATCGGTATCTCCGTCTATTTTTATTACATCAGATATGACGTCATCATACGGGGTTGAATACGAATCTTCGCGATAGGGCATGTGACATTCCCACAAGTCTACGGGAAACTCCGGTGCCAAATCTAAAAATACCTAAAGATGCCACGTAACTCATTTAGGAAATTTATAACATTGATTTCATTTTTCTTGCTTTCTTCTTTGTTCTTCACAAATGTTTTGCCAATTATCGACTTACTTGATTCAGTAACATTTTTTTCTCAGTTTGGAGAGATTAAATAATAATAATAAAAATAATAATAATAAATTGATGACCAACATTTTCTCCTTTTCCCACATTGTTTTCCTACTCCTTCAAAGACAAATAACATTATTCAAGCCATATTCAAGCTGTTGTCTGCGTACACTTTCAATACGGGCCAGTCTAAAATTTTGTCGTCGGGTAAAAAAATGAACAAGAACTTCTGCTTTAGTCAGATTCAAACCGTGAGCTCATTTTATTGACATAAATGAAATACTGTCTAATACTTGAACTAATCAAAGCCTTACGTCATTTTTATTGACATGTATGTTTGGAGACGAGCGCATAAATTAGCCTGTTCAAATATTGAGCCGAAAGACTTTGTTTTGTTCATGTCTCGATTCCTGTCTTTTACGAATATGTTTTATGTCTTCGAGTTTAACCCTTATCTAGCTAAATATGAAAAAGAAAAAAAAAAAAAAAAAAAAAAAACAACTTTCCAGCTAATACTAAAACATCGAATCATGCTATTTCAAACTTTTTCGAAAAACTGGAGAATAATGTCTCTTTATCCGACAGTGTAGTTCTAAGATCAGACTGCACGTTCTATACTGTCCGCAAAAGGTCAGTGAGTCGCGATTAGCAGCCTAAGGGTTAATTTTGTTAATCCTTTACTTAAGTCCTACCTGACAGTCCCGCATTTTAACGACACTGGAGAAGAAAGCTTTGGCTAACGTGGTGGGAAAAGTGGAAAATGCTATTAGCCAGCATTTTCTCTTTTCCCTTTACTTTATCAAAAGCTACTCCTTTTAAAGGCTAGTTCCTTCATTTGTGTGAAATTTAAAATGTCGAAATGTCGTCTGCAAAATGATTTCAGTTTGGACTGACTGACTGACTGACTGACTCTCTCTCTCTCTCTCTCTCTTGCATGTGATTCGCTCATTTCTATCTCCTCTGCATAGAAATACGTTTTCGGGTCAAGAGAGTGCAGTCTGATCTTGAAACCACACCAGATGGCCAATATTTTGAGTTATGTTGTACTCTTCTCTTTCCCCCCCCCCCCCCCCCCCCCACAAAATAAAAACTTCCAAAAGTTTGATAAATTAGTCATTTTATTTACATAAATATCGTTTGTCCCTTTACCGAACGATACCGAGTTTTAATGACCTTGAGGAGGAAGCCTTTGAAAATATCGTGAGAAAAGGAGAAAATGCTGGTAACCAGCATTTTCTCCTTTTCCCACAATGTTTTCTGTCCTTTCAGAGACCAATTCCATCATTTGACTCACATTTGATTTGTCGTCTGCAAATGCTTTCAATTTGGGCTTGCCTAAAATTTTGTAGTTTGGTAAGGAGTTAAATGCAAATTTTGTCGCTTTCAGTTTGGGTAAAATTCTAAACATCGCCCTGCGAGGCATATTGTAGTGTACGTTCGTATTTATACGAGAATGGACTTCTCTGTTTGTTCCCACAGATTATTACAAAGCATATTTGTTTAGATGTTAAGAAAGCTTTTATAGAACCTCGAGGAGAATAATTAAAATACCGAATCTTAATTTAGATAAGAGAGCAAGATAAACAATGTGACCGAGAGAGAGAAAAGTGAGACAGTTTAAATCTATACACTTCTTTTTTAAAAAAACAAAAAACAAAATTCAAACTTAAATAATTGCCATACACTCTGTCCTACGAGGGCTTTTTGATGAAAAAAAAAACAACAAACTTTCGAAAACATGGTGGGAAGATCTTCATTTTTCAATAAACCAACACACAAAGTTTAGATAATGCCTCTAGCTTAGTTAAACCTTTACCACACAACCAAAGTATAACGACCCTAAGAAAGAAGCCTTTTGAAAACATTGTGCGGGAAGGAGAAAATGCTGGTAACCAGCATTTTCTCGTTACCAGCATTTTCTCCTTTTCCCACAATATTTTCTACTGGATCAAATTATCAAAGAGAAGTTCTATCATTTGAGTCACATTTCATTTGTCGTCTGCAAATGCTTTCAATTTGAGAATGTCTACATTTTTGTCGTTTGGTAAAGAGTTAACCCTTTCCCAAACGACAAATTTGGACTGGTCCAAATTGAAAGAGTTTGCAGACGACAATTTAAAATTTGATGAAAATGGCAGAAAGTTATCAAAAAGGGTAGAAAACACTGTGGGAAAAGGAGAAATTGCTCGTTACAAGCAATTTCTCCTTTTCCCACAGTGTTTTCAAAAGACTTGTACTGCAGACACGTGAAAACCAGGGCTTGTTTGGGAAAGGGTTAAACCTATAACCACACAAATACGACTTTTTGACTTCCGGCAGAAGACAGTGTCATTAAAATATTCTGGAAAAAGGAGCAGCTGCTTGCAAGAAGCCATTGCTCCTTTACCCACAACGTTTTCCATACAATTCAATTGTCTTTTCCTTTCTGTTAGATGTTTTAGCCACTTTTACTAGTCTTTCATCGACCTAGAATAGGTCTCTACTGTAACGGGTTATATCTGGCACTGTCTTAGGTTCGTAATACCCGAGATTTAGTTAGCTCACAGTTATTAGAAAAATTGATAATAAATGATAGATTTTTCATCTTCTCCTTCACGTAGACGCACTCAGTCGCCTATAAGCAATCATGCAGTCATTTAAATACATTGCAGAAATAGGTCGAAACGGTTAAAGAAGAAAATTCTATTCTCTATTCATCCTATTCTTCACGTCAACCATTTCAACTACAAAATCTTTGAAATGCGATCGAATTAGCTTACATGAACGGTTACTTTTGAGCTGTCATCAACTTTGGAATAAAATGGGGTGGGGGGAGAATATTACTTATAGCCTGGGGGGTGGTGGAAAAGTCTGATATCCTCTTAGTATCAGAGATTTTGTTGTGTTGAAGTTATTAGGGAAAAATAGTTTTATAGTTTATGAGCCTTATTCGAGCCTCCCACCCCTCTTTTTTTGTAACCAAGTATTTCTCAATCAAATTTCATTTGATTCCATTTTTTTTTTTTTGTAGATTAATATTCGAAATCTGAATTGTTCTAAATCTAAAGGTTGCGGTAACATGGATGAATCAATAACCTTCCCCCATCCTCTGTCTAAACCCATGAATAATTGATAGAAATGCACGCAGATATAGATTTTTAACGATTTCTTTTATTCTAATCAACACCGGTAATTTACATGGTCTTCACCGGATAACTGCCGGAAATGAATTAACAAGTCAGGTAATAAAATGCTCAAACCCTTTTCCTTACATTCCCCCCCCCCCCCCCCTCCCCCACGACAATGAAGAAGAATGTTTTGAAAACAATTTAGGAAAAGGAAAAAAATACTGTTGTCCAGTATTTCTTCCATTTCCCGCAAAGTTTTCTTCCCATTTCAAGGACAAATTCCATCTGTTGAGCCACATATGCTTTGCTTTCAAAGTGCTTTCAGTTTGGACAAGTATAAATTTTGTTGTCTGCTAACGAACTTAACAATGCTAGACAGATCAACCCGCGCTGCTCATGATGATGATGATGATAGCGATATATTTAGTATTGATTCAACTATTAACGAACAATCGTTTTAACACTTAAGCTGCTGAATAAATGAAACGCTAATTTCTACTCAAGACTAAAAGCCCAAACATTCAAAGTTGATTTCACCGGGAAGAAAATACCGTATCGGACAGTGTAGATCAAAGATCAGACTGCACGTTCTGTGCAGTCTGATCTTGATCTACATTGTCCGCAAAAAGTCAGTGGGTCGCGCTTAGCAGCTTACGGGTTATGAGGATTTTTATTTAAGTAAGGTCTTTCAGGAAAACTCACAACATAGGTTTTATCCTCCTTTTCCCTTCCATCTTACAGAGTCTAGAATTAATTAGACAATTGCAAATATTCCCCATATTTGATTTTTTAACCCTCGTGATACTTTCATTTTGTGTCGAAAAGGAAATGGAAATGAAAGGGGGGGGGGGGGGGGGGGGGGCTAGTTGAAGAAAAGTAATAGAGAAACCTGTATCCGTCACTCATTAGACATGTTTAATTTTTGTTTTAATTTGGTCATAATATCTCATTACCTAATTAACTCAATGATCATCGTCTTTTAAGAAAATAAATAAATAAATAAATAAATAAATAAAAGATTAATTCTAACCATGTATTTTCCTACCTTCAGTGCAAAAACTTAATCCAAAGTGGAATTCAGTGCACTCGCATAAATAAGAGAGCATTTCATATCTAACTTTTGCATAAATTTTCGAAATCCGTCTATGCCTCTCTGTTCCATATCATACCTTTGGCTTACTCGCGTTTGTATCACTGAATAAATTTAACTTTCAATGTGACATTATTCTGACCCTTTCATTATGAATGACAACTTTATTTGCTTTATGCGAACATTATAAATTCAAGATCAGACTGCACAGAACGTGCAGTCTGATTTTGGATCTATACTGTCCAGTATCGTACCTTATATTTTAACCAAAGCACTCGTAAAGTCGCAATATTTAGGGGGGGGGGTTCTACTGGTTGAAAATTTATATTTATTTAATGGCACGCTAAGGTTTAATCTTGAGACCGTGATACGCCTTTCCTTCTCGGTAAAGTCAAATAAACGGATAAAAAACATACGAGAAGTATGCGTTAACCCTTTCATTATCAATGGCTTTTGCAGACGCCGTAGATCAAGATCAGACTGCACAAAACGTCATTTAAAGCCGGGATTGTGTAGTAGAAAGTGTATCTAGGCATATGAAAACTGACTACTATTCATGATAAAAAAAAAAATTAAAACCAAATATGATAAAACAGTTTTCATTTTTCAGTTACGCGGTGAACATTGCGGAAAATTAGCAATTGCCTGTCAAAAGCTTGATTTTCCATTAGGTCTTCAAATACTTTCTACCCAAAAGGCCCGTGTGAAAAAAGGGGTTGTCGTTGTGAGGTTATGGGTTAATCTGTCTCCCCACATCCAAACATTTACATGTGAATGGAGCATATCTAAAAGTTTGAACGCTGTATTGAAATTCCTTAACTTTTATCTTGCGAAATCAGTTAAATAAAACTTTCAAGGCGGTAGTAGAAATCCACTGAATATTGCTATTTCAAACTTATTTTTTGGAGAACAATATTTCCTTATCGGACAGTGAAGATCAAAGATCAGACTGCACGTTCTGTGCAGTCTGATCTTGGTCTACACTGTCCGCAAAAAGGTGTGTCGCGCCTAGCAGCTTGAGGGTTAAACCTTTTCCTTGTCGAAAACAGACGGCATGGATCAAGATCAGACTGCAGAGAACATGTTGAGCCTGCACGATGAGAATCTCTTTGAGTATCAATGGATTGTAGTTTCAGAAGTCGAAAGAGGTCCAGTTTGAAAATTTGGCGCTGTAAAGGGTTAATCCTTTAGCCTGAATGCATCTGAGTGTCGTAGACGAAGATCTCTTTGCACGTCCATGCTGTCTGATCTTGATCTCTTCTTTTCGATACTGATTGGATATTTATTTAAGCTTATCCTCTACCCATTTAGAACAATAAAGAGTATTTCAAAACAGTACGTATAAAGCATTTAAACTCTACTCGTATGCAGTTTTTAAAACGATCCTTATTAGCAGACCTCCACAAACGACGAAAAAAGTATAGTACATTTTAAACATGGTGACTGATAAAAGAAAACGTGAGCATTTGAAACGATTTCTCCATTTGCCAAAGGGTACCCTGGCTATAAAAGATTTTCAACTCCATGTAGCAAATGATCTGAAATGGTTAAGAGTGGCCGTTACTTATTTACATATTTATTCGCTGATTTGTTGAAAGGCTCTCAAAGATTAGTTAATAAGGCATAAAAGGGCCTTATCTGGATCCGTTAGTAAAAACTTGCCATCCATATATTTGAAAACACTCAGTGCCGCGTTATTCACTTGAAACCTGTCACAACTTGCTTGGCTTTGATCATTCCGCTCGATTTTCATTTATTCATCAAGCCCGCCGGCCAGTCGGTCAGTCGGTCGGTTAGGCAGTCACTCAGCCGGCCAGTCGGTCGGTCGGTCGGTCAGTTCACTCATATTAACCCTTAGGCTGCTAAGTGCGACTCAGTGCAGTGACCTTTGACTGACACAGAACGTGCAGTCTGATCTTGGATCTACACTGTCCGATAGGGAGATATTTCATCCCCAAAATTTGCTTTTGAAATGGCAACATTTGCGCTTCTACTATGAGCTTGATAGCATCATTTCAATTATTTAGCATGTTGAGGGTTAAATATTTTTTGATACATAGCCAGTAAACGAGCAACAATATCGATTTGAATTGTCATGCTCAAGACTGGTTCGAAACCGGGGACCGTATTCGCAAACCACTCTAACTACAATATGGTGGCCCTAAGTTCGAAGACTTGTCACGGGATTGGCTGGGACAGAGCGTCTCAGCCAATCAGATAGCCAGTCTGGAAATTCATAATGAAATAAATATAATTGATTAAAATGGCTTTTGGCTACAGGAACCCTTAGCATGTATGAAAGACCAGCGGTATCTCCGCACTGCTGTCTCTCAAGCAGATCTACACAACGTACATGAGAAAATATAGATGGACCATGCTCAGTCCGCGCAGGCTGACCTGAGCCGAAACTTTTTGCTAAAGGACCGCTCTTCCTCGAAAATCAGTCAATCGTTAGACAAAATGGATTTTATGGATCCATAATTATAGGATGACTTTTTCGGTATAATGCATTACGGAGATGCATTAAGCCCCCTTTTGATAGAACGTGGCACAGATAAAAGTTTGTAACTTGTGAAAGTTTTTGTATATAAAGTACTTGACAGCTTTTATAGAAATGTACTACATTGTAAACTGTGAAAAACTGAATCCAATACTTTTCTCCATAGACTGGTATCAGCCCTTTAACTCTTTACCAAACGACAAAATTTTAGACTGGTTGAAATTGAAAACGCTTGCAGACGACAAGATAAATGCGACTTTAAAACTGAAATTTGTTTTGGGAAGGGTAGAAAACATTGTGGGAAAAGGAGAAAATGCTGGTTACCAGCATTTTCTCCTTTTCCCATGATGTTTTCAAAAGGCTCCTTTCTCAGGGTCGTTAAAAGTCGGGATTGTGTGGTAAAGGGTTAAGTAGAGCATTTCATTTAAAAAAAATCATAAAATAAAATTGCAAATCAAATACACTTTGACTTATATAATGATCTCAATATCTGTATTTTAGATAAAGGGCAAATAACAACATTTTTCTGTCAGTTTACTTTAATTGTGTGCCTTAGAATGACTTAAATCCAGGGCCTGAATGCCGGGCTAGCCCCTCCATTGCATTGCCTTTGTTTATACAAGAAAAAAACCAGTAGCCTCGTAAGAGATTTGGGAACATTTCTGAGTACCCATACGGAAACAACTTGGAAAGCAATAATAGTTGCACTGGCTGCATCGAATCGTCTGAAATGTTTTAGGGAAAGAAGTGCATCTAAACTAAACAAAATCTCTCTCTCTCTCTCTCTCTCTCTCTCTCTCTCTAATGAAAGATTTTGACAAAATGTAAAAATCTTGAAGGTCTTGAAAATCACGCACCACGGTGACTAGGGCCCTATGTCAAAACGGGTTCTTTCATTTTGCATTTTCTCTATAAACCTGCACAACGTTGAAGATCCAGACCTGCGTCTGATCCGAGTTAATAGTGTACTGTAAAAATGTATTAGCAAAAGAGAGAGAAGATTCTATGATAAGTGTATATATCAAGTCTTAAAGGATTTCAAACAAATTTTCATTTTTAGGCTGACGTGGGGTAATTTCAACTTGTTATATCATTTTCCTTCAAAACAAAAACTTTTAGATATCCTTGCCATGAAATACAAAATGAATGAGCCATGCTCTGTGAATAGGGGACCTAATGCATCTGCGAAAAGTATCGACTCAGGTCAGCCTGCGCGGACTGCGCAGGCTGACCTGAGTCGATACTTTTCGCTATTAGTCAATTTTCTGTATGTCAAAGGGCCATTCTAGCTTACGAAACAGTCGGTTGTTAGACATAATGAATTTTATGGATCTCAAATTATGTGATGTCTTGCTCCATAAGGTGCATGCCGGAGATGCATTAAGCCCCCTTTTGCCAGAACAAGGCTCAAATCTAAGAGTCTCTAAAGTTTACCTGTTGAATTCGAGAGAACAAATTGCCGCAATAAAAAGGTGAAGTGTTTACCAAATTAATCCTTAATCCTTATCTACAGTGTACGATAAAATGAAATGGACATATAGGTATGTCAATAAATAAGGTCCTAAATGACGCGAAAGCAATGCTTTCTCGACAAGAAATTTAAGAAAAAGCGGACAGTGTAGCTCCAAGATCAGACTGCACGTTCTGTGCAGCCTGATCATGATCTAAACGGTCCTAAAAAGCAATTTCATTTGTGATATAGACTCGATGGGTTAACAGCTCTTACAAATCATTTCAAGTACAATAAACGTATAACAGATAGCATTAACAAATCCTCGGATAAATTTTGCACCCAATCCTTCTTTAATTTTAGGCTCACGTTTGAGACACTCTTGGAATCTTGAACGCAATGTTTATTATTCGAATCCCGTATTGAGCACAGTCAATGTTGGATAGTTGTCTAGCCGCTGCTTTCATTCAGTCTCCGGGTAGATTGATTGAATTTGCGTTTATTTATCGTCCCCACCGCTTGCCCATATGGGTGACGCCCCCTGAAGACTGTTAGATTTGTTACAGGGGATAGTGCAAGATACAGGACGAAACCCATTCTAAGTTACGCCTGGTGTATAGCACCTTCACACGGGACCTCGTTTTAACGTCTGATCCGAAAGACTATTAGTATTTTTAGATGGCCATCCGTGGGGCTAGAACCCACACCCTAAAGTGACCCAAGACTTGATGTTTACAAGTCTACAGTGGAAAAGCAATAATAATAAATTCGAAAACAGTAGAATGTATTCGTTGTGTGGAGGAATAATTAAAAACTCATGCCTACCTTATGTAATCCACGGCACAAATCCAGGTAATAGTGTGACATAATGTTTCGTATATAATACTGCAGCACAAAGAATCCCCTATTATAAATTACACAGTATAATACATAGAAAGACGCTTAAATTCGATCTGGTGTTAGAAATGCAATTTACAAATTGTATTCTGACTTTTTTCAGGAATATAGCGAAAGACCAGCGAATGGAAAAGATACTAATTTTGACCATTGCTCCCATCTCTGTCGATGTTACTGTCCAGCGCCATACCGGTATACAAAACTTTAAGGCTTCATACCACCCACAAGATGTTCTGTGATAAAAACCAACATACCGGTATATATTATAATATTAATCTCAAGTAAATAAGAAAGTGCTTCTCATTTCTTTTGGCTCATTAACTTTTCAAAATATGTCCATATGAGTGCCTACGGTAAGGCATTAGAATAAATTAGTGTTCACTTCTGCATAGTATCCTCGACATGTCACAAAGCAATAAAGGCCCGTGTACTTTATTTCCTGTCAGTCACAGATATCTTTTGTGAATATCCCCCGTTTAACACCGTATCCACACGTGGAAATATGGCAAAACTGGGTGCTGGGTTCCCAAGAAAATCAAACAATGTGCAAAAAAAAATCGGGGAAAAAAACTGTTCACTGCTTCATGGTATCCTTTATTACGTCATGCAACAGACTCGAAATCAAGAATAATTTCTTTCCACAGATATTTGTAACAGTAGCCTTACATGTAGGGCCATTGGAACACATACTTATAACACATAATATATGTCTACGTGAAAAAAAAATAGAAACAAAAAATGAAATATGGGGTCAATAGCTGTTCACTACTACATAGTATCCATGACATGTCTTGCCACAAACAGGAATTCATGTATTAAATTATGTCAATCACGGATATTTATAACACAATATCCTGCGCTTGTCTCCGTATCTGAGGCCATGGAATTCAAATAAATCGTTAATCCCGTTCTTATATAGTAAACCCTTTGTTTAATACAGTCGTCGGATTAAATTTCAGATTCAGTCACCTGCAAAAATGAATGTTAGAGAAAGGTTTTTGGGAAAAAAAAGCCAGTAACCATTGCTTGTAAAAAGAAATTGGTTCTTTTTCCTCAAATATTATCTGCAGCTGTTTATTTTCCAGGTTTTTCTAGAACACTGTAATTGGCATTTCAATACCTGCAAAGCGTAGAGAATAGGAAAATACAGTTCACTATGTCTCTCAGGTGAACCGGTTATAACCTTTGTGTTTTCCCTTGTGCAAGTCGTAATTCTAATTATCCCAGTACAGAGCAGGCCTTTTTAATTTTACTAACTAGGGAAGTGCTTAAGTGATAAAGATATTTGAAGGGCAGTAAAATATAGAACAAGCAATTGCTGCGTTTTTGTTCAAGTTCAATGGACGATACCGTTGTAATTGTTTATATCTAAGGTCGAAAAAGCAATTTTTAAGTATAGAATAATTCATTTTTTTAAAGCCCTTTGAAAGACAGCGTTTGTTTTATGGTCTGTTCATTATGGTCCGTTACCTCAAACCACCCCCTCTGGAGATGTCTTCTTTCGTAGTCATTTTTTGACACAAAATTCTCGAAAACCCACAGCTGATTGATTATTTGATTGATAGATGGATGGATGTTTAACGTCGTTACAACATTATTTCAGTTATATTACGGCGGCCAGCGCACCTATCCATGCTTTCCGGGAGTTTCTTTTACCAGTACTCTGCACAATATTCTTTCCAAGCCACTGGCTGCTTTCCCACATAATCGTCGTCGAAGCAATGGTCAGCGGTGAAAGAGGAATAAATCCTGACGCACTGACTCATCAATCCTCGGAAAGAAATTGGCCGAGCCGGGGATCGAACCAGCGACTCCCTGTTCTCAAGTCCCGTATACAACCCACTGATCTATCAGGGCTCGGCACCCTGATTCGAAGGGGCGTCTAAGGCCACCTTGCATAAAAAAAACAGGGTTATCCAGTAAATATACTGAAATATTCATGTACTTGAAAATACATAAATTATTCCTAATTTTACGATAGGAAGAATAAAGGGTAGGAAAATTTAAATAAACTCTCTTATGTTGATTTGACAAATGTCAGTTTCAGTTCTTATTCACTACGTAACTTGATCATGACAGTCAATTTAAAATGATTTGTTCCTAAAGGTACCTGAATAGGGAAAAGGGTTGAACTATTGCCAGTGAGAGAGGGATGAAGACAAACAGATGGACGGACGGAGAGAGAGGAAGAGAGAGAGAATACTGTACAATGATACATTACGCTATTGTGTACAGATTTGATAGAAATAAATGACAAGTTAATGAAGTGATTTCCTGTACAGGAAATTGGGTATTGAAAATAATTCTAGATGGTAAAATAGTTCTAGATGGTAAAATAGTACGATGGCACTGAACAAATGAAAAAACCCTGTTTTCCGCGTTAACACAGTAGCACACTGCAAAGGCAGGGTCAATGATTTTCGAGATCCGGGGCCATTTACACCACGCATACTAAATTGCATTCTGAGTCATAGGGAGTTAAAGGGACGTATTCACAAACCATTCTTTCTTGCATTGTAAGTCCTAGTAAAGATTAAAAAATTAACGCAATATCTGATTGGCTAAAATAAATGGTTTAGCCAATCAAATTTGGTTTAGCCAATCAGAAATTGCATTACTTTCAAAATAAGGAAATTCTTAAGTCCTGATGATAAAATCTAATTGCAACTGCCATTAATTAACTGCTTCTACCATCTCGATAAGGCGTCAAACTTTTTCCTTTTATTTCATCAAATGCGAGTGTAAATACTCTCCATTGATTGATGAATTAGGGAACATAACCGTTTTAACCCTTTACCACACAATCCCGACTTTTAACGACCCTGAGAAAGGAGCCTTTTGAAAACATTGTGGAAAAAGGAGGAAATGCTGGTAACCAGCATTTTCTCCTTTTCCCACAATGTTTTCTGCCCCTCCCAAAACAAATTTCAATTTTTAAGTCACATTCATTTTGTGGTCTGCAAATGCTTCCAGTTTGGACAAGTCTAAAATTTTGTCGTTTGGTAAAGAGTTAATCCACCTGGATCAAAGGTAATGGAAATATAAAAGGTAAACAGGATTTACATACATTAGTGAAAGAAAGCATGTTAAACCCAGTCTTTAGAGAAAAATCCAGAAATTGAATGATAAAAGATTGAAAATTCGAAATTAATTTTTCTTCAGTCACAAAAAGCGAAATTCGGCTGTGTTTGAGGTGGTAAGCTAATCCATATGATTCCGTCCGGATTTACAAGAAAAAAAAATCCCTTACTAAGCGGAGTCCGGTAGCTCAGTCGGTAACATACAGGGCTTGAAACCGGGGGAGGGGGAGTCGAAGGTTCGATTCCTCAGCTCGGCTGATTTCTTTCCGAGGATTGGTGCTAGTCATTGGGACAGGCTTCAGTCCTCTCTCACGGTTGCTAATTATTTCGATGATGGCTCTGTGGGAAAGCAGCAAGCGGCTTGGGAAGAATATTGCGTGAAGTACTCACGGGTAAAGAGAAATTCCAGGAAAGCATGGATAGGTGCACTGGCCACAATGCCATGATATGACTGAAACTTTGTTGAAAACGGCATTAATCACCATACAGACAGACTCTTACATCTGACTGGTTGACAAATAGAATATCGACGCGGCGGTCTTGCCATTTACCGACCAGTCTTGTGTTATAAAAGCCGTGATGAACAAGGCTTTTGAAAACGTTGTAGAAAAGAGGTAACCAGCACTTTCTCCTTTTTCCACAATGTTTTGTACCCTTTAAAAGATAGAAAATCATCTTTTGAACTAGATTTGATTTGTTGTCTGCGAATGCTTTCAATGTGGTCGAGTCTACAATCTTGTTGTTAGGTAAAGGCTTAACCCTTTACCAGACGACATTCTTTCAGATTATCCAAAGTGAACGCATTTGCAGACGACAAATTAAACGGGGTACAAATTGTTGAAGTTTTCTTTGAACGGTTTGGAAAAAAATTGGGAAATGGAGGAAATGCTGTTCGAAAGCATTTTCTCCTTTTCCCACAATCTTTTCCAACTTCTTCACCTTCAGGATCGTTAACGCTCGAGATTGTGTGGTAAAGTGTCAGCTCATTCGTAATACGATCCCCAGACAAAGAAGATAGGATCGAGTGCGGCTTACAATGTCACAGACCGTGTAATATTTGGACATCTGTCAAAAAATTGAGTTAATTAAGAAAATTAATAAACGATTAGCCATAAAGATTAAGTACCAGATTATGTGAGACCCGCTATGTCATCAATTTTTGTAAAAAACGTCAGTGCGACCGACCCGGGTCCGTATTCACCAACCATTCTTTAGAATATTTCATGTTTTATTCTACATTAAGAAAGTAACACAGCTTCTGATTGGCTGAAACATTTGGTTTAGCCAAAGTAGATTATAAAAGGCGGTTTCACTGAACAAATCCGTATAACCTATTTTGTCCGATATTCCGCCTCACAAAATCACACGTCCCAAAAAATATTTTAACCATAACAAACCAGCAAACCAATCAACCCACACAAAAATCAACCCACTTATGCAATCCCACCACCCTTAACCAACAAACCAACGCTTAAGCATATGGCTAGCCCTTATATAATAAAACAATATAACAATAAACTAATAATAACAATTTTATGTAACATTAAGCATGCTCATAAAATTAAAAACAAAATGGGATTAACATATCAATCTGATTAAGGTTAGCAAACAAATAGCATAACCTTTTTTATAAACATTTTTTACTTAAATCAAAATTAAAAAAAATTAAAAAAAAAAATTTAAGAAAAATTAAAAAAAAAAATTAAAAAAAAAAAAAAATAATAATAATTTAAAAAAATTTAAAATTGAAATTTTGTTTGTTAAGTTGCATAAATAATATAAACATGTGTAAACAAAAAAATACTGATATTGAAGAAAATAAAGATCCATGGTTAACTGCTGAAATGCTTGGCATAAATCCAGAAGAAGAAATTGATGAGGCTAGTGCTCAAATGATAGCACAATATGAACAAATGGAGGACCTTAGTGATTTAACTGAGGAAGAAATTGCTCCTATAGTTGATGCACACTATTATGAGTTTTGTAACAGCGTAGAAAAGTTTAGGTCTTATGAAGAAGAACATCCGCATAAAATAATAGATGAAGTTTGTAGAGAAGTTTATAATAAACTAAATAATGCTGTCACGGATGAAGAGATGATGATAATAACAATGGAGGCTGAGGATTATATAATAAATTTTTATAACATAACATTATAATTTTAAAATTAAAAAAAATTTAAATTATTTCGAAAAATTTTTATTTTTATTTGTTGTGTTGTAACAAATAAAAATTTTTTAATATGTATTTTTTGGTCTTACACCTTGTTGCTCATATTTTATTTTTTCTTCTTCAGTTAATTTTTTAATTCTATAATGCCCCCAAGCTAAAGTATCATTACTACCATCCTTTAATATATATCTTTTATCATCAGCATAACTTAATGCTTTTTTGTTTACTACTTCAGTGTGCATTTCATGTTTTCTACTTCTTAACACAGGCATGGTTCTATAACAGTCTTCTTCTGTATCCAAACAATTTTTATAATTTTCTAATTTTATTTTGTTTTCAACAACAGACTTTTTAACCCCCTTACATCTTTTACCTTCATCAACACCTCCCCATTGTAATTTTCCATTTTTATCTAAAATTGGTTTTGGTTTTGGATTTTTATCAGTTTTTTCTTCTCTTATTATAGAAAATGTTTCATAAGCATATGTTTTTGCACCCAAACCAGCCATCTCAATCATAATATCACCATTTAATTCATCTTTAAACATACCTAATACCTTTTTATTTTTTCCACTATACAAATCATGCTCTTTATCATAACCACTCATATCATACATTGTATCAGCGTCTTTTTTCATATCCTCATAAAAATCTTCAGTTTCTATTTCAAGAATAAAACTATCAGTATCAGTGTAGCACATCCGGACATGGTCGTCATACTTTGCTTTAAAGTAATTATAATAAGTTTCATACATATGTATTTTACTAATATCTAATATGCTCATACCTAAATAAACTGGTTTGTTATATATTATATTTGTTTTCTTCATATGAACAGCAACTAAATTTTCATCAAATATTGTTGTATGGTGATAGTTTGGTTTAGCAACAAGCTTTTTATAACGATAGCTAACCGTATCATTAACTAATTGAATATCAACCCTATTTCTTAAGTTTTCCATGGTCTTACCAAAAAGACTATTCATCATTAATTTAAAAAAATCTTTTTCAAAATCATTTTTTGCATCTTTTCTTAAATCAACATTTTTATCAATATAATCTTTAATACAATATGTTTCTTCAAACATGATGCCACGATGTATCTTTTTAATTTTCAATCCTAATTCCAAATATTTTTTTAATGTTTCATGATGTATAACATAATTTTTTTTATCGTTTAAGTTAGGAATTAATTTTTCCACTTTTTCCATTTTTAACTGTTCAGGAGCAAGAGGAAAATCACTATGTAAATCATGCAACTTTTCAGGATAATCTAAATCAACCTCTAAAAAGCATGGTATTTTTTTCCATTCTTTTAAATCATCTTCATCCATCCATCTAAAACAACTAGTAGGTAGCAGTTTGCTCATTGCCCAAGGATAAAGACTGTTTGCATCTATATATATTAAATATTTTGATGGTTTAGTTTTATCATACTTTTTTTTCATATATTTATTGTTAGCTTTTGCAAGTCTTTTGCTACACATAGATATCCCACCACGTATTCCTTTTTCAATCATTAAAAGCATATCAGGGTCTGTTAAAAGCTCAAATTTTGATTTTGTTGTTTTAAGCATAGCATCTAATGCTAATCCTGGAATGGTATAATACCAACAAGGGTCCAATTCATAATGTTTAAGACAAAGATCTCTAAAGTTTTCAATTATATCAGCTAAAAGTAAAACATCTATTTCATTGTAAAGCTCTAAATATTCTTTAAACGTTTTCATATTAAAAGTTTTCCAAACATTTTTTGCATGCTCATAATCTTTATCTTTAATATGTTTATCATTTAAGCTTGAATAAAATTTTTCTTTAGGTGGTAATTGTGTTTTTTCTAATTTTTCAAAAGTATCTAACCATTCATATGGAAAAAATCCTTTTTTTCTTAACAGTGATAAATGTTTTTTAGGATGAAATTTTAATAAAATTTTTATCTGTTCATCACTTAAATTTTTTGAAAGCTCATCTAAACTACTATTCAAAAACTTAAGACTATCTAAAAACCTTAACTTATGTATTTTATTATTTCCAACCTTAATAAATTTACTAAAGCTAATATATTTTTCTTCATTGTTTGGTATGCAATCAGTTTTTCCTTCAGTTTTACCAAGATTTTTTATAAAAATATGGCTATCATAACCACTTAAATTATGAAAGAAAACAGGTGTAAAGTCAGGAATTTTTGCTTTAAGATTACACTCAGTATGTGCTGCACCACGATACTTACCTGTAAAATGACAATGGTCTTTTACTTTATAATTTTTTTTTGTAAATTTACCATTACATATCCAGCATTTTTTTTCATCCTCATATTTTTTTTCTTCATCTTTAGTTATCTTAATTGGTACCGGTTTTTTATAATATTTTTCATATGTTTCTTTAATATCTTCAGTTATTATATTTATAAAAACCTCTTCAGCATTTTTACCAGTATATTCTCTTTTTATAGGTTGACAAACTTCATCATCAAAACATTTAATGACATATTTAAAGCTACAGGGAATATGCTTTTGAGTTTTTATAGTATAGCTATTCTCTTCACTTGGCTGGCATGTATGTATAGGAGCTAACACACATTCAAAATCAGCATATACAACAAAAGGAACCTTAATTTTTCTATGATGATTCATAAATTCTAATACCTCTCCAGGTTTAGGCATATCTAAGGTAACCGGAGCATGCTTATCACAATATTTTTTATGCTTTATTAAAAGGTCTTCTCTTCCAAATGCATTTAAACATCTTTTACAAAAATACTTTTTACGGTGGTTATTTGATATTTGACTTGACATTAAGCGGCTAAAAGTTTTTATTAACACATAATGACAATTTTCTTCATTTGTTAAGTAAAGTAAATCAACATGATTACTTTTTTCTTCATTAGTAATTCTTAATGGATAAAATTTATTGGTTTCATTTTCATAACTATATTCATAACTATAAACATTAATGCTAATGTTAGGATTTTGTTTTTCAAATTTACTAATATCATTCAATGAAACAGGATAATTAATTCCCTCCATATTCAAAGTATTAATTTTTTATTCTAAATCTTTATACCTTTCATTATCATCATTTTTTAAATTTAATGCTCTTAAAACACACCATTTAAAGCATTTATCATCTTTATTTTTAATATTTATACATGCATGTTTATCTTCTATCCATTTTGGAAGAGGTATAAATGATGAAGCTCTTAAGGGATTATAAATAGCTGTATGTAAATCTAAATCAACCACACTATGAAAAGAATAACCACTACCTTTTCTTAAAAAGTTTTCATATTTTTCTAAAATTTCAGAAACCATTCTTTGATACATCTCATCTACATCGGTTCCATTTAAGTTAATTAAATTTTCACCTGATTGAAAATATGCTTCTACTGGATGTTCAATATCATCAAATCTATACATTAAACATTTAAGTATCATCTTTACTTTAACTCTACGATTATTTCTTAAGATATTTGTTATAGCTTGTTTGCTATCCTCTAAAAAATCAGCAGGAGAATCAACGGGAAACCCTTCTATCCTATATTGTCTTGCCCAACCCCTTAATGAAGAATTGCTTTGTATTGCATTAATATCTTCTGGTCTTATCCTTGGTAATGTTTCCTCTATATTTCTTTCAACTTCATCTATTACATGTGGAATTTGCTCTGGTTCAACATTACCGGTTACCCAATTAGTAAAATTTCTTACTCTTCTTCTGACACTCTGAGGAATTACCGCTGAGGCAACCCTTTGAGCACCACTATATAAATTAGATGCTAGCCATTGACTACCATCTGTTAATCTATTCATAAATCTTCTTGAAAAAGAATTCATGGACATAATTTTTAAAACAAATAATTTTGTTTAACTCAAATTTTTTTAATTTATTATTTTTTGAAAATAATAAATTATTGAATATCAATTTTATATTTACCATTCCATACTCTACCATTCCAATTTTCAACCGTTTGAGGACATCTATCTATAAACTTACTAGCCTTGTAAATTGATGGAAATGTTGTTTCTTCTTCAGTCTCAACATTTTTTAATGTAACTTTTTTAGGATTTTTAGCAATATCCTTTAATCTATCACAATTAGGTTCTTTCTTAAGTGGTATTGCTTCTTCAGGATACAATCCATGCTCTTTTAAAACATCAATATATTTTTTCTTGTTCCAATATGAATAAAACTTAATATTGTTATCTGTTAATATCTTTTTAAAATCAGCAATCTTTTTCATTTTTTTTTATTTAAGTAAAAAATTACTTAATAAACTACACTCATTTTATTTCCATCACTCTGGAAGTTAATTAACCTATCACTAAGTAAAACTGCATATGCTTCAGTATTTGCTGGAACAGGTACACCGAATGTTGCTTTAACATGAATATCAGTAACAGAATACTTAAGCCTTTCACTTTGTTTAGATAAATCAAACACAAACAAAGGAAAAATAAATTTAAATTCATAAGGATTAATATTAGGGTTTGATACTAATTCATCCATGTTAAAAATTTTTTTTCTAAAAGAGGAAGCCTCACCATATATTCTTCCAATTTTATTAGTTGTAAAATTTATATCATGTTCATAGTTTGGATATTTATTTGAACCTAACATTACATAAATATTTCTAACATCTATATTATCAAATAAAGCTGGGTTTGTTAATTGATTATTACTTTTTCCAGTTTGAAAACCAACAATTAAAAAACGCGGTACCTCAGGAGACGATTTAGATGATAACCTCCAAGTAAAACCTATTGCTTGTGGAACCGCAATACTGTCGCTTTGTATCATTCTATAACCAACTGGGAATTTTTCTTTCTTCTCAATAGATTTAAAAAGTTCCAACTCGTTTCCATCTTCCGGTGTTATATGTGGCATAAACCAAGATACTTTACTTAATACAACCCTACCAGGTTCATGTCTTTGATTTCCACCCACTGCTGCTTCAGCAAGTCTATAAATTGCATCATTATCATTGTTTCTTGTTAAGGTTAGTGTTTGTTTCATACCATATAAAACTTTGTTGTAATCTTCACAAAAACCAAATATATGCTTTAAGGGTACCTTAAAACTAAATTTTCCAGTAGGTAGTGAACTAAAAATATAATTCCTTCTTATATTAAAACCATCATTATTTATAGCCCCGGTTGTATCCTTATACCATAGTTGGTTTAATCCTTGTGATTTAGAAAAATCATCGGGATATTTTAACAGTCCAAGCATTGTTGTAGTTTGACCAGGATAATTAATACTTTCTATCTCTTGCCCACTGAGCTGATATCTAATATTTTTAAACAGAAACATCAGCCCATTGTTTATTAAGCTAACAATATCTTCATCATGACGAACATTACCATCCATATTATAACCAGGATTAGCAAGAACAAGAGATTCTTTTAGCAATCTTCCTTCAAATAGTAAATAAGATTCAGATGGATGATAAAAAATATCTTGTGTTTCAATATCAATCCTAATATTTCCTCCTGAATTGTTTAGATTGGTTCCTGTAATAGGTAGATATTCATAATATTCATATTCATCAATACTATCATCTTTTAAAATTGGTGCTTTAATGTTTAAAATATCCATTTTTATTATACACAATTATAATTTTTAAGTTAAAATTATAATTGAGTTTTGTTTTCAGTGTTCAAACCATAGTTGAGGGAATGATTTGTTTTCATCATTAACATAAACACCCTTAAGTTTAATATTTTTAAGTTTTTCAGCAGAAAACTTTTTTCTCATTTTAGGATAAATTCTATTTCCGTAAAGAATGGTTACCTTAGGTATATCATTTTCTTCTAAATATTGATTTACATCTTCTTCAAATTCCTTAATGATATCAGCTTTTTCAGGTGATAATTTTAAAACAACCTTTTTATAATCATAACTTGTATTGGTAGTCTCTAAAACTTCACAATCTTCATTTATCTTAAAGTTAGCAAAAAGGATACCAACCCTTTTTGTATTGTATTTTTCATATTTTGTTAGATTAAATTTAAGATTTGGCATTATTTTTTTTATTTAATGCAATAATTTGCTTAACTTAAATTTATTATTTTCATAATACTTTAACTCCGGAACCCTTACTATTTAATTTCTTAACTAAATCTTGTATAGCAATGGCACCACCATCCATTAACTTGCTAATATCTTGCATTGCAGGTTGAGTTGTTGTAGTAGGCTTTTGAGTATATTTTTCTAAAATCTTTTTAGATTTTGGTGTTAAAGCCTTTTCAACTAACTTTTTACCTGCATCAACCGCGGCACTCTTTCCAACCTCTAACGCTTTCTTTGCTCCTTCCTTAGCAACACTCTTACCAACATCAACTGCTGAAGATGCAATTTGTTTTGCTGCACTGCTTGTAAAAAGTCTTGTAAAAAAATTAGCTAAGGTATCAAATATCCCTGCTCCACCATAAACATAATTTCTTTTAAATCCTCTCTTTTGTGAGATAATCATTTTACATTATAGTCATTAATTTTTTATAATGCTTCGAATTTAATACACGTTGCCTTTTTAATTCATCACAAATACTTACAAACTCATTTCTTACACCTGTATTACCAGCTTCTTTACTTGCCATTAAGAGGTCTAATCTTTCTAATAGTGCGTTAGGGTTAGATGGGATAATGGTAATTCCTTCACCACTAATGGGTCTATCAAGCCAAAAATTTTTTAGAATTTTTTTCCATTTGAATGCTTTACTGCTTTTTGGTAAATGACTATCTTTGTCATGATTTCGATGAAGGGTGCCAGATTTTAACATTATCTCCTTGTAATTATCAAAATCATCGTCATCATATTTATCTTTATCCGGTCTTTTTGCTATAATTAACTCCCACAGACCAGGCGTGCCTTTATAGATTTTATTTGCAAATAAAATATCATCTTCTAAAATTTCAACTTCCTCATTGCCAATATAAAATTTACATTTTTTGTCATATAACCCATACGTTGTATCAGCTTCATCCTTATTGGTAAATCTTTTTAGTTGTGCTGTTGCAAGTGGTCCAATAAGTAATAATAGGTCTCCTTCTCCTTTTTCAATAGCTTCCTTATACCAAAAAATTTCTTCTATATCTTCATCACTTAATCCCGGTTTTTCATAAGCTTTTATAGAAGGAAAGGCTGGAAATGTAATAGCATTAGGTAAGTCTTTGATACCCTCTTTAATAGGTTTAAGTTCTTCTGTAATTTTCGTTGCTGCTTCCTTTTGTGTTTCTACAATAGGTTTAAAAAACATTGAAAGGTCTGTTTGTAATTCAAGTTCACCTATTTTCTCTGCAAGCTGACTATCACGAATTCTTTTCTTTGTTGCAAGATATTCTTTTACTATTTGTTCCCTTTTCATAGGGTCTTTTATCTTTAAAAACGACATATTTTTTTTAAGTAAAAAATTTTTTTATCTTATTTTTTTAATCAGTATTACCTATCTCACAAGCACAAGAACATTTAAACTTACGTGGTTTTAGTTTTAGTCTTAATGGGTTCCATTGTTTCTTTCTACTAGCCTCCTGAATTCCTCCCGTGCTTCCTGTTTCCCCTTCTCGATTAAACTTTCTTGTTCCTCTAGCTTGCTTTTTTTCCTTGACTTACTCCTGATTTCTTCCTTCATTGTTTTATATTTTTCTAATTCCCCCAAAATAAGGCTAAATTCTGAATGTTCTACTTTGTTGTCACTGATAGCTTTTGTTATATGTGTAAATAGTGTATTTAACTTTGCATCAGCTAACATTTTAATTTGAAGGTGTTTTTCAGATTTTGTTCTGGTTCTTCTAACCACAAATTTACTAACAATTGCAGCAAGTCCAACAGCTAAGGCACAACCTTCTAAAGCTATTGTTGCTGGAATTGCTACAATGGTACTTAAAAGTGCTATTCCACCTGCTCCGGCACCTAGTGCTAAGGTGGTTAGTCCTGTTTCAACGTTATCAACTGATTTACTAATCTTCAAATACTTTTTACATAACTGCTCTCTAACCTTAACTTCATTTTCAAGAAATGTTTGAATTTCTGATATTTTTTGTAGTCTAAAGGATTGACCATTGTCTTCTGCTGATAATAGTATTGGTTCTAATGATGGTGCATTTGGTATATTTCGTGGTTCTGGTAATACTGGATAAATCTTTTCTTTTAGTTCCATTTTATTAATTACAACTATTTTTTTTAAATAGAATAGTAAAGGCGACATAAAAATTCACCTTCATTAATTTTTAATAGATTTACCAGAGTTGTTTGTAATTGTGGTAACCACATCTGGGGTTTCCTCCAACACTACCTCATTTGTAATACTTAATTGTTTAATTTTTAAGTTGAATGATAGAGAAATTAAAACGGCACCCCTACTCATCATAAAACCAAAACCTAAAACAATGGTTTTAGTTTCACCAGCTTTTAATACAAGAGGTTGTTGAGTAAAAACATCCCAAGTAACAGGATCAACTTTTTTAGCTGGATGCTTAACTTCTACAGGGTTCCAAAAAATAGTTTTTGGTTGAACCATTTTAGGTATATTTCCAAATTTATGCACATTCATATTTTTAATATTACAATATTGCACCTAATATAGGAATATTAGCAAATGGACTATTAGGTCCTAAAAGAAGACCTTTTCCATCGTAAATTTTTCCACCTTGTTTTAAATACAATCCTTCACCTTTATTTTTTAACCCTTTACCTTTGTATGGTTTAAGATATAAACCTTCGCCATCAGTTTCAACTTGATAAATATTACCACCTTTTTTAAGGTACAATCCGTTACCCATTGCTTTTTGAACTCCTGTTGATGCTAAACCAGTTAGGGCACCCACACCTAAAGCAGGTAATACTGTTTTTGCTAATACAGGTAAAGCAGCTGATGCCAATCCAGCGATCAAAGGTAAAAATCCACCTTCTACTTTCATGTTGTGTTTAAGTTGTTTAGTTGACATTCTAAACGTGGTTCCCTTACCAGCTTTATAAGCTTTAGTAAGTTTATTTACTTGAGACTTAGTTAATGCTATTACATCTTTACCATGCAAATCTTCATGTTTTAAACGAATACTTGCTGGGTTTTTGTTTTTAAAAGAATGTAAAATTTTTTTCCTTTTGCCCTTCTGATATATTTAATTTAGCTTTAATGTAGTTTGACATTTTATATTTATCTTGCTTCTCTTATATGAAATCTAATAGTTAATGTTTCTCCTCTTAAATTTAATATATTTCCATCTTGGTCAGTTAGCGTAACGTTTAAATCATGTATTTCATTCAACGTTAAAGGTAGGTATACCAGATTAACTGGATTTTCTATTATTTTATAACCTGGAGATACATTTGGAAAAAAACTATAAATTGTGTTTCTTTGTGAACCATTAACATAACTACCTGAGATTAAATCAATATTAACTAACAAGCTATTAATACTTAAAATATTTACTATTTTTTCAGATTCATGAAACCCTCGAACATATTTTGCTCTGTTAAATCCTAATACCTTTCCAATACTTCTATTTTGGTTAAAATCCACCTGATATTCATTTTCAAGAATTAAAACTGATTTTAAGGTGCTAGTGTTTGCGGAGATACTAATATAATATTCTTCATTAACTGTGTCATAATGACCTTTTTTCCTCATTTCTTGTTGTATTACATCATTAATATCAACTAAATCATAGGAACCTTCACGTATTCTTATTTTTACCCACGTTACACCATTGTCAGGTGAATAAATAAAAGTATTATTACTTTTATCAATATTAGGAAATGAATAATAAGTTTCAAGATTAACCAATGCTATTTCATATTCTTTATCTTTTTCTAATTGAAGTGGTGGAGTAAATCTTGTTTTAAACTCTGTTTTGTTATCACTTACTATAATTTGAAATGATGTTTTATGGTCAGTGTTTTTTACTATTTTTTCAAGTAATTCTGCTTCCATTTTTATATTTAGTAAAAATATATTTTAACAAAAATATATTTTTAATAGTAATCTCTATAATCTCTTGGTATATAAAAGTTATCAAAACCACATCTATATTTTCCATCATTACGGTTCTTAGTTAAATCAATCACAACAAAACCATGTGGTTTTTCCCAACAGTTTTTACAAAAATTGATAAACTCTGTTTTAGTCATATCATCACCCACATGATCACTATAAATATGATTAAGATTTTTTAAGTCTTGTCTAAACAAGCATATTAAGTTAGCATTCTCTCTAATAGTTTGACGAGGTAATCTAAAATAATTTTGTGCTAGATAAAAACAATCAGCATTACTATGTCTTCCTCTTACATAATAGTTTTCACACTTGTTTTGCCTTTCTAAAAGTAAGTCATCAAATATCATTAAGTTTTTATTTGATGCATTTAAATCTCTGGGATCGGGTACATCACTTGCATTTTCAAAAAATTCACAGTTAATATTAGATTTTTCCTTAATTGTTTTTGCCCATTCTTCAACTAATGCTGTAGGTGAAATGTCACGGTTTTGAACTTCATTTTTAAGTGAAAACAACCTTAATATATATTCTTTTGGTATTTTTTCTTCAAAAGCTTTTTTAAGTATGCGATATTCTGGTTGAAACAAACTTTTACCAAAAACGCATAAGTTGTCATAATCTAACCAATCAGGTCTTAACAAAAGGTTAAGTAAAAGGGTAGTTTTACCACATCCTGATTTACCTACTATTAAACCTCTAATACTTCTTGGTAAAAGGGGATGGTTAAATCTTTTTGCTAACGCTTCATTCCATGATAAATTAACAATATCCATATTTTATATTAAAAAATTTAATTTGATATAAAAAAATGTATTGTGTTAAGTGTAAAAAACAAACTGAAACAACTGATTTTAAATGTGTAATAAGTAAAAATGGTAGAAATATGAAACAGGGTAAGTGTGTTGAATGTGGAACAACAAAAACACAATTTACTAAAAAGATAGAACAATATAAAGAAGGTGGGTCGTTGTTAAACAAGGTTATCAATAACTTACCTGTTGAAATGCACTTACCTGGTCATAATTTTACTGGTCCGGGCACCAAATTAAAGAAAAGATTAAATCCTGATTTAACACCTAAAGAATGGTCAAAGCCTGTAAATCGTGTTGATAAAGCAGCATATCATCATGATATATGTTATCTTAAACATGATGACACAGCAACAAGAAATTCTGTTTGTGATGCTAATATGCTTAAAGAGTTAAAAGGTATCTATAATCCAACAATTAAGGAAAAAATGGAAAGAGGATTGGTTTCTTCATTGATAGGAACCAAGAAAAGATTTGGAATGGGAATTAAAAAAAAAATTTAGAAAATATAACGCTAGCAGAAGAATTACATAAACCAGTAAAAAGAAAATTTAAGAAAAGAAGAGTTAGAGTAAATGGTATTGATAGGATATGGGCTGCAGATTTAGTAGATATGCAAGCATTTTCTAAATTTAATCGTGGTGTAAAATATCTTCTTGCTGTTATTGACATTTTTTCGAAATATGGCTGGCTGATACCATTAAAAGATAAAACTGGAAAATCTGTTTCTATAGCATTGAAGAGTATTTTTAAGGAAAGAAAACCTGAGAAAATGTGGGTGGATAAAGGTAAAGAGTTTTATAACAAAGATGTTAAAGACTTGATTGAATTATATTCTACTGAAAACGAGGAAAAATCAAGCGTTGTTGAGAGATGGATAAGAACAATGAAAGAAAAAATGTGGAAGTATTTTTCTGCTCACTCAACAAATGTTTATATTAACGTGTTACCAAATCTTGTTAAAGAATATAATAACACAAAGCATTCTTCTATTAAGATGACGCCAACTGAAGCAAGTAAGAAGAAGAATGAAAATAGAGTTTGGAGAACATTGTATCCTGATTATAATCAAGTAAGAGAAGATATCAAACCAAAGTTTTCTGTTGGAGATAAAGTAAGGATAAGTAAAAAGAAAAAGACTTTTGAAAAAGGTTATACCACAAGATGGACTGAAGAGGTTTTTACAGTTTCAGAAGTAAAACATACATCACCTGTAACATATAAAATTAAAGATTTAAATGGAGAAGAAATAAAAGGTACCTTTTATGAACCTGAACTACAAAAAACGAGTCAAGAGTTGTATAGGATAGAAAAGGTTATTAAAAAGGGAAAAAAGAAATCTCTTGTAAAGTGGAAAAGTTATTCTGATGAGTTTAATTCATGGGTTGATAATAGTGCTATTGTAAATATTTAAATATATAAAAAATGCAAGATATTACAATTGATAATATAACTTTAAAAAATAAACCTTTAAGTAATTTTGAACTTGAGGATGCCGCAAAAAAATTAAAATTAAAAAATTTTAAAGGAATATTTTTAAGAGATAACCTACCTAAAAAAGTAAAAAATAAAGAATGTGGTATATTAAACCTTGATGATAGCAAAGGACCTGGCACGCATTGGGTTGCATGGTTTAAGAATGGAAAAATAAAAATTTATTTTGATAGTTATGGTATCCAACCACCTATTGAAGTTATAGACTATTTAAAAACACCAATATACTACAATACAGACCAATTACAACATACTGGTGATGTATTTTGTGGTCATTTATGTTTGTACATTCTTAAAGAGTTGGGTTTAGGTAATAAATTTCAAAATGTTTTAAATAAACTTTTTTAGTAATATTAAAAATGCCTGTTGATAAATTTGGAAGAATGGATGAGGTTAAAACAAGCGGTGATGGTGTGTCACTCGCTTACATAAGTAATAATTTTTTATGTAAAGATGGAACAACCACAGTTACCGGTTCTATAAATATGAATGGTAACACGCTAACAAGGGTTAGTAATCCAGTAAATCCTCAAGATGTTGCGACAAAGGATTATGTTGATAATACAGCAAGGGGTAGTCATGAATCAGCACTATTAAAAGAAAATGGAAATTTTATTGCTACTGCTTCTTTCAATATGGGTTTTAAAAAAATACATAATCTTTTTAACCCTGAAGAACCACATGATGCTGCTACAAAAAGTTATGTGGATAAGGTTAGTAGAGAAAGTGCTATTGTTAAATGTAATGATGGAAAATTTGTTGCTACAGGAAATATAGATATGAGAAATTATGGGTTAATTAACGTTCTGTCACCAGCTGAACCTGATGATGTAGCAACAAAGGGGTATGTTGATAGTAAATCCACACCGTTTTTGTATAACCCTAATGATAACTTTTATACTGCAATAGGAGAAATATCTATGGGTAACCGTCGAATTAATTTTGTTGCTTCTCCAATTGAAAATAACCAAGCAGCAAATAGACTTTACGTAGGTAGTGTTTTTGAGATAGCTACCGCAGGTGAAAAGGCTTTAACAAAAAACCAAGATGGGTCTTTTTCAATAGCTGGTAAAATAGATATGGGTGGTAACTCAATCACTGGTTTATCAAATCCTGAAGAGTTGTATGCTGCTGCTAATAAAAATTATGTTGATAATGGTGGTGCTATTAGAAAAAATCCAGATGGTTCATTTTCAGTTGTAGCAGATATAAACTTAAGAGGTAATAGATTAGTAAATGCTAAGAAACCGGAAAGTGATGGTGATTTAGTAACAAAATCCTACGTGGATGAAAGGGTAACGCTTCTTAAACCTATTATAAGTGTATGTGCCGAGGAACAAGGTGCTTTATCAGCTGGTAGTTATGAGTTTTCGTTTGGTAATGGAAGCGCTGGAGTAAGCCATGGGATAGGGGGTTATTGTATGTCTGCTCCTGGTAGAATTATAAGAGGAACTTTAATGGTTGTTAGAGGTAATGGTATTCTAAAAGAAGAGGCAAAAGTTAATATAGTCATAAATGGAGTTGAACAGGTTGACTACTCCATAGTAAAAAAGAAAGGAGAAGGTTGTAGTTGTGTAGTTTTTCCACAACCTTTAGTAATAGACCAATGTGATGTTATAAACTTTATAACAAGGTCAGATAACCCTAATGCTAAAAATGCATATTTAACGTTACTGATAGAGTTAGACTTGTAAAAAAAATATTTAACCTTTTTATAGGTTAAATATCAAAAAATATAATAATGACTGAAAGATTAAAATCCGATAAAAATAAGTTGTAGTAAATATAGTTTCCCACTGATGTTATATGGGATATATAATTTATTTTAGTAAATTATATTTCCCTAATTATAGTATTTCCTATTTTACATATAGGACATTTTTTCTTATTATAAGTGTTGTAACATGATTTACACATGCATAGATGGCCACAATTACAAAATAATATTGTTGGTTGATTTGAACAACATATTACACATTCATCATTTTTAAATGTTTTGTTTTCGTTTTCGTTTTTATCTTCTGTTTCTTCTTCATCTGATTCATAACGCTTTATTTGTTCAATTCCTAGATTGGTATATGTTATATGATATTTACCACTTCTAAAATGATTTTCATTGTTTAACCAAAATTGTCCACAATCACTTTCTCCATAACGATCTGTGTTTAAGTTATTTATTTCTCTAGGAATCATTTGATTTTGATATTCTGGTAATCTGTTGTCTTGTTCATTTACTATTTCTTCTAATTCGCTTTCATAATTTTCTAAATTACTATCACTATCACTATCTTCAGATTGAATTGGACGTAATCTGTTTACATGACTCATCAATCTTGGAAAATAATTTTGTAGTTGTCTAATAACTTCTTCATTTACTGGTAGTTCTTCTAAATCATTTTCTTCATCTAGAGATATTTCTGTAACATACTTAAAAGGTAATTGTGTTTCATCTTCTTTTGAAAAATAAATAAATAAACAATTAATTTCTTCACCAAAACGATTTATAATTTTTTCTTTCTTTTTATACAATTCAACAAATTCATGAATTAAAATTTTAAAAAATGATTGATCTAATTGATAAACTAAATTTTGAGGATCTAAAGCTAACGTTGTTAGTAAATAATTTATTCCACATTCATATCTAGCAAAAATATGAAGAAAAAATTTTTTACCTGGATTTTCATACATCATCCTACTTACTTGATAATAAATTTTTATATGATTAAATTTTTTTAAAAAAGGTAAAATTTCTTCACTAAAAAAGTGAATATGATGATTATGATTTATACTATCATCTAGAAAAAAATGTGTTGTTTTTTTTTCATAATGTATATTAATTAATTTTTCGATTAATTCTAACCTTTCTAAACGCTTTTTTAATTCTTCTTGCGTAGCATTTTCATAATCAAACTTCATCTTTACTAATATATTTTGTAGATGTAATTTACATAATTTCAATTTTTTATTTATAATGATTAATTTTTAAAAAAAAAATTTTTATTTTTATTTTGTTGTTCTAACAAAATAAAAAATTTTTAAAATTAATTTTTTTCTTAAAGAAATTTTTTATTTATTTCTTCCTTTACTTCAGTAAAAAAGTCTTCTACAAATGCAGTTAAATATTCATCTTCTTCAAGATCAAAAAATGTATATTCTTCTAATCTATATACAAGATCTTCTTCTCTAATCTTGTTAAGAAACATTTTTATTTTATTTAAAAGCTTTTCTGCTTTTTCATCATACTTTTGTTTAACTTCATCATATTTTTCTTCAGTTGCTTTTTCCATCTCCTCTGCACTTGTAAAGGGAAATAAATCTTTATTTTCATAAGCTTCTTTAGTAAAATTATTTTCTTCAGATTCTTTTTCTAAAATAATAAAACTATCACTATCTGAGTAGATTAAGTTAACTTTATTTTCCATATTTTCACTCATCTTAAATAATATTATTTGTTGAATATTTTAAAGTTAAATTCAATTTTTAAATTTATTTTAAATTTTTAAAAAAATAAATTTTTTAAAATTTTTTAATTTTTTTATAATAGGTGAAAAACTTGTAAAATTAAATTTATGTATGATAGTGCTTTTCTTCTTTTTCTTAAATGATGTTTGTTGGTTTTATCTTCTTCATTATAATAAAAATATTTTGCTTCTTGTTTAGCCTGTTCAAGATTTTTAAACAAATAATCAGCAATAAATCCTTTTCCTTCTTCTTGTTTGGTTGGTCCTTGTAATCTTTTATTTTTACCATTGATAAATGTGCAATACATTTTAATATTTACTATTCCACATTCTTCATAAATATATTTTATAAAAGTTTTAACTTTTTCTTCAAAACTAAGTAATATATCTAATGTCTTATAATCTTTAAAATCACTAAGATAGTTAGATTTTTTTACCTTATGAAAAAAATTAATATTTGTATGACAAAAATTATCACATTTTCCACTCATATTTTTATATTATGTAATGGATATATAACATTATAAAATGTTATATATCAATAAAAAAATTTTTTTAAAAAATTTTTAAAATTTTATAATAAATTATTTAGTTTTTGTATTTCTTCAAAAAATTCATCACATTTTCTAAATATATATTCTGTTACTTCTTTTTTAGTTTTAAAAGTTTTTGTTTTTATTTCTTCTTTTATATTTTCAGTAAAATTTTTGTGAACTTCATCAAACGTTTCTTTATCACCTGGTACATGTATTTGTAATAATACTATATCTTTACTAACCCCTGTAGCTTTATGATATTTATGTTTCATGTAATAGATAAGAGCACCAAATACTTCAATAATATAATTTTGAATTTGTTCTTCAAGAGTCTTAGCTTTAGTAATATTTATTTTCTTCATTCCTGAAGGAGAAAATGCGCATGATACAGTTGTTTTTTTAAAATCTTTAATATTCATATTTCCACTCATGTTTATACCTTATGTATCTTTCATAAATGGATATATAACATTTTTGTAATGTTATATATCTAAAAATTTTATTTTTAAATTTTATAATAAATTTTTAAATTTTTTTTTAAATTTTTTAAAATTTTTATTTTTTCAACATAATTTTCAAAATACTTAGTTTGTTCCATAAATATTTCATATTTTTCATCATATGTTAGTTCTTTCCATTCTTTTTCAAACATTTCTTTAGCTTTTACAAACCTATCTTCATTGTTAAAATTATATAAAAACCCAATATCTTTATCAAATCTTAAAATAATTCTTTTATCAACATCATAACAAGCAAGATAATCTTTTGCTTCTTCTTCAGTTAAGTTATTAAGTTCTTTTTCAGCTAAAATAAATTCATTATAATATTGCATATCCATATTTTCCATTTTTATATGCTATATCACTTTATAACATATAATAACATTTTGCAGAATTTTTAAATTAAATTTCAATTTTAAATTTTTTAAAATTTTTTTCAAAAAATTTTTTTTTAATTTTTTTAAATTTTTTTTTTTTTTTTTTTTTTTTTTTTTTTTTTTTTTTTAATTTTTTTTAAATTTTGATTTAAGTAAAAAATGTTTATAAAAAAGGTTATGCCATTTGTTTGCTAACCTTAATCAGATTGATATGTTAATCCCATTTTGTTTTTAATTTTATGAGCATGCTTAATGTTACATAAAATTGTTATTATTAGTTTATTGTTATATTGTTTTATTATATAAGGGCTAGCCATATGCTTAAGCGTTGGTTTGTTGGTTAAGGGTGGTGGGATTGCATAAGTGGGTTGATTTTTGTGTGGGTTGATTGGTTTGCTGGTTTGTTATGGTTAAAATATTTTTAGGACGTGTGATTTTGTGAGGCGGAATATCGGACAAAATAGGTTATACGGATTTGTTCAGTGAAACCGCCTTTTATAATCTACTAGCCAATCAGAAGTTTTGTTACTTTCAACTTTGAGAATAAGAGTAAGAATGTTTTTAAGAATGGTTGGTGAATACGCACTCACATCCTTCGACAAGAGATCTAAGATCTAAGAAAAAACGTTTTACATTTTTAAATACGAGAAAAAGAAAACATATTTCAGGGTGATTGTCTGTTGCTTTGTGTTTTATAGAAATACATGTGTAATTTTGCTTATTAACCGGCCACATTTCACATGTTCATTCTTTCTGGACTCTTTTTAACTGTTAATTTTCAAGTCACATGACCTAAATACAGCTGGACTAGTTCAGGCGGTCATCACCTTGAGAGCAAAATCAGATTTTCAACCCTTACCTGCTTTTTTCATGTCCTCTGGCACGACCAGGCCGCGGCTTGAGCCCATAATGATTCTGCGTTTTAGTTGAATGATTTAAGTTTCCGCGCAGAGAATGGCAAAATTCTGATAGACAAGATCAATTCTGTTCTGAAATCATGAATTCCTTACCCGAACCAATGCTGTTAGTAGTCCAGGTGATTAACTGACTGACTGATCGATCGATTGGAGTTTACGCCGCTTTCACATTATTTCAGTCATAGCACGGTGACGGCTAACATATTCATTTACATGTATGTTATGGGTTTCAAGAGTACTAGGCTTGGGCTCTGAGGTGTCTTGCAAAAGGATACTTCCATGAAAAAGCAAATGCTTCCAGTGAAGCTCGAACCGAAGGCTTCTAGGTTAAGGATCTTAAATTTTACCATTGAGCACGTAGGGTCCCTAATCTTATCAACTCTAGGTTTTTGAGAAGAAAACACACGATATCGTTCCCTTCAAAAATTCAAAATAACATTACACGCCCTTTGTCTGCATCTCTGGAAAATAACGGCGAAGTTTTTGAAAAAGTATATACTGGTGGTTTATTTGTGCCATCTTATTTTTTTAAACTTAGTAGCTAACGTAAATTGCCCGTAAATACATATTGTGTCTTAATTGTGCCATCTTTCCTTTTAACCCTTTCCCAAATGACAAATTTTGGACTGGTCCAAATTGAAAGAGTTTGCAGACGACAATTTGAAATTTGATGAAAATGGCAGAAAGTTGTCAAAAAGGGTAGAAAACACTGTGGGAAAAGGAGAAATTGCTCGTTACGAGCAATTTCTCCTTTTCCCACAGTGTTTTCAAAAGACTTGTACTACAGACACGTGAAAACAAGGGCTTGTTTGGGAAAGGGTTAAAACATTGGGACTGAAATGAGAAATTGCTCGTAATGAGCAACTTCTCCAACAGCCAGATTGTCTTCAAAATCAGTCAACTATAAGGTAATGGTAATCAATGGCTAAAAACATGCATAAATCAGGCAAATTCCTATTGTCCTTCAGAATCGTCTTGCACGGTCATGTACCAATGCTCGCTATATTGAATAATGAATTTCGGTGGTCATTACAACACATAAAACTCTGATATTTCATGACTGATGAACGAAAAAAGGTATGGCGGCTTATTAGAGTCGGCAAAATTTTTAAAACAGTATGATTTAAGGAGAAATTGATTGTCACGAGCCATTTCTCCTGTAGCCACGATGGTTTCAAAATCAGTCACCAGCAAGGTGAAGGTAATTAATTACTGTACACATGCAGATAAAGTAAACAGTCCCTACCGTCCTCTTTAAATCATCTCGCAGATAATATACCAATGCTCGCCATGTTGAAAATGGTTTGGTTGGAATTCCGGCGGTCATGCTCACGATATAAAAATCTGATATTTCGAAGTTGATAGATGAAAACAATGTCTAATTCAAACTTTTTTACCAACACTCCCGTGTTTTTACGAGGTCTTTCTGAAAACATTGTGGAAAAAGGAGAAAATGTTCCTTATCAGCATTTTTTCCTTTTGCCACGATGTTTTCTACCCTTTCAAAGACAAAGCCCATCATTTGAATCACATTCAATTTTTTGTCTGTAATAGCCCTTTCGTACTAACAAGTCCGAATCTTTGTCATCTTAAGGCGAGTTGAAACGTTCCAATAAAAATTATATCCAGTTTGTCCTTCTAAATTTCTATTCCGAAACATTCCAGCAAATTTTTACGTAACTTCTGTTTCCACGGTTTTACAAGAATTCGGAGGCAGTACCGGTTTATTCTCAATATTTGATTAGCCAGCATACGTCAAGATGCTCGGTGAACCTTTTCCTCCATGGGTTTACGCTTCTTTTAAGCCATGGTCGAATTAAGATAAGAAAACAATCACGAGAAATTATTTTTAAAGAAGGGAGATTTTTTTTTGTTCAAAGAAATTTCTACTCTTACAAGAATGCAATGTTTCTAAACGTGCCCTGCTGTGAGAGCAAAAAAAGTGTCGTCTGGAGGGGGTAATACGGCGGAGAGAAAATTTTACTAAATATTGTTATTTCAAAGTTGATTTCACCGGAAAGAAAATATCGTATCGTACAATGTAGATCAAAGATCAGACTGCACGTTTTGTGCAGTCTGACCTTGATCTACGTTGTCCGCAAAAGCGCCCGAGTCGCGCTGAGCAGCTTAACCCTTTCCCAAACGACAAATTTTGGACTGGTCCAAATTGAAAGAGTTTGCAGACGGCAATTTTAAATTTGATGAAAATGGCAGAAAGTTATCAAAAAGAGTAGAAAACACCGTGGGAAAAGGAGCAATTTCTCCTTTTCCCACAGTGTTTTCAAAAGACTTGTACTGCATGGCTTGTTTGGGAAAGGGTTAAGGGTTAATTTTTCCTATGAGGTAATACGCAAAGCAATAAGATGTCGACTTGGGGTTCATTTGTATGAATTATATATGATGTAGATTTCTTCACAAGTTACAACAAACATAGACAGGTGTGGACAACAGATGGTCAAGTGATAATTTGTCACGGTGGGATGGATGGATGGATGGATGGATGGACTAACTAACTAGCTAACTAACGAACGAACGAATGAATGATTGCCACGGTGGAATTGTTGATGAATGAATGAATGAATGTTGGTAACGGAGGTCTTATTGAGCGCACATACAATTCACAATTCAGTGATAATTTGCCACGGTGGGATGGATGGATGGATGGATGGATTAACTAACTAGCTAACTAACGAACGAACGAACGAACGAACGAATGAATGATTGCCACGGTGGAATTGTTGATGAATGAATGAATGAATGAATGAATGTTGGTAACGGAGGTCTTATTGAGCGCACATACAATTCACATTTAAATAATGATAAAAATACAATGTACATGTGGATAAAAAGCGGAAAAGGTGAAACGGAGAGTTTAAATTGTCTGATCTGCGATAGATTAGGTGACGTGGGTGCACTCAGGCGAAAAGCAAGACAAATGAAAGGGCTAAAGGAGAGATAGGGCCTTTGACAAATCTAAAAGATTTAGGCCCAGTTTCAAGAAAAAACTTACGTCTCCTTTTTTGCTCAAATCTGGTAACGGACTCATTTTCCGACCGAGTTTAGTTTCTTGCTTGAGATACATTTCACTATCATTAACATGCCTAACCCTTAACCGCACAAGGCTGCCTTTTAACGCCCTAGGGAAAGAAGCCTTTTGAAAACATTGTGGGAAAAGGAGAAAATGCTGGTAACCAGCATTTTCTCCTTTTCCCACAATGTTTTCTACCCTATCAAAGAAAAATTGCACCATTTGAGCCACATTGAAATTGTCGTCTGCAAATGCTTTCAAATTGGACAAGGCAAATATTTTGTCGTCTGGTAAAGGATTAAGTAACGTTTTCAGATCCTGAGTCGACACAATGTAAAACATTGTTGCAGACTCAACTCAGCAAAATGATAGACTTATGCCTGTTGACTGAGTTAAGTGGGCTTATTTTGCCGAGTTGAGTCTGAAACATTGTGTCCACTCCTGATTTGGGAACTTTACTGAAGTCTGTTTATGTTAGTAAAATGAGTCTCAAATAATGAACTTAAGTGTCTCTCTCTCTCTCTCTGGACAAAAATAACAATTTTTCTTCCTTTTAGGCAGTTAGCTCAGTCTACGATGATCACATCTAATCTGAAGTTTAATCATTCCTTAGAACACCAAAATATCATTGAATTTTCCACTAACCAAGGAATAACATTCTTCCTCATTAAAGATGCCAAGAGATGTTGACTTAGTCAACAATTTCTTTTCATTTACCAGAGAATGTTGCGTGGGAAACTTTAGTTTAACCCTTTCCCAAACAAGCCCTGGTTTTCACGTGTCTGCAGTACAAGTCTTTTGAAAACAATGTGGGAAAAGGAGAAATTGCTTGTAACGAGCAATTTCTCCTTTTCCCACAGTGTTTTCTACCCATTTTGAGAACTTTCTGCCATTTTCATCAAATTTAAAATTGTTGTCTGCAAACTGTTTCAATTTGGACCAGTCTAATATTTATCGTTTGGGAAAGGGTTAATTTATTAAGTAGCTAAAGGGTAAAAAGACGAGATAAGATAGTATTGTACGATAAAGAAATAACAGCACTTTCATGCAAAGGTCAAACTGATCGACCGTTTCTGAATAGTAGATAGTCATCTTCGTTTGTAATCGAGTATTTATCTGGTGGTAAAATCTTAAACCTTGCAGAACCTTGCACGCATTAAGCTGCTATTGCGACCAGTGTAGATCAAGATCAGACTGCACAGAACGTGCAGTCTGATCTTGGATCTACCCTGTCTTCGAAGAGGAGATAGGTTAGCCATGAAACAGCAACGATGTTGCAACATTGGGCTAAGGGTTAAAGACCGGACTGACATGGCTACACAATACAAGCTCATTAAGTTCGCATTACCGTTATCTGATCTTCTATTGAATTAAAACTTTAACATTCTGAAAATGAGGCAATTTTCCCTTGAACAGATATGCTATGCTCTCTTGCTCTCTCTCTCTCTCTTCCCCCCCCCCATATATATATATATATATATATATATATATATATATATATATATATATATAACGTTGGCACGTTAAAAACTATTAGTAGTGTCATTTCTCTTTTATTATATATTTTCTTGTTCCGGTATTATTCTTCTTTTTGCAATATATATATATATATATATATATATATATATATATATATAAAAATATATAAAAGAGAAATGACTCTATATATATATATATATATATATATATATATATAAAAGAGAAATGACACTACAAATAGTTTTTAACGTGCCAACCGGTTTCGCTTTCGCTCATCAGGACTGTCGGTCTCTCTCCTCCATGATGGCGCTTCGCCCGTGTTACAGCACCAACAAATCCAACCCTTGTACCTCTGAGCCACCTCTTTCGGTCTTTCTAGTGCAGCGTACATACACACATACATACACCCTGTACACACACACTCCTACACCCCCCCACACACATACATACATACATACACCCCCCCACACATAAACACATACGTACATACATACATCCATCCATCCATCCATCCATCCATACTACTAAAGAATGACACCGTTGATCATTGGCCATGATTTATACTGGTAAAACTATTCATTATTTCGACTAAGTTTCAACAAAACATGCTCTCACCTTGGCGAATTCAATTCTGTAACTGTCACATGAAATCAAATAAATATCTAGTTTTCTTATAAAATCAATATTAATCAACATGTACTTTCTAAACTCCGTATATATCTACCCTTTTCAGTATTGAGGACATGTGTAAAATAAAAAAGGCCCCTTCTGGATAATGAGTAAGACCAAGATTAAACAGTATATGTGCAATCTGATCTTGACTCTACACTGTCCGATACTTTGTCCTAAAACCAAAACATTTTTGACGTTGAAAAACTCTTTCAATTAAAAATGAACCATGCTCTGTGAAAAGGGGGCCTAATGAACCTGCGAAAAGTATCGACTCAGGTCAGCCTGCGCAGTCCGCGCAGGCTGACCTAGGCCGAAACTTTTCGCTATTGGCCAATTTTCTGTTTGTCAAAGGAACAGTCTACCTTATGATACAGTCGGTTATTAGACATAATGAACTTTATCGATCTTTAATACCATGATGACTTGCTTGGTATAATGCATAGAGGAGATGCACTAAGCCCCCTTTTGCTGGAGCACCGCTCAAATACATGAACTCGACAATCTTTCGACAGCAGAAAATACAATCCACTGTTTCACAGGAAGACTTGTATCTATTCGGGTTGACTAAACAAGCGGACGGTATAGATCCAAGATCAGAATGCTTGTTCTGTGCATACTGATCTTGATCTATGTCATCCGCACAAGTCTTTGGCTCTGAAATGGGTTAACTTCTATCCAATTAAACAAAAACAACCATTCTTAAAGAACCAGCAAATGAATTTAAGTTGTTAAAGGAAAGCCTGAACGATTATCATAGGATGAACGAAAGTAGACAAAGATCAGACTGCACCGAGGTATAGACTAATCTTGGTCAACACTCACCGCAGACGGCATCAGAAACCACGATACCCATGATGTCGGTTAAATTTCGTCTTTTTCATTGAAATCGGAAGCTTCATACCATATTCTAAAGGTGAAAATTTACCTCTTTCTGAATATACATAGAAATTAGTAGATTAAATATTTATTTTTCCCTCTGCTGTATTTGTGGTGATTTTCCCATTCTTATTGCGTTCTACGGGTTCTTTGTTTGAGACAAAACATTAAGTTTGATTAATCAAATCTATTGATCATTTCTACGTTGTAAATATTTTCTTTTAAATGCAAACAGCTTTTCTTTTTTATGGCCAAAACCTACGTATATCGGTATTAGGCCTTGTGCATTGGTTAATATTTTCTTAAGTACAATTGTCTCATTATGCCTTATATCTCCGTGCTTCATGCTCTCATTTGACATATCCACGCCCTAATCAAAATGAAGCATACCCAAGCTCTTATTATTAGTATTAAAGCATCCAAATATGCTCCCATTCAACATACTCATACTTTCATTTCGCATACCCACCCTCTCGTTTGCATTGCTATTGCTTCCATTTAGCATATTCATGCTCTCCTATAGCATATCCATACTCTCCTACTGTATATTACTCATGCTTTCGTTTTTAGCATATCCATACTCTCCTTTAGCACATTCATGTTCTCACATTTAGCATATCCATACTCTCCATTAGCACATTCATGTTCTTACATTCAACATATCCATACTCTCCGTAAGCACATTCATGTTCTTACATTCAGCATATCCGTACTCTCCTTAAGCATATTCATGTTCTCACATTCAGCACATTCATGCTCTACTTTAGCATATTCATGCTCTCCTATACCATATCCATACTCTCCTTTAGCACATTCATGTTCTCACATTCAGCATATCCATACTCTCCTTTAGCACATTCATGTTCTCCTCTAGCATATCCATACTCTCCTTTAGCACATTCATGTTCTCACATTCAGCATATTCATACTCTCCTTAAGCATATTCATGCTCTCCAATAGCATATCCACACTCTCCTTTAGCACATTCATGTTCTCCTATAGCATATCCACACTCTCCTTTAGCACATTCATGTTCTCACATTCAGCATATCCATACTCTCCTTAAGCATATTCATGTTCTCACATTCAGCATATCCATACTCTCCTTTAGCATATTCATGCTCTCCAATAGCATATCCATACTCTCCTTTAGAATACTCATGTTCTCACATTCAGCATATTCATACTCTCCTTTAGCACATTTACGTTCTCACATTCAGCGTATCCATACTCTCCTTTAGCATACTCATGTTCTCACATTCAGCATATTCACAATCTCCTTTAGCATATTCATGCTCTCCAATAGCATATCCATACTCTCCTTTAGAATACTCATGTTCTCACATTCAGCATATTCATACTCTCCTTTAGCACATTTACGTTCTCACATTCAGCGTATCCATACTCTCCTTTAGCATACTCATGTTCTCACATTCAGCATATTCACAATCTCCTTTAGCATATTCATGCTCTCCAATAGCATATCCATACTCTCCTTTAGCACATTCATGTTCTCACATTCAGCATATCCATACTCTCCCTTAGCACATTCATGTTCTCACATTCAGCATATCCATACTCTCCTTTAGCATATTCATGCTCTCCAATAGCATATCCATACTCTCCTCTAGCATACTCATGTTCTCACATTCAGCATATTCATACTCTCCTTTAGCATATTTATGTTCTCACATTTAGCATATCCATACTCTCCTTTAGCATATTCATGCTCTCCAATAGCATATCCATACTCTCCTTTAGCATATTCATGTTCTCACATTCAGCATATCCATACTTTCCTTTAGCACATTCATGTTCTCACATTCAGCATATCCATACTCTCCCTTAGCACATTCATGTTCTCACATTCAGCATATTCATACTCTCCTTTAGCATATTCATGCTCTCCAATAGCATATCCATACTCCCCCTTAGCTCATTCATGTTCTCACATTCAGCATATCCATACTCTCCTTTAGCATATTCATGTTCTCACATTCAGCATACTCATACTCTCCTTTAGCATATTCATGCTCTCCTATAGCATATTCGTACTCTCCTTTAACATATTCATGAGAACTCCTTTAGATTATCCATACATTTAATATATCCACTCTCTCATTTAGCATACCATCAATAATTGCGTTAAGCATATCGATGCTCATATTTAGCATTCCTATGCTCTTATTTAGCATACACATACATGTATACTAAGCATTTTAACTTCTTAAACTGCTCATATACAAAATGAAAAATTTAAGGTAGTAGGTGATCAAAATTCATGTGTATTACAATTTCACAGGTACTTTTCACTTGGCAAAATCTCAAAATATCGATAGGGGTAAATTCAGCACGTTCTGTGCTGTCTAATCTTGATCTACATTGTTCGTACTTTTAAGCGTAATGAATAGGGCTTAACAGCGTAAGGGTAACATTTTATCAGGGTCTCATAAGCTGATTTCCAAAAGTATATTTTCATATATGTTAATTCCCAGTTAATCTTTTAATTCTTAAATTCGTGACTTACAACCGACCATTCTTGAAGAAATGAACTTGAAAGAAAGTTAATCGTTTCCGTCGCATATATGCATTTATTAAGCTCAACATTCAGAATCTTTTTTGTGTGTAAAGTAGAGGCAAAAAGGCTTCTTTTTTCTGCGTATATTTTTTTTCTCCTCTCTATGAGACCTTGTAGAATATCTTGGTGAACTCCTAGATTTAGGTGATTTTAGTATCTTTTTAAGAGGAATTCTTACAAAATTAAGTTCGGGACAAATAATAAACTTGCACAGATTGTAGATACGTAAGAAATATGTATGTTGCTTGAGACGCAAGAAATATGTATGTTCCTAGAGACGTAAGAAATATGTGCATGTATGAAATATGTGTATGTTACCAGAGATGTAAGAAATATGTATGTTCCTAGAGACGTAAGAAATATGTGCATGTATGAAATATGTGTATGTTACCAGAGATGTAAGAAATATGTATGTTCCTAGAGACGTAAGAAATATGTGCATGTATGAAATATGTGTATGTTACCAGAGACGTAAGAAATATGTATGTTGCTTGAGACGTAAGAAATATGTGCATGTATGAAATATGTGTATGTTACCAGAGACGTAAGAAATATGTACATGTATGTTACCAGTCGGAAATACTCATGTTACTAGAGACGAAAGAAATGTGTGCATTTATGTGCCTAGAGACGTAAGAAATATGTATGTTCCTGGAGACGCAAAGACATTATGACTGAACCCTATAAATATCGCAATCTCAAAGCTGTTTTTGTGTGATCATTTGGTAGAGAAGCAGACAGTGGTCCAATATCAGACTGTACGCTTTGTACAGTCTGATCCTGATCTCAAAGTTCAGAGCTGTAATGGTTAATGGTAAAAGTTAAAATACAAAATGAACAGACCTTTTTCTCCGCCGGGCCATGCTGTCCGGACAGGCGAATGTCGGGTAGGTCATTCTTGGACCAAAAAGCGAAGCTCATCGTGATGGTTTACACTGTAATGATAGTAATAATAATGATAATAATGATGATGATGATGATGATGGTGGTGATGGTGGTGATGATGGTGATGATGATTTCTTTGATGGCCTCCAGAAAATATGCATTTTTAATCGGTCGTAATCTATGCAACCTTGCAACTGTCAAGGTCAATATTTGGCATGAAGATACAATAATGAGTATAGTTTGATGAAATAAAGATGAAATGGGTTAAAAAAAATGGCTGAAAACGAGTATAGATGTATCTTTAAAAGAAAAAATCTCACCTTTTCATAAATATCGACTCCAAAAACATGTTCTATACATGGTAATTTTGAGCATATTCAAAGTTCTAAACTACCTTTGAAAATTTTGTTAAACCTATCTCCCTCTCTTTTCTTCAGAATTAATTCATTCATTGACAACACTGACAGCTGTGATACGCGTGAGAATTATTGGCGACAATCCCACTTTACTGCACTGCACTGAACTGTATGAAATACTGATCTACATTGAATTACTTCATTTCTCGATATCATTCGTCCTAAATGTTAGACTGGCCTTGTTTATGTGGAAAAGAAGCCAAGTTCTAGAACAATTTTTCCCCATATTTTGGTGTCGAAAGATTTAAAATGTATGGATAGCTCGCAATGATTTAACCCTTTCCCAAACAAGCCCTGGTTTTCACGTGTCTGCAGAGCAAGTCTTTTGAAAACACTGTGGGAAAAGGAGAAATTGCTCGTAACGAGCAATTTCTCCTTTTCCCACAGTGTTTTCTACCCTTATTGAGAACTTTCTACCATTTTCATCAAATTTAATATTGTCGTCTGCAAACTCTTTCAATTTGGACCAGTCCAAAATTTGTCGTTTGGGAAAGCGTTAACTCAAATCCTGCTGAATTCATTTATGTTAGCTTTCCCTTTCTGTAGTACTTTAATGGAGCCTTATATATGAGCCATGTCCTGTGAAAAGAGGGCTTAACTCTTTACCAAACGACAACATTTTGGACGTTTCCAAATTTAAAGCATTTGCAGACGACAAAATAAATGTGATTCAAAAACTGAAATTTGTTTTTGGGAAAGGTTGAAAACATTGTGGGAAAAGGAGAAAATGCTGGTTGGTTACCAGCATTTTCTCCTTTTTCCACATTGTTTTCAAAAGGTTTCTTCCCCAGGGTCGTTAAAAGTCGTTGTCGTTCTGGAGAAATGCGTATTGAGACACGTCTTCTTCTCTTTGGACACAAAAAATTGAAGGAAGGAAAGAAGGACAGACGTATGAGGGGGCGGACGGACTGACAAATAAACAGGAAAGAAAGGGCCAAATTATAGTCGTTAAAACAGAGAAGTGATGTGTAAGGTGTTAGGAGTGAAAGAAAATACGTGTACGAAGTAAATATATGTATCTGCACACTTCTGTAGTTTTGTTTCGATTTAACCCTTGGGCTGCTAAGCGAGACTCACTGACCTTTTGCGGACAATGTAGTTCAAGATCAGACTGCACAGAGCGTTCAGTCTGATCTTGGATCTACACTGTTCGATAAGGAGACTTTTGTTTTCCTTAAAAAAAAAAAAAAAAAAAACTTTATTCATGTGTTTACTATCGGATTGAAAGTTTTATTCAATTCATGCTGGATAAGGGTCGAACAGCCACCTGTATGAATCAACCATTGTTTTATGTCCAAATATTAGAATTTTTGAAAAAAGAAAATATCCGTTTTTAACAACTAGCTGCTTTTGAGAGGTCAGATAAGTTTATTCCATAGAGTGGTTGTTTAATTTTTGACCCTTTCCCAAATGACGAATTTTGGACAGGTCCAAATTGAAAGAGTTTGCAGACGACAATTTTAAATTTGATGAAAATGGCAGAAAGGTCTCAAAAACGGTAGAAAACACGGTGGTAAAAGGAGAAATTGCTCGTTACGAGCAATTTCTCCTTTTCCCATAGTCTTTTCAAAAGACTTGTACTGCAGACACGTGAAAACCAGGGCTTGTTTGGGAAAGGGTTAAGACAGGTTTCACTGCATTTGAAGGACAAGATCTTTTAGACATGGAAACCCTTTGGGAAAAGAAGCAATAGCTTGTAACAAACAATTGCTTCTTTTCCCTGAATCTTTTCTAAAACTGTTTGCCTGATGACTTCAGTAACGTGATATATCATAGTTTTAATTTTGTTCGCCAATATTTATAACTCAAACAGTTCCGAGTTATAACGACCCTATGGGCTTTTCAAAACATTGTGGGAAAAGGAGAAAATGCTGGTAACAGACATACAATGTTTTCTACCCTTTTAAAACCAAATTCCATATTTTGTCGTCTGCAAAATACCTCCGATTTGGACAAGTCTAAAATTCTGTCGTCCGCAGAGAGGTATAAAACATGAAAGACAGATACAGATAACAATCGGGTGATGTTGAAAAATACGAAAATTGACAAACCTATTGAGTTAATTCCTCATATTATAAGCCAGAACTATTCTTTTCCACCAGAGATTTTTTAAAGTCGAACAGTTTCGGAATCTTTACAGTCATTTTCCCTTTTCTTTTATACCTTTAAGTCTCTCAGGCATAAATCATTCAGTTAAAATGAATATCTCCTCGCTATGGTTCGGTAATTTATAATCCCCAATGGAAAGCTAATATATAAACTCTAACAATACTAGATAGATTTATCGAATGTACATTGTAACGCTAAATACTCTAAAACAAATGATCCACATATTTTTCACCCTTTACTGTTAGTTAAATTGAATGAAAATTTCCAGCTGAGGCTAAAAATAAACCAAAATATTGCGATTTTAAATGGATTTCGTCGCCGGAAAATCTCAACATATCGGACAGTGTAGATCAATGATCAGACTGCACGTTGTGCAGTCTGATCTTGATCGACATTGTCCGCAAAAGCGTACTGAGTCGCGCCCGCTGCCTAAGGATTAACAGAAATTTTTTACCGTTTTAAAGCGCTACTTAGTATAAGTCATGTATAAATACACACATCGGTACCCCTTTGCTCTTCTCCGTGATTACTATATATAGTTCTCGAAAAAATGCTTGTTAAAACTCTTCACAAGATGACAAAAAATGAAACTTGTGTAAACAGTTGCAGACGACAAATTGAAAATGGCAGAAATAATAAGATTTTGGGTTTAATGTGAAGATAACGTTATGGGTGGAAAAAGAGAATATGCTGTTTACCAGCATTTTCTCCTTTTCTTGCAATGTTTCAAAAATGGAATTATTTGACAAAAGATTAATTCATTGCCACCTGCAGATGGCATTTTTTGTCAGATGTGGCAAAAGGAGAAGTTGCTTACTACAAGTAATGTTTTCTTTTGTCATGTTCTCAAGTGTTTCACTGTTGATTGAATTACATCTCAGTGCATATTGGTCCATCTTTGACAGGGATGTTTTAATCGTTTACCAACAATCTCGTGTTTTATCGACCCTGAGAAGATGAGATTTTCTTAGTAATAAAAGAAAACAGTGTTGAACAACTATCAAACAACAGAATTTTGAGAGAAAAAGCAGAAAGAATGTTGGCTGGGTGAAAAAATAAAACACTTTGATAACGGATCCCAGGGGCACTGGAACAATTCTAATATCAGGGAAGTGACTGACATGCAGCGAATGTGTTTGTGTGTGTGTGGGGGGGGGCGTAAGTGACTGACATGCAGCGAATGTGTTTGTGTGTGTGTGGGGGGGGGGGGGCGTAAACTTTAGAAGAGGAGAATCGTGTTTGGGGATGGGTATGGGGCCGGATTGGTTATTCTGAAAATGTGAATGCCCCTTTACCTCATAGTCCGCACTTCTACCGACTCTCACAGAAAAGGCCTTTGAAAACATTGTGAGAATATGAGAAAATGCTGGTAACCAGCATTTTCTCCTTTTCCCACAGTGTTCTCTATACTTTCACAGATAAACCCCATTATTTCAGGCATATTTACTCCCTTTTTCCAAAATGTTTTCAAAACATTTTTAAATGACATCAGGGACGTAAATATTGTAGAATTCCATCGACCCAGATGCAGATGGCCCCTCAAACGCTGTGGTAAAAGCAGAAAATGCTGGTAACCCTACATTCTCTCGGGACTACGATAGTTTTAACTGTTTCATAACCAAATTCATTCAGTGGGACCATTTTTGATTTGTCGTCTGCAAATGTTTCAAATATGAACAAGTCTAAGAAATTGTGTGGTAAGGGAACAAGCAGTGTATCCAATTATTTCTACTTCAAATCATTTTCTATAAACTGTACTTCGCATCTCTGTGGGAAAGCACCCAGTTGCCTAGCCTGGGTTACAGTCCGATCATTTTTTTTCCCTTTTTTTTCCCCTATGTTCGGACGTTATTTTGTCAAAAATGACGGGCCCACATTTTTTGACAAAGTAACGTCCGAATATATAAAAGGAAAAGATGATCGGATTGGAACCTAGGCTACCAGTTGCCTAGAGCAAGTGAAGCTAAGAAATTTTGGGAACACGTACATGTAGATAGACGCACGGGTTGCCGTGATGCAATGAAAAACACTGTTGATGCTGTGAAACCAATATTATATACGTCAAACGCCATGTCTGACAGAGCTAAAGAATAAACATTACAGTTTTTCTAACGAACCCGTAGAATAAACGTTTCTAAATACTGGATCCCGTTTTTCACTCTCACGCAAAGATCAGCCGGGAACCTGTTATACTCTCTACAAAGGAGAATGTCGTAAAATGCAACAGCGAATTCTACTCGAATTTTTACGTAAATATCGGACGATTTTTCTGTTTCTTGACGATGATTTTATATGAACTTTACAGAACCACAAAAAAAATTCATTCGCCCTACTTACAGATAGATAACAAGCAGCTGGTAAATGTGATAAATTGTGCCAATCAGCCCAAACTCGAAACAGTCTCTGATCAAAATCAGCGGGGCGACATCAGGACGAAAATGTCTACATTCTTAAAATAGTAACAGTCTCGTGATCAAAACAATCAAAGTACTGTGAGCGCTCTGTTATTCATTGGAACGTTGAAAACCGTCCCGCATTGATCATTTCGGTACCAAAGACCAGTTGAAAGTGCATTTGCGAATGGTTGATATCTTGCAGGGCTAGTAAACAGGGGTTGTGAGTTCAAATCCCATCTTGGCCAAACTCTGCTCTATCATTTGTAATCCAGTCATTGCGACAGTACTCAAAGGACTTTAATCTCCCTCGCTGCTAAACAACAGTGTTTCTTCGATGCTTCTGTGAGAAAACAGCCAGTGACTTTGAAAGAGTGTTGTGCGAAATAAGAATAAATCTTAGACCTGTGTGCATGGATAGGTACACTGGCTACAGTTATACGACTGAAATAATGTTGAAAACGACATTAACTAAACATCAAAGAAAATACTGTAAATGACGCATAAAATCTGACCATACCATGTCAGTATATTAGGCAAAAGCGTTGCAAGAGAATATTCTGATCTTGGATCTACACTGTCCTGTACTTTGTTGCATATGCTGGCCTGAACACTCTTGAAATAACAATATTTTGGCTGTTCATCCGAATTGAAAAGGTCAACTGCATGAATTCAGCACTCGGTGAATCATACGACAAAATTCTGACCCGTCCAAAATGAAAGCATTTGCAGACGATAAATTAGATGTGGTGCAAATGATGATTTTTTCCTGTGAAAGGGTAAAAACATTGTGGGAAAAGGAGAAAATGTTGGTTACCAGTTTTCTCCCTTTCTCGCAATGTTTTTTCAAAGCCTTCTCTTCCAGGGTCGTTAAAACTCGGAAATGTGTGGGAACTATTAAACAAGAAGGCAATGGGTGTACAATTGTTATCGGGTAAGTTTTGTTAAAGACTACTCGAGTAGAAAAATATGACAGAACAAAAAAAAAATATGTATTCGGAACCAAAAATATTTATACACTGAACAACTGCTCGATGCAAGGCGCCCTTTTCAACAACCAAAAATTAAAAAAAAAAAAAACAGTCTTATAACATTGTTGTTTAGGCAATGTCTGAGCATCTTGAATAGTGTAGATACAAGATTAGACTGCACGTTCCAATCAGTCTGATCTTGACCCAAACTGTCCACCAAATTACCTGAAGTAACCCTCGTCGTTCGAAGGGTTTAGCTCAAACAATGTACACAATGGCTCCACTCGAACAGATTATAACTTCGTGAAAGTATTTATTTATCGAGAGAATAAATATATGATTTGTGAATAATGCGGTAATTGGTGAGGGAGGGGGTTGAAGCTGAGCCGCGGATTTACTCCCAGGATTAGATTGCCAAACTGCGGTCAGGGCACCTATCCATGCCTCTCTGGTATTATACCGGTAGCTTGTTGGCTGATTGAAAATATAGTAAAAATCTCTATCTTCGACTGGCTGCTACTGATTCCCTGACGAAGCGGGAGCGCTATTGTTTGTATTTTTTTCACTTAAAATATATATGAGCCATGTTCTGGCAAAAGGGGGCTTAATGCATCTCCGTAATGCATCATACCAAAGAAGTCCTCCTATAATAATGGATCCATGGATAAAGTCAATTTTGTCAAAAAACCGACACATCAAGATGAATAAAACGATCGGATTTGTCTATCAAAAGGTAAGAAACATTGTGGGAAAAAGATAAAATACCCGACATTTTCTCTATTCCCAACAATATTTTTGTCCTTTCAAAGCCAATTCTCTTCATTCGAACCACATTTAATTTGTCGTCGACGAATTGTTCCAATTCTATTAAAATCTGTCTGTCGAATGTCGAAAAATTTGTCGTTTGCCACAGAGTTACAAAAAAATTGAATATGTTCGTTCGTTTGTATGGTGTTTATCCCCTTTTTCAGCATTATTTTTCAACCATCGTCGAAACAATGATCAGAGGTGAGAGACAGAGATGGATCCTGTAGCAATGACTATCATCAACCCCCCCCCCTCAAGAAATTGGCCAAGATCGGTATTCGAACCAGCGACCTCCTGCCGATCTCAAGCCTTGTAGCTTACCGACTTAGATACCGGGCTCAGCACACTGAATATTGTTGGCAGTTCATGTCAAGCTCACGAAGGTAGGAAATAGGTGGCTTTTGAGGAAGCTTATTCAGTCGTAATAACTGTTTACCAGACGACAAAATTTAATGCTTGCCCAAATTGAAAACATCTGCCGATGAAAAATCAAATATGTCCCCAAATGTCTTTGATAGCGTTGAAAACATTATGGCGAAAAGGGAAGAAATGGACTCGCATAGTTAACCCTTTACCATACTTTCCCAACTTTTACCGAACTTGGGAAATATGGATTTTTTAAAAACATTGTAGAAAAAGGAGAAAATGCTGGTAATCGGCATTTTTTCCTTTTCCTACAATGTTTTCTATCCTGTCTAGGATAAATTTCGTCATCTGGGCAACTTTTTATTTGTCGTCTGAAAATGATTTTATTTGGACCAGTCTAAAATTTTGTGTTTGGTAAAGTGTTAAACTTGACAAACGACATTCAAAGCTTGAGAGACTGGACACTGATAGCCTCGGAGAAAACCTAGACCACATTCGGCATACTCAGGTGATCCGGAATCGGCCGAGTTGTGACAAGTGCCTAGACCAGTCACTTGTCGGAAACTGTGTTGAGAATTTAATGACGTACAGACTTATTGGACAGATGGCCTCGGAGAGTTTAACTTGAAAATAAATTAGGGCAAAGTATATTTAGTCACTGATGGCCTCCGAAAATTTACCTTGAAAATAACACAAAAATCTGTCCGAGGGACAATAATTTTTAAATGGTGGTCTCATTAGATATTGCGGCCTCCACAGATATGTTAATCAGGAGCTTACTTATACGTGTATAATACCATTTTCCGAGGGAAACGCCAGAAAATATGAAAATAAAGGGGAAAAAAATCATGTGACGTGATTCAGGGAAGGACTGCCGAAAAAGAAAAGAACATTGCCGATTGCAAAACGCACGATATGTGTATATCACATGACACCGACGACAACACAAGACGGAACAAAACAAAACACGCAGCAAAAAAAATGAAACTCTTTCCGACACAACTATCATTTGTTTTCCTGACGTTGACAGTTGCAGCTTATGCTCAGAAAAAGGGCTGCGGATATCCAACGCATTTGACCCAGACAGCTAAGAACGGGGAACGACAAATTGCCCCTCTCATTGGAGATAGGTCTGTTGTCCAGAATTCGGATGTAGCTATAAGCCGGATTCTATATGGAACATATTTTAAGAACAGACCAGAATTCGGATGTAGCTATAAGCCGGATTCTATATAGAACATATTTTAAGTTGAATTTAATTATTTATGATTATGTGGGATGCATATTTATAAGAACTGCCTTGAAGAGAGAGTTCTAATGATCACCTACAACATGGATGTTAGTGAAGAAATAATGTTTTTAGGGTTGGAGATCTCTGTTGAATACATTTCTGTTCCTACTCGCATCTAATTTTGGGAGTGCATGCACTCCCTGGAGTACAAGTTTGGGAGTGCAAGAGAAATTCTAGGAGTGCACTTGATTAATAATGACAATTTTAGAGCTTCTGTGGAGGAAAGTAAGGGTCTGTTGTATTGAAAATTGAAATTGTTTTGACGAGTCTCACTCTGCAGTCAACCCTTCTTGAAAACAATATGGGTAAATTAAAAAAGAAGTTGCTTGCATATTTCCTTACTCTCTGGACCAGGTTCAGAGGGACAACTTGCAACCTGATGGCCAGTAGAATTTTCCATTTCACTGTCAATATCAGACACTAAGTAGCTTTCACTTATTGATTTATAGAGAGATTTATGTGAATTTACTGTTTAAAGTCATTAGTAAAGCTGAATAGACAGTTTGAAATGATCGTACGATGTCAGATTAATTTTTATTGTGTCATGGGTTTTCAGGATTTTTGCAGCTATCTATTTTTTCAGGCCAGTTAATTTTTGGAGTAGTGTTTCTGCATGATTTGACATTAATTTGTCAATGAGGATAGCAAGTAACTTCAAAATCTCAGGGATGTGGAAATCATAGAAATTTCTACTTGTCCATGGACAAGTAAACTACAAAAATCTACTTGTACTCCAGTGTGGCTCACTTGTCCAAAACAAAACAGTTTCCAGCAGAGGAGATAATTGCTAAATCATGCCCCATTTCACATGGAAGCTGTTTAATATCAGTTTATGAAAATTTTCTCGTGTACGACATTGTCGCCAAAGATCTTTGAATCAGTGCTAAAATAATACTATTAATTAGTCTAATAAAATTATTTTAATCTACAATGATGATCTTGAAGCTGTTCAAACATTTTTCAAATAAATGGAATTGACGTGCAAAATAGCCGTATATTATGCAGATCTTATTGTATGCAGTAGGGGTGAAACAATACGGTAAAAAGCGTATTGCAATATATTGCAATACGGCTGACCCGTATTGCAATACGTATTGCAATATGCTGTATATGCTGACATTTAGCATATCTGACCACTTGTAGTCACTGTTAGGGTAGCATATGCTCAAAAGGTGATAAAGAAAACTAGTACATGTGCTTGGAACTCTTCCATTCTTTCAAGATAATGAACTAAAAATCAATTGTTTCGCATGAACAAATAAAAACAAACTAAAATTGACTAGTCTTTAACACTCGCTATCTTGACGATTTTCGTCTGCCATTTTTTTTCTTCAAGAGCGTACTTGTTTATATAAAAACCAGCGCTACTATACCGAACTTCGGGACATGGCTCAACAGAGTAGACAGTGCGATGCACTAACTTACTCAGTTGCTTACTGCACTAACACTAATACTTTGCAGCTTAACTACTGGAAAACGCAAAAATAAGTGTGAGCAAAGTTATAAGAAATGAATAACATACAAACTCCATTGATCCAAAAGCATTAAAGCTCGACGTTTATTTGGAGTTCGTGTCGTGAATTTTATGTGGTCATAGTTTTACCTAAACACCGGTGACACCGCCTGTGGAAAAAAATAAACAACTTTCGCTTTCGGAAATCTTTAGAACTGTAAGTTGAAAAACGATCGATTTCTGACAGAATTTTTGGGAAAACCGGACTTTCTGATGCAATTAAGAGAAGTTGACATATTGCAGAAATACCGATACGGTAAAATTCGAACCGGTTTCGGTTTTTTCTTTGAATAGACCGCGGTTAATCGGTTAATCGGTAAACCGTTTCACCACTAGTATGCAGTAATGAGAAGGTACACCAAATGTGTATTTTGGGTTTCCAGAAATCAGGGATTGTCTCAAGCTGCTGTTTATCATTGAATTGTCATTTTTTGTCCGAAGTGAGAACATTTGTAGTTCACTGGAGAAGTATGCAACAGATTTTTGTTTTAAAATTTTCCTCATATTTCTACTTGTCCACGGACAACTAGACTGAAAAAAAAAGCCGAATCAGACAAGTCTGGCATAGTATTTCCACACCCCTGAATCTGTTATTTTACACTAGAAAAGCGGGTTAATACCGTTAATACTTTTAAACAGTGACGTCCATACTTAAAACCTATTGTATATTTAAGAGTCTAGATCTTTTAAATATCATGCAAAGACATTACTTGTTGCCAGCAGATTCACGAGTGATTCTGTTTTGGAGGCATTTTTTCTAACTTGTCCCAACTGGCGCCACTGGTGATGGACAGCGGGAGCCCTGAAATGTGTGCATGCATACATGTTTCACTTCATATTTTTGTGTGTGATTATTCAATTAAGTGCGGGAATCATGCACATATGTGCATGAATGGGAACCCTGTCTTGGTCATGAGATCTCTGTTGAATACATTTCTTGTTCATACTTGAGTTGAAATTATTTAGATCATCTCTTTACAAAATAGCAAAATGTTGGACAAGACCAAATTAAAAGCATTTGTAGATGACAAAATAGACCCTGCTCAAAGGATGATTTCTGTCTTTGATATGGTAGATGACGGTTACCAGCATTTTCTCCATTCCTACCAATTGTCAAAAGCCTTCTTCCTCTGGATCGTTGAAATACTTGATTGTGTGGTAAAGGACTTTATTGTATTTAAAGCTATTTGTTCACAATCAAAGTTCTCCAAAAAACTGTACTATGTATTTACAGATATGAGATCAAAGATCGTGATTATACCTACTACATTGGTATATGTGCTGAAGCCAAAGACCCATATCCTGAGAACTCAGGGGACAGACTACAGGGATCAGGGGTTGTTCAAAAAGACCAAGATGGGAACTTAAGGATCATTGGAAAGTTTGACCATGCAGATATTATGGCTGGGCGTAAGAATATATAAAAATGTTGACATTGTTGGTGAATTCTTTTGAACCCCATCTGATCGAGCATTACCAAAAATCTCTGGTGTTAACAACCCTGAAGAAGAAGGCTTCAGATTTTGTGGGAGAATGAGAAACTGTTGGTAACCAGCATTTTCTCTTTTTTCCACAATTTTTTTCTACCTGTCAGAGTCATGTTTTGTACCGTGTTACAGACAAATCCCATCATTTGGTCCACATCTTTTTTTTTTATCAACAAATTCTTTCAATATGGAAGAGTAAAAAAAAGTTTTGATTGAGTAAAGAGTGAAAGGCATCTTTACCCCTTTATCACATGATGCCAACTTCAAACGAGCTTCAGAAAGAAGCCTTTGGAAAACACTGGCAAAAGCTTTTGTCACAAATTTTTCTACCCTTTCCTAAACAAATTTCCATTTTTCATTCACATTTGATATATTGTGTGCAAATGCTTGCAATTTGGACCAGTCTAAAATTTTGTCCTATGGTAAAGAGTTAAAAAGGTAAAGCTGGATCTCTGAAGCTCCAAATCAGGTGTGGCTCAAATATATGAATTTATGTAAGGAAGGGTAGATAACATTCCCCTAATGATTAACCATTTACCGCACAATGCCAACTTTTAACGACCCTGAGGAAGAAGCATTTTCTCCTTTTCCCACAATGTTTTCTACCCTGTCAGAGAAAAATCCCATCATTTGAGCCACATTGAAATTGTCTACTGCAAATGCCTTCAATTTAGACTCCGATTGGTCTAAGATTCTGTTGTGTGGTAAAGAGTTAACTCTTTACCAAACGACAAAATTTTAGACCTGTCCAAATTGAAAGAGTTTGAAGACCACAAATTAAATGTGACTCAAAAATTGAAATTTGTGTTGGGAAGGGTAGAAAACATTGTGGGAAAAGGAGAAAATGCTGGTTACCAGCATTTTCTCATTTTCCCACAATGTTTTCGAAAGGCTTCTTTCTCAGGGTCGTTAAAAGTCGGGATTGTGTGGTAAAGGGTTAAACTCGGACAGCAGAAGAGCAACTGTGTTGGATACTTTGCAATATACTATGGCTAGATGGACCTTGAAATTAGAATGTTTTAGCTGTTTCTGTATGAAAAAGTCCATTGTATTTACCCTTTACCACATCATCCTGAGTTTAACTCTTTACCAAACGACAAAATTTCAGTCTGGTCCAAATTGAAAGCATTTGCAGACAACAAAATAAATGTGATTGAAATATTGAAATTTGTTTTGGAAAGGGTAGAAAACATTGTGGGAAAAGGAGAAAATGCTGGTTACCAGCCTTTTCTCCAATTCCCACAATGTTTTCAAAAGGCTTCTTTCACAGGGTCGTTAAAAGTCAGGATTATGTGGTTAAGAGTGAAACGACTCTGAAGAAGATACCTTTTGAAAACACTGTGGGAAAAGGAGAAAATGCTGGTAACCAGCATTTTCTCCTTTTCCCACAATGTTTTCTAACCTATCAAAGACAGAAGAAGTAGTTATATGAGCTAAATTTATTTTGTCATCTACAAATGTTTTCAATTTGGACTTACCAAAAATTTTGTCTTGTGGTAAACAGTGAACCCTTTCTCAAACAATCCCATATTTTAATGACCCTGAGGATAAAGCCTTTTAAAACCATTGTGGGAATAGGGAGAAATGCTTGATACTAGCATTTTCTCTCTTTCCCACAATGTTTTTCTAACTTGTTAGTGAATCATTGTTCATTTGTACCAAGTTTGAATTTGTGGCCCAAAGATGCCTTTAATTTTGAAAAGGTCTGAAATTTGTCGCTTTGGAAAGGGTTAATTCGACACTTTATCCCTTTACCCAATAATCCCAAGTTTTAATGACCCTGAGGAAGAAGACAGGTGAAAACATCATGAGAGAAGGAGAAATTGCTATTAACCAAAATTTTCTCATTTTCTTGCACTGTTGTGTACTTTTTCAAAGGTAAATCTCATGTCAACATTTCATTTGTCAGCTGAAAATTCTTTAAATCCTTAACCCTTTACCACACAATCGCGAGTTATAACAAACCTGACTGGGAGGGTTTTGAAAACATTGTGGGAAAAGGAGAAAATGCTGGCAACCAGCATTTTCTCCTTTTCCCACAATGTTTTCTAACCCATCAAATACAAATCCAATCATTCGATCCACGCTGAATTTGTTGTCTGCGAATGCTTTCAATTTGGACAAGTCTAAAATTTTGTCGTTTGGTAAAGAGTTAAGCTGCTAAAGTGAATGAAACAAATCTTTCAAGCCGATAGTAAAAAGCCCCAGTATTCGAGGAAAAATACCTCCTTAGCAGACTGTGTAGTTACAAGATCAGAGTGCACATTCTGTGCAGTCTGATCTTGATCTACACTGTCCGCCAAAGGTCCCTTAGTCGTGCTTAGCAGCCTTAGGATTAATACAGATGAGTCCAAAATTTTGTCATTGGTTAAAGGTTAACCCTTTACTGCACAATGACACCTTTTGACGCCCCAGGGAAAGAAGCCTTTTTGAAAACATTGTGGGAAAAGGAGAAAATGCTGGTAACCAGCATTTTCTCCTTTTCCCACAATGTTTTCTACCCTATCAAAGAAAAGTTGCACCAATTGAGCCACATTGAAATTGTCGTCTGCAAATGCTTTCAATTTGGACAAGGGTAAAATTTTGTCGTCTGGTAAAGGGTTAAAGGTGAATCTGCCATGTTTTCAGCTGAATGGGTGATGCTTGAATACAATGCGGGAGACAGATATGGAACTCATTGTATCGGGGACAACAACAAAACAGAGAACCGAAGAGCAAGAATATTGTTCATCTGTGATCCAAATCAAGTAACGGTATGATCTGGAAAGTTTCTGTTTATTGTGCAACTCTTTTAGTGTCAAAAATTTAATTCAAACTGCTTCTGTGGCCAAAAATACAGCTCTACGGGCCTAAGTATGGCAGAGCTTATGTAATGGTATGGTCTATGTCTGTCTATCGGTCTGTGTGTCCATCTGTTAATCTGTGTCTTGTTTACACAATAAAGTCTGCATTAAATTTAAATTAATTGAACCTTATTGTAAATGAAGAAAATCCAGCAGTCAGTGTAGGAAAAGCAGCCATTTGATGACTTAGTGTTGTTTAGTCAACAAAGTCCTCATTATTTGTCTGTTCTCTTTGAAACCTGCTGGGATTGTTTAATACAATGAGTACTAAAACTGTGTCAAATTTGGCTGGTTTTCAAACAAATGTTTTTAGCTCCACTGGCCGAAGGCCAGCGAGCTATTGTCATGGCGTTGTGTCCGTCGTGCGTCCGTCCGTTCGTCCGTGCATGCGTCCGTAAACTTTTTCTTTAAAAAACTTCTCCTCAGAAACTATTGACTGGATTTTTACCAAATTTCACAGGAATGTTCCTTTGGTGGTCCTCTTTCAAATTCCTTCAAATAATTGTGTTCCATGAAGAATTCTGGTTGCCATGGCAACCAAAGTAAAAAACCTTTAAAAATCTTCTCCTCCCAAACCGCTATTTGGATAGCATTATTATTTTGCAGGAATGTTCCTTAGATACAGGTTTACAGAATTCCTTTAAAAAAAAATGATCTGTCAAAAAACATGGCTTTTATGGGAGATTCATTTTCCTTTTATGGTATAAAGTAAAATCTTTGAAAAATTTCTTCTCTAAAACTATTCATTGGATTTCATTGTTGTTTTGCAGGTAAGTTCCTATGGTGGTTGTCTGCCAAATTGTTTCTATGGTGGTTGTATACCAAATTCCTTTTAAAAAAATGATACACCTAAAAACACATTTTTTTATAGACAAGGCTTATATTTCAAAAAAATGTTCTTCTCCAAAACTATTTATTGTGTTAGTTTTATCGACTAACAAAGAAAAAGGAAGAAAATTGGATTGACTTGACCTAGTCAGGGCTGTCCTATTTAAGCCCACACATTTTCCTTGGTATTAAGATCACAATTTACTCCAATGATATGCTATTAGTTAGTACTAGTAATAAAATATCACTGGCCATAAATAAGATAAAAGCTTGAGCACCTTTCACAACTTGAGCTTTTCAATTTTGCCTTATTACTAAGCCTGAGTAACCATGCCAAGATAAAAAAGAAAAAGTATTTTAATAACAAAACCCCCATGTTGTAGGTACTTTATAGTCCTTTTGATATAGAACAAGAGAACCTCTGCACTTTTATTAGTTCTGGTAAAGGTTTGTTGACCTACTAATGAGTAAATGCAGAGTGGACAGAAGGAGTGTAAATCCTGGTGACCTAGTACAAAGTGGGACAGGGCTTTACATTTGTGATAAGGTATTAATGTTATCCAGTCAAACTGATCCCGCAACTTCAGTACACCAGAATTAATCTGTGCCCTGGAGCAGGATATTTGATTTATGTAAATGCATTTGTAGACCATTTTGTGTTGTTTGCCACAGAAGACATTCTAACTGTGACTGTGAAAAGTTGATTATTAGGGATTAGGTGTTCATTGTATGCCAGCATATTTCATTCTATCTGGTGTATTGATGTAAGTTGATCTATATTGCTATAACATTCATTCATTTGCCCTCCTAGCTGTTCTTTTAGATTACCCCTTTACCACACAATCACAACTTTTAACGACCCTGAGAAAGACATATTTTCTATATTTTGATGTTTCCCCACCCAAAATGGTTTGTGAAAGGACCTGTTGCAGACAACATATCTTCAAATTAGTAAGACATATATAAAAAAGGATAGAAATTATTGTGGGAAACTAAGAAAATGCTGGTTACCATTTTTTTCTTCTTTTCTCACAAGTTTTTTCCATACCTTTTTTCTTCAGTGAGCTAAAATGCAGGATTGAATGGTAATTGTTAAAAACTTCTTTTCGCCATTATAGAAATATCAGGCCTGTGGAGCGATACAGGCGCTCAAGCGCCTCTAGTTAAGAAATTTATTATGCTGTCTTACTGGGTTCAAGCCCAGTTGCAACATACCACCCCCACCCCCCTTGCCCTATTTTGTATGTGTATGTGTTTGTCTTTTTTCCTTTTCGCATCATGAATTCATGATGTATGCAAGAAAATAAGCAAAGTCACTGCCAGTGGAGCATTTCGGGCCTTCAAGGGCCTCAAGTTATAATAAAGGCGTGACTTAACATGTGGATGTTGATCCTGAAGGAAAAATCTTTTGAAAACATTGTGGAAAAGGAAAAAAATGATAGTTTCAAGCTTTTTCTCCTTTTCTCATGAAATTTTCTGCCCTTTCAAAGACAGAGTCCGTCCTTTGAACGGTATTCATATTGTTGTAAGTAATTGTTTTGAATGTGGTAAAGTCTAACATTCTGCTGTGTGGTAAAGAGTGGTCTTTTTCAGTGCTGAAATATGTCGACTCATCCTTTTTTGACATCTGAAAATACTGTTCATTAACCTTTTACCACACAACAAAATTTCAGACTAGTCTAAATCGAAAGCATTTGCAGACGGAAAATATGAATGTGACTGAAAAAAAGAAATTTATTTTAGAAAGGGTGGAAAACATTGTGGGAAAAAGGAGAAAATGCTGTTACCAGCATTTTCTTCTTTTCCCACAATGTTTTCAAAAGGCTCCTATCAGGGTCTTGAAACCTTTACCAAATGACAAAATTTTAGACTGGTAAATTGAAAGCATTAATTTTGCAGATGATAATTTCAGTGTGGCTGAAATGATGGAATTTGTTTTGGATGGGATAGAAAACATAGTGGGAAAAGGAGAAAATACTGGTTACCTTTTCCATCTATGTTTTCAAAAGCCTTCTTTGTTAGGGTCGTTAAAACTCGGGATTGTGTGGTAAAGGGTTAAAACTCAGGACTGTGTTGTAAAGAGTTAAACTCATAAAGATTTTTATCATAGAGACTTGACAAAACAAGTAAAAGATGTAGACCCAAGATCAGACTGCACATTCTGTGCAGCTATGGGTAGCTAATTTATTTAACCCTTGGCAAACTAATCTCTCAGAGTTAAATGCAAGCCGATAGTCTGCTTGATTTTGTTTTAGGAACTTATGTCGTTTTTAGCTGACCTGGACATGAAGTGCTCAAGGTGAGCTTTTGTGATCGTGCTGTGTCTGTTGTGGGCCGTACGGTCTTTAACAATAACCTTATGTACACTCTAGAGGCCATATTTTCAGTCCAATACTCATGAATCTTGGTCAGAATGTTTGTCTCAATATCTCAGATTACTTTGAAATTGGGTCTTGTCAAGTCAAAAAGTTGGTCACTTGGACATGTCATAGAAAAACCTTGTGTGCACTCTAGAGGCCACATTTTCAGTGCATTACTCATGAAACCTGGTCAGATTGTTTGTCTTAATAATATCTCAGACAAGTCTGAAATTGGTTCACAATGGGTCAAAAACAGGTCACTAGGATAAATCTTGGAAAAAATTTATGTTCACGCTAGAGGCCAGATTTTCAGGCAGATACTCATGAAAATGGGTCAGATTGTTTGTCTTGCTGATATCTTGATCAAGTAAAAAATTGGGCCACATTGGGTCAAAAAGCGGGTCACCTAGTCAAATCAAAACCATAGAGCACTCTAGAGGCCATTTTTTTTCAGTCTGATACTCATGAAACTTTGTGGAAATGTTTGCCCTGATGATTTTAAGACATGGTCGAAATTTAGTAACGTCAGGTCAAAAAGTAGGTCATAGAGACAAATCTTAGAAAAACCTTGTATGCATTGCAGATGCTACATTTTCAGTCATACTCATGAAACCTGGTCAGTACATTGGTCTTGATAATACATGTATCTATTAAGAGAATAAAAATTGGGTCAGGTTGGATCAAGAAAAAGGTCTTCAGGACGAATGTTAAAAAAACCTTTTGTGCACTCTAGAAGCTGTTTTTTCAGTCGGATACTCATGAACGTTGTGGGAATGTTTGGCTAAGCGATTTTTCAGACAAGGTTGAAATTTGGTTACATGGGGTCAAAAAGTAGGTTACTGGGACAAATATTAGAAAAACCATGTGTGCACTCTAGAAGCAGTTTTTTCAGTGCGATACTAATGAAGATTGGTCAGAAGGTTTGTCTTGATGATATCTTGGACTTTTTTAACATTTGGTCATGCAGGGCACTCTAGAGGCCATGTTTTCAGTGTGAGACCCATGAAACTTGATCTAAATGTTTGGCTTGATAATATCTTAACCCTTTACCAGACGACAAAATTTTAGCCTTGTCCAAATTGAAAACATTTGCAGACGACAATTTCAGTGTGGCTCAAATGGTGCAACTTTTCTTTGATAGGGAAGAAAACATTGCGGGAAAAGGAGAAAATGCTGGTTACCAGCATTTTCTCCTTTTCCCACAATGTTTTCAAAACACTTCTTTTCCAGGGGCGACAAAAGGCGTCATTGTGCAGTAAAGGGTTAAGTTTGAAACTTGGTCATGTAAGATCAAAAGGTAGGTTTCTGACAAACATATGTTTACATCATCTCAACAAAAGTGATGACTTCCACTTTATCACTCATAGAAGACTTTACTCAGGTGAGTGCTTTAGGGCCAATGGCCCTCTTGTCTTACATTTCCTTATAGCCTGTTATACAAGTTTTGGAAGAGCAGAACAACAAAACATCAAGTTGCTACTATCTGTTTGAGATTTCAACCACACATGTGTGTCCTTCACAGCCTATTATCACAATTGGTCTTAGTGTGGGGTCAGTTCTATTGATAGTGTAAGTAACTGTTCTTAACTGTTTACCACACAACAAATATGTAGATTTGTTCAAATTGAAAGCCTTTGCAGACGACAATTTAAATGTGGTTCAAATCACAAAATTTGTCTGTGATGGGGTTGAAATCGTTGTAGGTAAAGGAGAAAATGCTGGTTACCGGTATTTTCTCCTTGTCCTACAATGAATTCAAAAGGCTTCTTTCTTAGGGTCATTAAAACTCCGGATTGTATGGTAAAGGGTTATTGCAGACTCCTGAAAATCCAATCATAAGGGGTCCCCTTTAATGATTTTCATTTGCATTCTGTTCAGCAAAGGTACTGTTTCTGTTGGCTAAAAATTAATCCATGTCATCTCTTTAACCCTTTCCCAAACAAGCCCTGGTTTTCACATGTCTGCAGTACAAGTCTTTTGAAAACACTGTGGGAAAAAGAGAAATTGCTTGTAACGAGCAATTTCTCCTTTTCCCACAGTGTTTTCTATCATTTTGGAGAACTTTCTGTCATTTTCATCAAATTTAAAATTGTCGTCTGCAAACTCTGTCAATTTGGACCAGTCTAAATTTTATCGTTTGGGAAAAGGTTAAGCCTTAACCAAACAATCCCAGGTTTTAATGACCCTGTAGAAGAAGCTTTTTGAAAACATAGTGGGAAAAGGTGAGAATGCTGGAAATCGGCATTTTCTCCTTTCCCACAATGTTTTCCACCATTTCAAAGACAGAATCATCTTGTGAGTTACATAGAATTTGCCATAATGTAAATGGTTTCATTTTGGCTTATTCTTTCATGTTGTCATTTGGTACAGAGTTAACCCTCAGAGTGCGGAGTAAACCCAAAGGACACTTTCTGTCCAGAAACTAGACCCAAATAATTGCAATTATAAGGTTGCTCTTGTTTAGACTATTCGGCTAAGTGGATAGTGTAGGTCAAAGATCAGACTGCATGTTCTGTGCAGTCTGATCTTGATCTCCACTGGCTGCAAAGGCAACTTTTGCTGTGAAAGGCGCTTTAAAGGTTAACAGTCAAAAGAATGATCTTTAGGATCAATCCAATTTATTTAAATGCTTCTTGATGCTTTTTTAACCCTTTACCATATGATCACGAGTCTTAACAACCCTGGCTAAGAAGGCATTTGAAAACATTGTAGGAAAAGGAAAAAATGCAGGTAATCAGCATTATCTCCATTTCCCACAATATTTTCTATTTAATTAAAGGCAAATTTCATCATTTGAGGCAGATATGTTATCTCCAAGTGCTTTGTATTTGGGCAAGTTTAAAATTTGTTTCATTGTTAATGGTTAAACCTTTACACAACACTTCTTTGATTTTGGGACTCTGGGAGAAAAAGCTTCTGAGAAAGATATGGGAAAAGAAGAAAACGCTGGTTACCAAGCATGCTGTTCCCTTCCTATTCAAAGACAAATCACGTGGTTTGAGCTACATTTAATTTGGTGCCTGGAAATGATTTGAATCTGGACTAGACAAAATTTTGTTTGTTTAAAACTTTACTCTTTAGCAGATTTCAGCATTTTAGACTTGTCGGAGTGGAAAGCATTTGCAGATGATAAGTGAAATATGGCTCAATTCATGGTACTTATCTTTGAAATGGTTTAAAACAGTGTGGTGAAAGGAGAAAATGCTGGTCACCAGAAGTGCTTGGTCAGAGGGTCATTAAAACTTGTGTTGTTTGGGACAGGGCCAAGTAGTTTTTTAATTCAGTAACTGTTGGGTTTCACCATTACAAGTCGGGATTTGCAGTGACTTGCCAAAGGACACTCTCACTTTACCAGTATTGCCACCACATATCAAACCCAGATATCCAAGTTTCAAATCAAACACCTAAACCACTGGTTTAATTTTAGTTCAATACAGAATTGATTGAAAAGTCATAAATAATACCTAGTTTTAAGGATCCTGAGGAAGAAATTTTATGAAAACATTGTGGGAAATGGAGAAAATGCTGGTAACTAACATTTTCTCCCTTTCCCCTGAATTTTTTTCTGTACTTTCAACAGTGCCATGTTGAATTGGTTGTCTGCTAATACTGTAATTCTGAATGATGCTAAAATTTTGTCAAGTGGTAAAAGGTTAACTCTTTACTCTTTAACGCTTTACCACATGGGAAAAATGTAGACCAGTCCAAATTGAGAGCATTTGTAGATGACAATGTAAACTCGACTCAGATGGGGAGTTTTGCCTTTGATATGGTGGAAAACATTGTGGGAAAAGGAGAAAATGCTGGTTCCCAGCATTTTCTCCTTTTCCCACAATGTTTTCAAAAGGTTTCTTCTTCAGGGTCATTAAAAGTCGGGATTGTATGGTAAAGGGTTAAGAAATTGAAGAAGAAAAATTATGTGTGGCTAAAATGGTGGGATTTGTCTTCGTCAAAGGGTAGAAAACGTTATGATAAAAGGAGAAAATGCTGGTTGCCAGCATTTTTTTTTTCATTTTCCCACATTTTTCTCAAAAGCCTTCCTCTTCATGGTCATTAAAACTTGGAATTGTTTGGTAAAGAGTTAACCCTTTACCCCACAATCCAAGTTTTAAAGATCCTGAGTTAAAAGCTTTTTGAAAACATTGTGGGAAAAGGAGAAAATGCTGGTAACCTGCATTTTCTCCTTTTCCCAAAATGTTTTCTACCCTGTCAAACAGAAATTCCTCTAGTTGAGTCACATTCAAACTGTTGTTTGCAAAAGCTTTCATTTGGACAAGTCTTCACTTTTGTCATGTGGTAAAGAATTAGTTGTGCTGACAAAATGTATTTCATTCACAGGTTTTTCTGTCTAGTAGCTGTATATTTAATTGGTGGTTGCATGTACAATAGATTTGTACTTGGGTCCAAGGGTCTGGACCAAATACCCAACAGAGCTTTTTGGCAAGACTTTGGAAACTTGCAAGCTGTAAGTATCTGTCAGTCTGGTGTTTTGCTGATTTTGTTGCCTGTTTAGTTCATTGGTTGCAAGTTTGAAATCTGGCTATGCAAAATTGCTTTAGAATGATTGATTGTATGTTGTTTAAGGTGGTTTTCAAGATTATTTCAGTTATATTGCAGAGGTCAGTGCACCTGTCCATGCCTTCCTGCAATTTCTTTTACCAGTGCTATGCACAATATTTTTCCAAGCCACTGGCTGCTTTCCCACATAACCATCAAAGACACCATGGTCAGAGGTTGAGATAGGAATGAATTCTGTCGCAATAACTATCATCAATCCTCGGAGAGAAATTGTTCGAGCCAGTGACCCCCTGTTCTCAAGTCCTGTACACTAGTGACTGAGCTACCAGGGCTTGGCTAAAATTGCTATAGAGGATGGATGATATTAATTACAACAGGATTCATTGCTTCTTGAGGCAACAAATATTGTTCTAATGCTTTTGTAAATTTACCGAAGCCAGTGATTGGGAATGTTGTTGTATGTGGTAAAGGTTAAGAAACGTCAGGTACCCAAAGACAGGTGCATTGCTGGACATAACATGACAGAAATACTAATGAAAACAGCATCACATGTCAGATATCTTTATTTCAAAGTTTGTATATCCTTTCTTTACAGGATGGATGTGACTTAATCTGCCGTACAGGTAAACATAGACAGCCTAGAACATATAAAGGTATAGGAGATGACCAGTTACAAGATACAGATGACCAGACAATCACAGATGAAAATTTACTTCCTATGTAAACCAGTCTAGTAAAATATTATGTGCTCAGTTTTAAAATCATGAAATTCCAATGGTTCCTGGTTTTGGGTATCCTCAAAAAGTAAACTTTTGAAAAACTTCATCAGGCTGAGGGTAGCACTAGACTAGATTTGAATAATAAATTATGAAGATGATATACCAAAAAAAGAATGCTGTCTGATTTTGGATCTTCATTGTCAAGGATGTGAAATCTTCTATCATTATAAACTAAGCTTTGAATTTACCATACATTGGTATTGTCTACTGGGTGAAAGTATTTCTTTTATTCATCAAGTATCTCTTTCCTTTGGTTTCTTCTTTTATTATCGAATTTTGACGAAATAATTTTGTAATGGTTTAAAGGGGATCCTGCATAGCTCAGTAGTAAAGTGTAAGACTTGTAACCTGGGGGCCTGGGTTTGAGCTTTACAGGTTGGGGTATTCTTGGACAAATCACTTCAGAGCCCTATCCCAGTACTGGTGAAATGCAGGACATACTTTAACTTTTTACCACACAATTCGGAGTTTTAATGACCCTGAAAGAGGAGGCTTTTGAAAGCATTGTGGGAAAAGGAGAAAATGCTGGTAACCAGCATTTTCTCCTTTTTCCACAATGTTTTCTACCCGATCAAATAAAGAAATCAACATTTGAGCTACATTTAATTTGTCGTCTACAACAGCTCTTAATTTGATTGAGTCTAAAAATTTGGCGTTTGGTAAAGAGTTAATATGTGAGCTGTCTAACTGGTAGGGCTGAAATAATGTAGAAAGTAGTGTAAAACTCCATACAATAAATCAATCTGTCACAAAAAATCAAGTGATAAGTGGATAAAATAGAGAAAAACTAAGAATGTCCTGGACATACAGTTACTGTCTTTTGTTGAGCTATTACTATGGAAAAATTAACCACGATATACACATAATATAGCTTTTTAACCCATTACCTTACAAACATAACATTTACAGCCCTGCTGTCTTCGAATAAATATTCGAAAATATTATGCTATTGTCATAGTTCTGTTGTGGTCTGTGTGATCATCCAGGTGCTAAACGGGGCTCGTATTCACCAACCATTCTTAAGAACGTTCTTAGACTTATTCTTCAAGATTTTCCAAGTTTGAAAGTAACACAACTTCTGATTGGCTAAACCATTTGGTTTAGCCAATCAGAAGGTGTGTTACTTTCAAATTTGGAAAGTTTTGGAGAACAAGACCAAGAATATTCTTAAGAATGGTTGGTGAATACGGACCCGGACATTTTCTGATAAATCTCTGCTTTTTCTGAAGACATACAGTTTGAACTTTAGCTAGCTGTCCAGAAGGACAGGTCACTGTCAAAATATTTGTTTGATGGAGTTGTGCCACTTTTGTCAATTTAAGCATTTACCACACAATCACGAGTTTTAATGACCCCCAAGAAAAAAAGCTTTTGAAATCATTGTGGGAAAAGGAGAAAATGCTGGTAACCATCATTTTCTTCTTTTCCCACAATGTTTTCTACCATGTCAAAGATAAGTTACACTGTATGAATTAAAATGCAGTTGTCATCTGCCAAAACTTCATTTAACCCTTTCCCAAACGACAAATTTTGGACTGGTCCAAATTGAAAGAGTTTGCAGACGACAATTTTAAATTTGATGAAAATGGCATAAAGTTCTCAAAAAGGGTAGAAAACACTGTGGGAAAAGGAAAAATTGCTCGTTACGAGCAATTTCTCTTTTTCCCACAGTGTTTTCAAAAGACTTGTACTGCAGACACGTGAAAACCAGGGCTTGTTTGGGAAAGGGTTAAGAATAGTCTCAGTTCTTTACCACACATCAGAATTTTAGACTCTTCCAAATTGAAAGCACCTGCAGACCACAATTTAAACATGGCACAAATGATGAAATTTGTTTTTGATAGGGTAGAAAACATTATGGATAAAGGAGAAAATGCTGGTTACCAGTATTTTCTCCTGTACCCATAATGTTCTCAAATGCTTGCTTTCTTGGGGGGGGTAGGGGTTAAAAGTAGGGATTGCATGGTAAAGAGTTAAGTGGTACTGTTGCTTTCACTGAAAAAGTAAGTGGAGCCGAGTGTTGGTACTTATATACAGAGCTTTTACTATTTTTTCATAAGCTTTATTTGACAAAAACATTATTACAGTACAAAGCCCTTTAACCAAAAGAAAAAAATTGTAGATTTGTCCAAGTTGAAAGTATTTGCAGACGACAAAGTAGATGCAACTTAAAAATTGGAATTTGTGTTTCAGAAGGGTGAAAAACATCATGGGAAAAGGAGAAAAAGCTGGATATCACCATTTTTTTCCTTTCCCCAGAATGTTTTCAAAAGGCTTCTGCCTCAGGGTCTTCCTTTTCCACAAAGTTTTTTGGGGTCGTAAAATACGAGATTGTTCGGTAAAGGGTAAATTGTACCTGTTTTATGAGACATTTTAGAGGCTTGAATTAAATTCTAAACACATGTACTGATAGAAAAGGTGTTAGTAACCAAATGTAGACAGTTCTCTGAAGCTGTTAGCCCTTTACCAAAGGATTAAATTTTAGACTTTTCCAAATTCAAAGTCTTTGCGGAAAAATTTGTTTTTGGAAGGGTTAAAAACATTGTGGAAAAAGGAGAAAATGCCAGTTACCAGCACAATGCTTTTAATAGCCCTTTTATTAAGGCTTGTTAGGACTTGGGATTGTGTGGTAAAGGATTAATAGATGTAACAGTTCTGACAAATAGCCTCCCAGGGCGGGGATAGAACCCATGGCCCCGAGGTCCCAAGGCAAACACTCTACCATGTTGCTACAAAAGCAAGCTGTATAGCAAGGCAGTATAAGTGTCCCCTTATACAAACACAAGCTATACATGTATATTTATGTGGGATAGACTAGTTTGCTACATAGCAGTAACTGTTCTGACAAATAGGCTCCAGGGGTGGGGATAGAACTCACAGCCCCCCAAGACCCAAGGCAAACCCTATACCATGTCGCTACAAAAGCAAGCTTTATAGCAAGGCAGTATAAGTGGCCCCTTAACCCTTTACCACACCATCCTGAGTTTTAACGACCCTGAGGAAGAAGCCTTTTGAAAACATTGTAGGAAAAGGAGAAAATGCTGGTAACCAGCATTTTCTCCTTTTCCCACAATGTTTTCTATCCTATCAAAGACAAATTTCATCATTTCAGCCACATTTGAAGTGTTGTCTGCAAATGCTTTGAATTTGGACAAGTCTACATTTTTGTTGTGTGGTAAAGAGTTAAATACAAGCTATAATATTTATATCTACCTGTGGGATAGACCAGTGTACTTCATAGATACAAGACCTGGCATGATTTTAGACATGCTTTGTAAATGATCCCTTTTACGTGCAGAGGAACTGTTCAATATCGTATGTTATATCATGTACTCAATTTTTTTCAGATTCAATACTTATTTTATTATTGTTTAATTATTTTCTGTTGTTGTTGAAATGATGATAAATGTTTAGAGTAGTAAGTTGATTTTTGACTGGAAGTGCAATGAGTTAAGTTATTGCTGTGTTGAAAGGAAGTTCAATTCACAACAGCTGCGTAACCAATTTTTAAGATTGTCTAAAGATATAAGCTAAAAGGCTAGCTCAAAGATAACTAATATGTGAAATTTCAAGAAATCACACTGTCATAATGCAAAATTGTATATTAACCCTTTACCACACAATCCCAACTTTTAATGACTCTGAGAAAGAAAGCTTTTGAGAAAATTGTGGAAAAAGGAGAAAATGCTGGTCACCAGCATTTTCTCCTCTTCCCACAATTTTTACTACCCTTTCCAAATCAAATATATATGAGTCAGATGTATTTTGTTGTCTGCAAATACATTCAATTTGGACAAGTCTAAAATTTTGTTGTCTGGTAGAGTTAACCCTTAAGCTGCTTATCGCGACCCACTGACCTTTTGCGGACAGTGTAGATCAAGATCAGACTGCACAGAATGTGCAGTCTGATCATTGATCTACACTGTCCAATGCGATATTTTCTTTCCGGTGAAATCAACTTTGAAACCGCAATGTTTAGGCGTTAATTATTGAGTAGAAATTTGTGTTTCATTTATTCAGCAGCTTAAGTGTTAAACATAGTTGAACCCATCTTTATGATTGTGTTAGCACTATCTGAACATTTTCTAGGCAACCCGTATGTAAGAGGATTTGAAAGTAAAAAAGGGAATAGGATAAAATGCTGGTAACCAGTATTAACCCTTTAACAAACAATCCAAAGTTTGAACAACCCTGAGGGAGAAAACATTTGAAAACATTGTAGTTAAAGGGGAAGATGCTGGTAACCAGCATTTTCTCTTTTCCCAAAATGTTTTCTAGCACATCAGAGAACTCTAGCTCATTTGTAGCAATTTCAGATTTTTTTGTCTGCAAATGTTTTTAATTTGCAAGAGTTCAAAATCTTGTTGTTTTTGAAAAGGTTAACAGCTTTTTTTTGTTTCAATTTGAAAACAGAAGATTGTTTGTAAATAGTTTTCTGAGGAATCATATTGGGGTGATTTACAGACCTTTTCTTTCATGTAGATATCACTGCTTCTCTATGTGATAATTTTTAGTGTGTAAAATTTCAGTTCTTTCATTTCAAGTCAATTTTAGTGGTAAAAATAGACCATGATTTAGGCAAAGTGAATATTTTATTTGTTCTTGTTCATCTGTTACATTCCATGAAATGATGCAAGCAGCTCTCTGGGAAAATAAGGTTGAATGCATCTTTGTTATGCATTATGGCAAGCAAATGATCGTACATTATATTGTCATTTTGTCTTAAAACCAGTCAAGGAGTCAAATCATGAGGAGTATTGGTCCTTTGACATGCAGGAAAGTTATCAATAGCAAAAAGTGTAAACCTAGGTCAGCCTGAAAGGACTGCCCTGGCTGACATGGGTCAACACTTTTTGTAGATGCATTGAGCTACATTTTACAGAGCATAACTTGAGTATTTATTTGATTGGTAATCATAAACTCTTTTTTCTGTTGCCTGTGAAAAGGGTTGCATATTTTCGATTATAATTCTTGGGATGCTAATATCAAATTTAAGTGTCTTTGTATATAATTAAGTCAAGATCAGACTGCATGGAAAATGCAGTCTGATATTGGATCTACATTGTCCAATATTTCTTAGGATATTCAGACTAAAATAGCCACGAAATCATAATGGTACGGTCTTATTCGATGTTAGATCAGAAATTTTTGTTACCTCAGCACCCTAAGAGTTTTATGGATTTGATTAGCTGTAAAATTTCGTATATTCTTGGTATATTTTTAGCTCACCTGAGCACAGACGAGTTTGAAAATGGGTCCTGTAAGGTCAAAAACTAGGCCACTAGGTCAAATCTTAGTAAAACGTTGTGTACGCTCTAGAGGCCACATTTTCAGTCAGATACTTGTGAAACTTGGTCAGAATGTTTGTCTTGATAAAATCTGGCACAAGTTCGAAATTGGGTCATGTGGGCTCAAAAACTAGGTCACTAGGTCAAATCTTAGAAAAACCTTGTGTTCGCTCTAGAAGCCACATTTTCAGTCAGATACTTGTGAAATTTGGTCCGAATGTTTGTCTTGATAAAATCTCGGACAAGTTCAAAATTGGGTCATGTGGGGTCAAAAACTAGGTCACTAGGTCAAATCTTCGAAAAACCTTGTGTGTGCTGTAGAGGCCACATTTTCAGTCAGATACTTGTGAAATTTGGTCAGAATGTTTGTCTTGATAAAATCTCGGACAAGTTTGAAATTGGGTCGTGTGGGGTCAAAAACTAGGTCACTAGGTCAAACCTTAGAAAAACCTTTTGTACACTATAGAGGCCACATTTTTAGTCCAATACTTTTGAAAAATGGTCAGAATGTTTGTCTTAATTATATCTTGAAATAGTACAAAAATGTGTCATGTTGGGTCAAAAACTAGGTCACCAGGTCAAATCTAAGAAAAATGTTGTGTATGCTCTAGAGGCCATATTTTCTGTCCAGTACTCTTGAATGTTGGTCAGAATGTTTGCCTTGATAATATCTCTGACTAGTTTGAAAATGGGTCATGTCGGGTGAAAAACTAGGTCACTAGGTCAAATCTTACAAAAACCTTGTGTAAGGTCCAGAAGCCACTTTTTCTGTCTAATACTCTTGAAAGTTGGTCAGAATGTTTGTCTCGATGATATCTCAATAGAATTTGAAAATGGGTCATATCGGGTCAAAAACTAGGTCACCTGGTCAAATCTTAGAAAAACCATGTGTACACTGTTGTGGCCACATTTTTTGTTCAATACTCTTTTAAAGTTGCTCAGAATGTTTGCCTTGGTAATATCTTGGATGAGTTTGAAAATGGGTCATGTTGGGTCAAAATCTAGGTCACTAGGTCAGATCTTAGAAAAACCTTGTGTACGCTGTAGAGGCTACATTTTCAGTCCAATACTCTTGAAATTTGGTAAGAATGTTTGCCCTGATGATATCTTGGACCAGTTTGAAAATGTGTCATGTTGGCTGAAAAACTAGGTCACTAGGTGAAATCTTAGAAAAACCTAGTGTACGAATGACTCTCAGAAAGAAGCCTATTGAAAACACTGTTTGAAAATGAGAAAATGCTGGTATCCAGCATTTTTTCCCTTTTTCACAATGTTTTCTACCCCTTTGAGAGACCAATCCCACAGCTTGATCCACATATTATTTGTTTTATGCAGAAGGTTCAGACTGATGAGTTTAAAATTTTATTGTTTGGTAATACATATATCTCACAAGATGTTGGAAATTGGTTGTGCTTGGTCAAAAGGCTCAGGTGAGCGACTCCAGGGCCATCATGGCCCTCTTGTTTTTTTCATTGGAGAGAGATTGTGATGATTGTTAGTATATGATGTATGTTAACCCTTTACCAGACGAGAAAATTTTAGCCTTGTCCAACTTGAAAGCATTTGCAGACGACAATTTCGATGTGGCTCAAATGGTGCAACTTTTCTTAGATAGGGTAGAAAACATTGTGGGAAAAGGAGAAAATGCTGGTTACCAGCATTTTCTCCTTTTCCCACAATGTTTTCAAAAGGCCTCTTTCCCAGGGGCGTCAAAAGGCGGCATTGTACGGTAAAGGGTTAAGATAACGACTTTCTAATTGAATATATGAAATGTGCATTTTTTTCTGATGAGTTGTGTGAATTGGGATTTTTTAAGTCCTATAGTTGTAGTTTGGCTGTGTGAACAAATACTTGTGTATCTAAAGCTATCATTTATATTCATTTTTTGCTTTTTATGCATTTCCTTCCATAAATTGAATGATACATTATAAAAGAACCAAGGCTTTGCTCCTTTCACAAAAAATCCAGACTTCATCTTCAGAAGACTATGAATAATAGATGATGCTTTTTGTGTGATCTATTCTTTCATTTCGTTTTTCAGTTTAGTTGCTGTGGGTCATGTTTCTTGTACCTTATTTGTACTCTAAAAGCCTAATTTTCAGCCCATTGCTCATGAAACTTAGGATTTGGTTTTGATAAGTACTTGAACAGTTTTGGAAATGGGTCATGGGTCTAAGATCAAATCTAAGAAAAACCTTGTGTGGACTTTAGTAACCACATTGTCCATCAAATACTCATGATACTTGGTCAGAATGTTTGTCTTGATGATATTTTTCACATATATGAAAATGACTCACTTTTGGTTAAAAAAATCAGGTTACAAAGTCAATTTAGAGGAAATTGAGTGTTCTCTGGACACCACATTTTTAGTCAAATACTAGTGAAACTTGATCAGAACATTTGTCTTAATATTATCTAGGACCAGTTTAAGTTTACACATGTTTAGAAAACAGGTCATTAGGTCAAATGTATTTGTACAAAAATTGCTATGTTCACTGTATGTAAATTTCAGGTTTTATTTGGTTTGGGTGCGTTAACTCTTAAGCTGCTAAGCATGACCCACTGACGTTTTGTGGACAGTGTAGATCAAGATCAGACTACACATAGTGTGCAATCTGATCTTGGATCTACACTGCCCAATAAGGAGATTTTTTTTCTCCAAAAAAAAAAAAGTATGAATTAATATTATTTGGGTTTTTACTATCGGCTTGAAGGATTTATTTAACCTTTTCCCAAACGACAAATTTTGGACTGGTCCAAATTGAAAGAGTTTGCAGACGACAATTTTAAATTTGATGAAAATGGCAGAAAGTTCTCAAAAAGGGTAGAAAACACTGTGGGAAAAGGAGAAATTGCTCGTTACGAGCAATTTCTCCCTTTCCCACGGTGTTTTCAAAAGACTTGTACTGCAGACACATGAAAACCAGGGCTTGTTTGGGAAAGGGTTAAGTTATTTAGCAGGATAAGGGTTAATATGTGTTAGTGTCTGTAAGTACAATGTCTCTACAAGCTGACTTTGTCTTTTGTCTTTCACCCTTTACCAAACAGCAACATTTTAGCCTTGTCCAAATTGAAACCATTTGCAGCTGACAAATTTGATATAACTCAAAACTTGAAATATGTCTTTCATAGAGTAGAAAATGTATTATGAGAAAAGAAGAAAATGCTGCTTACCGGCATTTTCTTCTTTTCCCACAATGTTTTCAAAAGGCTTCCTCCTCAGGTTTGTTAATAGCTGGGATTGTGTTGTAAAGGGTTCAGCAGATTACTTTTGAAAACATTGTTTAAAAAAGAAGAGAAAGTGCTCATAACCAGCAATTTCTTCTTTGGCCACAATGTCTTTTTTTTCTTTAATTTTTACATGTATTCATATATGAACACTTTACCAAACCATCCCATGTTATAGGAAGAAAGCGTCTGAAAACAATGTGTGAAAAGGAGAAAATACTGGTTATCAGCTTTCACTGCTTTCTCTAAAAGTTTTTCACTCTTTTCAAGGCAAATACCACCATTTGAGCAATATTTAACCCTTTACCGCACAATGCCGCCTTTTGACGCCCCTGGGAAAGAAGCCTTTTGAAAACATGGTGGGAAAAGGAGAAAATGCTGGTAACCAGCATTTTCTCCTTTTCCCACAATGTTTTCTACCCTATCAAAGAAAAATTGCACCATTTGAGCAACATTTAAATTGTTGTCTGCAAATGCTTTCAATTTGGACGAGGCTAAAATTTTGTCGTCCGGTAAAGGCTTAAAGTGTCATCTGCTTTTGGTATGGACTGGTCTAAAATTTTGTTGTCTCATAAAGAGTACAAAGGTTGTGTGTTGGATCCAAAATTATTTAGGATGGGACTGCATTGTATTTAAATACTTAACCCTTATCCTGCTGAATAAAAGAAATGAAATTTTCAAGCTGATAGTAAAAAACAAAATATTCCTATTTCGAAGGTATTTCTGGAGGAAATATATCTTCTTTTCGGACAGTGTAGATACAAGATCAGACTGCACGTTCTGTGCAGTCTGATCTTGATCTACACTGTCTGCAAAAGGTCAGTGAATCGTGATTAGCAGCCTAAGGGTTAAAATGTTGGACCAAGAAATTGGACAAAGGTTTCAGCATGAAACAACAATGCATATGAGCTGTGCTCTGGCAAAAGGGGGCTTAATGCATCTCTGTGATGCATGATTCATATCAAGCCATCACATAAAATTATTGATCTATAATAGCCACTTTTTTTTTAAAAAGCAGACTTAACTCTTTATCATATGACAAAATTTTAGACTGGTCCAAATTGAAAGCATTTGCAGACGACAAATTAAAGGTGTACCAAATGATGAAATTTGTCATTGATAGGTTAGAAAACATTGTGGGAAAAGGAGAAAATGCTGGTTAACAGCATTTTCTCCTTTTCCTACAATGTTTTCAAAAGGCCTTTTTCTCAGGGTCGTTAAAAGTCGGGATTGTGTGGTAAAGGGTTAATCTAATGTAGACTGGTCCTTCACCATACAAAAAATTGACCAAGAGTGAAAAGTTTTGGCCCATGTCAGCACAGACTGCACAGGCTGACCTGGGTCCGTACTTTTCATACAGATGCATTAAGCCCCCTTTTCACAGAGCATGGCTCATATACATGTACAAATAATTATTACATTTAATTGATAAAATGGATGACTGTGCCATAGAATTCCACATTTTTGTGATGCAAAATCCTAAAACAACACAAGAGTATTTGTTTTTAAAAATCGTCATATTAAATTAACTTTTGGAGAGTTGCTGTATGTTGTAAAAAATCAAGCATAATTTTGTATGAAGAACTAACATATTTACTCTACCAAAAGATGTAAATGTAGGCTCTCCAAACTAACTCTTTACCAAACAACAAAATTTTAGACTCGTCCAAATTGAAGGCACTTGCAGACGACAGAATCGGCGTGACTCAAAAATTGAAATTTGTTTTGGGAAGGGAAGAAGACACTGCGGGAAAAGGAGAAAATGCTGGTTACCAGCATTTTCTCCTTTTCCCACAATGTTTTCAAAAGGCTTCTTTCTCAGGGTTGTGAAAACCAGGGATCGTTTGGTAAAAGCAATAGGAGACAACAACAGTTACTAAAATGTGGCTCATATGATGAGATATATCTTTTAATCTGTACAAAAATATTGTGGGTAAAGGCAAAATGCTTGCTACCAGCATATTCTCCTTTTGTCACAGTCTTTTCAAAAAGCCTCATTACTTGTTGTTGTCAAAAACACAGGATTGTTTAGTGAAACTGTTTTGCAGCAAACAACTCAACTCTTTACTAGATGGCAGAATTTTATACATGTCCAAATTGAAAGCATTTGCACACAACAAGAAAAATATGACTCAAAAATTAAAATTTTGTGTTGGAAGGAGAAAGTGCTCGTTATGTTTCAGGTTTGTGATTGCCATGATAATTTCAAAAGTATACTTCTACCGATGGTAAAAAGGTTTAAGAGTGTTTAAGTCTTTACTACACAATCTACACAATCCCGACTTTTAACCACCCTGTGAAAAAAGCCTTTTGAAAACATTGTGGGAAAAGGAGAAAATGCTGGTAACCAGCATTTTCTCCTTTTCCCACAATGTTTTCTACCCTTCCCAAAGGAAATTTTAATTTTTCAGTCACATTTATTTTGTTGTCTGCAAATTCTTCCAATTTGGACAATACTAAAATTTTGTCGTTTGGTAAAGAGTTAAATAGCATTGCTTTCTTTCTTTACTACACAACCCTGAGTTTTAATGATCCTGGACAAGAGTATTTTTGAAAATATTGTGGAAAAAAGGAGAAAAATGCTGATAACCTTAATTTTTCTACTGTTCTCACAATTTTTTCTGCTCTTTCAAAGACATGTCCTGTCATTTGAGGCACATCTGATTTAGTCCCCAGATGCTTTCAGTTTGGACTGCCCTTTGGTAAAGGGTTAAGCATTTATGCATAAGTTTGTTTTCACGTTTTAATATTTTTGAGGCATAAATCAGGAGCAATCAAATAAAAGTAAATATTATAGTGTAATCTTGTTTTTTTTTTTCCCATACGTACAAGCATGCGTGCGTTAACTTTTATTTCAAACATCTTCTCTGAAACTGCCCATCCGATTTTAACAAAACTTCACAGAAATGATCCTCCCATGGCCCTCTTAAGAAACTCTTCAAAGAATTTGATTCCTATAAAAACTCTGGTTGCCATGGCAACAAAACGGAAAAATATTGAAAATCTTTAAAAATCTTCTTGTCTGAAACCAAAAGGCCTAGGGTTACCAAATTTGGTGTGTAGCTTCATCTAATTAACTTCTACAAAAGCTCTTCAAATTATGGTCCTGTGGTCAAAAATGGCCCCGTCCCAAGGGTCACAAGTTTTTCACAGATTTCTATAGTGAAAACTTTAAATATCTTCTTGTCGTAAACCATATGGCCTGGGGCTACCAAATTTGGCATGTAGCTTCATCTAATAGACCTCTACAAAAGTCTTTAAATTATAGCCCTAGGGTCAAAATTGGCCCCGCCACAGGGGTCACAAATTTTACTTAGGTTTACATAGTGAAAACTTTAAAAATCTTCTTGTCCTAAACCGTATCGCCTAGGGCTACCAAATTTGGCATGTAGCTTCATCTAATGGACTTCTACAAAAACTCATCAACTTATAGCCCTAGGGTCAAAATTGACCCCACTTCTTACATAGGCTTCTATGGTGAAAAACTTTTAAGTACAAGAACTCTTCATACTATAGCCCCAAGGTCAAAATTGAACCTTCCCCACGGGTCCAGTGGAGCAATGCAGGGCTATTATGGCCCTCTTTTTTAATCATATCTCAGTTATATCCTATTGGCTGGTGTACCTATCCTGATAATCTATGTGTTCCTGATATCTGATACTGAATAAGCCTTTACAACACAACTCAGAGTTTTAATGAATAAGGCTTTTGAAAACATTGTGGGAACAGGAGAAAATGCTGGAAACCAGCATTTTCTCCTGTTCCAACAATGTTTTCTACACTTGAGAAGAGAAATTTCTATTTTTAAGTCAAATTCATTATGTTGTCTGCAAATGCTTTGAGTCTGGATGTGTCTGAAATTTTCTATTTCATAAAGAGTTAAACCAGTGCTTTGCATAATTCATTTTCAGGCCACTGGGTGCTTTCCAACATGAACATCATTAATACAAAAAGGTGGAAAGAGGAAGGAATCCAGTCACTAAGACAATCATCAAACCTTCAGATGGGTATGACTGAGCTGGGAATCAACTTACAACCCCAGGCTCACTAGCCTTGTGCTTAACTTTTTACCAAACAACAAAGTTTTAGACTGGTCTAAATCCAAAGCATTTGCAGATGACCAATGAAGCTCAAAATATAATGCCTTTCTCTGAAATAGTAGAAAAATTGTGGGGAAAGGAAAAAATGTTGACTACAAGCATTATTTCCTTTTCCCACAATGTTTTCGAAAGCCTTCTTCCTCAAAATCATTAAAGGTTGGGATTGTTTGGTAAAGTGTTAACCAACTGACTGGCTGCTACAGGACTGAGCAGATGATACATAAAAACTAGTTTTGTCTGATGGAAACTTCTACCAAAGGACAAGCTTTTAGACTAGTCCATGTGTCACAACTGGTAAAGGTGTAAATTTTTGTCTTTGAAAAGGTAAAAAACATTGTGAGAAAAGGAGAAAATGCTTGTTTCCAGCATTTTCTCCTTTTCCCACAATGTTTTTAAAAGTCATCTTCCTTAAGGTTGCTAAAACTCAGGATCATGTGGTCAAGGAATAAACAATTTTAGATAACACAGTTTAATGCCATTTTCAAAAAGGTATTGTCATTTGTCCTTTCTTCCTCAATCTTCTACCATTACCAGGGCTCAAGGTGAGAGAGAAATATGTTGCCAAAGGGCACTTTCACCATGCTGGCTCTAGCAGAACACCAAACTGTACACCAGTGGGTTATATACTCTGTGCCCTAGCTTGAGACCACAGAGGTTAATGACCCTGTTTAACACAAGTGCATGTTTTGAAGTCCCTGAGGAAAAAAGATTACAATTGAAATCATTGTGGGAAAAGGAGAAACTGGTGCTAGCCAGCATTTTCTCCCTTTTCCAGCATTTTTTTTTTTTTTCCCCCGTTTTGAGACAAATTCAATCATTTTCGCCACATTTAGTTTGTTGTCCATCAAACTCTTTCAATATGAGAAAATAGTATTCTAGAATAGGCCATTTTTAAAGCATTTGCATATGACAGAATAAGTCTTGTCTCAAAGGAAAGGATTTGCCTTTGAAAGAGTATAAAACGTGGGAAAAGCAGATTAAATTTAAAGCATTTGGAGACATCAAAATTTTATAAAATGTGACACACATGATTGGATATATCTTTGAAACAGTAAAAGCATTGAGAAAAGCAGAATATGCTGGAACTTAACCACCATTTTCTCCCTTTTCCACAATGTTTTCTGAAGCCTTCTTTCAGAGTGTACAAATCCATAGTTTTTTCATCCGGTACACAATTCAAAAAGTTTCCAGTAGCCTAAATGCACATTTAGGGCAATTTACGTTCTGCCCGAAATGGGGGGAAAAAAAAAAAAGGAGGGTGAAGAATGATGGGTGCGCATTTCTACCGGAACCATGTGCGTAGTCGTAGAAATAGACGGAATCGATCGGCTTTCTACGAAAAGGCGAAAAACCCCACTGCGCCATCTGTCGGGCAATCAAGTGACAGCAAACCTTGCGTTTAATTGGATGAGTCAACACACACATCTGTTCCTACATCTATATTTGCAAAAAAATCGGCTGCACCTACCTTAACACGTGCATTCAAGATGCACTTAACTGGGAAAAAGGACATTAAAACGTTACCATAGGTAAGTAATTAATTTTTGAAATGTGTATTTTGATTCTTTTATTGTCACCGGTCTATTGTCTTTGATTGACGGCGTCTGTGTATTTTTAATGTCAACTGTCATTTTGAATGATCAAGCGTGTTTTTGCCGTGTTATTTTTGTTACAAATTGTGTACACTGTACACTGACAACACAGACTGACAAATACTACTGTAATTAAAGTGCAATTTCGTTGGACTAACAAATATTGGTATGGATGCTCTGTATCTTGAAGAATTTATTCGAAATAATTATAGTGGGAGGGGCAGATCGAGCTACCATTTAAATTGATTATTGCTGTCAACAGTTGAAAATAGTTCCATTTTCAGTTGCAGTCACTTTGATAAATGCTGCTGATCGGTATTTTTTCCTTTTGATTTAGACCTAAATATTTTGAGAAGTTTTACGGTTTCCAAATAGATCACTGACAGCGATGAGTTCATTGAAGTTGCAGACAGTGATGACAAGGATCAGACTGTACATAATTTTGGCTGATCATCGATCGACACTGTCCTCTTTGTGTAGGATATTTAGTCAAAAAAGATTTCAATTGCAACAATAAGGTCAACTTTTGCTGAAATTGTCAATTTTATTTCAAGAATTTTGTGAGTTCCATGATTTTCATTTGAAAATAAACTGTCAAACAGCATCTAGATCTAATTGCATGAATTTCAGACTGAAATATTCTGAGGTAAATAGATCTAACCCATTTCTGAGTTTATACTTGAATAATGCTTTAACCCTTTACCAAACAGTCACAAGTTTTCACCTCCTTTAACCCTTTACCAAACAATCCTGTGTTTTCCCTAAGAAAGAGGCCTTTTGAAAACATTGTGAGAAAAGGAGAAAATGCTGATAACCAGCATTTTCTCCTTTTCCCACAATGTTTTCTACCCTGTCAAAAAACCTTAAGTTCAATTGTACCACTTTCAAATTTGTTGTCTGTAGATGCTTTAAATTTGGAAGGGGCTAAATATTGTCATTTGGGAAAGGGTTAACCCTCTACCACACAATCCTGATTTTTATTTAATAAGTTTTAACAGCCCTACAAGAGAAAGCTTTTCAAAACATTGTAGCCTGTAGGAAAAGGAGAAAATGCTGGTAATCAGCATTTTCTCTTTCCCACAATGTTTTCTGACCTTTCATAGAAAAATGCAGTCATTTGAGTGACATTTAATTTGTTGTCTGCAGATGCTTTCAATTTGTACTGAAAGTCTAATATTTTGTTGTTTGGTAAAGGCTTAACCCTTTACAGCACAGTGCCGCCTTTTAATGACCCAGGAAAAGAGGCCTTTAGAAAACATTGTGGGAAAAGGAGAAAATGCTGGTAACCAGCATTTTCTCCTTTTCCCACAATGTTTTCTATTCTATCAAAGAAAAATTTCACCATTTGAGCCACATTGAAATTGTCGTCTGCAAATGCTCTCAATTTGGATAAGGCTAAAATTTTGTCGTCTGGTAAAGGGTTAAGAGGAAGGATTCTTACAACATTGTAGGATGATTTAGAAAATTCTGTTATTATCATTTTCTTTATTTTCCATAATGTTTTATACCCTCTTACAGACAAATCCTATCATTTGAATCACATTTGTCTCATGCTAGTACCTTTTATTTGGAGAAGTCTATAATTTTGTTGTCTACCCTTTCAAGGACAAACCCAGCCTTTACCAGATGACAAAATATTAGACTTGTCCATGATGAAGGCATGACAGATTTAAATTATAGGATCAAATGATGGAACTTATTGGTGAAGGGTAGAGAGAATTGTGAAAAAAATGAAGAAAAACTTCAATCCAATCATTTATTGTTAAAATATTGGACTGTTTGGTAAAGGGCCATGCAAAATCTACGATTACAATTTGAAGGCCTTTACCATACAATGGTGACTTCTAACGTCCCTGAGGAAGAAACCTTTTGAAAACATTGTAGGAAAAGGAGAAAATGCTGGTACACTGGGTAATTCAAACACTTCTACATTACTCATTAGGCATAAATGTTAGCTTAGAAAATATTTTTATAAAATTTTATCATTTTTTGAATAATTTCTCTGATTTGTTAGTGAAATTTTAGTTTCCATAAGCCTGCTTCTGCAGGGCATAGAATGGTGCTTGCCCGGGGGGGGGGGGGGGAGGGGGGTAAGTGGCTGATAGTAAGTGCAACATGTATCAAATTCAGGAAGTAAGCCTAAATGGCAGGAAATGGACTGTTAACCCTTAAAGCCACTATCAGGACTATAGTTGTCTTTTCGGGCAGTGTAAATAAAGATCAGATTGCACTTTTTGTGCAGTCTGATCTACACTGTTCATTTTGCTGAGGCATTTTGGACAAAAGCAACTGCAATCTTGCAAGTGTTGAGGGTTAATTACTAGACAGAAAATATCTGTTGGGTTTATTAGGCACTCTAAGGGTTGAATTGTCTGTAGGAAACCTGTAGATGCTTAACTCTTTACCAAACCACAACATTTTGGATGTTTCCAAATTGAAAGCATTTGCAGACAACAAAATAAATGGGACTCAAAAACTGAACTTTGTTTTGGGAAAGGCAGAAAATATTGTGGGAAAAGGAGAAAATGCTGGTTACCAGCATTTTCTCCTTTTCCCACAATGTTTTCAAAAGGCTTCTTCCCCAGGGTTGTTAAAAGTCGGGATTGTGTGGTAAAGTGTTAACTCTTTACCAAACCACAGGGTTTTAGACTTGTCCAAAATGAAAATGTATGCAGTTGATTAATCAAATATGTGCCAAGTTAAGGTATCATTCTTCAAAAAGGTAGAGAATATTGTGGATAAAGGAGAACAGGCTGGTTACCAGCACTTTCTCCTCATTGTTTTCCCTCATTGTTTTCAAAAGCATGTTTGAACTACATGTTCTTTGTGCAAGGTTTTTGAAAGCATTCAAGGAAAAGGAGAAATTAATGACAACCAGCATTCTCCCTTAAGAAATGGCATGGAAAAGAAGTGGCTGCTGGCATGAAGCACCTCATGAATGATATCGCACATAGAAAATGGCAACAAGAAACAGTCCCGATTGCTAGAAAATAGCAACATGGAAAACTGCTGATTGCTAGAAAATGTTTAGCAACAAAAATGATATTTATATTAATAGGAACAGTACTGTTTGCTAGAAAATAGCACCAAGAACAATACAGAATGCTAAAAAGTAGAGACAGGAACAGGACTGATTGCTTGCACGAGGCACTATTTTACAAAAGCATGTTTATGCCATTTGGCGTGCAATACACGAAAAGGGGCCTTCGGACATATGCGTATAAGTGCCTTGTCCCAGATCAGCCTGTGTAGTCTGTGACTATTCCAAGACGACACTTCGCGTTTTTGTGTGATTTTCTGCTTCATGAAAGTCTACTGTATGAAAAAATCTTATATAGTCGTAAAGTGTTGTCTCGGATTAGCCTGCGCGGACTGCGCAGGCTAATCTGAGACAACACTTTATGCAAATGTCTGAAGGCCCCTTTTCATGTGTTGCATGCCATTTAGTTCTTTAGGTCAATCCTTTACCAGGCAATCCACTATTTTAACAACCCAGAGGAGACAGCATTTGGAAACTCTGTGGGGAAATGAGAAATGACTTGGAAGGTTTTATTATCTGACCAGTAGTTACAACATCACACCGACTCAGAGCTCCAGATAGAGGGAGTTATTTAAATTTTAAAAATGAAAATACTGTATTAATTACTCTCTACTAAACCTTATATTATGGGTACTCATTAGAATTGTCACATCAAGATGATTCAAATGAGTACCCACAACATAGGGTTAGGAAGAGAAATAATGGAGTTATAATACTATCACACACTCTTATCTGGAGGTAAGAATATGACATAATACATGTAAGAAAACTTTTGGACAGCTAGCTAACACATCTTTGCAAGCCAAGGATACTATGGTAACTCCACTTTTTTGATTACGTACTACCTTAGTATCCTTGGCTTGCAAAGATGCTAACTAACAAAGAACATGAAAACTCTTTAAGTCATGTTGTCATGAGATAAATGTAGTCTTTTCCAAACTAAAAAATTTTAGACTGGTCCAAGTTGAAGGCATTTGCAGATGACAAATGTGGTTGAAATGAAGGAATTTGTCTTAGAAAGGTTTTAAAACATGGTTTGAAAAGGTTGAAAACATTGTGGGAAAAGGAAAAAAATACTAGTTACCATCATTTTCTCCTTTTATCACAGCAATACTACATCTTGGTTTGTAAACTTGGGATTTTTTGATAAAAGGACTAATACCCCCATTCCACTAGGCCGCGAACTACGGCGCTCGCACAGAGTGCTGTAGATCGCCATGCAGAGTACCAAGAACGCTAACACATCTTTAATGGATTGCCAAGATCGCCATCAGTCTACTCCCTTGCACAAAGATCCGTGGCGATCTGTTCAGAATGCCGTCACATCGCTACTTAACCCTTTACCAGACGACAAAACTTTAGCCTTGTCCAAATTGAATGCATTTGCAGATGACAATTTCAGTGTGGCTCAAATGGTGCAATTTTGCTTTGATGGGGTAGAAAACATTGTGGGAAAAGGAGAAAATGCTGGTTACTAGCGTTTTCTCCTTTTCCCACAATGTTTTCAAAAGACTTCTTTCCCAGGTGCGTCAAAAGGCGTCATTGTGCAGTAAAGGGTTAATCGCTTAAATCGCTATCGAAACGTAACTTGAATGTAAACATTGTAACTGGAGCGCTATCGGATCGCTCAAGAGCGCAAATGTTCGCCAGTATGCCGGTCATCGCGCTCCGATGTGATCCGATAGCAACCATTAGAGATGCAGTAGTGCTCCGTTGCGATCAAGTGGCGATATGATAGTGCTCTGACACGATCAAGTGGTGATATGATAGCGCTCTGTTACGATCAAGTCGCGATATGATAGCGCTCCGTTATGATCAAGTCGTGATATGTTGGTGCTCCGATCGCGCTCTTGGAGGACTATAAAAGAGTGTCTGTCTCGACTGTCATCATTTCGCATTTGGAAACCACCAGGTGTAGGTACAATTAATTCTTTGGTCAAAAGTTTTAACTACAGCATGCTAATTTTTGGTGAGACTCTTTGCAACAGTTCATCAAAAATAGCAGGCTCCATCCTCATAAAATTGAAAAAAGGGCTGGTATCTTCTGCTTTAAGTCCATCCATCAATGTGGCATATTGTCCATACAGAAGTCTTCTGTCTGCTGCCAACCATGGTCTCACCCAAAAGTTTTTCCTTTTTCCCCCTCTTCTTCTGGGTTCTTCAGCTAAAATAGCTCGCTGTTGAAGGACAATGGCTTCATTAATGAGGTTAATTATAACCTGAAACGCAGCAGCATCTCTAAAATTCATGATATACTGTCAAACGTCTTTCATCTATGACTGCAAGATAAAAACTGATGAGCGCGGCCGGTCGCCGTGGATTTTTATAGGATCTGACCGGATTGATCGCTAATTGAGCAGTATTGGATCTTCTTAGGTCGCCAAGATCGTTATTGGATCGGGGCTTGATCGCCAAAGGTCGGGGCAATCGCCTTTGGAGCACCAACAGAGCACATATGATCGCAACTGACTCGCCTCGGGTCGCTAATGGAGCGAAAACAGGTCGTATAAGGTCGCAACTCCTAGCGAGGTTACGATGGTGACCATGTACAGTTCAATCGCTATCGGATCTCAATGGTTGTTACTTGATCGCCGGTGGAGCGTCATCTGGTTGTTATCTGAGCGGGAGTGTCCTCGTAATCACCAATCCGGTAGCGATCTGAGGCGATCTACCGCGCTCTGTATGAGCACACAGAGCGCCGTAGATCGCGGCCTAGTGGAATGGGGGTATAAATTTGTTTGTATAAATAACTTTTTAATGGTATCTCAGTTTTACATGTATCATGACAGGAAGTGCACATGTACATGAATATGCTTTCCTGGAGTTTCTTTACCAGTACTATACACACATCACTTTTTTTCATGCCACTTTCCCATATTAACAAAGTCATTAAGAACCTTATAAATAGATTTGTTTTTTTGTTTGAGTTTAAGACCATTTTAACAACTTTAAATTGGTCATATCAGAGTGGTCAGTGCACCTATGCATGTGTTTCCAGGCTTTCTCATACCAGTAACTAACGCAAGTCTCTTTTCAAGCCAGTGACTACTTTTCTCACATGCATCAGAGGTGAGAGGTGAAAAATCGCAAGAAAGAAACTTTGGCAACCACAAGATTGTAAGTCAGATATGCTAATCACTGAGCTACCTGGCTGGGCCTCTTACAAAGAAAAGATTGAATCTTGAGTGATTTGAACTAGCCTTGCATATAACCTTGGCTGAGCAGTCACAGACAGACAAAAAGCAATACTGGTAATACATGTGTTAGATTTTTAGGGTTGATTCAATATCCATGTAGCCCATTTAGCCATGACTTAAAATATCTCCTTGTTAGTTGATTTGAAGTAATATTTACCAAAATACAGGAAGTATTTACTTACTCCGTATCGTATTGTAAGTGTGCAGCCTGCCTCTTAACTCTTTACTAAACGACAAGAATGCAAACTTGTCCAAATTGAAAGTATTTGCAGATGACAATTTAAGTGTGACTCAAAAGATGGATCTTGTCTTAAGGTGGGAAGAAAACATTGTGGGAAAAGGAGAAAATGCTGGTAACCAGCATTTCTGCTTTTCCCAAAATGTTTTCAAAAGGCTTCTTCAACAGGGTTGTTAGAACGAGGGATTGTGTGGTAAAGGGTTAACACTTTGAGAACAAAACAAATAAAAGAGACATGCTTAGTCAGGAGTTGCAGTTTGATTGGGCTGTTTTTGAAAAAAATATTTCATAAAAGATTGCATATTAAAGATGCAAGATCAGACTGCAAGTTAGGTACAGTCTGATCTTTATCTTTATTGTCCACAAAACCAACCAAATATATGCCTGTAGCTCCAAGGGTTAAACCGTGCCTTAACAGGATGTTTGGCTGACACTCGAATCTTGGAGAGCAAAACAAAATGAAATAAACATTTTCTTTTCTGTGTAGAAATTTTCAAACATTTGCAGATTCCAGTCTGTTATGCTTAGAATTTCTCACAAAATTGCAGACGGGCAAGATCAAGGATTGGACTGCAGGTCCTATATAGTCCAATCTCAGTCTTAGCAATGCACAAAAGCATTTAAAAATTATCTTTTCCTTCTAAAGATTAACACTTGCCCTCTTCCACAAGAAGATTCCTTTTGATATATTGTATGATGACAGACAACTGCTAACTTTTCAAATAGAAATGTTCACATTTTGCCACATGTTTTTTTTTTTCTGTAAATAGTGTTTGGGTATGCTTCTCTACCATTGTTTGACCCATATGCTGCTTAATACTGGTTGCCAGTGCTCTTTTATGGATATTGTAGACCAAGATCAGAATCTGTAATCTCATTCTGAAATATGACTGTCTGAATCGGTGATTTAATAGATAGGTTTTTTGGTATTCTTTGAGAGCCATATGCCCAAGATCTTAATGCAAAGTACAGTGTCCCTCGTTACAGAGGGGTGAAAACAGCAGTGGCAATGACCTGTGTATGGCATTTGCCTAGTTTGTTGCTCTCCTCTAATGAATATAGTTTTTTAGCTCCACTGGCCGAAGGCCAGCGGGCTTATGTCATGGCCCGGTGTCTGTCGTGCATGCATCCGTCCGTCCGTCCGTTAACTTTTATTTCAAACATCTTCTTCTCTGAAACTACCCATCCAATTTTCATGAAACTTCACAGAAATGATCCTGCCATGGTCCTCTTCAGAATTCCTTGAAAGAATTTGATTCCTTCAAAAACTCTAGTTGCCATGGCAACAAAACTGAAAAATATTGGAAATCTTCAAAAATCTTCTTGTCTGAAACCATAAGGCATAGGGCTACCAAATTTGGCATGTAGCTTTATGTAGTAGACCTCTATCATGTTTCTTGAAATTATAGCCCTGGGGTCAAAATTGGCTCTGCCCCAGGGGTCACAAGTTTTACATAGGCTTATATAGAGAAAACTTTAAAAATCTTCTTGTCTGAAACCATAAGGCATAGGGCTACCAAATTTGGCATGTAGCTTTATGTAGTAAACCTCTATCATGTTTCTTGAAATTATAGCCCTGGGGTCAAAATTGGCTCTGCCCCAGGGGTCACAAGTTTTACATAGGCTTATATAGAGAAAACTTTAAAAATCTTCCTGTACCTAGCCATAAGGCCTAGAGCTACCAAATTTTGCATTTAGCTTGATCTCTTTGGGGTCTACCAAAAGTGCCCAAATTATAGTCCTGGGGTCAATTTGGCCTCATGCTGCGGGGGGGGGGGGGGGGTGGGTTCACAAGCTTTACATAGGCTTACATAGGGAAAACTTTTAAATCTTGGTGTACATAGCCATAAGGCTTAGGCTACCAAATTTTGCATAATTATAGCATTATCTAGTGAACAACTACAAAGAGGGCCCAAGTTACAGCCCTAGGATCAAGTTTGGCCCTGCACCAGGGGTCACAAGTTTTACATGGGTTTATGGAGTGAAAAGTTCAGAAACCGTCTTGTTACTAGCCATAAGGCCAAGAACTCCCAGATTTGGCATGTTATTCTTCTAATACACATTTTCCCCATTTAGTCCGACTGTAGCCCTGGGGTCAAAGTTTTATAAGGGCTTATATAGTGAAGACTTCTCTTCATGGTTTATATTTATAAGCCAGTGGAGCGATACAGGGCCATCATGGCCCTCTTGTTTTTATTGGTCAAATAAGTTGTTAATGTGGTCATGCAGACCTATCATATTTTAGTGTTTGGCCAAGGTAGAGGTTTTTGACCATTGTCCAACTGGATTAGACAAATACCCTGTTATAATGCACACATGTTGGCTTTTTTTGGTCTTTTTCAATCTACCGGTATTTCGACAGTCCCCAGTTCAACCCATGACTCTTTCCTTATATTTCAGACAGTACTTTTGGTACTTTCAAACTACCTTAGCAACAACATGAAGGTGATTGTAAAAATCTTTTACCAGACAATTAACAAAATTTTAGACTTGTCCAAACTGAAAGCATTTGCAGTTGACAAATAAATTGTGGTCCAGATAATATAATTCATATTTGAAAGGTCATAAAAGACTGTGGTAAAAAGGAGAAAATGCTGATTACTAGCATTGTCACCTTTTCCCTCAATATTTTCAAAAGCCTTCCTCCCAAGGGTTGTTTGAAACTTGGGATTGTTTGTAAAGTGTTGATGTCATGGTGTGAGCTCCTGAACCCTTTCCCAAACAAGCCCTGGTTTTCACGTGTCTGCAGTACAAGTCTTTTGAAAACACTGTGGGAAAAGGAGAAATTGCTCGTAACGAGCAATTTCTCCTTTTCCCACAGTGTTTTCTCCCTTTTTTGATAACTTTCTGCCATTTTCATCAAATTTGAAATTGTCGTCTGCAAACACTTTCAATTTGGACCAGTCCAAAATTTGTCGTCTGGGAAAGGGTTAAAGTTTGATAGTCGCTAATGATATAAAAAGGGAAAGGGCTTATTTAGATTTTTTTTTTTTATGAATCAAAATTTTCTGTAAAACAATGATAATAACTTCGAAATATATTTTTCTTTTCAATCATAAAGACACGAGTTGGTTTCTTTCAATAAAAATGTGTGATTTTGGTTATTAAATGAATTGATGGGGCCTTAGGCTTGTTGCTCTTAGTTTTACCATCTATTTTTATGTCATCAGTTATGAAATCATAGTACTTCTTTGAATACAGTGCCACATAATCATTATGTTATTGATCAGTTTACATTCCCACAAGCCTTTGTGAAGCTCTGGTGTGAAATCTTAATTTTCAGCTCGGCTGTTTTCAAAGACAAATAGCTTGATTTTATATATATCCACATGTAGTTTGTCATCTGCAAATGCTTTCAATTTGGATAAGTCCACATTTTTGTTTGCTTTTTTAATGAGTTAAAGTACATCATGTAGGTGCACAATGGTTGGATTGCCAGTGGGATTGTTCTCAAGTATTACTTCCAACTCAGTGTATCCCAAAGATACTTCAGGTCACTCTTAACCCTTTCCCAAACGACAAATTTTGGACTGGCCCAAATTGTAAGAGTTTGCAGACGACAATTTTAAATTTGATGAAAATGGCAGAAAGTTCTCAAAACGGGTAGAAAACACTGTTGGAAAAGGAGAAATTGCTCGTTACGAGCAATTTCTCCTTTTCCCACGGTGTTTTCAAAAGACTTATACTGCAGACACGTGAAAACCAGGGCTTGTTTGGGAAAGGGTTAATTTACAAATAATGCAGATCAGGATTAGAACTTGCAGTCTGATCTTGGATCTTCAGTGTCTGATATTCATGTGATCTAGCCTACCATACTGGCCAGCTATTACATGCACTATTTGGGTGTATTGGTACCGGTTTATGGTTTTGTATACTAATCAGTGACGAAAACTGTTTCTTCATCAGTTTAACTCTTTACCAAACGACAAAATTTTGAACTGGACCAAATTGAAAGCATTTGCAGATGACAAATATAGCTCAAATGATGATTTCTGTTTTTGATAGAGTAGAAAACATTTTGTGAAAAAGAGAAAATGCTGGTTACCAGCATTTTACTCTTTTCCCACAATGTTTTCGTAAGCCTTCTCTGTCAGGATCGTCAAACTCAGGATCATGTGGTAAAGGGTTAAGGATCCATCCATTTAGTGCCATTTTTAGGGTAACTCTGCTTGCTTTTGTAGACATTTTAGATCAAGACCAGACTGCACAGACAGTGCAGTCTGATCATGATCTGTATTGTTCATTTTGATGAGAGAATTCAAGCATGAAAACAGCAGCTCTCAAAATGCAAATTGTTTTGATGTTTTTTTCCTAACCAGAAATTTCCTTTTTCTTCTGGCACTGTCTGAAGATTTAACTCTTTACCCGATGATGAAATTTTAAACTCATCCAAACTGAAAGTGTTTGCAAGGGACAGATTGAAAATGACTCAAAGCGTGTGATTTGTCTTTGAAAGGATACAAACATTATGATAAAAAGAAAAAGTACTTGTTACCAGCATTTTTTTCTATTCTACACTGTTTTCAAAAGTATTCTTCCTCAGGGTCGTTAAAACTGAAATAAGTTTTGTAAAGGGTTAAAAACAACTGTTATGAATGAAGTGCCTTTCTTTTATTTCCACTTTATGTGTGACCGAAGAAAGAAAAAAAGCTCATGTGCTCTCTTAGCTTTTTTTTGAGTGTAACATATTCCCCGGTCACGTTTAAGAATTAAGTGGATGTGACCTTTATCCTTTATTAGCCACTTAACCCTTTACCACATAATCCCAACTTTTAACGACCCTGAGGAAAAAGCCTTTTGAAAACATTGTGGGGAAAGGAGAAAATGCTGGTTACCAGCATTTTCTCCTTTTCCCATAATGTTTTCAACTCTTCCCAAAACATTTTTCAATTTTTGAGAAACAGTTATTTTGTCATCTGCAAAAGCTTTCAATTTGGACTGGTCTAAGATTTTGTCATTTGGTAAAGAGTTAACCCAGTGCTCTCTGAACAATAATATGCAGATGACAACTTTCGAAACACCCTTGTAAAGTATGAATATTCCCTTAGGTGTAATACATAAATACAATTGAAAACATTCCAGTAAAAGGAGAAATTGCTCACTATGAACAAATCTCTCCATTTCCCCCAACTGATATCAAAAGTGGTCTGAAAAAGATGGAAAATAAGAAATATCTATATATGGCGTAAGTTTGCCCACAAGTCATTTTCGCAAGCCAAGGATACTAAGGTAGTAACGAACAAAGTGGAGTTAGTATCCTTGGCTTGGGAAGATGCCCACAAGTAGGCAGGGGCCCTTAACTCTTTGCCACACAATCCAGAGTTTTAACGACCCTGAAAGAGAAGGCTTTTGAAAACATTATGGGAAAAGGAGAAAATGCTGGTAACCAGCATTTTCTCCTTTTCCCACAATGTTTTCTACCCTATCAAATACAAAAACTTCCATTTTTAAGAAACATCAAATATGTCGTCTGCAAATACCTTCAATTTGGTCCAGTCCAAAATTTTGTTGTTTGGTAAAGAGTTAAAATAAGCATGTCTACATTTTTGACCAATCACAAATTTCTATTTATTCATTTGTTATCAGTGCCAAAAGTAGGTCAAAAGCCAGCATATTAGCATCGCCGAAAAAAAGGCCTCTGTGGAAGGTAGCCAAGGTTTTCCCTCAGGAACCCCTCTGTTTCTTTGAATCTTGGACCCCAAGTTTTGTAAACGTCTTTGAAAGTTCAAAGGTTTGCCTTTTTCTGTTCAGTTCTTTATGAGAAAGTGGAAGGAAAATCCTGTGTTAAAGGCCCAATAGTGGCCAAAAGAACAATGCACTTGTTAAAATGCATTTAAATTTAAAGCATACCATTTAAAAGCATGGAAAATGTGAAGATGACAGTCTGTTATCTAATGGAACAATACTCCAAGTGTTAGTAGCTGGTAGAAAAATAAATTTTAAAATCAAGCAAAAAGTAAACAAAAGATAATGTGAACTGGCAACTTTTAACTTAGTTTTGAAAGTAATTTCCCTGCCAGCGACTAATGCTTGCACCGGCTGCGTACAATAGATTGTCATGTTCACAGTAACTTGCATACTTTGAAATGATACAATTTAAATTTAAATGCATTTAAAACCCACTTTGTTTTCTTGTGGCAGCTGTTATAAATCTTTACCTGACAACAAAACTTTTGACTTTCCATATTGAAAACATTTACAGATGAAAAGTTAGATGTTGCATAAATGGTAAAGTTTGTCTTTTAACTTTTGGGGAAAAGAAGAAAATACTGGTTGCAAATGTTTTCAAAAGCAATAAAGCATCCTTTCTCAGGGTCATTAAACTGTGAGATTGTTTGGTGAAGAGTTATTGTGCGGTGTTCTTAGCTCTACCAAACGACAAAATTTTAGACTGGCTGAAATTTAAAGCATTTGCAGACGACAACATAAAGGTGGCTTTAAAATTGGAATTTGTTTTGGGAAGGGTAGAAAACATTGTGGGAAAAGGAGAAAATGCTGGTTACCAGCATTTTCTCCTTTTCCTACAATGTTTTCAAAAGGCTTCTTTTTAAGGGTCGTTAAAAGCCGTGATTGTGTGGTAAAGGGTTAAATCATTGTCTTGTGCAACTATCAGGCTCTTGGACACAAAGGCATGGTGACATCCATAGGACAGAATGGTTAAGTCAGGCAATGGTGTTGGAGAGAAAAATGTATGACAGATTGAGAGCTGGTCACAATGCAGTGATTAAAAAATTTGTCGGGTTAATGTTGCAGGTGTTTTATGACACAGTTGCTGGAGTGCAAAGGTCACAAAAGATTGTTTTATGCATAATATAATGTAGCCAATTTACATTATAAAGGGAATATAAGCCGTTTTATCAAAAATTATGCTTGTTTCTAAAGTCAGTATATCTCAGTATTAATGTGTAGCCTCACTTGCCTGGTATTATTACCGTAGTTAAGCTTCTGAAAGGGATTTGTAGCAGACGACGGCAGAAAGAGTGTCAGAAAACTTCAGAATTATCCATACAAAATATGCTGAAGTCTTCACCATGATTTCATAGTAGTCATTTTGAAAGTATCAGTTTTGCCAAAGACATTTCATGTGGCTTAAATTTGATGTGATTTGTTTTTGAAAAGATTGGAAAACTGAAAAATTTGAAAACTCTTCAAGAGTCTTTCCCAAATCCTTGGCTTGAATGTTTCTTGCAGATACTTCTGTCAGATGTCTTGATAGAATCTTGAATCTTCAAAAAACAATGGCTTCTGAAGGATATTTGTCACAGCCTGTACACACTGCAACTTGCTTATTTGACGTTAGCTAGAGAAGCGATACAGGGTCATCATGGTCTTACTGTTTGAAGTGGAGCACCTGCAATTGTCTCAATCACTGACAGATATCTTGAAAGATAATGCAGGCACAAAGTTATCTTATTTTAACCTAATTAGATCTTTGTACCTATGTATAATGAAGTGTGAGAGAGATAAAGGTGCATGTACAGTATGCTCTCTAGGGTATGTACATGCAGGTACTTCTTCTAATAATAGTATATTTTATATTGTCCATGACCTTCACCCTATACCACATTAATCGGCATTTTCTCTTTTTCCCACAGTGTTTCCTGCCTTTTCAAAGACAAGTCTTATCATTTGAACCACATTTACAAAATTGCGAAAGCTGTCAATATGGAGTAATCAAAGGGATGACATCTGAAACAAAAGATTCTTACTCAACCCATCTTCGCAAGCCAAAGTGACGATCACTACCCAGATCTTACCCCTTGGCTGATCGAGTCGAAATTCGTTAGCATGGCGACACGTGTAATCATCGGTTGCAGTAAGGACTAAAAGCACCAATCAAATAGCGCGTTACATTTGGTATCCAACATCAGCAAAACGTAAATAAGAATGGTGACCACGGGAATAAGTTGTTGGATATGCTGGGAATTGTCACCAAAAAAATACAGATGAACAATATTTTCTTCAACATTCACTGTCACAAATCCATTAAATGAAGTTTTAGGATACATCCCAACACTAGATGATGGGCTGTCAAAGTATGTGTGTGGCTTTTACTTCGCGAAACTTAAAAAGATTTCGAAAATAGGTTTTGACTTGATAAATCGTCTGTCAAGTTTGCGATCTGAAATTAGTCAATTGTTGGCGAAATACAGGGAAAGCATGCTGAACAAACTATCATTGGACTAAACCTTAGTGACTAATTGTCAAGGATCCCCGTTGAAACAACAACTCCAAAGTGCTTAATAGACATCACCTGGAAAGGTAAAAAAAGCCTTTGGCCACAGTTAACAAAATGCGGAAAGAGTTATGTTATGCAACATTTGATTGGTTTTCAATGACGTAAATCTAGGGGTGATAACAATCAAAATCCAGTAGGTGGCAACTGTTGCCATGCTAACAAATTTTGACTCGATCAGCCAGCCAAGGGGTGAGATCCAGGTAGTGATCATCACCTTGGCTTGTGAAGAGGTACTCAACCATGCAAGGAAGTTTTTGTCTTGTCCAAATTGAAAGTATTTAACAAATGAAAGTTTACCCAAATGTTTGCATATGGCTTTGAAATGCTTGAAAACATTATGGGAAAAGGAGAAAATGCTGGTTTAGAGAATTTTAGCCACAGTGTTTTCAATAGCATTATCCCCAGGGTCTTAATAACACAGAATTGTTTGGGAACTTTTAGAGCTCAGATTTGTTTTCCACCCATAACAGTAATGTTGTATCCTTCAAGAGGAATAAATTGAGCAGTGACACACATAATAACTACCGATAATGATGATTTATATTTAGAAATGATTCAAGTCCTGTCATCAAATAGTGCTTCCGGCATCATCACTGGGCCTAAGCTGGAATTTCCAATAATCATTATCAACTTGACTTGATACTTCATAATGCAGGGCCCAGTTTTCTATGATATTACATGAAAGAATTTGATAAAAAAAAGGGAAGCCAAAAGTCATAAATAAATCTTTGTCCTAGGGAAAATTCAGCAAACATACTACGGAAAAAAGTACAGATTCATTCATTTAGAGTCAATTTCTTAATAAGTCACAAATTTATCCAAAACCTCATAAATGGCAGATTCTTAGTAAAAGACATTTTGTGCATTAGAAAGGGTATAAAGGGATTTGACCTTGGACTCTGAAGTAAATGAAATTGACATTTTGAGGGAGGAAGGAGTCCTCCCAGACTCAGTGGTTTGAGGTGTGGGAAAAAATTGTGGAAAAAGGAGAAAATGCCGGTTTATCAGCATTTTCTCCTTTTCCCACACTGTTTTCAAATGCCTCTTCCTCAGGGTGGTTAACTCTTTACTTAACAACAAAATTTTAGACTTGTCCAAATTCAAAGCATTTGCAGACGACAAATGGAAAGTAGCTCATATGATGATTTCTGGCTTTGATAGGGTAAAAAACATTGTGGGAAAAGGAGAAAATGCTGGTTACTAGCATTTTCTCCTTTTCCCACAATGTTTTTAAAGACTTTTTCTTCAGGGTCGTTAAAAGTTGGGATTGTGTGGTAAAGGGTTAAGACACAGAATAGTTTGGTAAAGGGTTTATTCAAAATAGATTATGAATAATTATACATTTGATAGTGTGTTTTAGAATAAAGTTTGTCTAGGGATCCCAGATTTTATTTTATATACTTGATAACAAAGAATTTGAGGTGTAGAGGTAGAGAATGAGGAAGGGAGAGAAAATTTTATGATTCTAATATGATATCTGAAGGTTTTTGTTATTGACAAACCACAAATTTTATGTGGTTATAGATTGTTACAATATAATTATTACTCACTGAAAAAAGTCATCTAAAGAATAGAGATAAAAGTTATGTAAAACTTAACCCTTCCCTAAACGACAAATTTTGGACTGGTCCAAATTGAAAGAGTTTGCAGATGACAATTTTAAATTTGATGAAAATGGCAGAAAGGTCTCAAAAAAGGGTAGAAAACACTGTGGGAAAAGGAGAAATTGCTCGTTACAAGCAATTTCTCCTTTTCCCACAGTGTTTTCAATAGACTTGTACTGCAGACACGTGAAAACCAGGGCTTGTTTGGGAAAGGGTTAATTTGGATCTAGAAAATGTCGGAGAAACAGAACAAGAATTGGGAAAATTAATTGATTGATTGATTGATTGTATGGTGTTTAACGCCGTTTTCAACAATATTTCAGTTATATTGCGGCGGCCAGTGCACCTATCCATGCTTTCCTGGAGTTCTTTTTACCAGTACTCCGCACAATATTCTTTCCAAGCCACTAGCTGCTTTCCCACATAACCATCGTCGAAACAATGGTCAGCGGTGAGAGAGGAATGAATCCTGTCGCAATGACTATCATCAATCCTTGCAAAGAAATTGGCCAAGCCGAGGATCGAACCAGCGACCTCCTGTTCTCAAGTACTGTACGCTACCGACTGAGCTACGGGGCTTGGGAAAATTAATTGAATGAGGCATCAGGTGTATACAGCTGTCACATTGTTTTCATCATTTCAAGATAGTGATAATGAGGAAAAGAGTTGATTCGTAGGAGGGGGGCTTTTGAAATTTCTCAGGGTTAAGGGTGCACTGTCATTAGATGTGAGAAATTTGTAATTGATTTCCATTAGCCATCGCCTTAGAATCTTTCTTGCCATTTATGTGTCAGTACCACATTCATATACATTTCGTCCAAGAAAGGCCTGTAAATATAACCATATTTCCTTGTATCTAGATAGTTTGATAATTAAGCAGTATCGAAATAAAGCTAAAAATCTACCGTGACGGTCAGCTGTGTTTCTGTTATAATTAGTTTAATAGTTGTTCCTATAGAAGGTGAATCATGGGTAATCACCATAGAAAAGTGTTAACCATGAAGTGTATTGAGTCATCTACAAGATGAGATGATGGACAGCCTTGACACATTAGTATGTCTTCATTGATCCTTTACCAAACAGCTCGTGTTTCAACAATCCTGAGGAGGAAGGCTTCTGAAAACATTACCAGAAAAGGAGAAAATAACCAGCATTTTCTACATATGTTACAGCTGTTTTCTGCCCTTTTAAAGACAAATCCATTATCCCCCCATTTGAGTCAAGATTGAAATGTTGTCTGCAATTTCTTTTGACTTGGATGGGGCTAGTTTTTTGCCATCTGGTGAAAGAGCTAATCTTTAGTAGTCAATGAATGAAGACTACAGTTTGAATGGGGAATGAGCTCTGAAAATAATGTTTTAAACTCTATACAAGACAACTAAATTTTGGATAATTATGTCTAAATTGACAATGGGTCCATGAACCTTTTTTTTTGGATGAGTTAGGATTTAAGAGCATCAGAGGTGCATGATGACAGCTTCAGGTCATAAACTACTTTCATGAACATTCTGATGGATGTCGATAAACAGTTCAGTGATTTCATGAAGCTTCAAAATGAAAGTCAACAGTTCACGAGTAGATTCTCAACTTACTTGGAAATTCAGGCATGAATCCAGTAGGAACAATAGTTTGAATTTTGATAAATATGGCCTGGATTGCAGGTAAGCTGTGCATGTCTTTAACCCTTTCCCAAACAACAAATTTTGGACTGGTCCAAATTGAAAGAGTTTGCAGACGACAATTTTAAATTTGATGAAAATGGCAGAAAGGTCTCAAAAAGGGTAGAAAACGCTGTGGGAAAAGGAGAAATTGCTCGTTACGAGCAATTTCTCCTTTTCCCACAGTGTTTTCAAAAGACTTATACTGCAGACACGTGAAAACCAGGGCTTGTTTGGGAAAGGGTTAAAGGTGCCAGGATGATCTATGATAACACTATAATGCACAACATCACAACGTTCTTACCAAGGTACACAGATTGGCAATGCCATATCTGAGTCAACTGGGGAGAATTGGCTTAATTCTGTGACAGAAAATCCAGTTTTCACAACCCTGAGGAAGAGGCCTTTTGAAAACATTGTGTGAAAAGGAGAAAATGCTGGTTACCGCAATGTTTCCTATGCCGTCAAAAGGCTTAAGTTCATTTGTACCAGTTTAAAATTTGTCTTCTGCAGATGCTTTCAATTTTGTTGGGTCTGAAATTTATCATTTTGGAAAAGATAAAAAACTGGGAATAGAAAAAAAATGGAGAGGAAAAAGAAGATAGGTTGAAATGTAAAAAGGTTGAGAGATGGAGGGGGGGAGGGGGATGATGCCTTTTGCAACAAACAGGAGATTTGATTAATTGTCAAATTTTGAAATCGTTTGTGGTATTGATGTAATCTTTACCAGACAATGGTCCTTTGTGTTCATAATGCTGCAGATGAAGGGTTTTGAAAGCATCGTGCACTAAGGAACATTTTGTTCTTTTCTTACAGTGTTTTCCACCCTTCCAAACACTAATCCCATTATCTAAGCTACATTTGATTAACCCTTTACCACACAATCCCGACTTTGAACAACCCTGGGAAAGAAGCCTTTTGAAAACATTGTGAGAAGGAGAAAATGCTGGTAACTAGCATTTTCTCCTTTTCCCACAATGTTTTCTTCCTTTCCCAAAACAAATTTCAGTTTTTGCCTCACATTTATTTTGTTGTCTGCAAATGCTTTCAGTTTTGGAAATGTCCAAAATGTTGTTGTTTGGTAAAAAGTTAAATATCATCTACAAATACTTCTAATTTAAACTAGTCTAAAATTTGGTGTCTTGTAAAGAGTTGATCATTATAATCCTGAATAATTCACCAAATACATTTAGACTTGTTGTTTCTTAACTCTTTACCAAGCAACAAAATTTCAGACTGGTCCAGATTGAAAGCATTTGCAGACGACAAAATAGATATGTCTCAAAAGTTGAAATTTGTTTTGGGATGAGTAGAAAACATTGTGGGAAAAGGAGAAAATGCTGGTTACCAGCATTTTCTCCTTTTTCCACAATGTTTTCAAAAGGCTTCTTTTTCAGGGTCGTTAAAACTCGGGATTGTGTGGTAAAGGGTTAATAGTCCAAGGCATAATTGTGCATAAACAGGATCGCAAATTGCTGCATGAACATTTATGCTTATATTGAATAACAATGAAAAATTTGGCTTTCACTCTCTAACCCTTCACCAAACAATCCCATGTTTTAATGACCCTTGCCGAGCCCCCCATAGCTCAGTCGGTAGCGTACAGGACTTGAGAACAGGAGGTCGCTGGTTCGATCCCCGGCTCGACCAATTTCTTTCCGAGGATTGATGATAGTCATTGCGACAGGATTCATTCCTCTCTAACCGATGATCATTGTTTCGACGATGGTTATGTGGGAAAGCAGCCAGTGGCTTGGAAAGAATATTGTGTGTAGTACTGGTAAAAGAAACTCCAGGAAAGCATGGATAGGTGCGCTGGCCGCCGCGATATAACTGAAATAATGTTAAAAATGGCATTAAACACCATAAAATCAATCGATTAACCCTTCACCAATTTTAGACAAGTCCAAATTGAAAGCATTTGCAGAGGACAAAATAAATGGGACTCAAAAAATGGAAGGAGAAAATGCTGGTTACCAGCATTTTCTCCTTTTACCACAATATTTTCTAAAGTTTTTTTTCTCAGGGTCGTTAGAAGTCGGGATTGTGTAGTAAAGGGTTAAACCCTGTTTTGCTCATTTGTTTCACATGTACCGTTAACAGAAACAGTCTCCTGGCTCTTTACCAAACAGAAAATTCTAAACTATACCTTGCTAAAAGCATTGTGCAGAATGACCAAATTCATTGTATCTCAAATGTTGATTTGTCTTTGAAACTGTAGAAAATGTGGGAAAAGGAGAAAATGCTAGTCATCAGCATTTTCTTCTTTTCCCACAATCATTTCAGAAGCCTTTGTCTTCAGGAATATTAAAATACGGGAATGTTTGGTGAAAGGTTAAAACATCTGATGTCTGCACAGAGAATTTTTTGTAACCGTCATTTTCTGCATATTTTACCATGATTCAAACCCTTTCATAGACAAATCCCATGATTAAACCTTATTTATCTGCGAGTGCTTCCAATTAGGGCAAGTCTAAAGTTTCTTGGTCTTGCAAAGAGTTTATTATTACATATCATTATATACATCAGTTGACTTTTGTCAGTAATTAGTAACATATTCATGACTTGGAGTAAGTCTGTTTTGCATAATTAGTCATTGTATACCAACAGCGTATCTTAACCCATTACCAAGTAATTCTAGGGGTCCTGCATGGCTCAGTGGTAAAGTTTAGGACTTCTGGCTCCGGATTCTAGCCTCACTGGATTCACTGGACTTTCTATGGGAGTTTCTTTTGGCAAGAAACTTCAGAACCTTAGCCCATAGTACTGATAGAACCCAGGAAAAAAATGAATATGTGAGATGTTGCCATGATATGGCTGAAATATTGTTGAAAGCTGTGTAAAACATCATTCAATCAAGCGATCAATGAAATAATGGTTACCAGCATTTTCTCCTTTTCCCACAATGTTTTCTAAAGCCTTCTTTCTTAGGGTTGTTAAAACTCAGGAGTGTATGATAAAATTTTTGCCATCTATGTCATTAAAATTTGGAATTGTTAAAATGGCAGGAGGCTAATACTGTGCAAGTCTTGAAGTGTACAGAATGATCACAATCACTTCTATCCTTGCCAGTGTATAAACTTTTTGTGGCATTTTACAAGATAATTGATATACGTGTAGGTTTGTATTCTCAGAAACAACTATGAGATAATGATTTAATTTAAACCAGGTGCAAAAATAAGGCTCCATTGTTACTGGAAAGTAGATTATCCAGTACATAACCCTTTACCACACAATCCCAATTGGAACTTTTAAACAACATGAGGTAAGAGGTATTTGAAAACATTGTGGGAAAAGGAGACAATACTAAGTCTTGTCAAGCCAGCATTTTCTCCGTTTCCTACAATGTATTCTATAATTTCCAATAAAAATCCCATCATTTAAGTTTCATTTTATTTGTGGTCTTCAAATGGGTCCGACAAATCACCGAAATACCGAAATGCCACCGAAACACTGAAATACCCCCCCTTTTTTTTATATATATATAATGAGATCAGATAACTGAAGTTTTGGTTTTTGACACAAATTGTAATGATATTGATGAAGAAAAGTAAGTTTAAAACCAAATGACGAGATAACAACATGCCATGAAGAATGTGCTCGGGAATAGCCTACTTGTAAATGTCCACCGAAATACCCGCTCGATGTAGTAAAATTTGTCAATTCAGGGATTTTACCTCCGCAATCTCACTACAGTAGCTTTTGTACAAGGTTGATGTGTCTGATCTTTGTGCATAGGTATGATAGAAAGAAAAATGTTTTCATTTTTTCATAATGGGCATATGAAATTAAAAAATGACCAAATTAGAAAACCGGCCGCCATTTTGAATCTGTAGTTAGCACGTTAAGGGGTGTAAATCGATAAGACAATTATAATTCCGCTGATAAGATTATGAATAATAATCATAGTAATTTAAAAATAACAATGACCAACTTAAACATGAAAGAAGTTGGAATATATCAGCCAAACACCTTAATTCTGATTGCTTCACTTGAACAGAACAGAATGTGCTGAGCTACTTCACGCAATGTCTGATTTGGGTCTTCTTCGTTTGTAAATGAAGTGCATTAGCGCGGTCTTGTGTCTGTATTTATCATTCAAAGAAATAATAAAATTAATAGATTTAGATAGAATAGATTTAGATTGAAGATGAAGACCGAGTATTTCTGTGTTTAACAGATCTGAGACACGCAAGTGTTTCGGTGATTGCTCTTCACGTAAATCTATGATCAATGTAAATCAACAACGTCATTCTTTTCAAAGATGACTGATACTTTGATTAAGAAAAGACGAAGAAAAACCCTGCATTCTTATCAGTTATCTGAACTCAGTAACAAAGAAAAAAAATATGGGTATTTTGGTGTTTCAGTGGTATTTCGGTGATTTGTTGAATTCGGACCATTCTAAAATTTTGTCTTTTGGTAAAGAGTTAAACTGCTAAATAAATGAAATGAAAATTTTATGACCTTCAGGCAGAAGGCTTTGGAAACTTGCATTTTCTTCTTTCCCTCAGTGTTTAGTTCACTGCCAAAGACAAAGTCCTTGAATTGAGACACATTTTGTATGTCGTCTGCAGATTCTTTCAATTTAGACAAGTCTGAGATTTTGTTATCTGCCAAATGCCTCGGAAAATAATAAACCAGAGGTACCTAGCTCCATTGTACAAAGTGGATAATCTGTTTAAGTCTTTACCAAACAAAAATAAAATTTTAAACTTACCAAATTCAAAGCATTTGCAGACGATGAAATAAAGGTGGTTCAAATGGTGGACTTTGACCTAGATTGTGTAGAAAATATAGTGGCACAATGTTTTCAAAAGGTTTCTTTAATCCCATGGTCATGGAAAGCTGGGATTGTTTGGTAAAGGGTTAAATACCTTTACTGCACTAGACAAGATTGGTTGGTAGAAACAGTCTTTTAACTCTTTTGCATGTTTTCAAAAACTTTTTTCCATCCAGGGTTGTAATAACTGGGGTTTGTGTGGTAAATAGCTAATGCAGCCATTGTTTTTTGGTTGAAAACTGATGACCATGTAACTATGTCATCAGAAATTACCAAATATCAGTGTTTCAAGGCTTCAATGAGACCAGATGGGATGGGATGGATGGATGGATGGACCAACTGACTGACCGACCTTAACCCTTTTAATGACCCTGAAGAACAAGCCTTTTGAAAATATTGTGTGAAAAGGAGAGAATGCTGGTAACCAGCAATTTCTCCTATTCCCACAATGTTTTCTAACCTTTCAGAAACAAATTCAGTCATTTGAGGCACATCTAGTTTGTTGTCTGCAAATGCTTTCTATTTGGACCAGTCTAAAATTTTGTCATGTGGTAAAGAGTTAAAGGCCTTTTTTGATATTGTTTCAATCATATATGGCTACAGCTCACATATTTGTGTTTCTCTTTGGTTTCACCAGTACTAGGCTAGTGGGGCTTTGAAGTGTCTTGCCCAAGCACACTGCCACAAAAAACTCAGTGCTTCCAGCCAGTCTTCAACCCAGAGCCTCTAGGTTATAAGTCCCACACTTTACCAATGAGCCAAGTGAGCACCCCTCTCTCTGACAGGAACACTAGTATCATCTCAAAATATTAGACAGTGAAGATTCAGGATCAAACTGCCTGTTCTCAGCAGTCTGATCTTGACCTTCATTGTCTGCCAAAGCGACTGATCTTGTAATAATCATCTCCTGTGATTCATACTTACAAACCTGGCCCATCGGATGACACAAAAATAATGGATGGAAAGATGAACTATAATATATATATATACTATAATTTTCATAAATATTTATATTCGTAAAGTCAGAGTGATTAGGTAATATTATACAAAATATCTTTGTGTTATGTCAAAACAGGATATGAGAAAAAGTCTACCTGTTAAGTAAATTCTTAACTCTCTACCACACAGTCTCGACTTTTAACGGCCCTGAGAAAGAAGCCTTTTGAAAACATTTTTGGAAAAGGAGAAAATGCTGGTAACCAGCATTTTCTCCTTTTCCCACAATGTTTTCAGCCCTTCCCAAAACAGACTTCCATTTTTCTTTAACATTTATTTTGTCATCTACAAATGCTTTCATTATGGATCAGTCTGAAATTTTGTCGTTTGGTAAAGGGTTATAAGTTGGCTGTGCACTTCATAACTTTATGTAAAATTACCAGTTTTTGTATGCATGTTTTGAATTTTTAATCCTTGTCCTGCTCGTGTGAAAAAAATCTTTCATGCCAATAGTAAGAATCTGAATAATGTTAGTTTAAACTTATTTTTTGGAGAAATATAACTCCTTGTCGGACAGTGTAGATCCAAGATCAGACTGCATGTTCTGTGCAGTCTGATCTTGATCTACACTGTCTGCAAAAGGTCAGTGAGTTGCGCTTAGCAGCTAAGGGGTTAAGGGGTTTTCTAAATGTCTGTAGAATTTTTTTTGTCTGGTGCTTAAACTTTATCACATGACAAAATTTTAGCCTGGTCTAAAGTGAATGCATTTGCAAATGACATGCTAGTATTAAATGTTACTCAAAACATACAAATTGTCTTTCAAAAGGTGGAAAATATTGTGGGAAAAGTTGTAAAATACTTGTTTCAAGCACTTTCTTTTTTCCCACAATGTTTTAAAAAGGCCCCTTCCTCAGGCTTTCCTGGAATTTCTTTTAACATTGGTGTGCTCAAAATGCTTTCCAAGGCACTGGCTGCTTTCCCATATTAACATCATGGAAACAGTATAAGCAGTGAGAGAGAAATGAATCCTGTTGCAATGACGATCATCAGTCCTCAATCTGTTGTTTGCAAATGCTTTCAATGTAGACAAGTATTTAAAATTTTGTTTTCTGGTGAAATATTTAATGTTTAACTCTTTACCAAACAGTCGCGACTTTTAAGGACCCTGAAAGAGAAGGCTTTTGAAAACATTGTTGGAGAAGGAGAAAATACTGGTAACCAGCATTTTCTCCTTTTACCACAATGTTTTCTGCCCTAAAACAGACAGAAATCATCATTTTGGCCACAGTTAATTTGTCGTCTGCAAATGCTTTCAATTTGGTGCAGTCCAAAATTTTGTCGTTTGGTAAAGGATTAAATTGGGTGAATTCTTATCATTCTTAGGGCAACAAAAATTGTTTTTGCCGTAAACTCTTTTCCAAGCGACCAAATTTCAGACTTCCAGATTCAAAGCAGTTGCAGAAGACAGAATAAATGTGACTCAAAGATTGAAATTTGTTTTGAGAAGGGTAGAAAACATTAAGGGAAAAGGATAAAATGCTGGTTACCAACATTTTCTCCTTTTCATACTATGTTTTCAAAAGCTTTCCCCCTCAGGGTTGTTGAAACTCAGGATTATGTGTTAAAGTGTTAATATAGATCAAGACCAGACTGCACAGGATAGATAGATCTCACAAAACACCTAGAATATTGCAATAATTTGGTCTTCTTCCTTCTTCTAAATTGTAAAGTTGTTTCATTCAAACACTTTTAATTAGTGGAATGGTTATGTGGGATTAAGCAGCCAGTGGCTTGGGAAGAATATTTCAAGAAGTACTGCATGTTAGAAGAAAATAAAGGAACCCATGGATAGGTGCATTGGCTGTCACAACATAGCTGAAATAATGTAATGTTAAAAGTGGCACTTAAAGTCCAAAGTATACTTAATTTGGTTGAACTTCAGGGTCAGTTAGGAATAAAGTAGAATATTTGCCATTTCAGTAATACTCTTCAAATATTGACACATACCCTTACTGTCCCTATCAGAACTTCATTTGTTTTTGTGGTCATTGTAGATCAAGATCAGACTGCACAGAATTATTGGCTAATCAGACTACACAGCCTTTTTACATTGTGATGTTTATGAACAAAATCACTCTAGAAATTGCTGCATGTGGGTTCTTTTTAGACAGAATATGCAAATTTGATTAGTTTGTCCAATCATAAGTTGTAGCAGCTCTACCAGTTGACAACATTTTTAGGCTTCTACATAATCATTTAAAGCATTTTTCAGTCAACAAATCAAATGTGCATCAAATGTCGGCTTTTGCCTTTGAAACAGAGGAAAAACAGCATTGGAGAAAAAGCTGGTTACTGATTATTAGCATTTTCTCCTTTTCCCACAATGTGTTCAAGGCCTTCTTCTGCTCATTCTTTTAACCCTTTACCACACGGCAAAATATTAGACTTGTTCAAATTGAAAGCTTTTGCAGAATAACAAAATAAATACATTCATATGATGTAATTGACGTTTTTGAAAGGGTAGAAAATGTGTGAAAAGGAGAAAAAGCTGGTTACTTGCATTTCCTCCTTTTTCTACAATGTTTTCATGAGGCATTTTCCTCAGGGTTGTTAAAACTCAGGATTGTGTGGTTAAGAGTTAAGGCATGGGATTATTTAATAAAGGGTTAAAATATGGCTTTAGTATTTTTCTCTTGAAAGTACTTCACAAACAACACAGGTATGGACCCCAAAGTTAAAATGGATTCTTCCACAGTGACTGTTACAAGATTGTCAAAAATCACACATTTTTGGCAAAATAGTAAAACTTGAGAAATGCCAGAAATGTTTTGCTTATCACTTGAAATGATCCAGTAAAGAAATGCATTTAATTGTTAATGCAAGGTATTTTGCTCTTTGTGTTTTTATAATGAAAAGAATGTGAAAAGAACACCTAACAATACAGGCACTGATGAATCTTAACCCTTTACCACACAACAAAATTTTAGACTGGTCCAAATTCAAAGCATTTACAGATGACATAATAAATGTGACTGAAAAATTGAAAGTTGTTTTGGAAAGGATAGAAACCATTGTGGAAAAGGAGAAAATGCTAGTTACCAGCATTTTCTCCTTTTCCCATAATGTTTTCAAAAGGCTTCTTTCAGAGGGTCGTTAAAAGTTGGGATTGTGTGGTAAAGGGTTAACCAAACAACAAAATTTTAGACTGGACCAAATTGAAAGGATTTGCAGACGACAAATGAAATAAAGCACAAATTATTTATACCCCCGCAAACAAAGTATGTGGGGGGTATACTGGAATCAGCTTGTCGGTCGGTCGGTCGGTCGGTCTGCAAAATCTTGTCCGGACAACTCTTCCTACAGTTTCTGTCTGATTCACGTTAAACTTGGCAGAAGTGTTCATTAGGAGCTGTAGATGTGCAAGACACACATTTTGTAAAAATTCCATCAAGAATTACTGAGTTATTGCCCCTGATTTGACTTAAAAATGCTTGTCCGGACAACTCCTCCTACAGTTTCTGTCTGAGTCACGTTAAACTTGGCAGAAGTGTTCATTAGGAGCTGTAGATGTGCAAGACACACATTTTGTAAAAATTTCATCAAGAATTACTGAGTTATTGCCCCTGATTTGACTTAAAAATGCTTGTCTGGACAACTCCTCCTACAGTTTCTGTCTGATTCACTTTAAACTTGGCAGAAGTGTTCATTAGGAGCTGTAGATGTGCAAGACACACATTTTGTAAAAATTCCATCAAGAATTACTGAGTTATTGCCCCTGATTTGACTTAAAAATACTTGTCCGGACAACTCCTCCTACAGTTTCTGTCTGATTCACTTTAAACTTGGCAGAAATGTTCATTAGGAGCTGTAGATGTGCAAGACACACATTTTGTAAAAATTCCATCAAGAATTACTGAGTTATTGCCCCTGATTTGACTTAAAAATGCTTGTCCGGACAACTCCTTCTACAGATTCTGTCTGATTCACTTTAAACTTGGCAGAAGTGTTCATTAGGAGCTGTAGATGTGCAAGACACACATTTTGTAAAAATTCCATCAAGAATTACTGAGTTATTGCCCCTGATTTGACTTAAAAATGCTTGTCCGGACAACTCCTCCTACAGTTTCTGTCTGATTCACTTTAAACTTGGCAGAAGTGTTCATTAGGAGCTGTAGATGTGCAAGACACACATTTTGTAAAAATTTCATCAAGAATTACTGAGTTATTGCCCCTGATTTGACTTAAAAATGCTTGTCCGGACAACTCCTCCTATAGTTTCCGTCTGATTCACTTTAAACTTGGCAGAAGTGTTCATTAGGAGCTGTAGATATGCAAGACACACATTTTGTAAAAATTCCATCAAGAATTACTGAGTTATTGCCCCTGATTTGACTTAAAAATGCTTGTCCGGACAACTCCTCCTACAGTTTCTGTCTGATTCACTTTAAACTTGGCAGAAGTGTTCATTAGGAGCTGTAGATGTGCAAGACACACATTTTGTAAAAATTCCATCAAGAATTACTGAGTTATTGCCCCTGATTTGACTTAAAAATGCTTGTCCGGACAACTCCTCCTACAGTTTCCGTCTGATTCACTTTAAACTTGGCATAAGTGTTCATTAGGAGTTGTAGATGTGCAAGACGCAACTTTCGTGAAAATTCTATGAAGAATTAATGAGTTATTGCCCCTGATTCACATTTAAAATGCTTGTCCGGACAACTCCTCCTACAATTTCAGTCCGATTCGCTTTATACTTGGCAGAAGTGTCCATTTGGAGTTGTAGATGTGCAAGACACACATTTTGTAAAAATTCCATCAAGAATTACTGAGTTATTGCCCCTGATTTGACTTAAAAATGCTTGTCCGGACAACTCCTCCCTACAGTGTCTGTCTGATTCACTTTAAGGAGGTCTTTTCTGTCATATGTATAGTTGGCCAACATTATGCGAAAAGGCACCTTTGGACATTTGCAACAAGTTTGGATCCAGACCAGCTGCTGTGTCTCAGACATATTATCAGATCATGGTCTGCACTTTTTTACACTCATTTAGTTTTGTGTCCAATTAAATTGATACTTTGCATAAATATTCACCAGGAGCAGTAGGGGTTCAAGATGCATTTTTCTCAAATGTTTGCCAAATTAATTACCCCTGAATTTACTCAAAACTTCTTGTCCAGAGAACTATTCCTTCAGTTTAAGTCTTATTCACTTGATATTTGTCATGATATTCACCAGGAGCAGTAGATGTGCAAAGCACAAATTTCATGAGTGTTGGCCTAATGATTACGGAGTTATTGCCCCTAAATTGACATTGCAGAGTTATTGCCCCTGTGACATGAAATATAGGGGCGGGGGTATTTATCACCTTTAGTGATAGTTATTCTAGTTAAATTTATCTCTGAAAGGAAAGAAAACCTTGTAGGAAAAGGAGAAAATGCTGGTGACCAGCATTTCCTCCTTTTCCCACAATGTTTTCGAAAGTCCCTCTTTAGGGTCATTAAAACTGGGGATTGTGTTAAAGGGGCATTAACCCAGATTTTATTTGCAAGTTTGGTGGAAAATCTTAACAATGACTTTGAGTTTTCACTCACATGCCAAAATGGTTTGAAAATTTAACCCTTTCCCAAACGATAAATTCAAGACTGGTCCAGCTTGAAAGAGTTTGCAGACGACAATTTTAAATTTGATGAAAATGACAGAAAGTTCTCCAAAAGGGTAGAAAACACTGTGGGAAAAGGAGAAATTGCTCGTTACGAGCAATTTCTCCTTTTCCCACAGTGTTTTCAAAAGACTTGTACTGCAGACACGTGAAAACCAGGGCTTGTTTGGGAAAGGGTTAAACAGGGATAGAAATACATGTATAGAAACATGGAATTACCATTTTTTTTTTCAAATGAAATTGTCTGTACTGTTAGTAACAAGGGCTAAATACATTTTTAACACTATGAAACATTGGTATGTCCCATAGCCCAGTTGGTAGGGTCACCGAATATGGTTTTGAATGTCTTGGGTTCAAGTCCCATTGGAGACATTTTTTTTTTTCAGCATTTTCTTTTTTCCTCAACAAAGGTGTAACTGTCACTTTCTTTTGCTTTTCCCTTATTTGATACTTAAGATCAATTTCAGACTGTATTCTAGCAAAAATACCCTTGACCCTTAGAGCAATAAATAAATCAGAGACATTTTCAGTCTAGTTGTAAAGAACCAAATTTCTGGAATTTCATGGTCAATTTTGTCAAAAATGGTTAAACAGAGCAGACTGCATTTTTCTGCATGCTCATCTTGATCTACATTGGCCGCAAATGCAACTATAGTCATGACTGGTGCTTTGAGGCTTAAAATTTCTCTGTTTTGATCTCTATTCTCTGATAGAGAAAGTCTGTAATTTTAGGGATTGACAATGCTTCTTAAAAGCAATTGCACCTTTTTTCACCATATTTTTAAAATTTACAGAGCAGGGGAGTAGAAAGCTGTATTTATAAGGTGATGTGTGATAACATAGACTTGTCTTGGTATTTGTCCTTGTCTGTAAACGATTGAATTAATAATCCCCTTTTACTGTTCAATACACTGACTGCCAAATTGACCCAAAATGTTTTATTACACATGATATTATTTTGCTATAGTAAGAATATCACGCCTACCAAGCAGAACAAAGTTGAATGATTTTGTGTGTTCTTTGGTATGTTGGGGTTTTTTTTTGTTGTTGAAAGGAAATTATTTGTTTATAAGTGTTTAAGAGAAGAAGGAATATGATTTAATTGTTTGAAACAGGTATTGTGTACCTTTAATTTCTTTAAATCTATGTCTAGGTCAAAATGTAGATCATCAAATGAAAAAAACAGACATAAGTCTAGGTCTATGTTGTCAGGAAAAAAGAAGTACCGATACATAATGCAATTTTAAGGCTGTTACTGTCAGATGTGAAGTCCAGGACAGTGTAGATTATGAGATAACATTGCAGATGCTGTTTAAGTCTGGTGTTGATCTCAACTTTTCTACAAAAGCAACATAAGTACTTTGGTTTTACCCTGTACTACATAACCCTTTGTTTTAATGCTTTAACACATGTAAACATTTTGGACTTGTCCAGACTGAAATCACTTGCAGATCGAAAAATAAACGTGACTCAAAAATTGAGATTTATTCTCGGAAGGGTAGAAAAATTGTGGGTATAAGAAAAAATGCTGGTAACCAGCATTTTCTCCTTTCCCCATATCATTTTCAAAAGCCTTCTTCATGATCATTAAAACTTGGCATTGTGTGGTACAGGGTTAACGGCCCCTAAAAAGAAGCCTTTTTAAAACATTTTGAGAAAAAAAGAAACTGCTTGCAACAAGCATTTTATCAATTTCAAAGATAGAAATCTTCTTTTGGGCCACATTTGATTTGCTATCTGCAAATGCTTTCCATTTGGTGGAGTCCCAAATTTTTTTCATTTGGTTTCAGTTAAAAATGTTGTGAGATGCATCATTAAAACTTTCATGAAGCATGAAAAAGTTTTATTATACCCCCCACAACGAAGTGGAGGGGGGTATACTGGAATCGCCATGGCTGTCCGTCCGTCCGTCCGTCTGTAGACACAATTTTGTCCGGAGCTTTTTTCCTACAGTTTTTCAAGTACTGCACTGAAATTTACACATAATGTTTGGGTACATATGAAATTGTGCATGTGCGATTTTCATGACCTTGCTGCCATTGGTTGCCGAATTATCTCCCCTTAAGCTTGTTGCCCTTTGTAAATTTTAACTATGGATTTTTGTCCAGGGCATAACTTCCAAAGTATAGAAGCTAGGAACTTCAAACTTCACACAAAGTTAGATCACATTAAGGAGAAGTGCAGTGTACAAGAACAGTAACTCTATTTCATTTATTTTTCGAGTTATTGCCCTTTTTAAATTTTAACTTTGGATTTTTGTCCAGGGCATAACTTCCAAAGTATAGAAGCTTATGACTTTACACTTCACACACAGATAGATCACTATAAGGCAAAGTGCAGTGTACAAGAACCATAACTCTATTCAATTTATTTTTCGAGTTATTGCCCTTTGTAAGTTTTAACTTTGGATATTTGTCCGGGGCAGAACTTCTGAATCATTTAAGCTAGTGACATCAAACTTCATATACAGATAGACCACATTAATGAGAAGCGCAGTTTACAAGTACCATAACTCTTTTCCCACTTTTTTTTTCAACTCTTATTTTTTTACGAAACCATTCTGCATTCTGTGACAAAGAGCTGTTTTGTGACAAGGAGCGGGTGGGGGGTATGATCACTTTTAGTGATAGCTCTAGTTTATTTTGGTAATACATTAACTCTTTACCAGATGACACAATTGTAGACTTGTCCAAATTGAATTAATAAAGCCTTTGCAGAAGACAATTGAAATGTGACTTAAATAATGAAACTTGTCTTTGATAGGGTAGAAAATGTGGGAAAAGGAGAAAATGCTGGTTACCAGCATTTTCTCCTTTTTCCACAATGTTTTCAAAAGCCTTCCTCCCCAGGGTCGTTAAAACACAGGATTGTGTTGTGAAGGGTTAAAACATGTGCAGACAACAAATTAACTCTACTGAATGACAAAATTTTACACTTGTCCAAATTGAAAGGATTTGCAGGTGACAAATTAAAATGTGCAAAAATTATGAAATTTGTCTGTCGAAGGGTAGAAAACATTGTGGGAAAAGGTGAAAATGCTGGTTACCAGCATTTTCTCCTTTTCCCATAATGTTTTCAAAGGTCTTTTTCCTTGGGGGTCGTTAAAACTCGGGATTGTGTGGTAAAGGGTTAAATGTGGTGCAGATATCGGAACTTGTCTTTCAACGAGTGGAAAACATAGTGGTGAAAGGTGGCAAATGTTGCTAACCAACCTTTTTCTCCTTTTCCAACAATGTTTTCAAATGTCTTTAAAACATTGGATTGTTTGGTAAACTTTGGGTAAGCCAGTTAAACAAAAATTTCATTTTCTCTGACAGGTTAACATCTGTGAAGAGGAACAAATTGTTACCTTTATAAATAATAGGATTTTTCAAAGCTAAGGTATAGCTGTAAGAACAAATAAATATTCACATTGTTTTAACTTCTTTCCGGCCAATCCCTTTGTTTTTACAATCCTGAAAGAGAATTTTTGAAACAGTTGTGGGAAAAGGATAAAATGCTGGTAAATTCTTTTCTTCCATTTTCCAACTTCCTTAACCCTTTCCCGAACAAGCCCTGGTTTTCACGTGTCTGCAGTACAAGTCTTTGGAAAACACTGGGGGAAAAGGAGAAATTGCTCGTAACGAGCAATTTCTCCTTTTCCCACAGTGTTTTCTACCCTATTTGAGAACTTTCTGCCATTTTCATCAAATTTAAAATTGTCGTCTGCAAACTCTTTCAATTTGGACCAGTCCAAAATTTGTCGTTTGGGAAAGGGTTAAGTTTGATACTTTTGTAGTAACTTTGTCAAAAACAAATCCAGTCATTTCAGCAGCATTAAATTATTTTATTTCCATCACAAATACTTTATATTTGAATGAGTCTAAAATCTTGTTGTCTGGTTACTCAGGGTTAACCCATTAACAAACACTCCCTAGTTTTAACAGCTCTGAGGAAGAAGCCTTTTGAAAACATTGTTGAAAAAGTAGAAAATGCTGATAACCAACATGTTCTCCTTTACCCACAATGTTTACTATCCATTGAAAGACAAATTCCATGATTTGAGTAACATTTTATAAGTTCTCTGAAAATGCGTTCTGTTTGAACAGGTGAAAAATTTTGTTGTCTGGTAAAGAGTTAAAGGTAAACTTATACCTTAACCCTTTACTGCACAGTGACGCCTTCTGACACCCTGGGAAAGAAGCCTTTTGAAAACATTGTGAGAAAAGGAGAAAATGCTGGTTACCGGCATTTTCTCCTTTTTCCACAATGTTTTCTACCCTATCAAAGAAAATTGTACCATTTGAGCGACACTGAAATTGTCGTCTGCAAATGCTTTCAATTTGGACAAGGCTATAATTTTGTCGTCTGGTAAAGGGTTAAAAGATAGACCAATTGTTATGTCAGGCTTTTCAAACATTCTGATGTAAGAACACATAATTATTTATATGGTGTAAAAGAAAATCTTTTGAAATGGCAGAGATAGATTTACAATTGACTGGAAAAGAAAATACCAGCATGTACCTTTACATGAACACTTAACCAAACAGTCTCATATTTCTATGTTCCTGACAAACTAGGCTTTGAAAAACTTTGTGGGAAAAGGAGAAAATGCTAGTAGCCAGCATTTTCTCCTGTTCCCACAATGTTTTTACACTTTCAAAGACAGATTTTATCACTTTGGAGACATTAGAGTAATTGCATGCAAATGCTTTCAGTAATTTTTAGGACTAGTGTACAAGTTTTATTATGTAAAGGATATTATAGGCTGGTTGTTACAAAGTTGAAAAGAAGGATCTTTTATTGAATAGATGGAATTTGGTAGTTGTGTATACATAAACTTTTGTTAGTTGGGTTGAATGAATGAGTGAATATGTCAACATTTTTGTGGGATATGTACTGAAAAACTGTTATGATTTCATACTTCCTACATGGGATGTATGACTTTGTTAAATGTTTGCTAAAAACAGCATTTTGAAAACATTATTAGAAAATATGAATTTGCATTTGATGCTTCACCATACAACAGGATTTTAGACCTCCAATTTGAAAGCATTTTGAAAGACTTTTCATAATTAGACGCACAGCTCAGTGGTTGGCGTATGTGACTTGCGAAATGGTGGTTGCATGTTCGATACCTGGTAGAGGCAAACTTTCTTTTCGGCGCTTTTTCGCCTCTCACCTCTGATGCATGTCACTGGGAAAAGCAGTCAGTGGCTTGCAAAAGGTTGTGTCAGTACTGGTGTGATAAAGCCAGGAAACACATGCATAGGTGCACTGACAGTTGTGATATGACTTAAACTATTAAAACGGAATTAAACTCCAATACAAACAAATCATATGGAAGCTGTTCAATTAAAAATTTAAATCCATAAGTTGCACAAAAGTTAACTGTTTACCAGACAATTCCTCAGTGTTGACAAGCCTGGATATAAGGCTTTTGAAAACCTTGTGGAAAAAGGAGAAACTGCCAGTCACCATTTTCAACTATAAGGGTTAACTCTTTACCACACATGCTGACGTTTAACAACCCTGAGAAAGTTTAGGCTTTTGAAAATAGTGTGGGAAAAGGAGAAAATGCTGATAAGCAGCATTTTCTCCTATTCCCATAATGTTTTCTATGCAATGATAGCCAGATTTTATGTTTTGAGTAAGAATTAATTTGTTGTCTGCAAATGCTTTCAATTTGGACAAGGCTAAAATTTTGTCATTTGGTAAAGAGTTAACCCTTTAGCAGACGACAAAATTTTAGCCTTGTCCAAATTGAAAGCATTTGCAGACGACAATTTCAATTTGGCTGAAATGGTACAATTTTTCTTTGATAGAGTAGAAAACATTGTGGGAAAAGGAGAAAATGCTGATTACCAGCATTTTCTCCTTTTCCCACAATGTTTTCAAAAGGTTTCATTCCCAGGGGCGTCAAAAGGCGTCATTGTGCAGTAAAGGGTTAAGGTATAAGAAAAGAGGGTTTGGATGAAGAAAACCAATAAAATCTGTTGGGTGGCAGGATGAGTCAATAGGGAGAAGTTGCAAGGTGCATTCTCTTCCTGTCTGGGTCACCTAAGGTGCCCAGAATCTGGTTACTCATGTCCTGGAAATTTTCGTATTTACCATTGATTTAACCCTTTCCCAAACAAGCCCTGGTTTTCACGTGTCTGCCGTACAAGTCTTTTGAAAACACTGTGGGAAAAGGAGAAATTGCTCGTAACGAGCAATTTCTCCTTTTCCCACAGTGTTTTCTACCCTTTTTGATAACTTTCTGCCATTTTCATTAAATTTAAAAGTGTCGTCTGCAAACTCTTTCAATTTGGACCAGTCTAAAATTTGTCGTTTGGGAAAGGGTTAACTAATGTACCAAACTTTCACATTATACAACACAGTCCCAAGTTTGAATCACCTTCAGGAAATTAAGCTTTGGAAAACATCATGGGAAAACGAGAAAATGCTGGTAACCAGCATTTTCTCCATTTCCTACAATGTTCAGTCTAAAATTTAACTGTTTGGTAAACAGTTAACCACCCTGTCACCCAGGTTGTTAGAACAGGGATTGTTTTGTAAAGAGCTAGTAATCCACACCCCTCCTTTTATTATTGTTGTCTTATGATAGTCTATGGTTAGGTCTCAATAACAAAATAAATGGCTTATACTTGATAACCACCATTGCTACTTTTCCCAAACTGTTTTCCACCCTACTGCAGAAAATCCCACCATTTCAGCCATATGTAATTTATCCTCCATCAAATAGACATTCAAGAATTTTGATGTCTGGTAAAGCCTAAGAATTTTAACAATGGTATTTAACCCTTTCCCAAACAAGCCCTGGTTTTCACGTGTCTGCAGTACAAGTCTTTTGAAAACACTGTGGGAAAAGGAGAAATTGTTCGTAACGAGCAATTTCTCCTTTTCCCACAGTGTTTTCTACCTTTTTTGAGAACTTTCTGCCATTTTCGTCAAATTTAAAACTGTCGTCTGCAAACTCTTTGAATTTGGACCAGTCCAAAATTTGTCGTTTGGGAAAGGGTTAACTCTTTACCACACAAAAAATTTCAGACCGGTCCAAATTGAAGGCATTTGTAGATGACAAATTCAGTGTGGCTCAAATGATGGAATCTGTGTTTGATAGAGTAGAAAACATTGTGGATTACCAGCATTTTCTCCTTTTTCCACAATGTTTTCAAAAGGTTTCTTTTGTAGGGTCGTTAATTGTGTGGTAAAATGGTTAAAGGGTGCTATTGAGATTCTTATAATCTCACAAAACTTCATAAAGGATTCAGCACTGAAGTAAGTAAGGCAATATATGGCAAACCATCAGTAAAGAAGAAAGACAAATGTTTTTTTCAATGGTATTTCCTGGGTGGGCTTCATAACCTCCTAGAGTATGTTTAGAAATTGCACCAGAATTTCACAAAGGGTTGTGGAATGCCAGGTGATCAAAAACCATGTCAATTAATGCAGGGTCTTATTCAAATAAATATGACGTCATATTTTGGTTTCATAGAAATAGACAGAGGTACCAACTGTGTAGCAACCAATCCGTTCTTTATATGAACACCAAATTTGCACATTTTTAGCTCAGCTGTTTTCAAAAAATGTCAAGTTACTGTCATAGCCCTCTTGTCATTTTGTGTAGTTAAGGTCGTGCAAAAACTTTGACATTTTATATCTTTCATAACTGAAGATATCTACTTCAAACTCAGACTAGTTGTTAAATATCAAAAGGGGAACCTATACTGGTATGACAGGTAACTATCAAAATATTTTTAAACAGTTATGCCCCTTTTTGGACCTAAAATTTTTCACCTAAAATCAATGTATTACTAAAAGCAATTGCAGCCGAGCGTGGGCACAAGCATGTGGTGCTCTTGTTATTGCATGCAACCATCTAATTTCTTTAGGTTTGCAGAGTAAAGTATATTTTGCAGTTTTATCAGTGTTTACAAAAATTATAATTTGCAGCAATAAATCTAAAAAGGCCCCTCCAAGATCCAAGATAAGGCAACATATTATCCCTTTGCCACACAATCCCGAGTTTTGACGACCCTTGGAAATTGGACTTTTGAAAACATTATGGGAAAAGGAGAAAATGCTGATAACCAGCACTTTCTCCTTTTCCCACAATGTTTTCTTACCTTTCAGAAACAAATTTATTATCATTTGAGTCACATTTGTCGTCTGCAAATGCTTTCAGTTTGGACCAGTCTAAAATACTGTCACTTGGTAAAGAGTTATTTGCAGAACAGGACAGAACAGAACAATTCTTTTATTCGACCCAGGTAAAAAGAGGTACAACATGGGGTTATGACATACAGGTATATTATAAAAGTTTCTGGAAGGAGTGGTAGACGAAGACTGATTATCAAGAAGGAATGAAACATGAAACTAGAGAGAGAGAGTTATTTGCAGTATGGTCTTTATCTATATGCTCCACAGAATTAACTTACATTGGTCTTGACTTTCAAAGGGTTACACCCCATATCTTTACAAATAAGATTTGATACCAACCAAACTGATAGCTTTGCAAACCAATGTTGGAAAAGGAGAAATTTGAAAGATTATAATAGAGAATTTTGCACAAATTTTTTACATTGTTTTTTAACCTTTTACCATACAATCCCGAGTTTTAATGACCCTAAAGGAAATGCCTTTTGAAAACATTGTGGGAAAAGGAGGAAATGCTGGAAACCGGCATTTTCTCCTTTTCCCACAACGTTTTCTACTCTTCCCATAACAAATTTCAAATTTTCAGTCACATTTATTTTGTCATCTGCAACTGCTTTCAATTTGGACGACTAGTAGTTTAAAATTTTGTCATTTGGTAAAGAGTTAAAGCTGTTAGAAAAGGAAATTCTGCTAACTTGTCCTGTGTCTAATTTAGTAATACATGTGTATTTTTGATATCTTTTTTCTTTGGTAGGTGTGTAAAATAGTTTGAACTGTAACAGGTTTTCTCAACTCTGATGCATGTGAGAAAAGTAGTCAGTGGCTGTGGAAAGAATGTTGTGTCAGGACTGGTGTGAGAAAGCCAGGAAACACAGTCAATGGTGCTTCACTGACCACCATTATATGACCTGAGCTGTTAAAATGGCGTTAAAATCCAATACAAACCAAACCAAACTGTAATAGGTTTCAGGAAGTTTCCGTTAAGAGCTTGCCTACTGCTTAAGGACCAGTATCCTTCTAACTCTTTACCTGACAAGAGTATTTTAGAATCGCCTCTAAGGGAGGCATTTGCAGATGGAGAATTAAATACGGCTCATATGATGGTATTTTTTTTTTAAGGATAGAAAACATTGTTGGAAAAGGAGAAAATACTGGTTACCAACATTTTCTCCTTTTTCCACGATGTTATCAAGAGCATTCTTCGTAAGAGTTGTAGTTTGGCATAGGGTTAACCCTTTACCACATGCTAAAATTTTAGACTGGTCCAAATTGGAAGCATTTGCAGACGACAAAATAAGTGTGACTGAAAAATTGCATTTTGTTTTGGGAAAGTTAGAAAACATTGTGGGAAAAGGAGAAAATGCTGGTTACCAGCATTTTCTCCTTTTCCCACAATGCTTTCAAAAGGCTTCTTTTACAGGGTTGTTAAAAGTCGGGATTGTCTGGAAAAGAGTTAACCGTTCCCCACAATACATGTAGATAGGATACATTTGAGTGGCTCTTCACTACTGCACCCTTTCAAAGCTTTTTATGAAAATTTAACAAAGGCTTTTGTGGACAGAGTAGATGACAAGATCAGACTGCACAGAATGTGTAGTCTGATCATAGATCTATGCCATTAACTTGTTTGGTCAGGTCTTTAACCCTCCATCACACAGTTCCTAATTCTAACAATCCTGATGTGAAAGCTAGCATTTGAAAATATCATGCGAAAAGAAGAAAAGGCTGGTGACCATCATTTTCTCCTTTTCCCACAATGTTCTCTACCCTTTCTGATACCAGTCCCATCATTCGAAGATCATCAGACTATATTTACAGCCACCAAAAGAGGTCTAGTTGTTGTATTTGGTGCTGAAAGTGTATGTTAACCCTTTACCAGACAATCCCAAGGTTTTAACAACCTTGAAAAAGAAGGCTTTTGAAAACATTTTGGGAAAAGAATAAAATGCAGGCAACCAATATTTTCTCCTTTTCCCATAATGTTTTCTTTATTTTCAGGAGCATTCCATTATTTTATCGGCTTTTGTCATCTGCAAATGCTTTCAGTTTGGACTAGTCTAAAATTTTGTGGTTTGGTAGTGTTGACATTTTACCGGACAATCCTCTATTTTAACAACCCTGAGGAAGAAGGAGTTTGAAAACATTGTGGGAAGACAGAAAAAGCTGGGAACCAGCATTTCCTCATTTTACTGCAAAGTTCTGTAGGCTTTCAAAAATAAATTCGGACATTGACGCAGCATGTAATTTGTTGTCATTCCAAATTTGCTTTCAATGAGAACAAAAAAGTTAATTTTTTTTCTTCTGTAAAGAGTCAACAAGATACATTTTATGTTCTTGCAACATTGTAGACAAAAGCAATGTCTGCATTGCCATATTGGGTTATTTAAGAAATCATTTTCCATTCTGGGTTCAGCCAAGTAGCTCAATCAGTAGTACATGGCTTGAAACCAGGGGGTTGCTGGCATGATTCCTAGCTTAGATAAACTCTTTCCTTGGATGGAAGGAAGCACTTGTGACAGGATTCATTCCTCTTGCCACTTAGCATAGTAATATTTATGTCAGAAAGCAGCTAGTGGCTTGGAAATGATGTTTAGTCAAATGATGAGAAAAGAAACTCCAGGGTTCATATTCACCAACCATTCTTAAGAACGTTCTTAGTCTTATTCTTCAAAATTTCCTACATTTTAAAGTAACACAATTTCTGATTGGCTAAACCATTTGGTTAAGCCAATCAGAAGTTGTGTTACTTTCAAATGTAGAAAATCTTGGAGATCAAGATTAAGAATATTCTTAAGAATGGTTGGTGAATACAAACCCAGGAAACCATCGGATAGATGCACATACATGTACATATATATAACTGACAAAATGTGGAACATATACTGGAGTATAAGGGTTACATTTGACACTCAAGTCTTTTTTTTTTTTGGTCTACTTATGTAATGTCAGGAGTCTGCCATTGTTATACATCAGCACAAAATGACGTAAGAAAAAAAACAACAAAGACATTGCCCTTCCTTTGCACTTTACCACATGACAATTGTTTAGACTGGTTCAAATATTTAGCATTCGCAGACAACAAATTGAACATTGCTCAAAAAATGTAATTTGCCTGCGGAAAAGTAGAAAACACTGTGGGAAAAGTAGAAAAGACTGGTTACTATAATTTTCTCTGTTTTCTACAATGTTTCTCAAAGCCTTCTCATTAAGTTTGTTAAAACTAGAGATTATGTGGTAAATGTTCTTTGGCTATTGTATCCACTTGTAAAAGCTTGTTGTTCAGCTAATAAAAAACAAACTTTTTTGTATTAATTGTTTTGACAAATATCTTTTCCACCATTACCACTGTTAATTTTTTTTTAGTTAACTCGTTACCAAATGACAAATTTTTGGACTGGACCAAATTCAAAGCATTTGCAGATGAGAAATTAAATGTTGCTAAAATGACGATTTCTGCCTTCCATTTGGAAGAAAACATTGTGGGAAAAGGAGAAAATGCTGGTTTAAGTAACCAGTATTTTCTCCTTTTCCCACAATGTTTTCAAAAGCCCTCTCGTTCAGTGTTGTTAAAAGTCGGATTGTGTGGTAAGAGTGAATATAAGAGAGGAGTTTGTTGGTTTTTTATTTTCTAAGTTAACAAAGAAATGCAGAGAAGTGGGAGGATATGAAATGGTTTAGAAAACATGGCAAGAGAAGGAACTTTTGCTCATATTGAGCAGTTGTGCCTTGCCTTTCAATGTTTTCAGAAAAAAATTAGCTGCAATAGCATGAAAAATTAACACCATTCTGGTTGCTCAATGTCAGAGGCCTATCACAAATACATTTGCTTCATATCAATGACAATTACAATGCCTCTCATCATAGTAGGCCTATCTCAAATACAATTGCTTCATATCAGTGATAATTACAATGCTTGTTATCAGTGCATGTTTTATCTCAAGTACATTTGCTTCTTTATATCAGTGACAATTACTGGTACAATGCTTTACATCATCTATGTCTATCTCATACATTTGCTTCTTATCATTATCCTATCACAAATGAAAGCTATGCAGACGACATACTAAATGTGGCATACATAAAAGGAGTTGTACTCGACATAGTAGAAAAACATTATGGGAAAAAGAGAAAATGCCGAAAACCAGCATTTTCTGTTATCTTCAATTATGTTTTTAAATGCCCTTTATCTCTGGACCATGAAATCATGTGATTGTTTCCAAAATGCTTAACCCAAAAATGTCCATTTTATTCATCTGGGAGTAACGGGTTGATATTTATCATTTTCTTAAATACTTTTTCTGAATTTTTGAAAAATTTATCTTTTCAGAATATCAAGCTGACTTAGGCGAAACAACAACAGCTTGAAAACCTGTTGTAAATACAATCAAGAACTTCCTCCTGTGATAATTTTTAACTGTACAACAAGCACAGATGACTGCAGATATGATTCAACAAATCCTTTTATTTCCAAACAGGTTGTTAGACCGATGATGGTCAGGTTGGAGAAGTGTATCAGTATGGGTTAAACAACATATTAATCAGCTTTATTTTAAAATTTTATGAAATCTTTTTAAAGTCATAGAAAGTAATAAGCATGGCTGAAACATTTGGGGTCAAGTTAAAAAGTAAAGATGCCCCAAAAGAAGGGTCACAACAAAGGCCAGGATGTAAAAGAAGTGACTTCAAAACCAAACCAGTGTCTGATCTCAAAGCCATGTTTGATAAATCTGATGGACAGAACAGCAGTAAAGCATTCTCTGAAGTTGATCTTAATGTTACTAAAACTGCTAAAACAGTCACAGTGACAACTCAGAAAAGTGATCAAGGGAAGAGAGTTCAGAAAACAATTAAAACAGAGATTGTTCATGAAAAAGTCAAAAAGACAAATTCTAAACCAGGAGAAATATCATCAGAAGATAAAAGAGATTTTGAGGCACTTGCATTTAAACTAAAGAAAACTGGAGTGGATTTAGATGTTCTGGAAGGTAAATCTCAGTCAAAAGTTGCTGTGGCCAAAACATACAGTGGTGGGAAAACATATCAAGCAACTGTTGGGACAAAAGTAAATAAAGTGTCAGATAATGGTGATGCTGAAGTTGACAAAAATAATGCAGCCTCTATAATTTGCTTTGGATTGACAAAGCTAAGAACAAGACCAGGAAGTCTAAAGAAACAAGATGGAGGGCGTTCTAGGGGTAGTTCATTTGATGAAGAAAATAGTTCAGGGGACAAAACTCCTTCATCACCAAAATCAATGTCGCCAAGGTCAAACTCTCCCATCAATAAAGATATAAAAATCATTCCAGGTGCTGCTGTAGGGTGGAAAGGTAAAACAGAAGACTCTAAGACAAAAGTGAAAGGCATTCCAAATTTTAGTGAAAGTTCTGTAGGTAAAATTAGAAGTGAAACAAATAATGATGTCAGTGGAACTCATATAGCCGGTTTTAGGTCAGTCAGTCCTGTGTTTCAGAGGAAGAACTCCGGTGATGATCTATCCACAAACAGTAGTCCAAACAATCTAAGTCCTAGAGGGTATAAACCGTTAAACAATAAAACCGAGAAATCAACAAGTGCTATTAAGACTGATGAAAACAAGAACATCAGAAAGGATGGTAGTTCTAGTGTACTCAAACAGACTGCTATTTCTAAAGGGAAAAAGGAAGGTGAAAAGGAGGTTATCAGTGAAAAGAAAAAGATCTTTGAGCAAAAAAGTGACTCTGAAAAATTAGATGTAAGTAACAAAAATGTAGATGTATCCAAGAGTAAAGGTAGAGAAGATTTCAGATGGTTAGATAAGGGAAGAATCTCTCTTGAAGAGTTCAAACAAAACCAAGGCAATAAATTTAGTGGTCACAGACCCTTGAGTAGAGCATCAAGCTCTGGCTCCAATTCATCTTTGTCCAGAAAAGATGTAACAGGAATTAGGAGTAAAGCATGGAGGTTTGACTCCCCAGAACCTCAGTCAGACAGTTCACAAAGCAGTAAGGACTTTTCAGAAAAAAGACTTGAATTTACAGCTTCAAGGAGAATGAGTGCCGAGAAATTTCTAGACATAAAGCAGAATTTTGAAACTAAAGTTGTCAAAACAAAGAGCCAGTCACCATCAGGAGAACCAAGGAAGAAGATTGAAATAAAACCTAACAAGAAAATTCTGGAGAGAAAGCAATCATTTGAAGGAGGGGAAATATTTAAGAAAAAGGCATACGAAAAATCTGAAGTCATTTCACCTAGAGATAAGGGAAATGTTCTTGCAGCAATCAAATCATTAAATGAACTTGACGCAAAGGCTAAAGCTCAACCAGCCATTGTACGCAGAACTAGGTCCCTCCCCTCTGACAGCCTTGATGATGACAATGATTCTTCTGTCGACTTCTATGAAGATATAGAGAGTCATCACGGTCCATTTTATCAGGATATACTTGGAATCAAAATGGGAGACGATGTATCAAATGAAGGGGATGTCAGTAGTGAGGCTGACCTGCTATATGAAGAAATTCCAGCTAATTTAGCTCATCAGAACAAAGGTGGGTTTTCATTTTCTTACTCCACATATTAACCCTTTACCACACAATCCTGACTTTTAACGACCCTGTGAAAGAAACCTTTTGAAAACCTTGTGGGAAAAGGACAAAATGCTGGTTACCAGCATTCATTTTCTTCTTTTCCCACAATGTTTTCGAAAGCCTTCTTTTCTTCAGGGTCGTTAAAACTTGGGATTGTGTGGTAAAGAGTTAAGGACAAGCCAATATGGGTTGAAATAACAGGCATATATTGTGGGTTAATGAGACAAAATGGACTTACGGGTCTATGATCATGTGATGACTTGCTTAGTATCGTGCATCATAGGGATGCATCAAGCCCCCTTTTGCCAGAGCATGGCTCATTTAATGATTTTTTTTTTTTTAAGTTGACTGCCACACTTTGTTTTATATCTTTGATTCATTAGGAATCATGCCATCTGCAGATGTCAGTAATTTTCTCTGTATAAATTATTCCAATTCTATGCAATTTTTAGCTCCACTGGCCGAAGGCCAGCGGGCTTATGTCATGGCCCGGTGTCCGTCGTGCGTCCGTCCGTCCGTCTGTCCGTTAACTTTTATTTCAAACATCTTCTTCTCTGAAACTACCCATCCAATTTTCATGAAACTTCACAGTAATGATCCTGCCATGGTCCTCTTCAGAATTCTTGAAAGAATTTGATTCCTTCAAAAACTCTGGTTGCCATGGCAACAAAACTGAAAAATATTGGAAATCTTTAAAAATCTTCTTGTCTGAAACCATAAGGCATAGGGCTACCAAATTTGGCATGTAGCTTTATGTAGTAGACCTCTATCATGTTTCTTGAAATTATAGCCCTGGGGTCAAAATTGGCTCTGCCCCAGGGGTCACAAGTTTTACATAGGCTTATATAGAGAAAACTTTAAAAATCTTCCTGTACCTAGCCATAAGGCCTAGAGCTACCAAATTTTGCATTTAGCTTGATCTAGTTGGGGTCTACCAAAAGTGCCCAAATTATAGTCCTGGGGTCAATTTGGCCTCATGCTGGGGGGGGCGGGTTCACAAGATTTACATAGGCTTACATAGGGAAAACTTTTAAATCTTGGTGTACATAGCCATAAGGCTTAGGCTACCAAATTTTGCATAATTATAGCATTATCTAGTGGACAACTACAAAGAGGGCCCAAGTTACAGCCCTAGGATCAAGTTTGGCCCTGCACCAGGGGTCACAAGTTTTACATGGGTTTATGGAGTGAAAAGTTCAGAAACCGTCTTGTTACTAGCCATAAGGCCAAGAACTCCCAAATTTGGCATGTTATTCTTCTAATACACATATTCCCCATTTAGTTTGACTGTAGCCCTGGGGTCAAAGTTTTATAAGGGCTTATATAGTGAAGACTTCTCTTCATGGTTTATATTTATAAGCCAGTGGAGCGATACAGGGCCATCATGGCCCTCTTGTTTATGGTCCAAGGGAAATAACCCATTTTTCTTTAGACTATGTGATAACTAGTTACTTCCCTTGGATATCCGTAGTATAATTCTGACCAGTAAGATGTGCGTAATTTTCAAGTTTTGTGAGGTAGAACAAGTAGAATGCAATGGTTTTTTGTTGAATTTCATAATTTTTCAATCTGATACTTCAAGTTATGTCTAAATGTGTGTTGTTCAACATTATGTATTTTTTGTAGGACTGTATTCTGTTGGTGTTATGTTTGAAAAGATTATGCCAGAGAATTTACGGCTGCATAATATTTGAAAATCTTCTTGTAAAAAAGCTTTTGGCTAGAATCCATTGATAGTTGGGAAAAATGGTCCTAAGGTAGACATACATGTATATTTGTACATGTACCCTAAAAACATGGCTATAGAAGATGTGTTTATATTTTCTAAACAATCTATTTATAGTGGAATCTTTGTAAAGCACTTGGTTAGATTTCATTGATGTGTGTAGACCGTGATAAGATTGATAAATCTCTTTGTCAGAAAAAAGAAAATATGCATAAACCTTACTGTTACATTTTGTCATCTGTAAACCCTCTACCAGACAATCCCATGTTTGGAAGACCCTAAGGAAAAGAGACTTTGAGGACATTCTGGGAAACAGAGATAAAGCTGATTACCAGCATTTTCTCCTTTTCTCAAAAAGTTGTCCAGCATTTCACAGATAAGAGCCATCATCTGAGTCACATTTCTTCTGCAAATGCTTTCAGTTTGGCCAAGTCTAAAATGTTGATGTTTGGTAAAGCGTTCATTAACACTTTACCACAGAACAAAATTTTAGACCACTCCAAATTGAAAACGTTTGCAAACGACAAATAAAATGGGGTACAAATGACAGTGTCTGTCCTTGAGAATGTTCAAAACATTGTGGGAAAAGAAGAAAATGCTGGTTACCAGCATTTTCTTCTTTTCCCACAATGTTTTCAAAAGCCTTCTTTTCATCAGGGATTGGGATTGTGTGGTAAAGAGTTAAGGACAAGCCAATATGGGTTGAAATAACATGCATATATTATGGGTTAAAAGCAACCCATTTGTTTTATTTCTGTAATTTGAGGAGAATTACCCAATCATTGTTAGCTATGGATAGACTGTAATTAGCCTTCAAATGGTTGTTTTATTACAAGCAAGGTATTTACAGTGTTTTGTTGCCCCTCATTCTACTTAACCCTTTACCTCACAATCCTAAGTTTTAAGTTCCTTGGGGTATGATTGATTGTATGTTTGAATGGTTTTTAATTGCCACTTTCAACATTATTTCAGTCATATTACGATGACAGCTTGCTTATTCATGTATGCACTGGGTTTGACCTGTACTAGGCTAGGGCTCTGAAGTGTTTTTTCCCAAGGACACTGCCATGAAAAATTCAGTGCTTTCAGTGAGGCTTGAACCTGGGGCCTCCAGGTTACAAGTCCTTCACTTTACCACTGACTCACGCACGATCCCTTCCTTTAAGAAGAAGCCTTTTGAAAACATTGTTGGAAAAGGAGACGAGCATTTTCTCCCTTTACCAAAATGTTTTCTATTCTAAGACAGTAATTTACCATTTAAGCCATATTTTATTTGTCATCTGCAAATACATTAAGATTTGAATAAGTCTAAAATTTTGTTGTTTGGTTAACTCTTTACCACACAATCCCGACTTTTAATGACCTTATAAAAGAAGCCTTTTGAAAACATTGTGGAAAAAGGAGAAAATGTTGGTAACCAGCATTTTCTCCTTTTCCCACAATGTTTTCTACCCATTCCATAACAAATTTCAATTTTTAAGTCACATTTATTTTGTCATCTGCAAATGCTTTCAATTTGGACTAGTCTAACATTTTGTCATTTGGTAAAGAGTTAACTCTTTACCACACAAGAAATATTTAGACTTTTCTCCAGATTGAAAGCATTTGCAGACAACAATTTAATTGTGGTTTGAATGATGGAATTTGTCTTTCAAAGAGTAGAAAACATTGTGAGAAAAGGAGAAAAATGCTGGTTACCAGCATTTTCTCCTTTTTCCACAATGTTAACAGTTTTCAAAAGGCTTCTGATGCAGTCTGATCTTTGGTCTACTCTGTCCAATTGTCACAATATTGTGGAGAAAAGCAACCAGCAATTATCTGGATCACATTCCTAGACTAACTAGGCATACTGTTTTTTTTTTCAGCCCTCCACTCATTGTGAGTGAAACAAAGAACAATTATAACTGTGGGAAATTGGTGTCTTTGTAAGAATATTAATGTTTTAAGTCTTTGCCACACAATCCTGAGTTTTAACGACCCTGAGAAAGAGCGCTTTTGAAAACATTATTGGGAAAGGAGAAAATGCTGGCAACCAACATTTTCTCCTTTTCCCATAATGTTTTCTACTCTCCATAAACAAATTCAAATTTTTTAGTCACCATTATTTTGTCGTCTGCAAATGCTTTTTATTTGGACAAGTCTAAAATTTTGTCTTGGTAAAAGAGTTAATAAATTACATGTATAAGATAAAGAAATATGTCATCTGACTGAAATTATGATGAAAAACAGTGCTGAACAACAAACAAATAAAACCATTTTTTAACAAAGAAATGTGGGATAATTCCCTGTTTATCACTTTACCAAATGACAAAATTTTACACTCATCCAAATTCAAAGCTCACTCACAGTGGCAGATGAAAATTGAATGCGCCTCGATTGTTGAAAGTTTTTGAAACCTGTGTCTAAAAGGGTAGAAAACATTGTGGGAAAAGCGAAAATGCTGGTTACCAACATTAAAACTCGAGATTGTGTGGTAAAGGGTTAAAGTGGCATCCAACATGATTTTATGTTGCAAGTGTTTAGTAAATTTTAGGTATTACAGACTGATAATTTATATATAATTATGAGCCATGCTCTGGCAAAAGGGGGCTTATTGCATCTTCGTGATGCATCATGCCAAGCAGTACATTACATGATTATGTATCCATAAAGCTCATTATGTCTAACAAACGACTGTATCCTAATTTAGACTGGTCCTTTGACATACAGAAAATTGATCAGTTGCGAAAAGTTTCGGCCCACATCAGCTTGTGCGGACTGTGCAGGCTGACCTGAGTCATATTTTTCGCAGATGCATTAAGCCCCCTTTTCACAGAGGATGGCTCATATTGTTGAGTCACATTTATTTTGTCATCTGCAAAAACTTAAAAACAATTTAGACAAGTCTTAAATTTTGTCATTCTGTGAAGAGTTTAAATGAAATTGCTGAATTATAGTTTTGAAAGTCTTTAGGTTAAATACCGGTGGAGGCAAATCATTTTGGCGGTATTTTTTTATTTTCCCCATATCCTTTTGATTTTCCTGTAACTCTTTACCAAATGACAAAATTTTGCACCTATCCAAATTGAAAGCATTTGCAGACGACAGATTAAATGGGGCAGAAATAGTCACCGTGTATCATCGACTCCGGAACTTGGTACTAGCTGAAGCGGTGATAAACAAAAATTGGTCGTGTCCAGGTTAGGAAAATTCTTTATTTTGATGTTATGTCGCGATATTATGCGTCAACGAGGATGTCTCCATTTACAGAACATATTTTTGTTTGAAGTGCACATCCAGAAATGACATGAAAGTGATTTTAAGTTCACTTTTTATTGTAAAACGAGCTGCCTGGTACTGCCGAAATTATGTGTCTTCGTCAAAACCCACCTGTTTATCATACAAACGGCTGTGACAAATTTCAGCCCATTATTATGCAGATGCGTTCCCATCACCGCTGCTTTAATACAATCAATAGTTTCCTCAAAACAATGATGGAACTCGATAAAAACATCATAAAACTCGGAAGGCTGCAGTACGGCAACTTGAGGCCTTGCATAAAAATACTGGATGGCGTCTTGCTAGCAAACTGTATGGCGATTTATTGTGAAAATAATAGATTTCAATGCAATGTAGCGCGCGAAAGGGTATTATTTCCTAATTAGTACCATCTTCACAGTTGCCAACATTAGTTACAAGAGAATTTATTTGTTGGAGTATGGTCATATCGAAAGAAAAAAGTACACAGCTCGACTGGAAGCCAACTCCTCTCGCAGGCCGTGCGAGTATCCTAGCAACAAAACTACAGAGTCGTATATCGGCCTGTGACAATAAGTTTATAATTCAGGAAATACTACCCGAGAGAAACATTTCCAGTATCTTGAAGTAAAGATGGATTCATTTATAAGAGGGCCATTAATTTTGTAGGGTACATTGTATTTGTAGTAGAGACATAGCTTTAAACCGTGAACTCGTAAAAGGAAAGTTTGAACCTTTCTTAAAAAGATGAGGAAAAAAAACAGCAGTATCATGGACACTGGCATGAATTTAGTTCAATAAAACGCGACACAAGCTGTAACAATATCGGTGGTATTATTTGAGATTTTCGAGACGCTGGAACAGCCATGCCTTATCTAGATCAGATAATCATGAGTACATGTAGAAAAGTGAGCTATTTCAACAATGAAAGTGTACTTTAAATGTTAATCAGTTTTCTTAAAAGAAACTGTCATACTTAGTATGGCATTACTTGACGACTCACGCGGCCTGTTTCCATGCATGATGTTCTGTTTCCGGGTATATTATATAATTCCATAAAATCTCTATTGTTGACCCTACCACGACCACAAAACTAAAGGAAAGCAAATATTTCTTAAAGCAGAACACTGTGACGACCTGCGACTAATTCTTCGTTCTTAAATTTTCAGTTCCTGGCATTTTCTCGCAGAAACATTATTTCAAACCCAACACCCCCCACTTGTGTGAGCAGGGTGGGTGTGGTAACTGACCATACAAGTATCCAGTATAAAAACAGTATATGTTCTTGTGACCGTATTTTGTAGCAGGTACATGCATACGAATTGCGGATTAAATTAAAGTGTAGTTGTTGATCTTTACGATGATATCAAATATGAATGGTTTCCTAGGTGGGTAATCGCCGCAGATGAACTTTTCAAACGGCCCTTATACCGGGCCGCAGCAACTCGTACAACCAATATGCTTGCCCAGCAAATACATTAGCTCAGCCTCCCTATCTATATTCAGAGTCTGATCAGAGTCTTCGCCAGTCGCCTGAAGTAGGGTTGGGTCCTTAGCTATCAATAGAGTGGTCATTGAAGACACTGATCTAAATGAACAGACTGACCTTAGCAGGATGCACATGTAAACTGTAAAATTTGTTGTGCTCCGGCTAATTTATTAGTGTCCAATCGCCTAAAATCTTGGACCACCATGAATCGGGGACAACTGCTTTGTACCGTGAGAATCGTGAGAATGAAACCTTTTTTTTTTTTCGGCACAGCTGAATGCGCTAGCTTTTGACCTACTTCTTGGTACTAATAAAGAATGAAGAGATGGTAATTTGCTATTGGTAAAATATGTGCACATGTTCGGCGGGCGCCTGCTGGTATGTTTCCTCGCACTTTATGAAACCACTATCAACAAGTGTTGCTACTGCTAATCGATACCCCGGGCCTTGATTCATACCCTAGCAAACTAATGTACTGGGGAATAATTCTTTTCTTGTGCTGTTTGGAAACTAAGTACTTTTATGAGCGTTACCCAATAGCCCGATACCACTTTTTAACAAAATGAAAATCACTGAAGAGAAAGAGGCAAATTGCTCGTGAGGTTACTTTTCATTATTTTACTTCGTACTTACACAAATGAGTTTCAATATTCATATTCCAGTTTCTCTTACGCCGTCGATCTTTTTATAAAGACATTTCTTTTTACTTTTCTAAATCCCAAACTGCCGCGATTCGTGGTAGTCCCTTTCTATTTTGTAACAGGACTATTTTTGCCTTTCTGTGACTTCAAAACGCTAAATATGTTATTCGTCCTGATGTAGACGCCTCTTGGTCCAATATGCGCAAGCAAAGGGCATAAGAACCTGCAATGGGATAAAAGAATGCGTAAAAATAGCCACTTTTGCTGTATCATACCGATGCAAGTTGCCGTACAGTTACGTTAGTGAAATTTTCATGTTGCCGTACAGCAACCTTTCAAATCGCCGTACTCCCAAGGATTTTTGTTTTCGAGAATAATTCAATCAAATCTTGATTGTTGTGTATGAAACTTATACCGAAGTTAATTCCAAATGTCCAGAATATTTTGATATTAAGAACCAAGGGTAATAAGCTTTGTAACAACGCAAAACGAACGATTTTCAATGGGATATAGTGGTTTGAGCAGTACCAGCTAGTAGGATTTCGCTGTTTTTAACAGCATGTATAAATATTATTTTTGACTCACGATCACGGGCAACAGTTTGATATCTCTAAACACCGATGCTTATCGTTTGGTAGGAATACACTCATTAAAAACCATTCAAAAATACGATTGACTCACCCCACTATGTGCCATGACTACTTTTTGTGTTGACTCGGCTGGTACCAAGTTCCGGAGTCGATGATACACGGTGATAGTGAGATCTGTCAGTGAAAGGTTAGAAAACATTGTGGGAAAAGGAGAAAATGCTGGTTACCAGCATTTTCTCCTTTTCCCACAATGTTTTCAAACTGCTTTCTTCCCAAGGTGGTTAAAACCCGGGATTGTTTGGTAAAGGGTTAAAAGATATCTGATCCTTCCCCTCCAAAAAATAAAAATTGTGTTAAAGTCTAGTTGTATGCTCCTTTAGAGTGTCAAAATTGAATGTTATTATGACATTGAACTTGTATATGTGAGCCATGCTCTGGCAAAAGGGGGCTTAATGCATCTCTGTGATGCACGATACAAAGTCAGCCATCATATACTTGTGCTTAACTCTTTACCACACAGTCCCGACTTTTAATGACCCTGAGAGAAAGGCCTCTTGAAAACATTGTGGGAAAAGGAGAAAATGCTGGTAACCAGCATTTTCTCCTTTTCCCACAATGTTTTCTACCCTTTCCAAAACAGATTTCAATTTTTCAGTCACATTTATTTTGTCATCTGCAAATGCTTTCAATTTGGACCCGTCTAAAATTTTGTTGCTTGGTAAAGAGTTAAATGTAAGCCACTTTTTTTTACAACTGAGTCAATCATGAGGTAGAATGGTCCTTAGACATACAGAAAAATGACCCGTAGTGAAGTTTCGGCCCAGGTCAGCCTGCATGAAGGCTGACCTGTCTCCATCCTTTACACAGATGTATTAAACCCTCTATTTACAGAGCATAGCTCATACATATGTTTACATTTCCAATTTTGGAAAAGACCCATGTTTCATTGTCTCGTTGAAAAGATTGGAAATCTTCTTATACCTTAAAAATCTTCCGTAAAAATTACTTTAACTATTTTTAATTATTTTAATCCTGTAGCAAACAACAAAATTTTAGACAAGTCCAAATTTAAAGTATTTGCAGACCATAAATTAGGGATGGCTTAACTCTTTACCACACAATCCAGACTTTTAACGACCCTGAGAAAGAGGCCTTTGAAAACATTGTGGGAAAAGGAGAAAATGCTGGTAAACAGCATTTTCTCCTTTTCCCACAATGTTTTCTACCATTCCCAAAATATATTTCAATTTTTCAGTCACATTTATTTTGTCGTCTGCTGATGCTTTCAATTTGCACTAGTCTAAAATTTTGTCATTTGATAAAGAGTTAAATGATGGAATTTGCCTTTGGTAGGGTGCAAAACGTTTTGGGTTAAGGAGAAAATGCTGGTTACCAGCATTTACTCCTTTTCCCACAATGTTTTCAAAAGCTTTCTTTCTCAGGGTCATAAAAACTTGGGATTGTAGTAGAGAGTTAAATAAATGATTAGAGATGGCTGCAATAATTTCTGTATCTTGTTAAGTGAATGAAATAATGAATTATGCGGCTTTATGCTTAGTTTTTTACTCTATGGACATGAGAAAATTTACCTCCTTGAATATTTTATGTCAAATGCTCAAGATTGCACTGGGCTGATTTAAACTTGTAGTGTATATATTATCCTAAGATATTTAACTCTTAACCAGACAAGAAAATTCGAGACTTGTCCATATTGAAAGCATTTGCAGACGACATATCAAATGCAGCTGAACTGATGGGATATGTCTTTGAAAAGGTAGAAAACTGTGGGAAAAGGAGAATATGCTGGCCAGAAGCTTTTTCTTCTTTTCTTGCCTTCTTCCTCAAGGTCGTTAAAGCACGGGATTGTCTGATAAAGGGTTAACTCAATAAAGATTCTAAATCTCTAACCATAGATAGCTTACAAAGTAAAGGACAATATAGATCCAAGATCAGACTGCATGGTCTGTGTGGTCTAATCCTCATCTTATGCTGTCCACTGCTACTGCTTGAATTACGTAAAGAAGGCCAAGGGTTGATATTTTATGACAAAAAGGGTTGTAGGTTATGGGCTGTTCTTCAAACACTTTGTTTAAAGATAATTACGTTTAAATCTTTACCACACAACAAAATTGTAGACCAGTCCAAATTGAAAGCATTTGCAGACAGGAAAAAAACTGCAGCACAAACAACAGTATCTGTCTATGAGGTCGTTGAAAACATTGTGGGAAAAGAAGAAAATGCTGGTTACCAGCATTTTCTTCTTTTCCCACAATGTTTTCAAAGCCTTCTTCCTTAGAGTCTCTTAAACTTGGGATTGTGTGTTAAAGGGTTAAGGGTGTAGTTTTTAAAATGGTAGTGATTCAAACAATGGCATTAAGGATGTGAGTTGATGCGGTTTTGTGGACAGTGTAGGTCATGATCAGACTGCTATGCGATCATGGATTTTAATATTATTAATGCATTGGGCTACTTTTTGACCTATCAAATACTTTTACAAATTACGCACAAGGACAAACATTTAAAGGAAAGAAAAAAATCAGTTTTTCTGCCTGAAATGAAAAGATTGTGGAAGAAGGAGCAAATGGCTTGTAGTAAGTTATTTACTTATTTTTCCCTTTGTGACAATGTTACAGAAAGTCATCAACTTGGCATGAAAAGTACAATATTGGGTGAAAATGTTGAATTTCCTTTACCAGAGAACAAAATTTTAGACTTTGAAAGCATTTGCAGACGACAGTTTAAATTTGCCTCAAATGGTGGGCATTGTCCATACAAGTGTAGATAACAATGCGGGAAACAGAGAGGGAGAAAATGCTGGTTTCCAGCATTTTCTCCTTTCAACCACAATGTTTTCAAAAGCCTCCTTCCTGGGGGCCGTTAAATCACAGGATTGTTTAAAAAAGGGTTAGATAGGGATCAAATGTGTCTGTGTCTTAATGTGATAGATTGTGGTGTCCTCTTTACAAACTTAAAGAATATGTGTGGAACTTTACTTTATACTGAAAAGTTGAACAAAAATCAATGTTTACAGTCATGGATATTTGTTTACTCAAGAAGTCTGTGCTGAAATATTAAACGGAAACAATGTATTCTTCAGATAACATGGGCAAGAAAGACTTTCAAAACAGACGAGCAACTGCTTTTCGAAAAAGGTAAGAAAATCTATTAATAACCTCCTTTTCTGCCACAATATTTGATGTTTTGTTGTCTTCCTTGAGTATTAATTTTGAGGAGTCGTGTGTGGCTCCATCAGCGGTGAAACCGTAGGATTCGTAACCTGGGTGCCTGGACTGCCTTTCACTAAGCTGGGTACACATGAAATTTGCGTACACAGTTTAGGTAAGCAAACATAAAGTATGAAAAGTAAGTTTCACTAAACTGCATAACTTTACAATTTTAATAAATATTTTCATAACGTTATGCCAGAACATATATATTTTGGTATTGCGGGGATCATATGTATGTACAGTCGAACCGCGTTTATCCGGGCTCCATAATTCCGGAAATCTCAGGATCCGGACAAAAACATCAGGGAACGGATATTTTCTGTACAAATTTTACTTTTTATTCCGGAAATCCCCGTTCTGGAACCGGAATGAAAAAATCGGGAACGAAGGGTTAAAAATTAGTACAAACCTTATCCAAGAAACTGGACGTGGCCTGACTGTGTATCACACAATTTAAACTGGTACCCGTTGTATCTCCCGTAACCGTCCGATAAATACAAAAATCGATAACAGGCTACTAGTTTACACACAATTTAGACTTGTTATTTTCCCCGGGACCATAGACTGGTTATTATAAATATCATAAATACAGTCTACTTCGAGCGATTTCGGACTGGTTCGTCGTGAATAACACGGGTATCAGTCTAAATAGTGTCACATTCGGCATATCTCGGGTGATCCGGTGATCAAATCCCTCGGCTGTATCACGTAGCTTGATATGCACCTACACGGTACATTTCGCACATCTCCGGAAGCACACCGCTTTACCGTTATTGGAATTGTAAGGCTCCTCTTTGGAAAGAACGCATGAGTAAATTTTCTATCGTTATCTTTCTAAGAGTATTTTAGTCGGCAAACAGTTTGTACATTCAAGTTTTAGCGTGGTTTATCAATTCTGTTAGGAGCTTTCATCGACAGATCGATAGAAGTGAATAACTTCACAGTGGTTGTTCATGTCGTTGCTAAGCGATCTACAGGGGCGCCGCCATGTTTAAGATCATGTGATTGGTAGTTCAAAATGGAAGCCTCCCTAATACAGACGAGGTTAGATGTAGGTACGGAATCGGCCGAGTTGTGACGAGTGAATAGTGTCAGTTGTTGCAGACGATTTTCACACATTTTGAAAACACGCGTGTTAATTAGTACTGTTTTCGAAAACCGTTAAATGACGTTCTCGTGCCATCGACAATTGTCAACTTAACAGATTATCCATACACATAGTACTGAAGTGACAATTCCACGCTTTTGTTGTTTAATTATTACTGGATCTACTTGATTACAGTAACGATCGCTAAAAGAATAACTGAAATGTCCGCAAAGATTTTGTGGGCATGTTTAAACTTATCTTTCAAAACTAAACGCAAAACTAAAATATGAGCATACCGTCTGCTTGCATATTCAATAATCCTTCGTTTCAAAAACAAATATTTTCAATTTAAATGGTAAACCATAGGAAAAAAAAAACAGTTTGATTCATGTGTTAACTCGAGATGTTTATGTTCCCCAAAGTACACACAAAATGGCCGCCAAACACGATAAATTTCGTTAGGTTTTTCGAAAATATTTTACTCCTAACAGGCTGTAAAGATGATTGAAAATATGCCTGTCTTCGATATCGAATCAATTGGCAATCAATCTCAATTAGTCTTTGCCATTTTACCACTTTGAAAGTACGACTATCAGAAGCCAACAGAATGTCTACACCACCAGCAAAAGACGAGTTGAAGTTTCGACTTCCGTGAAAAAAGACATTTGTCAGTACAAAGAAGACCATCCAAAAAAACACTTTTGCAGGAATCCGACAACACGTCATGTACATTTAAAATACTGGGCATATCGTGTTTTCCTTTTGTTTCGCCCTTTTCTCGGTGTTTTCAAAAGTCATAAATGTGCCGAGCTTTACAAGCGCACCTGTTTGCACAATAGGTACGCATGTGCATGTAATTAGGTACAAGTAAAAAGACATGTACAAAAACAGACAAATAACAAAAAGGCAAAATGCAAATTTATGACACCCTTTATTTTATAAACCTGAACAATCGTAGGAGCAATAATGACATGTATACAAGTGCTTGTGTAAAACATACGCTGTTGTAATTCTTACGATACACGGTGTCCCTTATCAACATGGAGGTTATTGACCTAGCTTAACTTGGATGCCATGCCAGCAATCACAGTTCGTCGATCCGGAAATACGGCTGATCCGGAAACATTCATAGGAAACAGAAGTGGCCGGATAAACGAGGCTCGACTGTATTATGCAATACCAAACAATTAGGGTAAATCTACACAGTTAACCCTTTACCACACGATCCTGAGTTTTAACGACCCTTAGAAAAGAGGCCTGTTGAAAACATTGTGGGAAAAGGAGAAAATGCTGGTAACCAGCATTTTCTCCTTTTCCCACAATGTTTTCTACCCTATCAAAGACAAATCGCATTATTTAAGTCACACTGAAAATTGTCCTCTGCGAATGCTTTCGATTTGGACAAGTCTAAAATTTTGTCATGTGGTAAAGGGTTAAGTGAAAGGTAGCCCTGGTCCTTGATCTGAGCTTTTTGTGGGAATATCCCTGGATGCTTCTGAACCCTGGCCTTGTATTATTGATGAAACCTACATGAATAAGTGAGCTGTCACCGTGACAAGACTGAAATATTGTTGAAAGCAGCGTAAATCACAATGCAATTGATTGCAATAATTTTGAGTACCAGCACATGTAATGTGCAAAAGCTGGTAACCAAGGGTTACTCTATGCTATTTCCGCAGATTGATGATGATGTTCATGTCTGTTTATTGTTTAGTTATTTATTTCAGTTTGGAAAAGCTGCCAATGAAAGGAACATTGTTCGTAGTTCTCATTAATTCTTAAATGTATAACAAGAGTTTGGACAGGTCAGTTTAAGTCTCTAATTTTGCTCAAATCCACTTATGGACTCGGTTTCGGACTTAACTCTTTACCACATGAGGAAAATGTAGACCAGTCCAAATTGAGAGCATTTGCAGACGACAATTTAAACGTTGTTCAAATGATGGAATTTGTCTTTGATAGGGTAGAAAACATTGTGGGAAAAAGAGAAAATGCTGGTTACCAGCATTTTCTCCTTTTTTCCCACAATTTTTTCAAAAGGTTTCTTCCTCAGGGTCGTTAAAAGTCGGGATTGTGTGGTAAAGAGTTAAGTTGAGGTCATTATTTGAGACATGTTTCATTAACATTAACACTTAAGTAACAGTCTCAAGTTCTGAACTAACACAAAGTTTCAGGCTCAATTGAACTCTGCAAAATAAGTGGATTTAATTCAGTTAACAGACTTGGGTCCATTGTTTTGCTGAGCTGAGTCTAAAAGGTTGTGTCAAGAACCCAGGATTTGAGAATGCTATTAAAGTTTGTGAATGTTAGAACATGTCTCTAATAATGAACTCAAATTAAGTAGAAAAACTGAGTCTATTGCTGGATTTGAGCAAAATTAGAGACTTAATTTTTTTTGCAAAACTTTGCCCCGATCCTTTAAAACCTGTGATGAGAAAGGCCTTTTATGAAAATATTTTAGGACAAATAGAAAATGCCAACAACCAGCATTTTTAGCATGGCTGTTTTCGAAGAAAACATTCAGGTATAATTGTTGCTGCACTATCAGAACTATCAAAAGGGGAATCCATTAAACAAGGGCAGGTAACCATCATTTTTTTTAAACACAGTTATGGGCCTTTTTCTACTCAGAAGTTCCATGGAAAAATAAGTAACTGCACTCAAGTGGTGGCTGTAGTGCTCTTGTTTCCCACATGTTTTCAGAGGCCTTTTTTCAGATTGGTTAAAAGTCAGGATTGTGTTGTAAAGAGTTAACTCTTTACCAAACAACAACATTTTGGACTTGTCCAAAATGGAAGCATTTGCGGATGGCAAAATGAATGCAAGTCAAAATTTAAAATTTGTGTTGGGATGGGTGTAAAACATTGTGGGAGAAGGAGACAATGCTGGTTACTAGCATTTTCTCCTTTTCCCACAATGTTTTCAAGAGCTTTCTTTGTCAGGGTCGTTAAAAGTCGGGATTGTGTGGTGAAGAGTTAAACGATTATCTGCAAAATGTGGTCAGTTTGGTCGAGTTTGAAATTTTGTTATTTGGTAAAGGGTGAACTTTCACACACAGTCTGGTCTGTTAATGACCTTGAAAGAGAAGGCTTTTGAAAACATAGTGAGAAAAGGAGAAAATGCTTGTAACAAGCATTTTCACCTTTACCAACAATGTTTTCTACCCTATCATAGACAAAAATCATCATTTTAGCAACGATTGATTTATTGTCTGTAAATGCGTTCAGTTTGTCTAATTCAAAATTTTGTAATTTGGTGAAGGGCTAAGTTTGATATCCTGTATTAGTACAAACATTACTATTCGAATCATGCTAGGATAAGAGCAATAAAACAGGTGTTTTGTCATGTTTTTCTGTGTGCAAAACTCTCCATCAGAGATAAAAATTTTGACTCATTCAAATTGAGAGTACTGCAATGTCCCTTATATGCATAGTAAAAATAGTGTTGCACCCCCTGTGATTTTACTGGGTTTGATATTCTGGCATGAATGATATGAAATAGGTTGGAAATTAGAATCTGGCTGCTACATACACCAAGAAACTAAGTCTGTTGCCTTTGAAATGGACTGAACTGAGGTACTATCCCTTGACCTCATGGCAGCAACTCCAGGTTCTAATTCCTACATCATTTTATATTATTCACGTCAGAAAATCAAAGTTGTTGAAAAACACAGGGGGTGCAGGTTGATTGATTGCATTGGAATTTAACACCGAGTTAACAGCTTAGATCATATCACAGCGGTCAGTGCACTTGTGCATATTTTCCCTGGCTTTCTCACATCAGTACTGGCACAACTTTCTTTCTAAGTCACTGACTACTTTCCTCACATGCATCAGAGGTGAGAGGCAAAAAATCACTATAAGTTTGCCTCAACTGGGTATCGAAATCGCAACCACTAGGTCACAAGTCAGATACGCTAACCTCTGAGCTACCTTGGCGGGCCAGTGGGGTGCCCGACTTATTTTACTGTGTTAGAATTTTAGACTGCTCTGAACTGTGATCATTTGCAGACAAGAGATTAACCCTATATCTTATGATTTTCAAGTTTTAATGACCCTGAGGAAGAAGACCTTTGAAATCATGGTGGGAAAAGGAGAAAATGCTGGTAACCAGCATTTTCTCCTTCCCCCACAATGCTTTCTACCCAATGATAGATATATTTCATGTTTGAGTTTCATTTAATTTGTCGTCTGCAAATGCTTTCTTACCTTATGATTTTTGAGTTTAAGGACCCTGAGGAAGAAGGCCTTTGAAATCATGGTGGGAAAAGGAGAGAATGCTGGTAACCAGCATTTTCTCCTTTCCCTACGATGCTTTCTACCCAATGATAGATAAATTTCATGTTTTGAGTTACATTTAATTTGTTGTCTGCAAATGCTTTCAATTTTGACAGGTCTAACATTTTGTTTTGTGGTGAAAAGGTAAATTTGGCTCAACTGATGCAGTTTGTGCGGAAAGGGTAGAACACATTGAGAAAATGTTGGCTGCCAGCATTTCCTCTTTTTCCCATAATGTTTTCAAAAGGTTTCTTCTTAAAAAACAGGATTGTCTGGTAATGGGTTAAACTGATTTCATCCTGAAAAATAAGATTTTCTTAAAATTGGTTTGTTCATTAAAGTATGCCATTACAGCCGTATTGGACTCCTGTCAACTTTCGTGAAGCACAAAAATGAATATCAAGCTCCGCCTACCTGTAAGGTGCCCGTTTCATGCTGTACAAACATTACAACGATTTGAGAGCATGAAATTTACCAGTCAAATACAAAAAAGTGCAACACAAAAAAACCCCTGATTACCAGTTGAATACACCTATGTAAATACATGTAATACATGTATATGTCTATAATCCATTATCCCTTTCCCAAATGACAAAATTTGGACTGGTCCAAATTGAAAGAGTTTGCAGACGACAATATTAAATTTGATGAAAATGGTAGAAAGTTTTCAAAAAGGGTAGAAAACACTGTGGGAAAAGGAGAAATTGCTCGTTATGAGCAATTTCTCCTTTTCCCACAGTGTTTTCAAAAGACTTGTGCTGCAGACACGTGAAAACCAGGGCTTGTTTGGGAAAGGGTTGTGGGGGGGGTGTTCAACTTTCCTTTTCTATCAATACATCTAGGACATAATTCCTGCATTTTTCACAATGTTTTCAAAACCTTTTATTCTGAAAGCTATTAACTCTTTCACTATCAATGACGACTTAACTCTTTACCACACAACAAAATTTTAGACTGGTCCAAATTAAAAGCATTTGTAGACGACAAATTAAATGCAACTCAAGAATTTACATTTGTTTTGGAAAGGGTAGAAAACATTGTGGGAAAAGGAGAAAATGCTGGTAACCAGCATTTTCTCCTTTTCCCACAATGTTTCCAAAAGGCTTCTTTCCCAGGGTCGTTTAAAGTCGGGATTGTGTGGTGAAGAGTTAAGTAGCTTTTGTGGATGGCATAGATCAAGATCGGACTGCACAGAACGTGCAGTTGGATCTTTGATCTACACCATCCTCAACCTGGTGCAAGAATATGACCCAATTCATCTTCAGTTGCATGCCGCCTTTTGATGCCCCTGGGAAAGAAGCCTTTTGAAAACATTGTGGGAAAAGGAGAAAATGCTGGTAACCAGCATTTTCTCCTTTTCCCACAATGTTTTCTACCCCATCAAAGAAAAGTTGCACCATTTGAGCTACTTTGAAATTATTGTCTGCAAATGCTTTCAATTTGACAAGGCTAAAACTTTGTCGTGTGGTAAAGGGTTAAATTGTTGGACAGACCTTTTGGCCAGCTGAAAGTACCAAGTATGATACATTGGCCGGATGGTGTTTTAAAACAGAATAGTACAATAAATGAACTTTCTATGCTTTGTAGTATTTTTCAGAAACGCATAGAAAGTTCATTTATTGTATCATCCTGTTTTAAAACAGCAATTGGCCAAAGAATGGTACCTTGTACTTTCACCTGGCCAAAACATCCATGGCCAAAACGTCCTGGTCAAAACGTCCTGCCAAAAACGTCAGTAGCAAAAACGTCCTACATTCCATTAATGTGGGAAAGCAACCAGTCACTAGGAAAGGATGTGCAAAGTACTGGCAATCGGAACTCTGGAAAAGCATGGATAGGTGCACTGGCAGCCATGACATAACAGAAATAATGTTGAAGGGCATTAAACAGTTACCGACAAACCCAACCTTTAAAGCGCTAAAGAGAACCCAAAAGAAATTTTCATTCCTTTTGAAAACATTGTGGGAAAAGGAGAAAATGCTGGTAAACAGCATTTTCTGTTTTTCCCACAATGTTTTTCTTCCCTATAAAAAAAAAATTGCACCATTTGAGCCACATTGAAATTGTTGTCTGCAAATGCTTTCAAATTGGAAATGGCTAAAATTTTGTCATCTGGTAAAGGGTTAATAAGAGCCTAATAATAGCATTTGCAAGGTTGCTCCTGTCCAGAATGTTTCAGGATAGTGGACAGCGTAGATCAAAGATCAGAATTCAAGTTTTGTGCAGTCTGATCTTGATTTTCCCTGGCAATGAAGGCAGTTAAATATTGTGAAAGATGCTCTAAGGATAAAAAGAGCCCTTCATGACCATTATGATTAACCCTTGACCAAACAATCCTGTGTATTTACGACCTTAATTAAGATTGCTTTTGAAAACATCGTGGGAAAAGGAGAAAATGCCAATTTCTTTCCTAGGGTTGATGATAGTCATTGCAAAAGGATTCATTCCTCTCTCACTGCTGACCACAGTTTCGATGATGGGTATGTGGGAAAGCAGCCAGTGGCTTGGAAAGAATATTGTGTGGAGTATTGGTAACAGAAACTCCAGGAAAGCATAGATAGGTGCACTGGCAGCCGTGATATCACTAAAATAATGTTGAAAATGGTGCTAAACACATGCAATCAATCAATCAATCAATCAATCAGTCAATCAATCAATCAATCAATCTGTCCTTTAGCAGAGCCATGGTACTCAGATTTTTTTAATCTCATCGAATTGAAAAAATTATTAATCCCTTATCACACAATGCCAACTTTTAACAACACTGAGGAAGAAGCCTTTTGAAAACATTTTGGGAAAAGAAGAAAATACAGGTAATCATATTTTCTCCTTTTCCCACAATCTTTTATACCCATTAAAAGATTGAAATTATCACATGGTCCACATTTAATTTGTCGTCTGCAATTGCGTTCAATTTGGAGAAGTCTAAAATTTTGTTGTTTGGTATAGGGTTAAGATGACAGCTGTAAAATCATCCATAAAGGAGAAAGAAAAAACATTTTCTTCTTTTCCCTATTTATTTTCAAAAGCTGTCTTCCTCAGGGTCATTCAAGCTCGGTATTGTTTGTTAACCTTTTACTGTACGACAGTTTTCTAGACTGATCCAATTTGAAAGCATTTGCAGATGACAAAATAAATGTTACTAAAATGCTAATTTCTGCGTTTGATAGGATAGAAAACAATGTGGGAAAAGGAGAAAATGCTGGTTACCAGCATTTTCTCCTTTTCCCACAATCTTTTCAAAAAGTTTCTTTCTCAGGGGCGTCAAAATGCGGCATTGTGTGGTAAAGGGTTAAAGAGTTAAGAATTTGCTAGGTCCATGTAGTGTCACAGTTTGAGAGAAGGGTAAAAGATACATTGGCTGTAGTGATCTAAGGTGCATCATTTTGACTGTCAAGGATGAAACATTTACCTGTCTATGAAAGTGCAACATGAATATGGGTTTATGTTTCTATGCTGAGGTTTTGAGATAAAGTATTCAATATATGGGATGGTTAAGTAGATAGAGTGTTGTGGAACTGACAACCAGGTATTTTATCAAGCTTACCTTTATCTATTTATAGCAGTTATGTTGACAATTTAGTTACACATGAAAAATTCATTTCTATACAAATATGGCGGACATATAAAAGTCTGAGGATTTGAAGGTAATTTACATATGTATCTTGCATGTCAGCTGGCTTAATCGCCTTAAAGGTCACAAAGGGTCAGGGTGAGGGGATGAAGAAAATACCTCTGCTGGGTTACAAGGTTGAATAAATAGTTTTATTGAAATTACCTGGTTTGTGTTGAAGGGGATTTGATGACAGCACTGTAGGATCATCTAATTTCTGTTGACCTTGTAAGAAAGTATCAGTTATAAATGTTTTATGGTATGAAGTAAAATTGACTGTTCTTTGTTATTGACATTTAACCCTAAGAGTACCAAATGAACCGAACAGACATTTTCAGTCTAAAATTAAAATAGGACCCATATATAAATGCTGTTACATAGTTGCTTTTGTCTGAAATGTTTCAGCAAAGCGGACAGAGTAGATTGAAGATCTTTGGCACGTTTTAAGGGTTAACTGTTTACCATACATGCAGTCCCAAGTTTTAATGACCTTGAGAAAGAAGCCTTTTGAAAACATTGTGGAAAAAGAAAATGCTGGTAACCAGCATTTTCTCCTTTTCCACATTGTTTTCTATCCTTTCCAAAACAAATTTCAATTTTTCAGTCACTTTTATTTTGTTGTCTGCAACTGTTTTCAACTTGGACTAGAATAAAATTTTATTTTTTGGTAAAGATTTTATAATTGGTTTGTTTATAGAAGCAAAACCTGCCCTAGCCTCAATAATACAGTCCAGATGATACCTTTGTATACCAGTTAACCCTTTACCACACAATTCCGAGTTTTAACGACCCCCAAGAAAGAGGACTTTTGAAAACATTGTGGGGAAAGGGGAAAATTCTGGTAACCGTAATTCATAATTGTGCAACATTTAATAATTATGTCATCTGCAAATGCTTTCAATTTGGACCAGAATTAACTCCTTATCAGATGACAAAATTTCAGACTTGTCTAATTGAATAGCAAATGGAGATGACTATTAAAATGGTGCTAGAATAACAAATTTGATCTTTTAAAGGGCTAGAAAACGTGGTGGGGAAAGGAGAAAATACTGTTTCTCCATAATGTTTTCCAAAGCCCTTCTTCCTAGGGGTTGTTAAAACATATGTGATTGTTGGATAAATTTCTTTTTGAAAGTGATGAGATGCAAGACATTTCCCTACCCCCTCCAAAAAAAAGTAAACCTGCTGCTTATTAAGACTTAAAGAGAGAAAAAAAGCCCACTTGTAGTGCCTTTTTGTTTGACAAAATCTGACATTGTGGATCAAAGGTCATACTGTTACTTTTGTACATACAATCTGATCTCTATATACACTGTTCTCAGAAGCAACAGAAGAGTTATCCATTCGGCATAGTGTTATTACTCTCACAGTGTCACAGTTTCATTTTTCTTTCATTTCAGGAAGAAGACAAATGAAGAACAATCCAGAATTGAGCAGGTAAGCCATTTCAATCAAGTCCCCTTGTAAACAGGGGGTCACTGGTTCGATCCCTGGCTTGGCCAATTTCTTTCCAAGAATGATGATAGTCATGACAGGATTCATTCCCTCTCACTGCTGACCATTGTTTAGACGATGGTTTTGCAGGAAAGCAGCCAGTGGCTTGGAAAGAATATTGTGCCGAGAAATGGTGAAAGAAACTCCAGGAAAGCATGGATAGATGGACTGGCTGCTGTGATATAACTGAAATAATATTGAACACCATACAATCAATCAAGTCACCCTTGTTAACTCTATACGAGGCAGCAACATTATAGAATGATCCAAAATTAAAGCCATTGGAGACAAATAATCAGATGTGGCCCAGATGATAGTTTTTGTTACGGAAAGGGTAGAAAACTTTGTTACCAGCATTTTCTCCTTTTCTCACAATGTTTTCCAAAGCCTTCTCTGTCAGGGCTGTTAAAACTTGGCATTGTGGGGTAAAGGGTTAATTTGCTATCAGAGAAGGATGACAGCTCATATACATGTATAATTGAGCTGTCGCAGTTATAAGACTGAAATAATGTTGACTTTTTTGTTTGTTAGCTCACCTGAGCACAAAGTGCTCAGGATGAGCTATTGTGATCACTCACCGTCCGTCGGCGTCTGTCATCCATCCGTCCGTCCGTCTGTCCACATTTTTTTGTTTACGTTCTAGCATCTACAAATATTAACCAATCAGCACCAAACTTGGTCAAAATGTATATGACCATAAGATCTCGGATGAGTTCGATTATGGGTGTAATCGGACCAGAATGACTGGAGTTATTTGCCCTTGAATTAGAAAAATTGCTATATTTGACTTTGTTTACACTCTAGCATCTACAAATAATAACCAATCAGCACCAAACTTGGTCAAAATGTATATGACGATAAGATCTCGGATGAGTTCGATTATGGGTGTAATCGGACCAGAACGACTGGAGTTATTTGCCCTTGAATTAGAAAAATTGCTATGTTTGACTTTGTTTACACTCTAGCATCTACAAATAATAATCAATCAGCACCAAACTTGGTCAAAATGTATATGACCATAAAATCTCGGATGAGTTCGATTATGGGTGTAATCGGACCAGAACGACTGGAGTTATTTGCCCTTGAATTAGAAAAATTGCTATGTTTGACTTTGTTTACACTCTAGCATCTACAAATATTAACCAATCAGCACCAGACTTGGTCAAAATGTATATGACCATAAGATCTCAGATGAGTTCGATTATGGGTGTAATCGGACCAGAACGACTGGAGTTATTTGCCCTTGAATTAAAAAAATTGCTATATTTGACTTTGGTTATTATTTGTAGATGCTAGAGTGTAAACAATCAGCACCGAACTTGGTCTAAATATATATGACCGTAAGATCACAAATGAGTTTGATTGTAGGTCTAATAGGACCAGTTATTGCTGTGTCATGGAAAAAGGGGGCTTGACGTATATTTTCATTGTGGACCAATATCTCTTTAACTACAGGACAAAATGTCATGAAACTTCATCTTCTGATTGTTTATTGCAAGCCACAGACAATAGTTATTTGTTTTTATTTCATGAAATGCCATGTCATGAAAAAAGGGAGCTAAATATTTAATTTCGTCATGGACCAATGACCATCTGTTTGTCCATCTTTCAGGACAGATATCTTCTAAAATCCTTGACAAAAATTAATAGAAATTCATGCAGGTGTTCCTAATGATGTCTGCTGATATTTATTTATTTTTTTTTATTTTGATATCAAATACTGTCTCATAGGAAAAAGGGGCTTCATGTATATTTCTGTTAAGGATCAATATACATGTATCTTCAACTCAAAATCCTGGACAAAAATTTGTGAAACTTCATACATGTGTTCCTTATGATAGTCCGCCAATATCATTAGTTTAGCTTTTTTGATTAAATGTCATGTCATGGAAAAAGGGGGCTTCACATATATTTTCATTATGGATTGATATCTCTTTAACTGCAGGACAAAATGTTATGAAACTTCATCTTTATGTTGTTTATCACAAGCCACAGACAATGGTTAGGCCTATTTGTTAGCTCACCTGAGCATGAAGTGCTGGGTGAGGTATTGTGATTCATCGTTGTCCAGCGTCTGTCTTTCCACAATTCCTTTAAACATCTTCTCGTCCTAAACCAGTCATGTTGAAACTTGACAGGCATATACCTTGTGTGAAGTTCTACCAAAGTTGTTAAAAGAATTGAATTAACCCTTTAACTCCAGGGGTCACAATTTTGGGCAAAATTGTATATAGAGCAAACTTTAAAAATGTCTTTGTCTGAAACTAGAAGGCCTAGAGCTTTGATATTTGGTATGTGGCATTTCCTTGTGGACTTCTACCAATTTTGTTCAAATGATGCCCCTGGGTCAAAACAGGACATAAAGGTTTACAGCATGAACTTTTAAAAGTCTTGTTCTATTTAACCCTTTACCACACAATCCCAAGTTTTAACACCTGTGAGAAATAAGGCTCTTGAAACTATTGTGGGAAAAAGTCTTGTTCTATTTAACCCTTTACCACACAATCCCAAGTTTTAACACCTGTGAGAAATAAGGCTCTTGAAAATATTGTGGGAAAAAGAGGAAATACTTGTAACCAGCATGTTTTGCTTTTTAGCTCACCTGAGCACATAGTGAGCTATTGTGATCGATCGTTGTCCGGCGTCCGTCCGTGTGTCCGTCCGTCCGTGAACAATTACTTAAAAAATCTTCTCCTCTGAAACCGCCCAACAGATTTCAATGAAACTTCACAGAAATGATCCTTAGGTGATGCACTTTCAGAATACTTCAAAGATTTGAATTCCATGAAGAACTCTGGTTGCCATGGCAACCGAGAGAAAAAACTTTAAAAATCTTCTTGTCCCAAACCGTAAGGGCTAGAGCTTTTATATTTGGCATGTAGCATCATCTAATAGCCCTCTACCAAAATACTTCAAATTATGGCGCTGTTGTTGGAATTGGCCCTATGTTGTGGGTTCTCAGATTTCACATAGAGATAAAGAGGGAAATCTTTAAAGATCATTTTGTTTACACTCTAGCATCTACAAATGTTGACCAATCAGTACCAAACTTGGCCACAATGTATATGCCCATAAGGTCTCGGATGAGTTTGATTTTGGATCAAATCCAATCAGAACATCAAGAGTTATTTGCCCTTGAATTTGCAAAAATTACTGAATCTGACTTTGTTTACGCTCTAGCATCTACAAATATTACACTCTAGCATCTACAAATATTACTCAATCAGCACCAAACATTGTCAAAGTGTGTGTGATCATAAGATTAGTTCAATTATGGATCTAATTGGACCAGAACTGTCTGAGTTGTCTGCCCTTGAATTAGAAAATTTGCCATATTTGACTTTGTTTACACTCTAGCATCTGCAAATATTGACCAATCAGTACCAAACTTGGTCAAAATATATATTCCCATAAGGTCTCGGAAGAATTTAGTTATGGGTCAAATTGAACCAGAACATCCAGAGTTATTTGCCCTTGAATTGGACAAAATTTCCATATTTGACTTTGTTTACACTCTAGCATCTACAAATATATACCAATCAGCACCAAACTTGGTAAAAATTCATATGACCATAAGATCTTGGATGGGTTTTGATTATGGGTCTTATTAGACCCAAACAACATGAATTATTTGCCCTTCAATTAGAGTTGCTGTATTTGACTTGGTTTACTCTGTAGCATCTACATGTATATATAATGCAAACTGAAAAATCTTTATGTTTAAACCCAAAATGCCTAGAGGTATGATACTTTGCATGAAGCATCACCTTGTGGACCTCAAGAAATTTTGCACACAAGATGCCCCTGGGATCATTACAGGTCCAGCCGCGGGGCTTAGATGTTTGTACTTAAGTATCTTTCGTGCAATTATAAGAAATTTTTCTGGGTAACCAAAGGCCTAGACCTCTGTTAAAGTTGTGAGTTGTCTCTCTTTCATAATCATTTGGCCTTGAACTTCAGTATTTGGTATTTATCTTCATTGTTAACCTGTACTGCTTAGTACTCAGGTGAGCGATATAGGACCATCATGGTCCTCTTGTTTGTATTGTTGTTATAGTAATTTCTAGCATTATTTCAGTTGCCAGCATTTTCTCCTTTTCCCACAATGTTTTCAAAAGTATTCTTTCTCAGATTCCTTGAATCACAAGGTTGTTTGGTAAAGAAAACTCTAACGGACAACAACTACTGTATGTATACGTGGATATATGGGAACTATATGGGGGGGTGTCGAAAAATTTGCAAATAACCGATTACAGATGTTTCGTATGGAAATGTTTGCTAATTCAATATGCTTGTTATTTGTTGCTATATTTGTGGTAAAGTACTGGAACAGAAAAGTTTGTGAATTTTTTAAATTCCGAAATCGCAAAAATTTCCATGTCGCAAAAATTTCCACTTACACAGTACTTGTCCAAATTCAAAAGCATTTGCAGGCGACAAATAAAATGTTGCTAAGGTGATTGGTTTTGTCTTTAAACCTTTACCGCACAATGCCGCCTTTTGACGCCTCTGGGAAAGAAGCCTTTTGAAAACATTGTGGGAAAAAGAGAAAATGCTGGTAACCAGCATTTTCTCCTTTTCCCACAATGTTTTCTACCCTATAAAAGAAAAATTGCACCATCTGAGCCACACTGAAATTGTCGTCTGCAAATGCTTTCAATTTGGACAAGGCTAAAATTTTGTTGTCTGGTAAAGGGTTAAAAGGGTAGAAAACATGATGGAATAAGGAGAGAGTGGTGATTCCAAGCACTTTCTCCTCTAACCCTTTGCCACACAATGCCGCCTTTTAACGATCCTGGGAAAGAAGCCGTGTTAAAACATTGTGGGAAAAGGAGAAAATGCTGGTAACTAGCATTTTCTCCTTTTCCCACAATGTTTTCTACCCTATCAAAGAAAATTTGCACCATTTTAGCCACAATGAAATTGTCGTCTGCAAAAGCTTTCAATTTGGACAAGGCTAAATTTTTGTCGTTTGGTAATGGGTTAACCACAGTGCTTCCTTTGCCTTCTTTTTCAGGTTGGGTTAAACATGTAACTGTTTTTTAAGGGGTTAGATATCCTGGCTGGTGTACATACTGTTTGAAGATCATATTTCCATGGCTATACACTGCAAATACATGTAATTCAAATCTTTACCACGTGACAGAATTTTAGACTTACCCAAATTGAAGGCATTTGCAGATGGCAAAATAAATATGGCCTCAAAATTTTAAAGTATTTTTTGGAAAGATAGAAAACATCAGAGGAAAAGGAGAAAATGCTGGTTACTAGCATTTTATCCCGTTTCCACAGTGTTTTCATAAGACTTACTCCCAAGGGTCGTTAAAACTCAGGATTGTTTGTTTAGGGGTTAAACCATTTTTGTACAAGTTTGGTGTTTTAACTTGTAAAACTCTGAGAAAAGGAGCAATTGCTTGGAACAAACAAACTAAACCTTTTTCACTTAAGTGTTTGTCATCCGGTTGAAAAAAAAGTATTTTTCTCAGCCACAAATACTAGCCTTTTGTGAAATATGAAATTCATACATGAATGTATCACTTTGGGAAATCTACAACAGTGGCTGAAGGGGCATTTAACCCTTTACCACACAATCCCAACTTTGGATGACCCTGGGGAAGAAGCCTTTTGAAAACATTGTGGGAAAGGGAGAAAATGCTGGTAACCAGCATTTTCTCCTTTTTCCCACAATGTTTTCTAACCTTTCAGAAACAAATCCAATTATTTGAACCACAATTAATTTGTCGTCTGCAAATGCTTTGAATTTGGACCAATCTAAAATTTTGTTGTTTGGTAAAAAGTTAATCAAGTTTTGACTTACTCTTTTTTTTGTGGGTGGGTGGGGGGGGATATATATAAAATTGCCTGCTGTGGGACTCAAACTCCTGACCTTCAAAACCACAGACAGCATCCCTACCAACCGACCTATTGGGCCAACAGATAGTTATCCCATGTAATGCAATAACAGCAAAACCATGACCTAACAGGATGGAAAATTTTACTGTAAAAATACGAAAAACTTATGAACCTTTTACCACACAAAATCCCAAGGTTTAACTACCATGAGGAAATAGCATTTTGAAAGCCTTGTGGAAAAGGAGAAAATGCTGGTAACCAGCATGTTCTCCTTTTCCCATAAGGTTTTCTACGCTTTCACAGACAATTACCACCTTTCCAGCTAAATTTAAAATGTCATCTGCAAATGCTTTCAGTTTGGATCAGTCTAAAATTTTGTTATTTGGTAAAAAATTAATTCCTTGTGTTTTGTACATGTATTTGTATGTTTTAATCTTCAAGCCATCTTTGCATGTGAATAGTAATTAGCAGTCTTTGGTAAGATTTTCTGAAAAAATAGTGAAATGAAAACTTTCACATATTTGCAGAGGATAACTGTGAAGACATCCTTTGAAAATATAGATAATAAATATTAACTAATCTTTCGCATGTGAGTAACTCCAAAAAACATTGTTGCCACAGTGTTTTCAAAAATGGTCTGCAGCAAGATGAGAAAAGTTGGCAGCCAATTGGAATGAATTACATATATTATATCCTTACAGGCCAGCACAGAGGGTGACATTGATAGCGACACAGACAGCAGTAATTCCGGTATTTATGAGCCTATTGATCACGATGACTTTGACCAATACAGTGAATCAGACAGCCTAGATCTACCCCCAGAGTTACCTCCCCTTAGAAACCAGGCACAACAGAAGAAAAAGAAGAAAAAGGAAGAGAAGACATCGAAAGGGCTTGCAGAGAAATTCAAACAGCTGTACAAAGGGAAAAATAAAGACACAGATTCTACTAAGAGAAATTCTGATGCAATCTCTCTATCAACAGGTGCTCTGAGTGGTTTGGGAGATAAACTCAGAAAAAATCTGAAAAAATCAAAAAACAATTCTCAGCCCAATCTTGAAGTGCTAGTTACCGCTGAAGACAATCCTGTGTGTGAAAGTGATAGTGATTCAGACATGGAGCAATTCAAGGACAACAATTCCAAACGATCAAGTTTGGAAAAATCCGATGAAGCTTCTACGGAAAATTTGATACCCCCTCTCCCACCTAGACAAAGTGCCTTACATAAAGTGCCCAGTGGGGAGGAAATGTCCCGATTGAGTGTTGAGTCTGATACAAAACAGACAAGCGGTGATGGTTCAGGAGACAGATCAAGGTCACCTCAGCCAAGTAGTGCAAACCCCGACGGGGCTGGTAGAACATCTCCACCCTTACCGCCCAGAAGTCGAATATCGGGAAATATTGATTTAAGTATGGTGATACCAGTAGCACCAGGAGGAGGGAGTAGCTATTCTAACACTGACCAAAGGTGATAATTTATTTCATCCTTTAACCCTTTCCCAAACGACAAATTTTGGACTGGTCCAAATTGAAAGAGTTTGCAGACGACAATTTTAAATTTGATGAAAATGGCAGAAAGTTATCAAAAAGGGTACGAGCAATTTCTCCTTTTCCCACAGTGTTTTCAAAAGACTTGTACTGCAGACACGTGAAAACCAGGGCTTGTTTGGGAAAGGGTTAACAAACAAAGAAATTTTAGACTTTCGAGATTAACTCTGAACTCTTTACCGCACAATCATGAGTTTTAATGACCTGAAAAAAAAAGCCCATTGAAAACATTGTGGGAAAAGGAAAAAATGCTGGTAACCAACATTTTCTCCTTTTCCCACAAAGTTTTCTTCCTTTTTAAAGTCATAACTCCAGCTGCATTTTGTTGTCTACAAATGCTTTGATTTGAATGACCCCAGATATTGGTCATTTGGTTATTAGAGTTAACCAAATGACAAAAACTTGGATTTGTCCAAATTCTGAGCAGTTTTAGACAACAAATTAAATGTGGCTCAAATAGTGGTCATTGTCTTTGAACCAGCAGGAAACTGGTATCCAGCATTTTCTCCTTTTCTGACAATGTTTTCCAAAGCTTTCTCTCTGAAGGTTGTTAAAAGTCAGGATTGTGTGGAAAAGGGTTAACAGCATTTTAAGATGACTAGTTGAACATAGCTTAAATGATGAAATTGGTCTTTGGAAAGCTTGAACATTAAAAGAAAGGAGAAAATGCTGGTAACCAGTATTTTCTCCTATACCCACCAGGATTTTAAACACTTTTTCTCAGAGTCATTAACACATGGGATTATGTGGTAAAGGGTTAATCTTTTACCAAACACTTATGTCTCTATGACCGGGAGAAAGAAGGCTTTTGAAAATTTTCTGGGAAAATTAAGAAAATGCAGGTAATAAGCATGTTCTTTTTTTCTCAAAGTATTTTCTGTTCTGTCAAAAACAAATTCCTTTATTTGAGCCATACATAGTCTGTCGTCTACAAATGCTGTCAGTGTGGACAAGAATAGAATTTTGAAAAAGATTTAGTCTATCACAATGCAAATATCACTATACACTCAGACAAATTCACCATTTCCCCAAAAATCCTGAGTTTTCACAACCCTGACAAAGAAAGCTTTTGAAAACTTTGTGGGAAAAGGAGAAAATGCTAGTACCCAGAGGTAAGCAGGACAATGGCACCAAGATGTGTAGGAAAAAACATTTGAGTGGTGCTGTGGGAAAAGAAGGGTTAGTGCATCTCTATAACACATTATTCCAAGCAAGTTGTCACATAACCCTTTACCATACGACAAAATTCTAGACTGATCCAATTTGAAAGCATTTGTAGACGACAAAATAAATGTTACTAAAATGATTATTTCAGCCTTTGATAGGGTAGAAAACATTGTGGAAAAAGGAGAAAATGCTGGTTACCAGCATTTTCTCCATTTCCCACAATGTTTTCAAAAGGCTTCTTTCTTAGGGGCGTCAAAAGGCGGCATTGTGTGGTAAAGGGATAATTATGGATCCATAAAAATCCATTTTGTCTAAAACCTGGCTGAATCATGAGTTAGAACAATCCTTGGATCTGTAGAAAATGGACCAAATGCAAAAAAGTATCAAGCCATGTCAGCCTATGTTGACAGGCTGACAAGGGTCAGTACTTTTTTTTAGATCCATTAAGCCTTTACTACACAAGCCCGACTTTTAACAACCCCCAAGAAAGAAGGCCTCTGGTAACCAGCATTTTCTCCTTTTCCTACCAAGTTTTCTGCCCGTTTACATCCAGTTGGTACATTTTTAACTGCATTTAAATGGTTGTATTGCTATTCTTTAACCCTTTACCACACAATGCCGACTTTTAATGACCCTGGGGAAGAAGCCTTTTGAAAACATTGTGGGAAAAGGAGAAAATGCTGGTAACCAGCATTTTCTCCTTTTCCCACAATGTTTTCTACCCTATCCAAGACAGAAGTCACCATTTTAGTTGCATATAATTTGTCATCTGCAAATGCTTCCAATTTGGTTCTGTCAAAAATTTTGTCGTTTGGTAAAGGGTTAAATATAGATATACATGTATATATCTTGAATGTAGAGGACCCAAGTTTTGTTGTTGTTTGGTAAATGGTTAAACACCCTTTTCACAGAGCATGACATTAATTAGAATTTATAGTAGAAAAGACTGCGATGTTATATTGCAACTTCAGTGGATTCTAATGGTATCTTGATTATCCCTTTACCAAGCAACAAAATTTTAGACTGGTCCAAATTGAAAGCATTTGCAGACCACAAAATAAATGTGATTGAAAAATTGAAATTCATTTTGGAAAGGGTAGAAAACATTGTGGGAAAAGGAGAAAGTGCTGGTTTCCAGCATTTTCTCCTTTTCCCACAATGTTTTCAGAAGGCATCTCCCTGAGGGTCGTTAAAAGTCGGGATTGTGTGGTAAAGGGTTATTATAGAATACTGGACAATATAAATCCAAGATTAGGCTTAATTTGTGCTGTCTGATCTTAATCTAAAACACTGTCCTCAAAAAACACTTGAGTTATCCAAAGTACTTTCATTTTACTTTGTAATTTAGGAAAAGTGGCAGACCTCCAGTAAGGGATAGTTATTTGCATGGCCAAAAGATGAATACCCAACCTACATCCCCAGACATTCCATATATAGATGAGAGCCCGGGGTCCTCTCCCTCTCCTGAGGTCCCGCCTCTCCCAAAGAGACCTGGGGCAGGAAGACAAAGTAGTAGTAAGTAGATCGTATTTAATCCTGTAGCAGACATTCCCAACTTTTAATGACCCTGAAGAGAAAGCCTTTTGAAAACATTGTAGGAAAAGGAGAAAATGCTGGTAACCAGCGTTTTCTCCTTTTCCCACAATGTTTTCTAACTTTCCCAAAACAAATGTCAATTTTTGAACCCCATTTGATTTGTTATCTGCAAATACTTTCAATGTGGACCAGTCTAAATTTTTTTTGTTCAGTAAACAGTTAACCCAGTATCAGACGGCAAAGTTTTAGACTCGTCCAACTTAAAAGCATTTGCAGATGACAGTTAAATGCATTTCAAATAATGAAGCTTGTTTGAGAAAGGGTAAAAAAAACATAGTAGGATAAAGGAGAAGAAAATGCTGGTTACCAGCATTTTCTCCATTTTCCACAATGTTTTCAAAAGCTTCATTTCTTTGGGTCGTTGAAACTTGGGACTTGTGGTCGAGGTACAGAACTAGAGAGATGTGTAAATATTGTGTTATGTTTGGCATTTTCAATATTTATTTCAGTTATAACACAGCAGCAAGTGCACCTTTCCTTGCTTTCCTCAAGTTTCTCTTACAATTTCTTAGCATGATATTCTTCCCAATCCACTGGCTGCTTTTTGATCATACTTAACCCTTTCCCAAACAAGCCCTGGTTTTCACGTGTCTGCAGTACAAGTCTTTTGAAAACACTGTGGGCAAAGGCGAAATTGCTCGTAATGAGCAATTTCTCCTTTTCCCACAGTGTTTTCTACCCTTTTTGATAACTTTCTGCCATTTTCATCAAATTTAAAATTGTCGTCTGCAAACTCTTTCAATTTGGACCAGTCCAGAATTTGTCGTTTGGGAAAGGGTTAAAACAACGGTCAGTGATGAGAGAGGAATGATTCCTGTCGCAATGATTTTAAATTTTATTATTTTCAGGTGATAGCTATGTGGATGTAGATGGTAAACCCCCACCCCCTGTGCCAACCAGGCCTGGACAGAAGAAGCCTTTAACTGGAAGTAGGGAATATTTTGCATCTTATACTGTACCTTTTGCATGTTAACATCTTTAGCACTCAGTCTGACGTTTTAACGACCTTATCAGAAGAGCCTTTTAAAAACATTGTGAGAAAAGTAGAAAATGCTGGTAACCAGTATTTTCTCCTTTTCCCACTATGTTTTTAACCATATCATAAACAAATTCCATCATTTTAGTCACATTTAGATATACGTCTGCTAATGCTTTGAATTTTTACTAGTCCAAAATTTTGAGGTTTGGATAAGAGTAAATTCCATCAAGTTGACTTTTCATTCTGGATCAAATGACTAAACCTGAGGAATCTCAAGGCTTTTATTGTCAGACTTATTTTACCAAGTATACATAGACAGTTTAAATCCAATGTTTTACGTTTATCAAAATGGACTGTGCATCTGGCCAGCGGCTCCTTAATTTTATTATTTAGTGCTTTGCATTTCATTCCAAGCCACTCGCTGCTTTACTACAGAAACTAAGTTGGAGCATGTATTTATTAGAGAGTAGGAATAGAGAATTTTGACTGAGCAGGGTGATTTGAAGTTACAACCACTGTTTTACTGTGTCTGTGTGCTACCAATTACATACCAGGGCTAGATCAATGTTTAGTCTCAATAATGAGACATTTACAGTGCTTCTTTTCACATTTGGACATTTACTGTGCACCACACTGTCTCAAGTCCATTGGGGATTTTCCGGTAGCAAAGCTACAGTGCTGTACTGACTTTCTGTTACGTCGGTTTATTCTGTATCACAGAGAAATGCAATTAATTTTTAGTGACACACATGACCAAGGACATTATTTAACTTTTCATTGCCACAAAGCAGTTGTAGAAGTTGTTTATAACACGTAACCTCGGAAAAAACTGAGGAAATTTATTGTGCTTGCCGGCCATTTTATGTCTATTTAGATTAATGTAAACATCTTGAGTGGCAGATGAATTAAATGGCTTTTTTCTTATGTATATTATTTGAACTGGAAATATCTGTGTTTGAAACAGACTTAATGAATATGTAAGCAACAGGTATGTTCAAATTCTAGTTTTTTCCTTTATTTTTAGCTCACCTTAGCACAACGTGCTAAAAGGTGAGCTATTGTGATCGCCCTATGTCCGGCGTCCGTCGTCCGTCAACAATTTCTTTAAACATCTTCTTCTCCTAAACCATTGGGCCAATCTTGATGAAACTTGGCAGGGATGTTCCTTGGGTGAAGCTCTACCAAACTTGTTCAAAGAATTGAATTCCACCCACAACTCTGGTTGCCATGGCAACAAAAAGGAAAAAAAGGCAAAATCTTTGAAAATCTTCTTCTCTGAAACTAGAAGGCGCAGAGCTTTGATATTTGGTATGTAGCATCTACTAGTGGACCTCTACCAAGTTTGTTCATTTGATGCCCCTGGGGTCAAAACTGGACCCGTCCCAGGGGTCACAAATTTGAGCATAGTCACAAAGAAGGAAAACTTTAAAAATCTTCTTCTCTAAAACTTGAAGGCGAAGAGCTTTGATATTTGGCATGTAGCATCTCCTAGTGGACCTCTACCAAGTTTGTTCTTATGATGCCCCTGGAGTCAAAACTGGCCCCGCCCCGGGGGTCACAATTTCCAACATAGGAACAAAGAAGGAAAACTTTAAAAATCTTCTTCTGTAAAACTAGAAGGCATAGAGCTTTGATATTTGGCATGAAGCATCTCCTAGTGGACCTCTACCAAGTTTGTTCATATGATGCCCTTGGAGTCAAAACTGGCCCTGCCCCGGGGGGTCACAAGTTCGAACATAGGAACAAAGAGGGGAAACTTTAAAAATCATCTTCTCTGAAACTGGAAAGCGTAGAGCTTTGATATTTGGTATGTAGCATTGCCTAGTGGACCTCTACCAAGTTTGTTTATATCATGCCCCTGGGGTCAAAACTGGCCCTGCCCCGGGGGTCACAAGTTTGAGCATAGAAACAAAGAAGGAAAACTTTAAAAATCTTCTTCTCTGAAACTTGAAGGCGTAGAGCTTTGATATTTGGGATGTAGCATCTCCTAGTGGACCTCTACCAAGTTTGTTCATATGATGCCCCTGGAGTCAGAACTGGCCCCGCCCCGGGGGTCACAATTTCCAACATAGGAACAAAGAAGGAAAACTTTAAAAATCTTCTTCTGTAAAACTAGAAGGCATAGAGCTTTGATATTTGGCATGAAGCATCTCCTAGTGGACCTCTACCATGTTTGTTCATATGATGCCCTTGGGGTCAAAACTGGCCCAGCCCCGGGGGTCACAAGTTCGAACATAGGAACAAAGAGGGGAAACTTTAAAAATCGTCTTCTCTGAAACTGGAAGGCGTAGAGCTTTGATATTTGATATGTAGCATTGCCTAGTGGACCTCTACCAAGTATGTTCATATGATGCCCCTGGGATCAAAACTGGCCCCGCCCCGGGGGTCACAAGTTTGAGCATAGTAACAAAGAAGTAAAACTTTAAAAATCTTCTTCTCTGAAACTTGAAGGCGTAGAGCTTTGATATTTGGTATGTAGCATCCCCTAGTGGACCTCTACCAAGTTTGTTCATATGATGCCCCGGGGGTCACAATTTCCAACAAAGGAACAAAGAAGGGAAACTTTAATCAAAGCGCTGACGCACTGAAGGCAGCGGGTTTGTGCAAGCTACAGATCTTATTACTTTCTTTGCACAGGTTTCCTTTATACTTGACTTAAAGTAAAAAGGTGCCTTAATCGATCTGCAAACAGTATAGACTTAGGTCAGCCTGTGCAGGCAGTCAGTCTGTGCAGTCTTCACAGGCTGACCTGGGCTGAAACTTTTCGCCATTGGTCCATTTTCTGTACATCGAAGGGTCGGTCTATGGATCAATAATTATTTATGTCTTGCTTGGTATAATCCATCACGAGGATGCAAGAAGCCCCCTTTTGCCAAAGCACAGCTCATTTGTTTGTGGCTAAAATAAAGATAAAATCTAGTACATGAGCACAGGCAGAAAACAAGACTTGAATAAATGATATTAATCCTTTCCAAAACAATCCCAAGTTTTTATGACCCTGTGGAAGAGGCCTTTAAAGATATTTGTGGAAATGGAGAAAGTGCTTCTAACCAATGTTTTCTATTATATCAATCCGTAACATTTATGAAATTCTTGAAAGGTATCTTAAAGTACTGAAAACCAGTCTTAGTATAATTTTGAGGTTTTACACCTCAAAATCCTTGTAGGCCAAATAATGTGCTTTATAAAAGTTTTGCCGATCCCTTTTAAGGAGTTTGTAGCTCAAAGACTTGAAGTTGGTACTGCTGGTTTAAATTTCCAGCATGGTCTTCTTTCTGATCCACTTATCATTTATGCCATGTTGTTATTCAGTGCATGACCTTAAGGAAATAGCCAAGAAACGCATGCATAGGTACACTGGCAGCTGTTATGACCCAAGCTGTTTAAATTTCATTAACTGCTAATAAATTATACTGAAAGAAGCCATTTGCAGACAAAAATTGAAACATGGCTCAAAAACAGTGTACATCTTTGATAGGGTAGAAAACATTGTTGGAAAAGGAGAAAATGCTGCTTACCAGCATTTTCTCCCATTCCTACAATGTTTGTAAAAAGTTATGTTCTAAGGGTCGTTGAAACTTGAGATTGTGTTGTACAAGTAAATGCATAATATAATTTGCAGTTATAACTACTTTTAACTCTTTACCACTCAATGCCGACTTCTAACAACCTTGAGAAAAAAGCCTTGTGAAAACAGTCTGGGAAAGGAGAAAATGCTGGGAACCAGCATTTTCTCTATTATCCACAATGTTTTCTATCCTATAAAATAAAACTTGTACCATTTGAGCCACAATGAAATTGTCGTCTGCAAATGCTTTCAGTTTGAACACAGCTGAAATTTTGCCGTCTGCCAAAGGCTTAATGGGTGACTTTTCGTGTAACATCGCCTGTCATAGCCGAATCCGTACGACTTTGGCGATAAAAGGCGATGTTACACGAATCCCATTACGATGCCCTATGCTCAAAATTCATCATGCAAACAAACACCGACAAGAAAAAGTCGATGCAAAGAATCAAAGTCGCCGCAATTTTTTTTATTTAATGCTTCAAGAAAGCCAGGGCAAATAAGTAAATGTCAGTTTTCATCAGCAGATTTTTTAACACATTATGAAATTGATGTGACTGTGAATCTATATCAAAAGTTGTCTTCTGTTACAGTATCTAATACCCTCGCATAGCGCTCTCTGAACTCTTTTCCAAACGAAAAATATCAGACTCTTCCAAATTCAAAGAGTTGACAGACGACAATTTAAAAAGCTGCAAAAATGGTAGAAAATTCGCAAGTAGTGGGGGGGAAAAGTCTTTGTTAAAGGAGAAATTGCTTATAACGAGTAATTTCTCCTTATCCAACATGTTTTTCCAAAAGAATTTGACAACGCACGTGATAACCCGCGTTTGTTTGGGAAAGTGTTGAAAACAGGGCCAAGTTACTAAAATGTTGCTGTCCTAGGATAGTATGATTCAAGAGAACGTAAGTTTGCAAGGCATGCTTTCAATTTAAACAAGTCTAAAACTATACTGTTTGGTGAACGCTGTTAATAAAGAATATTGGTTTTGCATTGCGATTTATGAACAACACAGCGAAAAACTGGTCTCTCTCCAGATTTTTTCCAACAAAGTACATTGTAAATTTAACTAGAACTTGGTGAGAAATAAACAAAAGGGTTCTAAACAATCTTTGTTTTAAAAACTAAACTTAGAAAGAAGTAACCAATAATGGTTAGATACAATCATAACCATCATACTCGTTCTTCGGCGGAATTTAACACAATTTCAGCAATGTACAATTTTAGCGGTGGTCATTCAACAAAAAACACAAATAGTAGGAAAAACTAGGTACTAAATAATCAAAATGATAATTAAACCTGTGTACGAAATGACGAAAGTGGATACGAAATGACCAACTGGATACAAAATGACCAAAATAGAAAGTATAGGTAGGTACGAAATGACCAAAATCGTATCTACGAAATGACCTAGGTACGAAATTAACTAGGTACGAAATGACTGGAAACCTGTACAGCCTTGACCAATGGAAACAAGGCATTTATTTGGATGAGTCCATTTCTCGCGAGTAGCGAAAATAAAAGTAATACTTGGGCGGATTTTTTGATGTTGTAAGTATTAACAGAGCAAAAATAGTATCGTATTGTATATACTTCGTAGTTTAAGAATGAATTAAAAAGCCAGTTTAAGGCGAAGTAGAAAGATTCCTTGTTAACCTTAACACCCCTATAAAAAAGAAATTCCCATTGTCCATTTCCTAACTCGAAAAACTATTAAAAATATAGTCGCGCGCTTCTGCGCGGCGACTAATAAAAACTTTTGCTCTGAAAATATTTTCTTTTGCACTTTTTCGGTCTATGTAGATACCGACGCCCTCTTTCCGTTTCTATTCTACAGTAACATTACGGATGAACTCGTAAGGTGTAAGGCAGTTTTGAAAGGGTGTCGTCTGCGCGAGTAGCGCGTATTTATACATGATCGTTTGTGTATTCATGGAGGAACTATTTAGTCAAGTGTAGGAATCAAGTTTTGTTTACCTCGCGTATCCAGGAAAAAGCTGCCGGATGCAAGAATTCTCGACCTAGATAAATATCGTAAGCGTTGAAAATCAGTAACTCATACCTGGGAACTATGACAGCGGGTTTCACCCGCTGCCAAAAATCGTCTTCTCTGAAACAGGAAGGCATGGAACTTTGATATTTGGTATGTAGCATCTTCTAGTGGATCTCCACCAAGTTTGTCCATATGATGCCCTTGGGGCAAAAGTTGGCCCTGCCCCGGGGGTCACAAGTTCGAACATAGGAACAGAGAAGGAAAACTTTAAGAATCATCTTCTCTGAAACTGGAAGGCTTAGAGCTTTGATATTTGGTATGTAGCATCGCCTAGTAGACCTCTACTAAGTTTGTTCATATGATGCCCTTGGGGTCAAAATTGGCCCTGCCCCGGGGGTCACAAGTTCAAACATAGGAACAAAGAAGGAAAACTTTAATTTTTTTTTCTCTTAAATGGGAAGGCATAGAGCTTTGATATTTGGTATGTAGCATCTCCTAGTGGACTTCTACCAAGTTTGTTCCAAGGATGTTGCTTGGGTCAAAACTGGCCCAGCCCCGGGGGTCACAAGTTCGAACATAGGAACAAAGAAGGAAAACTTTAAAATTCTTCTTTAAAACTGGAAGGCGTAGAGCTTTGATATTTGGTATTCTGTTCTAAGTTTGTTTGCCCATCTAAGTGCAACAAGTTCATTGAGTTCAAAATTGGGTCATCTTGGGTCATCAGGGTTTTCCTTGACGCACGATTTCGTGCGTTTTGACGCATTTTTAGGGAAAATGACCCGTATTTTTTTCAATAGCGCGTCATTGTGGACGCACAAATACAATAAAGGTTACTTACGATCGTCTTTTCTATCGACAATGTTACATCGCGAGTACATAAGAAAGCTGAAGTACGAAAAGAAAATGGGATGAAACACTAGACTGTGTATCGATTTTATGAGAATACAGTCGGTCTCTAAACTCATCTAAACTAAACCAGTCGATCTCTAATGAAAACGATATGGATCAGTCAAAACTGACATCATTCTTGCTGTCTGCAAGGAAAAGAGACCTTGAACACGATAGGACGATGATCACCTGGTTCGAGTACGGAGAAAAACATTTCAAGGGCTGAGGATTTACTAAAAATTGGCTAGAGACATATGCTTAATCATTCGTCGAAAACGGCGGCATGAATTCATGCGACCCGCTTATCAAAACACAGGAATCGGCCGTTTGGTGAAAATAGTTTGTTGTCAGATGGATACTCTCGTCTAAAAAAAATAACATAAAGGTTATCAAATCCGGCCAACAACAAGCTATTTGTATCAATTAAACGGTTGATTCCTGTGATGAAACCAAAACACAAATAACCCTTTTACCACAGAGATTGGCTTCACAAACTTGCGCAATTCAACTCTTATGTGCGTCACCAAAACACTGTGGTCACGTTGATGCCAATGATAGATTGAAATTACGTAAATAAATGATAGCTTGTCTGCAGGTGGAGCATTTTTGCCTGTTAAGAACAGGCTTTTAATAAAGCATACTCAAGATATTCTATAAAAAAAAAAAAAAATGCCATCTAGACTGTAAGCCCCTCTATACAGAGAATCACTGGTGTTACAATGTATCTTACATCATGCACTAATTCATAAATAGGTTATATAAAGCTTTGGGGTGAATAAGTAACACAAAAACACACATTGTTTCATACCTAGTAGTCTTTAATGTTTAACCTAATTACATCTGGTTATGACCCTCATTTTTTATGACAAGGGGGTCACAATGACCCCCTATTTTTGTTGCCAAGGGAAAACCCTGGGTCATAAACTAGGTCACTAGGTCAAATTAAAGAAATACCTTGTTGGCACTTTCGAGGCCACATTATTATACCCCCCAAAACTCTGTTTGGGGGGTATATAGGAGTCAGCTTGTCGGTCGGTCCGTCCGTCCGTCTGTCCGTCCGTCCGTCGGTCGGTCTGTAGCTTTTTGTCCGCTCTATTTCTCATAAACTACTGGACGAATTTTATTCAAACTTCACAGGTAAACTCAGTATCAAGCAGAGATGTGCATATGAAATGTTGGTTATGGTTCATTGATTTTTCACTGAGTTATGGCCCTTTCATGAAATTTCTTGTCCGCTCTTTTTCTCATCAACTATTGGACAGATTTGGTTCAAACTACACAAATAGACTCAGTATCAAGCAGAGATGTGCATATCCTATTTTCTTATTTTGCATTCCTGTGACATTAATCTGTTTTGTGACAAGGAGCTGTTGGGGGGTATGATCACGTTTAGTGATAGCTCTAGTTTGCTCAATTGCCTTGAAAATTAGTTAGAAAGTTTGTCTTTATAAGATTAATTTGGGTCAACTTGGGTCATAAACTAGTTCACTGGGTCAAATTAAAGAAATACCTTGTTTGCACTCTGGAGGCCACATTTATTGCTCAGATGACCTGAAATTTGGCCAGAATGTTTGTCTTGATGAAATACCAGATGAGTTTGAATTTGGGTCACCTGGAACCATAAACTAGGTCACTAGGTCAAAATAAAGAAATACCTTGTGGGCACTCTAGAGGCCACATTCTTTGCTTAATTGCCTTGAAAATTGGTCAGAATCTTTGTCTTTGTAAAATCTCACATGAGTCTGAATTTGGGTTAACTGGGGTCATAAACTAGGTCACTTGGTCAAATTAAAGAAATAGCTAGTGGGCACTCTAGAAGCCACATTTATTATTCATTATTTATTATTCATATAATTTCATTATTCATTTATTATTCATTTGATTTGAAAATTGGTTAAAATGTTTCTTTTGATATAGTCAATGACCAGTTCAAATTTGGGTCACCTGGGGTCATAATCTAGGTCACTAGGTCAAATTAAAAAAATATCTTTAGGGCACTGGAGGCCACATTTTTTGCTTAATTGACTTGAAAATTGGTCAGAATGTTCGTTTTCATGAAATATGAGTTTGAAATTGGGTCACCTGTGGTCAAAAACTAGGTCACATGGTCAAATTAAAGAAAAACCTTTAAGGCACTCTACTAAGGTGAGCGACCCAGGGCCATCATGGCCCTCTTGTTCTTTTATTTTTATTTATTTTATTTTCAAAGCGCACTCAAAGTCTGTGTGCAGTGTTCAAATTCTAGTTTTTTCCTTTATTTTTCTTTTATTTTTATTTATTTTATTTTCAAAGCGCACTCAAAGTCTGTGTGCAGATTTCAAATGTTCTTTTTTTTTTCACCAAATTCTCAGCACCAGGAGGCGACTAGTCAAAAACTAAGATCACCTTCTTGGGGTGGAGAATGCAAGATTGACGAACTGTTAAGGAAATATTTTCTGGTGCCCAGCAACTGTCTTTGTCTTAATAATTACCTGTATACAAACCCCATAACCACATAGGAATTTACAGGGAAGAGAAACTCAAAATTCCTAGGCACCGTCTTTGTACTGTGGGTTAAATTAATTCATTTCACATTCTTTTGTTCTAGCGGATAGCTATGTGGATGTTGGTGATGACAACCTGATAGAATCTGAGTACTCATTGGCAGAGGAGATAAGGTAAGGTCCAATCAGAAAAGGGTTTTGATATGTTTAGTAAAGCTCTTTATCCAACTTTATCTATATGATATTTTGATTATTAACTCCAGAAGAGAGTTCATCTGAATGTACACCTTTGCTGGTAATCAGCATTTTCTCCTTTTCCCAGAATATTTTTTGTCCTGTCAGAGACAAATTTCATTATTTGAGCCACTTTTGACTTGCCATCTGCAACTGCTTTCAATATGGACTTACCAGAAAATTTTGGTGTTTGGTAAAGACTAAAGAATCAACCCTTTACCAGACGACAAAATTTTAGCCTTGTCCAAATTGAAAGCATTTGCAGACGACAATTTCAATGTGGCTCAAATGGTGCAACTTTTCTTTGATAGGTCAGAAAACATTGTGGGAAAAGAAGAAAATGCTGGTTACCAGCATTTTCTCCTTTTCCCACAATGTTTTCAAAAGGCTTCTTTTACGGGGGCGTCAAAAGGCGGCATTGTGCGGTTAACCCTTCACCAAAATGTTCTGTCTCGCATTGTTTCCTATCCTAGCAGAGACAGAAATCATCATTTGAGTGGCATTTATTTTGCGTCTGCAAATGCTTTCAGTTTGGTCGAGTCCAAAATTTTGTCGTTTGGTAAAGAGCTAACACAAAAGCACAAGAAATCACAATTACTAGCAATGCACTAGAAATTATATATCTTTTCCTGTTAGGTTTTATACAGCTAAGCTTCGTTTAAACATTAAGCCTCCTTTCCACAGAGCATGGGTCATATATTATACATTCGACTGTGTATAAATATGGAAAGGATTAGTACTTACCATTGGTATATGGATTTATCTATACTCCTGAATAAATGATATTGATATTTCTATTAGTTGTTACCACCAGAGTTTGTCTGCATTTTGAAAACATGGTGATAAAAGGATGAATTGCTTGCAATAGACAGTATCCCCATCTGCTACAGTGTATTCATTGTATCCATGTGCATGTGTAAAACCTTTACCAAACAATAAAATTCTATGAAAGTCAAAATTGAAAGCATTTTAGCTGACTTATTAAATGTAGCTGAAATGATTGTAGTTGTCTGTGAAAGTGTGGAAAACTTCATGGGAAAAGGAGAAAATACTGGTTATCAGCATTTTCTCCTCTTCCCGCAAGATTTTCAAAATGCTCTGTCCTGGGAATTGTTAAAACTCAGGATTGTGTGGTAAAGGGTTAAAGCTAAGCCCAGGTAGATCAATTCAACAATCAGTCCATAGATAGTTTTGAAGTTTTCTGCTACAAATATGCAAAGGTAACAAGTTGTGAAAAAAAAAAAATTGCAGTTTTAACCCATAGAGCACCCAATAAACCCACCAGACATTTTCCGTCTAGAAATAAATCTCAAATAACTGCAAGGTTACTCTTGTCAATAATGTGTCAGCAAAGCAGACAGTGTAGATCAAAATTCAGACTGCATGTTTTGTGCAGTCTTATCTTGATGTATATTTGCTGCAAACACAACCAAAGTTTTGAATTGGAGCTTCAAGAGTTTTTATTCTCATGTTTTGTCAGAAAATCAGATACATTTGCAGGCAATATAGATCCAAGGTCAGACTGTACAATGATTGCAGTTTGATATTGATCTACACTGTTTGCAAAATTGCCTGATGTTTTCCCTCGCAGGCTTAGGGATTATTGGTCAGTAATATTTTACTTACATCAGTATTATAACATGACAATTTCAGAAAGGCCCCAGTTGGCGGCAGGTATATAACATAATTATCTAAACAAGACAAAATTTGCTTCATGACTGAATGCCTATTAACACTTAACTATAACCGTCTGGTTCTCTTTTTAACTTGGAACTTAACATAGTCCTCTTTGTTTTTACTTTTATTTCATACACATGTAGATACCTTTATGAACACCAAGCCTTGGCAGCCTAACGGTTAGACCTGTACCAAACGATCCCATGTTTTAAAGAAAGGTTTTGAAAAAATTGTGGGAAAAATATAAAATGCTGATAACTAGCATTTTCTCCTTTTCCCACAATGTTTTCTACCTTTTGAAAGAAAAATCCTATCATTTGAGCCACATTTAGATTGCCATCAGCAAATGCTATTGATTCAAGAAAGTCTAAGATTTTGTCATTGGGTAAATGCACAGTGCTTGTAATACAAGGGTTAGTTTGAATCCCAGGTGGGTCAACAGTTTTTCTCTAAGGTTTTAGTGATAGCCATTGTAACAGGTGAGCTTTTGTAATCATGCTGTGTCCAGTGTCAGTCGTTCATTGTGCAGTTGTCAGCAGTTACCTTGTGTGCACCCTAGAGGCCACATTTTCAGCCCAATACTCATGAAAATTGGTCAAAATGTGTCTTGTTGATATGTCAGACAAGTTCAAAATTTGAACATGTGGGGTCAAAAGTAGGTCTCTAGGACAAATGATAGAAAAACTTTGTGTGTAGTCTAGAGGCCACATTTTCAGTCTGATACTCATGAAACATTGTCAGAATGTTTGTCTGTGAAAAAGTGGGTCACTTATACTCATGTGTTTTAAATCATAACAACCCATGTCTCTTCAGCTGTATTAATCCTAGATGAATTTACTCAGGTGAGCACTTTAGGACCAATGGCCCTCTTGTTTAAAGAATCAATTAACTCTATACAGCTTTATCCAGAGCTTATCTTTGACCCTATCCCAAACAAGCCCTGGTTTTCATGTGTCTGCAGTACAAGTCTTTTGGAAACACTGTGGGAAAAGGAGAAATTGCTCGTAACGAGCAATTTCTCCTTTTCCCACAGTGTTTTCTACCCTTTTGGAGAACTTTCTGTCATTTTCATCAAATTTAAAATTGTCGTCTGCAATATCTTTCAATTTGGACCAGTCTAAAATTCATCGTTTCGGAAAGGGTTAATAAGGCTTTTGGAAACATTGTGGGAAAGGGAGAAAATGCTTGTTACCAGTATTTTCTCTGTTCCCACAATGTCTTCAATTCTTACAATGACATATTCCATCATTTGTTGTCTGCAAATGCTTTCGATTTGGACAGGTCTAAAATTTTGGCATTAAGGTAAAGAGTAGAAAACAATGAAAACAAAGGTGCAAGCACTGCTGAATAATTCTTGATTCTGGTTTCTTTATTTGTTTGTTGAATGATAATAGTCCTCTATTATCTATTAGAATGGGCTTGTACTCTATGCTGCTTTATAGTAGGTGTATTTCCTGTCATCCCAAGAAACAATTTTAACTCTTTACCAAACAACAGAAGTTTGAACCTGACCATATTAACTCTTTACCAAACGACAATTTTTTATATTGGACCACATTGAAAGCGTTTGCAGACAACAAAATGAAAGCAACTGAAAATTTGAAATATATGTTATATGCTAGAAAACATAGTGGGAAAAGAAGAAAATGACCCTGAGAAAGAGGCCTTTTAAAAACATTGTGGGAAAAGGAGAAAATGCTGGTAACCAGCATTTTCTTCTTTTCCCACAATGTTTTCTAACCTAACGATGACAAATTTCATCATTTGGGCCACCTTTAATTTGTCGTCTGCAAATGCTTTCAATTTGGACCAGTCAAAAATTTTGTCGTTTGGTAGAGTTAACCCTTAAGCTGCTAATTGCGACCCACCGACCTTTTGCGGACAGTGTAGGTCAAGATCAGACTGCACATTCTGTGCAGTCTGATCTTTGATCTACACTGTCTGATGCGGTATTTACTTTGAAACCACAATGTTTGGGCTTTTAGTATTGAGTAGAACTTTGTGTTTCATTTATTCAGCAGCTTAAGTGTTAAACAGATATTTATCCATCTATCATTGATACAAACTATCTAGAAGAATTTATGAATGTTTTGATGTAGAATATGTCACAAAATAGCCGATGTGTTGATCAATGATATGGCTGTTAATTTTGTGCTGTCTGATCATGACGTAAGGTATGCAAAGGCAACTGAAGTTCGATCAAGATTAAGTTTAGCATAGTGCTTTGAGGGATCGTCCGTAGCTTCTTTCACTCTTTCCTAAATGACAAGATTTTGAACGTGACCAAATTGAAAGCAGTTGCAGACAACAAATTTAAAGTGACTTAAATGGTGATTTTTGCATTGGATAAGGTAGAAAACATTGTTGGAAAAAGGAGAAAATGATGGTTACTGGTATTTTCTCCTTTTCCCAGAATGTTTTCAAAAGGCTTGTTCCTCAGTGTTGTTAAAACTGGGGATTGTGTGGTAAAGAGTTAATCCTTTACCAGACAGTCCCTTATTTTAACGACCGTGAGGAAGATGGCTTTTGAATACATTGTTGGAAGAAAAGAAAATGCTGTTAACCAGCATTTTCTCCATTTCCCACAATGTTTCTTACTCTTTTCAAATCCAATCCCATGATTTGAGTCTATTGTAATTTGATTTCTGCAAGTGCTTTCCATGTAGACATGTTCAAAATTTTGTCATCTGGTGTAGAGTTTAATTCTACCATTTCTTATAGCTATGGACCTTGTTATATAATGATAATACCTAAAAAAGCATGTGAATTCACCCCTGAATTATTGCACTGCAACTTATGCTGATCATAGCAAACTTCTTTCATACAAGATGGATGACTTCTGTTAAGTTTTTAGAGTTACACATACTGACTTGATTAGTCACAAATACCATCTTAGTCAGTCTTAACCTTTTATCACACAATCCAAACTTTTAATGAGCCCCACGAAGAAGGCTTTTGAAAACATTGTAGATAAAGGAGAAAATAACGGTAACCAGGATTTTCTCCTTTTTTCCGCAATGTTTTCTATCATTTTCAAGACTAATGTCAATGTTGGGTTCATTAAATTAGACATCTGCAGTTGCTTTCAATTTGGACAATCTAGAATTTGTTTTCTAGAACACTTGATTTAGTCATGATGCTTGCCAAACTTTTATTCTGCTGTTTGAGCCAATTTGCTGCAAATTAATGTCATGCTGTTCTTGTTTGAAGAATGATTATCTCTTTAACACACAATCCCGAGTTTTAACAACCCTAAGGAAGAAGGCTTTTGAAAATATTGTGGGAAAAGGAGAAAATGCTGATTACTAGCATTTTCTCTGTATTCCACAATGTTTTCTACCCTTCCATAAAAATAGTTCAAGTTTTGGTTCACACTTATTTTGTCATCTGCAAATGCTTCCAAATTGGGCAAGTATGAAATTTTGGTGTGTGGTAAAGAGTTTCGCTTTTCATAGTAGTTATAGGATACAATATCCTTAGCATTAACTTTGTGATACTATCTGCCTTGGCTTTCCTATAGTTTGCCTTGTAGAATAGAAATGATCCTATATACTTACTGTACTTGCTGATATGCACTGGTAGATAGCTTAACCATTTACCACACAATCCTGAGCTTTAACAACTTGTGAAAACATGGTGGGAAAAGGAGAAAATGCTGGTGGCCAGCATTTTCTTTCTTTCCTACATTGTTTTCTATCCAATTAAACTCAAATCCCATCATTTGAGTGGTCATAAGATAGACTGTCGGCCTTGTAACCGTAAGGTCCAAAGTTCAATACCAGGGTGTGGGTGTCAACTTTGGAATTGTTCATTGGCCCATTCATTTGGCCCAAGTACTGGTGTGGTTTCCAGGAAGCAGAATCAAGAGAGATATGTATAAGTTGTAAGAACTTGTTTCTCAATCGATGTAGAATAAATATGTGTAAACTAAGCAGTTGATCTTTTTCTGACAATGTTTTACCTGTCCCTCAAATATAGAACATTTTTAGGGAGAACAATAATGTGCAGGTATTGAGAAAGAGCAAAACAACTAGCCAGTTCTGATCAGGATAAAAAAGGGCAGGGGCTGGCAAAAAAAAAAGAAGATATTTATGACAAAAAAATATGCAAGACACTCCCCCATTTTTTTGGAGATAAAATAGGATATTCTGGAAGTTTGTGTAACTTTTAGCAATATAACCTTTAAGTAATTTGTATCTTTCCTTCTTAGTTACCCCCTCTTATGAAAGAGAGTTTTTTTCATGCTTGTCCGGTATGTCTGGCTGCAGTACTCAATTAGATGATTCCAGCATTTGGTATATTCTTTTAGAATCATGGCTTACCTATCGTCAGTTGTTTTCCAAAGCATTGTGGGCATATTTTAAGAGGGGACCAGGAGTGTGTGTGTGGGGGGGCGGGGGGTGGTCTTACAAAGTGTTCCAACAGAATCGTTGATGCTTTTTGTGTTGTACAATTAGAATGATGCACTTTCAGATGTAGTTTCTGTTCCATCTAAGCATTATATTGTGGTGGAAGTGCAACTGAAAGTAGATTGAACATTTTAGCTCTATACCATACAATCCCATGTTTTATCACTACTGAAAAAGGCTTTTGAAAACATTATGAGAATAGGAGAAAATGCTGGTAACTGGCATTTTCTCCTTTTCCCACAAAATTTCCCAACCTGCAGGGTCCATCATTTGATCCATATTTAACTCTTAACCAAACTACAAAATCTTAGACATGTCGAAATAGGAAGCATTGACAATACATATGTGACTCAAAAATTGAAGTTTCTTTTTGGAAGGGGTAAAAACAAAGTAGGAAAAGGAGAAAATGCTGGTTACCGGCATTTTATCCGTTTCCCACAATGTTTTCAGAAGCCTTCTTCTTCAGGGTCATTAAAACTCGGGATTGTTTGGTTAAGGGTTAAAGTGCTATTTGTGCATGCTTTCAACATGATCAAGTCTAGAATTTTACAGTTTTGTAAAGACTTCATATTGTTTTCCGTTCTAGGAAAGAGTTAGAGAAGAGACCTGTATCCTCGGCCTATATCAAGCCATATGATCTGTCCACAGTTCCCCAACCAAAGCAACTTGCAGCACCATTCCAAGATGTTCTCAGATTCAGAAATGAGTATGACGAGGATGGCCTTTATATTGACTTGGTAAGCCTGAAAAGAAAACTTTAAAGTCTGTTTTAGGGTTAGAATGGAATTATCAAATTTTGTTGCTGGAAAAACATAGGTCAGGGAATTGGAAAAAAGAAACACTAACAGAAAAAGAGCTGTTACAGAAGGAGCATGTAACTCTGTACCAAACAATCCCATGTTTTAACCCTTTCCCAAACAAGCCCTTGTTTTCACGTGTCGACAGCACAAGTCTTTTGAAAACACTGTGGGAAAAGGAGAAATTGCTCGTAACGAGCAATTTCTCCTTTTCCCACAGTGTTTTCTACCCTTTTTGATAAGTTTCTGCCATTTTCATCAAATTTGAAATTGTCGTCTGCAAACTCTTTCAATTTGGACCAGTCCAAAATTTGTCATTTGGGAAAGGGTTAATTAGCTTGTCTGTTTTCGAAGAAAACCTCAAGTTATTATTGTAGCCCTGGCATTGTCTTGCAAAAACTTTAACATTTTGTAATATCTCTGTTGTTACTGAAGCTATTTACTTCAAAGTTGGACAAGTTGTCCACTATAAAAAACAGGAACCCATACAACAGGGCAGATAACTATTAATGTATTTTTGACACAGTTATGCCCCTTTTTCATCTTTAAATGTACATTGAAAATCAAGCAACTGCTGCCGAGCGTTGGCACCCGCATGCAATGCTCTTGTTATCCTAGGCAGAAGTTAAATGCATCTGCAAAAAGTATCAACCCTTGTTGCAGGCTGACCAGCAGGCTGACCTGGTTTGAAACTTCTTTGTTATCACTCATTTTTCTGCATGTCAAAGGAGCAGTCAACTTCATGATTCAGTCGGTTGTATGATAAAAGGAATTTCATGGATCTATAATTATATGACTTGTTTGATTACATATATTCAACATATATTCAAGCGGTATTGAGCAAGCATATTATTGAGATGCATTAAACCCCTTTTTGCCACAGAGCTGCTCATATATAAGTAGTGAAAACATTTAAGAATTTCTTCTTTGTCAGTTTGTCAGTTCTCCTTTTTCCACATTGCACCTACTGCAACAGTTTTCTGAAGGTGTAACAGAGAAAGCAGTACATTGTTCCTAATCACTGTATTGGTAGTCCCGACATAATGGTTTGCTGAAATACCATTGTTACTGAAACCAGATTTACACTACCGTAATTTGCTTAAATTTTGGGACAGTAAAAAATAATTAATTTTTTTCGTGTCCCAATACTTTGGTCTACAAAAAATAATTATTTTGTCAGGTGTCCCAAAAATTATGGTCAAACGAGACAATCTGTCATACTGAAAGTCACTCGCCACTAACCCGTCGAATATTGCCGACGTTGAAATATTGGAACGTCACTGATGTCAGGTTTGCAGGGTGATCTATTTTTAGACAGATTGGAATTCCACCGATCAATTTGAGTACTAAGAGTTTAAAACTTCGCTTTTTCTCATTATTTTTGTTGATTATTAATTTGTCACTCATTATTGTCTGCATCTTTGGATCGCGGTGAAGATGTTATTTTGCGTTTATAGATAAATTCACAACATATCTTACCTCCTTACATTCGTGATTCTTGTCATCCGGGTACTTTCGCTAAATCGCAATATCTCGCACTCAGAAATTTTTACTCGGTGATAAACTTACTGTGTACACATATAATCGGACACTGCATGTAATCGGACACTGTCAGCGTCATATTTTTTCAGTAAAGTTCTGTTGGATTTCTCAGGCAATTGTGATAAAGATTTCTAAAACCTTTTCCAGTTATGAATACCATCACTTCCGAAGAGACAAAAAAGAAATGTCATATTATCAATATCACGGTATAGCCTACAGAAAGAGGAGTCATATACAAGTTTAACAAGCCCTGTCTCCTGTTGGGCGGTATGATAAAAGTTTTCGTGTGCAGACTACATTATTATGGAGTCAAAATGAAGCATCCAGATAGAAGCATTAAACATCACGGCATACTGCCTTGGTTGTACAGGGCAAGAATTGAGAAAAATATTGAAACCTAGTTATCCATACCTTTGCATTTGAAAGAAAAAAGTGTTCGGACAAAAAAAAAAAAGAAATGCATCTTTAACTTTAGGGTCAGAAATTAAAATGGACTTACCCTCAGTAACAGATTTTAATAATTCCAGATCCTATTTTTGCAAATGATCATAATTCGATTAAACAGGATAGAAACTTTACCATGACACGTGTGTATTAATCTGCCCCTAGCAGGTACATCACAGCACTTCTACATGTCGCCCACTTTGGCAGTGAAATACCGAGATCAAAAGAACACTCGGCTAACCCTTTACCAGCTTTTCAACGAAAACAACTATATCAGATATTTCCCGACTCAAAATGAAGCTGAAATTACATTTTTTGGAGGATGAAAGGAAGGTTTTTAATTTGACCTGACCTTCATTTTTTTTTTACGATCGTCAGGTAGTTTAAACAGGAACGTGACAAAAAAGATATTTTTTGGGTCGGGATTTTCTCAATAATATGGTGTTAAAGTTTTTTTTTTTGTAAATGGACTGTCCGTCTTTTTGCAGACACTGACAATTTTAATAAAAAAAAAATTATCATATCGATAGCTTTATATAGGCCTAAATAAATTGAACCAACGATCCCATGGTATCAAGACCTACAGGTGCGTTACCGACTTAGCTACCAGGACCGCCCTTTTTTCACGACATTGGACCTTCATAAGTTAAACAGTAAAAGTGAGAGCTTATTCGATTAAAACCTTTTACCAAATGGCCAAATTAGGACTCGTCCAAATCCAAAGAATGTTAAGCCGACAGATTAAATGTGGGTGAAATGGAGGAAATTGTCTTTGAAAAAGTAGAAAGTATTGTGGGAAAATGTAAAAACTCTAGTTACAAACATTTCCTCTTTTTCCAATATTTTTTAACACCTTCTTTCTCAGGGTCATTAAAACTCGGGACTGTTTAGCTTCTCAACTAAACTTACAGCACTATATGCATATTATAACAATTTCCACCATTTCACCCACATTCTTTGGATATGGACGAGTCCTAATTTGGCCTTTAAGAAAATTCCGATCTAAAAAAAAAAGAACCTTCTTTGTTGCAACTTTAGTCATGTTCCTACAGACGAATAGCTGTAATAGAGTCTAGATCATGAACATAAGAAAAGAAGCCTGAGCTCAAATTTTAAACCTTCCATTCCAAGATATTTATATTCTATCTATATTTTTTCAGAAACATGTATAAAGGAAACATGTGTCATATTATTTTTCATGAAAATTGGATGAAGGGTTAACTCGGTGCTCCTTTGATCTCGGTATCGCACAGCTGGGTGGCAGACCTTACAGCTGTAATGTGGTTGACTGATTCACACAATTTAACGCACACGTGTCACTTTAAATTGTTACTTCTTCTTATCAGTTCTTGATCTTAATTCACCCTTATGTTGATTATTTGTGGATAGGATTTGGAATTTTACACAAGTCACAGAGGTATGTTCGTTCTTATTCTCCGTAGATCTACCAAATTCAGTATCGATCTATTTGATTATGACCACCTAAAATGATTCTCGAAAATGCTTGGATGCCCGACGTTGCTCTTGTAATAATTTCTATGGTTTTGGCTTTGATATAAATCTGAAGTAGTTTAGAGAAATATCGGTGAAACCTTTGATTATTCGGAGGGTAGACAATAGAGTTATTCATTAACAATCATCAAATTCAATTACACCGCGCTTGAACTACATCCGGAAGACGGCCATGATAATCGTACATCATGTTCAAATAAAATTTTGACGCGCAAATAACGATTTGCTGTCGAATGCAGCTTCTATTTTTACAGTAGCAAATTGTCCATTTCGGGTAGCGTCCACCGAGTAACGCGTTGCTAAGGCGTTACTAAGCAGAAATAGAATCCGTGGTATTCCGAATTCGCCGGATATGACGTAGGGCAAGAATCACGAATGTACGTGAGGCGAACGACGTTAATTCCACTTTGACAAGTACCTGCTCCGACCGACCTCAAATTTGATTGGTTCGTCGATCTTCGATCGATAAACCTTGGATAAAACTGTGTACCTTGATTTCTATTTATAAACATTGAACTCGATTGACCATGAATTACACGCGTGTCAACTCTGTCAACTTCGGATGTACGGTACACGCGTTATTATACACGTTATGAATCTTGGATAGAAGTTTATCACACCCTTTTTACACTTACGTCGGATTTCTTTTTTATTTAGGGTTTAAATTAGACTGTCAGGTGATCGTTTTTTTTGTCTTGAATCAGGTAAGTCCCATTGAAATCGTGAGGGTTGGGAAGCATGCAAGCTTACGACGTTAAGTGTGGAGAAATAAAACTACATAGATCTACGCGAATTAGATATTTGCAAACAAAAGTTTTCAAATGGATTGAAAGAATTTTTTTTTGTCTCTAAATGGATAATCACTGTCCCAATTCTTTGGAACAAAAAATTACCGATCTCGATTTGCAATTTTTAATATATCCCAAATCTTTGGGTCGTGAAAAATAATTATTTTCGCGGTTTTTGATGGTGTCCCAATTCTTTGGGTGTCCCAAAACATACGCAAATTACGGTATGTCCCAATAAAGAACAAGGAGGAAAGACATACATGAATGTGAATTTTGAAACAAATTTTCACAACTGTACTGACCACATTTCTTGTTATCTCCCCCTCATTTAGTAGACATTTATATGAGGTTTATTAGAATTGCTTGAGTAAGAGGTGTGTTGGTTCTCAGTTTTCAGGAGATTTTGTACGGCAGTCTGAAATCTCAAATCGAGGAGTTAGTCTAGACCAGACCTACTACAAACCTGTTCAAGTGAGATGCTACTTAAGTCTTATCCTGCTGTAGTCTAGCAGCTGTGTTGTACAAATTTTGACTTGCCACTAAGTCTTGTCCTGCTGCACAGTAGTCTTGCAGCTGTGTTGTACTAATTTTGACTTGTCACTAAGTCTTGTCCTACTGTACAGTAGTCTAGCAGCTGTTTTGTACTAATTTTGACTTGCCACTAAGTCATATCCTGCATTTATGGTCTGGTAAAGACTTAAAGACTGATAAGAGTTTTTTATCTAGTCATGGTCAGTGTAATGTCAAGGTGAGACTGCTCATTCTGTTCAGTCTGATCATGTTCAACACTGAGAAAGGGACTGAATAATGTAGATGGCAGTCCACATGTTTTGATTTAGCACTGTGAAAAGAAGATTTTCATGGCTCAAGCTTATGCAGACAATATTTTTAATCAGCTTGCTTTCAGCAAATAAACATTCCAACAGTTTTGGAAAAGTAAAGCACAAGTCAAAAATTAGATCTGGGCTAGAATAAAAGGTGTAGGTTGAGCTAGTGATGTAGCTTTGATACATGCTTTACTTAGGATATTTCATGTTGTGTGCTCCCGGCCCAGCCGGGTGGCTCAGTGGTTAGTTACCTGGCTTTTGATTTGGTGATTGCAGGTTTGATACCAGGTTTAGGCAAACTTCCTTTCCTGTGATTTTTAGCCTCTCACCTCTGATGCATGTGAGAAAAGTAGTCAGTGACTTGGAAAGAAAGTTGTGTCAGTACTGGTGCAAGAAAGCCAGGAAACAAATGCATAGGCGCATAGGTGCGCTGACCGTAGTGATATGACCTAAGCTGTTAAGACTGCGTTAAACTCCAATACAAACAAAAAAAATCATGCTGTCCCTAGTTTACCCTTAACTCTTTACCAAATCACAAAACTTTATGCTTTTCCATATTGAAAGCATGAAAGCATTTTTGCAGATGACAAAAAGAATGTAACTAAAAAATTCTTATTTTTCGTCCAAGGTTAGAAAACATTGTGGAAAAAGGAGAAAATGCTGGTTACTAGCATTTTCTCCCTTTTCCACTATGTTTTCAACAGTTTTCATCGTTACAATTGTCAAAATCTGGAATTGTGTGGTAAAGGGTTAAACCACTTTATATTTTAAAAAGAATAATATGATTTCTTCAAGGGCTTCTTTTTATTTGAATTTATGTCAGATTTTAGATTTAAAGTATGCAGTCAAGGTAAGAATTTGACGAATGAAGGTTGTCTTGATTGTTTAACCCTTTCCCAAACGATAAATTTTAGACTGGTCCAAATTGAAAGAGTTTGCAAACGATAATTTTAAATTTGATGAAAATGACAGAAAGTTCTCCAAAAGGGTAGAAGACACTGTGGGAAAAGGAGAAATTGCTCGTTACGAGCAATTTCTCCTTTTCCCACAGTGTTTTCAAAAGACTTGTACTGCAGACACGTGAAAACCAGGGCTTGTTTGGGAAAGGGTTAATTTCATGGTATTGACACCCAAAGTTATGCATGCATATGGCGAAAGCAACAATCTCTCGTGGAAAGTTTTATTCCCTTCCTATTTTGGCACCAAATACATAAACATTACTTTTTGGTAATGCTAAAAATACGGCTTAACCCTTAAAGCGTCTTTCACGACTATAGTTGTGTTTGCGGCCAGTGTAGATCAAGATCAGGCTGCACAAAACATGCAGCCTGATCTTTGATCTACACTGTCCGCTTTGCTGAATCACTGTAGACAAAAGAAACAAGGAAATTGCAATTATTTGGGTGGTATTTCTAGGATGAATATGTCTGACAGGTTTATTCGGCGCTCTAAGGGTTAACTCTTTACCAAACGACCAAACTTTAGTCTCATCCAAATTGAAAGAGTTTGCAGACAGCAAAATAAATGTGACACAAACATAGAAATTGTGTCGGATAGGGTAGAAAACATTGTGGGAAAAGGAGAAAATTTTGGTTACAAGTATTTTCTACTTTTCGCACATTGTTTTCAAAAGCTTTCTTTCTAAGGGTCATTAAAAGTCGACATTGTCTGGTAAAGAATAAAAATTCAAAGACTTAACAAGTGTGGTTTAACCACTCAGACGTTTAACCACACAATCTGGAGTTTTAATGACCTTGAGAAAGGCGACAAATTCCACCATTATTATAGGCTTATTGGAAGGTCTTCTCTCTTAATGCCAATCATTCTTTCGGATATTATGTGGGAAAGTAGCTAGTGGCTTAGGAAGACTTTTGTGCAAAGTACTTGTTAAAGAAACTCCAGGAAAGCATGGATATGTGTACTGGCTGCTGCGATATAACTGAAATTATGTTGAAAAACGTATTAAATACCAAGCATATACACTAAAATGCAGGCAAACAGATAAAGCACCATTGCCATAAATACTTACTTTACAGGTGTTTGGTTTGATTAAAAAATTCTATGATATTGAATAACAATAGATTATCATTACAAGCAGAGAGATTGAATTTTTCACTGTTTGTGCATCAAAGTATGGTAGGCTTGAGTCTTAACCCTTTACCACACGATCCCAAGTTTTAATGACCATGACGGAGAGGGCTTTTGAAGACATTGCAGGAAAAAGAGAAAATGCTGGTAACCAGCATTTTCTACTTCTCCCACAATTTTTCTTATCCTGCCAAAGAACTTCAATTCATTTGTACCACTTTCAGATTTGTTGTCTGCAGATGGTTTCAATTTGGTAGAGGCTAGAATTTGTCGTTTTGGAAAGGGTTAGACAAGTCTAAAATTGTATTGTTTGTTAATGAGTTAAATGCTTTTTACTGCAGCTTGATGAATTAGGGTCTGGATTTATATGCTTTATATAGATCTATATCATAATTTTGAATTAAATAGTAGCATAGAAGTCTTGAAATAAAGTAGCGTCGGAAACTGTTTTAACTCTTTACCACACAAGAAAAATGTAGACTTGTCCAAATTGAAAGCATTTGCAGAAGACAACGAAAAATGACTAAAATGATGGAATTTTTCTTTGAAAGGGTAGAAAACTTTTGTGGAAAAAAGGAGAAAATGCTGGCCACCAGCATTTTCTCCTTTTTCGACAATGTTTTCTAAAGGCCATTTCCTCAGGGTTGTTAAAAGTCAGGATTGTGTGGTAAAGTGTTAAACCCTTCCAATGCTAAGTGAGCCTCTAGGTGCATTTTGTTGACAATGTCCATCAAGACTGTACTGCACAGAAGGTGCAGTCTGATCTTGTGTATTTACTGTCTAGTATAATGTGATTTATTCTTTAACCCTTTACCAAACGACAAAATTTTAGACCAGTCCAAATTGACAGCATTTGCAGATGAGAAAATAAATTTGACTGGAAAATTTAAAACTTGTTTCTGGAAGGGTAGAAAACATTGTGGGAAAAAAGAGAAAATGGTGGTTCCCAGCATTTTCTCCTTTTCCAACAATGTTTTCAGAAAGTTTCTTTCTGAGGGTTGTTAAAAGTCGGGATTGTGTGGTAAAGGGTTAAAAAAAAAAACAGCCTTGATGCCTCAATAGTTGAATCTTATTGGCCTACTGAAACTTTAACCCTTTCTTTCACAGCGTTTTTTCAGAAATATGTATAATATTATCTACCAATAGCAAACTGTTTCGACCCTGGTCAATCTGCGCGGATTGTGCAGGCTGACATGGGTCGAGACTTTCTGCAGATGCATTAAACCCCCTTTTCACAGAGCAGGACTCAGTTATAGAGTTATCATGGTATGGCCATTCCCCTGTAAGCAATCAGTAGTTTAGTATCAGTTGTTGCTACCTGAAACAAGGTTGCAGTAGATGACTCTGTCAGCATACCATTGGCTGTTCAGGTTTGGTTCATTAACCCTTTATCGTACGAAAACATTTTGGACTCGTCCAAATTGAAAGCTGCTGCAAACAACAACCATTAGAAATGGCTCAGTTTATGAAATTTGTCTTTGAAAGGTTAAAAAAACATTGTGGAATATGGAGAAAATGCTGGTAACCTGCATTTTCTCCTTTTCCCACAATGTTTTTAACCCTTTCCCAAACAAGCCCTGGTTTTCACCTGTCTGCAGTACAAGTCTTTTGAAAACACTGTGGGAAAAGGAGAAATTGCTTGTAACGAGCAATTTCTCCTTTTCCCACAGTGTTTTCTACCCTTTTGGAGAACTTTCTGTCATTTTTATCAAATTTAAAATTGTCATCTGCAAACTCTTTGAATTTGGACCAGTCTAAATTTTGTCGTTTGGGAAAGGATTAAAAGGCTTCTTTGTCAGGGTTGTTTAAACACAGGATTGTTTGGTAAAGGGTTAAAAGATTTGGAAGAAGAAGAGATTTCTTGATACACGCAAGTTCTCCTTTTGCCATCATGTTTCCAAAACTGGTCTACTGCAAACGTGGAAAAAAACAGCCAACCTGAAGTGGCAACGTGTTAATCCATTTACCACACAATTCCAAGTTTTAAAGACCTGATAAAGAAGCCTTTTGAAACCATTGTGGGAAACAGTATCTTCTCCTTTTCTCACAGTGATTTCTACCTTATTAAAGACAAATTCCATCATTTGAGCCATATTTGAATTTGTCGTCTGCAAATAGTTTGTATTGGACAAGTCAAAAACTTTGTCGTTTGGTAAAGAGTTAACCTTTTTCCAAACAATCCCATGCTTTGCCAAGTTTGAGGAAAAAGGCTTTTGAAAACATTGTGGGTAAACAAGATAATGCTGGTTACTAGTATTTCTCCTGTTTTCACCTTGTTTTTGAAAACCTCTTTCAAAGCAAGTGTTAAATTTCTGGTCATATTTAATTTGCCATCCAAAATCTGCTTGTCCCAAAGAGTTCCAAATAGATATTGGAATAGCTGAAGAGATCAAGCTGCATGCCTTTTGATAGATAGCCAATGCCTGTAGTGGTACAGAAATAAATAGTACAACTTCCAGTAGACGATATTTAGCATTTGATCTGAGCCATGATAATTTAACTGTTTATTGCACAATCTCGAGTTTAAACGGCCCTAAGGAAAAGGACTATTGAAAACATTATGGGAAAAGAAAAAATGCTGGGAACCAGCATTTTCTCCTATTACTGCAATGTTTTCTACCCTTTCAGAGACAAATTCAATCATTTAAGCCTCATTTAAATTGTTGTCTGCAAATGCTTTCTGTTTGGGCCAGTTGTCATTTGGTATAGAGAATAGATGGTTGGTGTCTTGGATGGGTTAAGTTTATCGGGCAAGACGGAGGAATTTATCTGGTGAGCCGAAGGCAAACCGGATAAATTCCGGAGGAAGGTTTTGATTAATGTCTTAATTCACCCACCAAGGTATTTTGCCCTATTGTTTTCATCCCTTAAGACCAAAAAGTTAGCTAATCAATCTGAAAAAGAAGTTTAACCCTTAACCACACAATCCTGGGTTTTCATGACCCTTAGAAATAAGCCTTTTGAAAACATTGTGGGAAAAGTAGAAAATGCTGGTAACCAGCATTTTCTCCTTTTCCCACAATGTTTTCTACCCTTCCCAAAACAAATTTCAATTTTTGAGTCCCAATAAGGTTGTCGTCTGCAAATGCTTTCAACTTGGACAAATCTAAAATTTTGTTGTTTGGTAAAGAGTTAAAGCATTGTTCTGTGTAAGAAGAGAATTCTATGTTACAGAAAATTGTAAAGTTGTTCATGATGATTTGACTTTCATATTAAAACTTTAATGCTATTTAACCCTTTACCTCAAAATCCAGAGTTTAACAACCCTTGAAAAGAAGGATTTTGAAAACGGTGTGGGAAAATGGAGACGATGCTGGTAACCATTATTTTCCTCTTTTCCCATATTTTTTGTAGACCCTTAAGAAGGAAAAATTTCTGAATAATGTGACATATATTTTGTCGTCTACAAAATTAATGCATTCAATTTGGACAAGTCTGAATTTGCATTTGCAGATGACAATTTAAGTGTGGTTCAAATAAAAGAATGTATCTATTATAGGGCCGAAAACTTTGTTGGAATAGGAGAAAATGCTTTTAACCAGCATTTTCTCCTTTTCCCACAATGTTTTCAAAAGGCTTCTTCCTTAGGGTCGTTAAAACTCAGGATTGTGTGGTGGCGGGTTGAATAAAAAGGACCTTTTCAGTTAGGATAGACAGCAAAAATATTGCAGTTTCAAGATTATTTCAGGCAGTATTTGTTACACCCTAGCGGACAGAGTAGATCTAAGATCATACTGGTGACCAGTATTTTCTTCTTTTATCACAGTGTTTTCTACATTTTTGAAGACAAATCATCTTATTTGTTATCTGCAATTGCTTTTAATTTATACCAGTCCAAAATTTGTCTATGGTCAAGAGTTGATATATACAGATTAAGGTCAGAAAAAGATTCACATAAATGCATTGCATTTTTAAGGCTGCATTAGCCTCTTGTGCACATTGTCATTGTGCACATTATAAGCAGTCTTATCTTGGTGTAGACTGCCAGCAAAGAAGACTATAGTTGTAATAGCAGTCCTATAGATAATGTCCAAATGCTTAACATTCAGTTTGTTGTATCTTTTCAGAGTGATGAGCAGGTATATGGGACCATAGGAGGAAATCGCTACAAATCCAAACTAGAATCAGAAGATCTGTATCAGTTTTACAATACAGAGAAAATCACAAGAGCCAGCAAAAGAAAGGCTATCTACTCAAGTTTTGATGAGTCTGGTAAGAAATGAACCCATTACCACTTAATCCTGAGTTTTAACGACCCTGAGAAAAAAGACTTGTGAAAACATTATGGGAAAAGTAGAAAATGCTGGTAACCAGCATTTCCTCCTTTTCCCACAATGTTTTTTTAACCTAAGAAGGACAGTTTTCATGTTTCGAGTAACAATTAATTTGTCCTCTGCAAATGGTTTTAATTTTGACAAGGCTAAAATTTTGTTGTTTGGTAGAGACTTCAAGCTGTTTATATGCGGTAGAGCTCTGGCCTAGTATTGGTTGAAACCAGGACAACCATACTCATACATAAGTGAACTCTTGCCTTGATATGACTAGATGAATGTTAAAAGCTGCATGGAAAAAAAAAAGCAGATGTGTATGACTGCAACACGTTGTAGTTACCAGATAATCATGATGAAACTTAGGAAGGACATGAATATAGAGCCCAAAGTATGTTAAAACTGAAATATGTGTATTGTTAAAAGCTGTGTAATGTCATAAAACTCTGTGCAAAAAAAAGAGAGATGACTTTCTTATGCTTGTGTAATAGGTAGCATTTAAACATTTGTGTTTCAGGAAAACAAACTTTTATTTCATGCTCTTTGGTAGTTTATCAGTTCTATTGAGAGATGAATTCAAACATTCAAGTCATCTGTGTTTTCCTCAGTGGTGCCTAGTAAATAACAGGTCATGTTTTCAGCTCTTGTTTAACCCTCAACCACATGATTTGGAGTTTTAATGACCCTGAGGAAGAAGCCTTTAGAGAACATTGTGGGAAAAGGAGAAAACGCTAGTAACCAGCATTCTCTCATTTTCCCACAATGTTTTTTACCCTATCAAAGAAAAATCACATTATTTGAGCCACATTGAAATTGTTGTCTGCAAATGCTTTCAAATTGGACAGGTCTAAAATTCTGTTGTGTGATAAAGGGTTAAAAGACCACCCCTGTGTTCATAACTGCTGTTCATCATAACTAAGGAGGTTTGTCAATTTTACAGATGAGGAGAGTTATGAAGGGGATGAGGATGACAGAGTGTATGAAGACCTGTCAGAGTACAGTTCTGGGAGGGGCAGTCTAGAGATTGACAAGAAAGCAGATGCCGAAAATGCCAAACATAAAATATCAACCCTCGAGATGTTTGGGAAAAAAGGGACAGTTCTGAGAACTTTATGGGCTGAAATGCCAGAGGTATGTAGTGATCTGTATCAACTATTTACAAGATGACAAAATTGTAGACTTGTCCAACTTGAAAGCATTTGGAGACCGTAAAATCATTGTGATTTAAATGATAATTCTCTCTCTTTGAACTGGTAGAAAACATGAAAAAAAGAAGAAAATTCTGGGTACATTATTTTTATGTAAGTTTTTCTGGTATGACAAGAACATTAAATGTTGCCTTATGCAATTACAAAGTTGTAACCATTCACATTGGTTTTGATAGGCTTGAAGAATTTTTTTCTTGGTAGATCAAAAGCAAGTAGATCTATTACTGTATTTCTACAAGTTTCAAATATTTTCCAGGTGAAAGCAAGTGGTGTCCTAGAGTCTATAACCCCTCACGAGAGAAAACTACAAGAGGTAATGTATAGAAATGTGTTACTATTAGATAGCCATTCAAGTCTGAGTTAACCCTATACCAGACGACAAAATTCTAGCCTTGTCCAAATTGAAAACATTTGCAGACGACATTTCAAGGTGGCTCAAATGGTGCAACTTTCCTTTGATAGGGCAGAAAACATTGTGGAAAAAGGAGAAAATGCTGGTTACCAGCATTTTCTCCTTTTCCCACAATGTTTTCAAAAGGCTTCTTCCCCATGGGCATTAAAAGGCGGCATTGTGCGGTAAAGGGATAACTCTTTACCAAACGACAAAATTTTAGGCTAGTCCAATATGGAAGCATTTGCAGACGACAAAATAAATGCAAATCAAAAATTGAAATTTGATTTGTGAAGGCTAGAAAACATTGTGGGAAAAGGAGAAAATGCTGTTTACCAGCATTTTCTCCTTTTTCCCACAATGTTTTCAAAAGGCTTCTTTCTAAGGGTTGTTAAAAGTTGGGATTGTGTGGTAAGGGGTGAAACAATGTCTAAAATACTTTCCCAGACAATAAAATTCTGAACAAGTTCATATTGAAACCATCTGAAGAATGACTATGCAATTCTTAATTCCTTGCCAAACTACAAAATTTTAGGATTTTCTTCACTAAAAGCTTTTGCAGTTGGCAAATTCAATTTGGCTAAAACGATGGGATTTGTCTTTGTAGAAGATTTTGTGGACAAAGTAGAATTTGCTGCTAACCAGCATTTTCTCCCTTTTCCACACTCTATTCAAAAGCCCTTTGCCCCTAGATTTGTTAAAATTTGTGATTATGTGGTAAAGGGTTAAGACCTGTTTTTTTTTTTTTTTTTTTAAATTTGATCAAAGTAAGTTTTATTGTCTGTTATGTTATTCTTCTGATTTGAAATGTATTAACCCGTTAAGTGCCTTTCACTGCTGAAGTTGCCTGTGTAGATCAAGATCAGACTGCACAAATATGCAGTCTGATCTTTGATTACATTATGTATCATTTCAGGCCATGTTTGAGATTATTACGTCCGAAGCTACATATCTAAAGAGTTTGAATGTTCTTGTCGATGTATTTTTGATGTCTGAAGAATTTGGGCAGGACATGTCGAACAAAAGTGTTCTGACTCGACAGGAGAGGCATGTCGTCTTCTCCAATATAGGAACCATAAGAGATACGAGTGAAAGGTAGGTAGAGCTTATGCTCAGCATCAGTTTTGAACAATTTCTTTTTCTGTAGTCATAGATGATCTGAATTAATATATATACTATACAAATTTGTTTTAAGTTCAAAAACAAGTATTCTCACTAGCTGAAGTGAACTTTTCCAGCCAACAGTTTGATTATTACAATCAAGAAGAGCATGGTTCATCAATTTGGAAAAAGATGCAGATATACTGTGGTTTGAGTGAATGAACCCTTTGTCACACGACCATATTTTAGACCTGTCCAAACCAAATGCATATACAGATGCGAAATTAAATGTAGCTAAAATTGTGGAAGTTGTCTTTAACTCTTTACCAAACAACAAAATTTTAGACTGGTCCAAATTGAAAGCATTTGCAGACAACAATATAAATGTAATTGAAAAGTTGAAATTTGTTTTGGGAAGGGTAGAAAACATTGTGGGAAAAGGAGAAAATGCTGGTTACCAGCATTTTCTCCTTTTCCCACAATGTTTTCAAAAGGGTTCTTTCACAGGGTCGTTAAAAGTCGGGATTGTGTGGTAAAGAGTTAATAGGTAAAAAAACATTTTCTCAAAGTGGTTGAAAGTTGGCATTGTGTGGTAAAGGGTTAATTCAATGTTGTATGTATTTTTTTTTGTATCTGTCAAAACTACTATTGTTATTGAGGATTTATTTATCTGAATATTTAAAGATGAATGTGCAAATACTTGTCAGAACATTGTGTGAAATATAGCAAATTTATCCTGCTTCGTCCAATGTTTCTAAAGGTAGATTATGGCAAAATTAAGTTGTTCGCAGATGTTTACATGTTAACCCATAAAGCTGTATGCTCAACTAACTAAATGTAGATGATGTAAATGAAAATCACAGTGTTAATATCAGGATCAAATTACACATTCTGTGAAGTCTGATTTTGAATCTGCAGTCTGCTATTCATTGAAATATTCTGGCAAAAATAATGCTTGATATCATAGGGGGTCCGCCGTCCAGCATGGCTCAGTAGTGAAGTGTAGGACGGGTGACCTGGAGGCCCCAGGTTCGAGTCTCACTGGAGGCACTTGGTTTTTCGTGGAAATGTCCTTGGGCAAGATGCTTCAGAGCCCCAGCCTAGTACTAGTGAAACCTAGGACATACATGAATAATGTGAGCTGTTGCCTTGATATGACTCAAATAATATTAAAAGTGGCATAAAACACCATTCAATCAATGCTGATCATGTATAATGTCAAGGTTTTTTAATTGACTGAAAAAGTTTGCCTGATTTATTTTGTGCTCTAAGGGTTAAAGCAGAGCTCTGTTCAATTCAAGTGTGTTCATTCTGTTAATGATTTTAACTTTCAGGTTTTTAGCAGATTTAGAGACTCAATGGCAGAAATCAGTGATGCTGAATGACATCTGTGATATTATAGCTAAACATGCTTCCAAAAACTTTGAGTGTTATATACATTATTGCAGCAACCAAACATTCCAGGACAGACATATTACAGCAATGAAGTATGTATAATTTTATTAATTTCTAAAAAAAGGTGGAGGGATATTGTATTTGTGTTGTCCATCAGTCTGAATGTCCCATACTTCCATCCAAGTTTTGCCGAGCCCCGGTAGTGCAGTCGGTAGCATGGAGAACTTGAGAACAGGGGGTTGCTGGTTCAAATCCCAGGCTCAGCCAGTTTCTTTTCAAGGATTGATGATGGTTATTGTGACAGGATTATGTCGGAAAGCAGCCAGTGGCTTGGAAAGAATACTGTATATAGCACTGGAAGAGAAATTCCAGGAAAGCATGGATAGGTGCACCGGCTGCCGTGATATAACAGAAATAATGTTAAAAACGGCGTTAAACACCATACAATCAGTCAGTCAATCCATCCAATTTTTATGCTTCCTGAGAAAAAATTCAGATAGTACAACGGACTAAACCAAAAGAAATGGAGGTAATGAGTTAGTTGCCATTATTGTTCTTTTCTTTTTTTGTGATGTGTATCATTGAAAATGAAATGTCGTAATTATAGCTGAATTATCCATTTACCGACAATCCCAACTTAGCCCTTTCCCAAACAATGAATTTTAGACTGGTCCAAATTCAAAGAGTTTGCAGACAACAATTTTAAATTTGATGAAAATGACAGAAACTTCTCAAAAAGGGTAGAAAACCAATGTGAGAAAAGGAAAAATTGCTCATTACGAGCAATTTCTCCTTTTCCCACAGTGTTTTCAAAAGACTTGTACTGCAGACACGTGAAAACCAGGGCTTGTTTGGGAAAGGGTTAAACTACTCCGAAGAAGAAGCCTTTTGAAAATATTTTGGGAAAGGAGAAAATGATGGTAACCAGCATTTTTCTGTCTTTCCCACAATACTTTCTACTCTTTAATAGGTAACTTTCAAGGTTAAGGTAACATTTTGTCATCTGCAAATGCTTACAATTTGGACAAGATTAACAGTTTGTTGTATGGCAAAAGGTTAACTCTTTACCAAACGACAAAATTTTGGACTGGATCAAACTGAACGCAGTTGCAGACCACAAATTAAAAGTTGTTAAAATGATAATTTTCTCTCTTTAAGAGTGTTGAAAACATTTCCTTAAGGTCGTTAAAACTTGGGACTAAAGGGGCTCTTCAGATTTTCATAGTTTCACCAAACTTCTGAAATGATCATGCACTGCTTAACTAAGGCGATCACTGGGAAATTATCCCTACAGAAGAAAGACAAATGCACATGTATTTTGAAAAAAAAATTGTCAGCCTTTACCACACAATCCCGAGTTTTAACAAATCCAAAGTAGACAGGTTTTTGAAAACATTATGGAAAAAGGAGAAAATGCTGGTAACCAGCATTTTCTACTTTTCCCAGAATGTTTTCTATCCTTTCAGAGACAAATTCCATCATTTGAGCCGTGTTCGATATAAGGTCTTTACATGCTTTCAAGATAGACAGGTCTAAAATTTTGTTGTGTGGTTAAGGGTTAATGGCCTATGTAGCCTCTTGAACTGTTTTTAGCTTTCACATTAGAATTTCACAAAGATTCACAAATATTGCTAAAATGATAAATGTTGTTTCTGAAAGAATGGAAAGAACTTGTTTCCATCTTCTCCTGTTCAAACAATGTTTTCAAAAGTCCTCTTTCTCAGGGTCTTAAAGAAATGAAATTGTTTGGTATCTGAGGTGAGATCATGTAAACACCATTCATCATAAGAAAAACCTGAATTATTTTCTTAACAGGAAGAAAATGGAGTTTTCAGAGGCATTGAGGAGATTAGAGAGCCGGCCAGACTGCCAAGGTTTGCCAATGATTTCCTTCCTGCTGTTACCCATGCAACGTATAACAAGACTGCCATTGTTAGTGGACGCCATATGCCATAGGCTAGATCCAATCAATGATAAAGCCAGACACAAATCTGCCATCAATGCCTTTAATGCATTGTCCAAGGTAAGAAACAGTACAACTTTTTACCAAACAACAAAATTGTAGACTTGTCCAAATTGAAAGCATTTGCAGACCACAAAATACATATAACTGAAATGGTGATGATTGTCTGTGAAAGTGTAGAAAACCTTGCGGGTAAAGTAGAAAATGCTGGTTACCAGCATTTTCTCCTTTTTCCACAAGGTTTTCAAAAAGCTATTTCCTCAGGGTTGTTAAAACTCAGGAAACCGTGGTACAGAGTCTACTCCTGTAAAGCTAACAAAATTTTAGCATTTTCTCCTTTTCCCATAATGTTTTCAAAGGCCGTCTTTCTCAGTGCCATTAAAATAATGGATAATTGGGAAATACCATCATAGCAGCATGGATTTCACTGCCAGTACTTTATGAATGTCACTGTGTTTGTGTAAGCTGAAAGCAATTTCCTAGATCTATATATATACATTTTTCAGGCGAGTCCCAGTAGCTCAGTCTGTAGCATATAGAACTTGAGAACAGGAGGTCACTGGTTTGATCCCCAGCTTGGCCAGTTTCTTCTGAGGATTGATGATAGTGATTGGGACAGGATTCATTCACTCTCACAGCTGACCAATGTCTTGACAAAATACTTATGAGGGAAAGCAGCCAGTGGCTTGGAAAGAATATTGTGTGGAGTACTGGTAAAGGAAACTTCAGGAAAGCACGGATAGGTACACAGGCCGCCATGATGTAATTGAAATAATGTTGAAAATAGAGTTAAACAGTATGCAATCAATCACTCAACATTTTTCAGGTGGTGAAGAAATGTAATGACGGTGCTAAGAAAATGCAACAAACAGAACAAATGTGCCTTATTGCTAAAGAGATTGCTTTCTCATCATCCAAAGTAAGTAAACTTATCATATAATTCATTTCTGCCATAAACAGTGAATAACTGTAGACTAGTCATAGATCTGTAACTCTTTACAAAAGGACAAAAGTCTGGACTTGTCCAAACTGAAACCATAGATGTGGAATATGGTTTGAATTTTGGTATATCTCTTGAAAGGGTAGAAAACGTGGGAAAAGGAGAAAATGCTTGTTACCAGCATTTTCTCCTTTTCCCACAATGTTTTCAAAAGCATTCTTTTTGGGGTCATTAAATCTGGGCATTGTGTGGTAAAGGGCTAAATGTTACACCGTTCAAGTTGACAAAGGGAGATAATCATACTTGACTCTGAGGACGACAAGGAGATTGTCTGTGGACTATGTAGATCAAGATCAAACTGCACATATGTGCTGTCTGATCTTACACTGTTCAGTAGTTGATCAGATATGCCAAAAACGCAAAAAGAACTCTGCATTTTTACCTAGCATAGAAAATGTCAGTGATTTACTTAGCTCAACCCTTTACCAAACAATCATGGGTTTTCACGACCCTAGGAGGGGAGGCTTTGGAAAACATTGTGGGGAAAAAAAGAATATGCTGGTAACCAGCATTTTCTCCTTTGCCCACAATGTTTTCTGCCCTATTAAAGAGCTTAAGCTCATTTTTACCAGTGTTGAATTTATCATCTGCAGATGTCTTGGATTTGAAAGAGTCTAAATTTTGTTATTTGGGAAAAGGCTAATTGAACAAATGTTTCATATGTGTTGCAGTCTGAGTGGAGAAAATTAGATGGCAGGGGTTGAGACAGAAAGTGTGACAGCTAGTAAATTGTTTAACCCTTTACCAAATAATCCCATGTGTTAACATGGAGGAAGAAGGCTTTTGAAAATTTTTATGAGAATAGAAGAAGATGCTGGTTCCCACATTTTTTTCTACCCTTTGAAAGACAATTTTCATCTTTTGATTAACATGTTAACCCTTTCCCAAACAAGCCCTGGTTTTCACGTGTCTGCAGTACAAGTCTTTTGAAAACACTGTGGGAAAATGAGAAATTGCTCGTAACGAGCAATTTCTCCTTTTCTCACAGTGTTTTCTACCCTTTTTGACAACTTTCTGCCATTTTCATCAAATTTAAAATTGTCGTCTGCAAACCCTTTGAATTTGGACCAGTCCAAAATTTGTCATTTGGGAAAGGGTTAATTTGTTTTACGGAAATGCTTTCAGTTTGGACAAGAGTTTACTCTTTACCAAACGGCAAAATCCTAGACTTGTCCAAATTGAAGGCACTTGCAGATGACAATATAAGACTAAAAAATTGAAATTTGTTCTTGGAAGGGTAGAAAACATGGTGAGAAAAGGAGAAAATACTGGCTATCAGAAATTTCTTTCTCATGGTTGAAAAAACTTGAGGTTGTGTGGTAAAGGGTTAGATTGTATAATTTGTTCTTTTTTTACAGGAAGTACCTTCTATCCCACTGATCTCAGCATCCCGGTATCTTGTCAAACAAGGGGAGGTAACCAGAATAGCTAATGAAGCTAGCAGTCGCATTCCATTTGGCAAAGCCAAACCAGGCAAACAGACCGTTCACCTGTTTCTGTTCAGTGACATTCTTCTGGTTACAAAGAAGAAAGGGTAAGAAAATTGAATTTTTTGTTAATTTTTTTGTTGTTGAATAGTGCTCAGAGATGCTGAAATATCAGCTTTGGAGATAATCAAAACATTTACCTTATACCAATGACAAAATTTTGGACTTGTCCAAATTGAAAGCATTTGCAGCAGACAAAATGAATGTGACTCAGAATTGATTGATTGATTGATTTTATGGTGTTTAACACCATTTTCAACATTATTTCAGTTATATCATGGTGGCTAGTGCACCTATCCATGCGTTCCTGGAGCTTCTGTTACCAGTACTCTGCACAATATTCTTTCCAATCCACTTGCTGCTGTCCCACATAACCATCGTCGAAACAATGGTCAGCTGTGAGAGAGGAATGAATCCTGTCGCAAGGACTATCATCAATCCTCGGAAAGAAATTGGCCAAGCCGGGGATCGAACCAGCGACCTCCTGTTCTCAAGTCCTGTATGCTACCGACTGAGCTACGGGGGCTTGGCATGTGACTCAGAAATAAATATTTGTTTTAGGAGGGTTGGGAAACATTGTGATGTGTTTTAACTCTTTACTACATGGCAAAGTGTCAGACTCATCTGAATTGGAAGCATTTGCAGATGATAAACCAAATGTAGCTAAAATAATCAATTGGTCAGGGAAGAAAACAATTCTGGGAAAAGGAGATATTGCTGGTCAGCGGCATTTTCTCCATTTCCCCACAATGTTTTCAAAAGCTTTCTTTGTCAGGGTCGTTAAAACTAAGGATTGTGTGGTAAAGGGTTAAATGACATAAAGGAAACAGACTTTGGAAAACGTTGCAGGAAATGGAGGAAAATGCTGATATCCAGCTTTAGCATTTTGTCCTTATCCCACAATATTTAGTACCCTTTTCTGGGCAAATCCCATCTTTTCACCACATTTGAATTTTAAGCTGTAAATGCTTCTAATGTGAACAAATCTGAAATTTTGGCATCCGCATTAACTCTTCACCATACAATCCTGAGTTTTAAGAACCCTGAGAAAGAAGCCCTTCAATATTATTGTGGGAAAAGGAGAAAATGCTGGTAACCAGCATTTTCTCCTTTTCCCACAATGTTTTCTACGGTATCAAAGACAGAAATCATCATTTGAGTTACTTTTGATTTGTTGTTTGCAAATGCTTTCATTTTGGTCCAGTTCAAAATTTTGCTGTATATTAAAGAGTTTCAACACTTTCACTACTAACTCAAGAAATTCTGCTTTTTTCCGAGTTCTAAAAATAGGTTTACACTTCTATTGAAAACGACTTTCATCATAGTTTTAAAACGGGATAGCAGATGGTGTAGATCAAAGATCAGACTGCATGTTCTGTGCAGTCTGCTCTTGATCTATGCCATTCACCAAAGCTACTCAAGTTGTCATCAGTAGTGAAAGAGTTACAGGAAGAAATCCTATTCCGATGATAGCCTCTTCTTATCCTCGTAACTCCTTGTTATTGCAGGGCCCAATATATTGTCACTGACTATGCACAGAGGAATTCACTGGATGTTGAGGTGATAGACAACCCAGAAAAAAACACCCGGGTGTTACCCATGGGCGTGCCGAGTGGTTGCAAATACTTGTTTCTACTGGTGATATTAGAAAACTTTGAAAAGAAACAGGTGGAATACGTCTTCTCTTGCTCATCGACGTAAGTACATGTATTTGGTTGTTTACTTGTAACCCATTACCAAACAATGGAATTTTAGACTGTTCCAAATTGAAAGCATTTGCAGATAACATACTAAATTTTTCACAACTTAGGAAATGTTTCTTTGAAAGGGTTAACCCTTTACCAAACAGTCCTGACTTTGAACAATTCTTTTTAAATGTTGTGGGAAAAAGAGAAAATGTTGGTTACCAGCATTTTCTCCTTCCCCCAAAATGTTTTCTACCTTCTCACAATCAAATGATATCAATTGGGCAACAGCTGCAAATGCTTAGTTCAAATCAGTATAAATATTTTTGTCATGTGGCAATAGGTTGAGATACAGTCAACAGCTTAAGATAATCTGGCAACAGTATATGCAGTCTGATCTCAGAATTTACTCAGTCTGATTCCTTTGTAGCAAAATTAATCTTGACACTTACATATGTCTTAAATCTGACAAAAAAAAAGAAAAACGAAGGAGCCATGCCCTGTAAAAAGGGGGTTTCTTTGTGATGCATTATACCAGGCAAGTCATCACATAATTATGGATCCATGAAATCCATTTTATCTGGCAACTGAATCATGAGGTAGAATGGGCCCTGGACATGTAGAAAATTTACAAATAGCAAAAGGTTTTGACCTAGATCAGCCTGGGTGGACTGTGCAGGTTGATATTGGTCGATACCCTTTACAGATGCATTAAGCCCCCTTTTCAGAGCATGGCTTGTAATTATACACATACATAAGTAGCAGACTAAAACATTCTATCATAAATACTTGTAGAGGCAAGGCATTTTATCAGCAATCTGCTATCTTTATGTCAAAATGGGGTTACATAATTTATTAAAATTTCAAAATACCTCACTGTTTATGAAAAGGAAGTAATGTATTTCCCTTTGCAGTGGCTTCCTACTGTAGAGAAAGTAAAGTTAACCCTTAATCTCAAATCCTGTATTTAAATGACCCTGCAAAAGGAGCCTTTGGAAAACATTCTGGGAAAAAGAGAAAATGCCGGTAACCAGCATTTTCTCCTTTTCCCGCAATGTTTTCTTAACTTCAAAAGACAAATCCAATGATTTGAGCCACATTTGAATCTTTACCAAACTCAAAATTTTGGACTGGACCAAATTGAAAGCATTTTCAGACGACAAATTAAATGTAGTTTAAATGGTGATTTATGTATTGGATAGAGTAGAAAACATTGTGGGAAAGGAGAAATGCTGGTTACCAACATTTCCTCCTTTTCCCACAGTGTTTTCAAATGGCTTCTCATTTGGGGTCGTTAAATCTCAGGATTGTGTGGCAAAGAGTTAAGTTGTTGTCAGCAAAATTTAATGCTTTCAATTTGGACATGTCTGTATTTTTGTTGTGTGGTATATGGAATGCACTTGGCTGGTTCTACTGTGAAGAGCTTGCCTGTTTCATTAATTTCAGGAGTGATAGGGCAAGATGGGTTGACGCATTTACACCAGTTAAGGTGACAGATGACCAAAGAATATATGAAGAATGGGGTATGTATCTAAATTTATCTTTCAACTAACAGGATATCAATGCAATAGCACCCATGCGATATATATATTTTTTGTTGTTGTTGTTATTAATATACCATGGATATATATAGATTTTTGATATATCACGGATATCTATAGAACAGTGATTTCCAGTGACTCCGGCCCCTATTACCATTTATGAATGAAATGTATTCCAAAAATAGTAATGATGACTACAGAAAGCCTGCGAAAAAAGAGTGATGTCATAGCACTCACTCTACTTTCCTATGATTTGTCTATGTAATTCCTGCCAATGACATCATTTGAATGCTTGTTTACTGCATCTTCTCAAATAGAATAATCCGAAGCGATCTCAACTGCAATTTTCGGATCTTTAATTACTACGATAAAGTATTATAATTATGTGGGTAATGCAGTTTTAAAATGGGAGTTCTAATAGAGATGAACTTTCAACTTGTGTTTGTCAGCCACATTTTTCACATCTTTTTCACAATGAGTACAAATCAGATGTTGAAAGATAAATAAAATATGTACATAGTGCTGTTGTATATAAAAAAATCTAACTCGGCTGTGAGAATTGATAATTGTCTCGCCAAGGCTCGACAATTATCAATTCTCCCAACCTCGTTAGATATTTTTGATATACAACACTATGTAAGTTGGTGTGTAGTTTTTAACCCTTTACCAGATGACAAATTTTGGACTTGTCCAAATCAAAAGCATTTGTGGAGAATTCATTAAACATGGCTAAAATGATGATATTTGTCTTTGAAAGAATAGAAAACATTGTTGGAACAGGAGAAAAACTGGTTAGGAACATTTTCTGTTTTTCCCACAATGTTCTGAAAAGCCTTTTTCCGCTGGGTCGGTAAAACATTGGATTGTGTGGTAAAGGGTTAAAGGCCCAATTGAGGCTTAAAGTAAACAAAGAGTGTTGTAAAATGCATTTAAATTCAAATCATATGTTTTCAAAGTATGAAAATTATTGTGTAGACTATTGGTAACCAGCATTTTCTCCTTTCCCCAATTTTCCTTCAGAAGCCTGCTTCCTCTGAGATGTTAAAGTGGGGTATTGTTTGGTAACAGATTAAACCTGTGTTGTTATCACTTCATCTCTGTTGATTGAATTGATGTTTAAAGGTTCTTCATCTTTGTATCTATTTTTCCCTTTCAGATTGCCCACAAGTTCAATGTATCAAGAAATATATCGCAACAGAGCCAGATGAGCTAACATTAGAGGAATCTGATGTTGTTAATGTGTTCAAGAAGTTAGATGATGGTAGGTGTTTGTAACTCCTATGTTCATGTCTTAATGTGATAAAAAAGGATGGTCGTAACCGTTCTGTTCATGTCCTAATTAATGTGATAAAATTGGGTATTTGTAACCCCTCAGTTCATGTCCTAATTAATATGATTAACTCTTTACCAAACGACAGAAATTTGGCCTTAACCAAATTGAAAGCATTTGCAGATGACATATTAAATGTAACTCAAATTATGATTTATGTCTTTGATAGGATAGAAAACATTGTGGGAAAAGGAGAAAATGCTGGTTACCAGCATTTTCTCCTTTTCCCACAATGTTTTCAATAGCCTTTTCTTTCAGGGTCGTTAAAACCTGGGATTGTGTGGTAAAGGCTTAAATAGGGTACTTTTAACTCCTGTACATGTCCTAATGAATGAGATAAAAAGGGGTTTTTGTAACCTCTCTGTCAATGTCCTAATTATTGTGATAAAAAGAGGTGTATGTAACCCCTGTGTTGATCTCCATTTAACCCTTTACCACACAATCCCCAGTTTTAATGACTCTAAAGCAGAAGGCTTTTGAAAACATTGTGTGAAAAGGAGAAAATGCTGGTAACCAGCATTTCCTCCTTTTCACACAATGTTTTCTACCCAATTAAAGACAAAAATCATCATTTGCACAACATTCAATTTGTCTGCTACTGCTTTTAATATGGTCCAGTCCTAGTTATTGTCGTTTGGTAAAGAGTTAATGTGATAAATAGGGTGTTTGTAGTCCCTCTATTCATGTCCAAAGTAATGAGATAAAAAGAGATGTCGGTAATGGTTTTCTTCATTTCATATTAACATGAAAAAAAGAGATGTTTATATCCTGTTTGTCCGTATTAGTGTGATCAAAAGGGGTGTTTGAAACGCCTCAGTCCATGATGTTTTTGGCACAATAATTATTATGCTCCTTTTTCAGCATAGCATTTTAGAACTATTTTAGGTAAACTAAGAACTTTTTTGCCTGATTCAAATAAACCCAATGGACATATCCATTCTAGACTAAGACCCAAATGATTATAATTTGGTGGATGTCGGCACTATTTCAGCAAGGTGGACAGCGTAGATCAGAGATCAGACTGCATGTTTTGTGCAGTCTGATCTTGATCTACACTGGCTGCAGAGACAATTGTAGTAAAGTAAGGTGCTTTAAGGGTTAAAAAGATTTACATTCATATTCTAATATGTTTACAGGTATGTATGAAGGTGAAAGAATAAGAGATGGCGAGAGGGGCTGGTTCCCAAGAGATCATACTGTAGAGATAGTCAACTCTCACGTTCGTGCACGTAATCTACGAATGAAATACAGAATCATGGCTGCCACAGAGGGATATGGAAGCTAGCATTTCATTGGATGATGAATATTCTGACCTATTAATTTACAGCTATAGTCTTCCCGGGCCATTATTTATTAACTCCTTACAACACAATGACAAGTTTTAACGCCTCTCGGAAATCAGACTTTTGAAAACGTTGTGGAAAAAGGAGAAAATGCTGGTAACCAGCATTTTCTCCTTTTCCCACAATGTTTTCTAACCTTTTAGAAGCAAATCCAATCATTGGAGCCACATTAAATTTGTCTTCTGCGAATGCTTTGAATTTGGGCCAGTCTAAAATTTTGTCATCTGGTAAAGAGTTCAACCACCTTAATTTTTGTTATGATTTCTGTTTTCAAGACAAGCTATCTGGTTGGTGGAGATGTTCTGTCTTTGCAAATCAGGTGACTAGTCTTGGAATTTAGAATTAGAATTTAGTTTGGTGTGTTTGTTGCATTTGGTCCCAGATATGCAATATACACCCAAACCTCTCTGTAACACTGTAGTCAAGGCCCATAGAAAATTCTGAATCAATAAAACAACCACGTTTGATCCAGACAAAAATGTATATATTATTGAAAAATTACCATTTATGGTAATTCCAATTTTGTATGCAAGTTGCATCAGTTTTGGAGATCCAGTTTTCCAGTGTTCTATATCCAAGAGTGTTTTGGAATAGTGTTATAAAGGGGTTTTGGTGCACAGTAATTTTATTGAAATATGACTCTACAGGACCTGCATTCACCAACCATTCTTAAGAATATTCTTAGTCTTATTCTCCAGAATTTTCTAAATTTGAAAGTAGCACAACTTCTGATTGGCCAAACCATTTAGTTTGGCCAATCAGAAGTTGTGTTACTTTCAAATTTAGAAAATCTTGGATATTTAGACTGAGATTGTTCTTAAGAATGGTTGGTGAATACGGACTTTGATCAAAAGAATGAAGTATGAATGAGTTGGAGAACAAAGGCCCAAACATTCAGTTTGAATTACCAATGTATACTGATGTAGCATGGTGCTGAAACTAAAGGATAGTAACCTTGAGGTCCTAGGCGCAATAGTCATGTAACACTCTGGGTTATTTGGACAAATGTCCTTTGCCAAGACACTGAGTCCCAGACTACTGGTGAAATCCAGGACACATATGAAAGATTATACTGTCACAGTGACTGAAATATTTTTGAAAGTGGCACAAGGCACATTGCAAAGAAGTACACCTACAGTTCATTCTGTAGTGTAATGCAGTTGACCTCTATGGTGAACATTGTGACACTTGGAGAAATTGCTCATATGAGCATTTTTTCCCTTTGTTACAGTGTTTCACATGTATTCATGGATTAAATATTAATTCATGTTTGTTACTTTATTTAACCCTTGACCACATTTTGTTTTGGTTTTGATACACTGGAAAAATGATGGATTTTGATGAAATTCTGAAATAAATGGCTTTTTCTGTCTTTTGTGCATAATTTTGTTGGTCAGTGTGTTATATTCCAGCAAATTTATGTTTGTTATGAAAATGCCGTTTTTCTGCAAACACCTTGTCATAAATTTTTAAGCAATAGGAATAATTTTTTGTTTTGTTTTGATACTCTCGTAAAAATTTGCAATGAGGTGTTAGCAGTGCTTGTGAAGTTTTATGACACCTTTATGGTATCATTAAATCCATACTAAAGTTTACTGGAATATGATGCATAGATAGATCAGTAAAATCAAGCACAAAGGACAGAAAAGGCCATTAATGCAAGCATTTTATCAAAATTCCACCGTTTTTCTGTGCAGTATATTTAGAAAACAAAAAATGCAATTATGATCCCCCCCATGGAAATATACATGTATATATTATTATGCTATGTTAGAGAAATCTGAGATACTAGGAAATGGATTTTGAATGATGCCATAAGCAGGACCAAAAAATTAGCTGAGCTTTTGATATGCATATACAGGTAGGACTTGTTTTTCATTTGCTGTAAAGTTTTCCATACATATTGCCCCATGCTGTGGCAAAAGGGGGCTTAATGCTTCTCCGTGATGTATTATACCAAGCAAGTCATCACATAGTAATGGATCCATAAAGTCCATTTTGTCTTAACAACCGACTGAATCACGACGTAGAGTAGTCTCTGGACATACAGAAAATTGACCAATAGCAAAAAGTTTCAGCCCAGGTCAGCAACCTACGCAGGCTGAACTGGGTCGATACGTTTCACAGGTGCATTAAGCCCCCTTTTCACAGAGCATGGCTGAATTATTTTGTACATGAAGAACCTTTCCAAAACATTCCATTTAATGCATTCTTCACTTTGTATAGAGCTATACATAATATTTTCTTGATGGGAATTATTCAACATTTGCACTATTGCATTTCATTTCTCATGATTGTATTGTATTTTGTCCATATTTCATGATGTTTCTAAAGAGTATAAGATCAGAAAAGTGTAAAGACTTTCATATCTGGAGCTGTATTCATGGAACAATTTTAACCCTTTACCAAACCACAAAATTTTACGACTTGCCTAAATTGAAAGCTTTTACAGACAATGAAATAAATGTGGCTCTAGGATAGAAATTTACCTTTGGAAGGGAAGAAAATATTGTTAGAAATGTAGAAAATATTGGTTATCATCTTTTCTCTTTCCCATAATGTTTTTCAGAAGGCCCCATCGGGGCTGTCAAAATTCTGGTTTGTGTGGTGAAGGATTAATATAAATGACTTTTTTTGTTTTAAATATTTTTTTCCCCAAATTTTGTCTTGTCAAGAAATAAAATGAAGATGGTAAATTATAGAGTTTCTCCCTCTATTGTTGAATCACCTTAGTGCGTGTTGACCATGTTTAACCCTTTACCAAGCAACAAAAAGTTTTGACTTGACCAAATTGAAAGCATTTGCAGACAACAAATTAAGTACATTTCAAAAGATGATTTCTATATTTGATAGGGTTAAAAACATTGTGGGAAAAAGTTACCAGCATTTTCTCTTTTTGCCACCATATTTTCAATAGCCTTCTTTTTTCTGGATGATTAAAACTTGGGATTTTATGGTAAAGGGTTAGGGTTTTGTTACTGATATTTCTTATTTTGATTCTTTTATGCTTTATTTCTAGTCATAATCATGTCTTCTTACTGATGGTAATAGAACTTTACTTCTGTTAAATTCTTACTACTGTTTTGGTTATATTTATTTTTAACTCGCTGTTTCTGAACATAACTGGTACTTTCTTCTGTTGTTATAGATACTGGTCAGTTTATATATTGTTTGGTCACATTTATTTTTTTTTTTTAAAATTCATTCATATATTTTACAGAACAGGCAGTTCTCATTGAATCAAGAAAAATGAGAAAGGCATTCTCAGTAAATATTGGACCATTTCACTTGCAGTTTAACCCTTTCCCAAATGATAAAATTTAGACTGGTCCAAATTGAAAGAGTTTGCAGACGACAAATTTAAATTTGATGAAAATGACAGAAAGTTCTCTAAATGGGTAGAAAACACTGTGGGAAAAGGAGAAATTGCTCGTTATGAGCAATTTCTCCTTTTCCCACAGTGTTTTCAAAAGACTTGTACTGCAGACACGTGAAAACCAGGGCTTGTTTGGGAAAGGGTTAAGGAAGGAATTGAGCACTGAAGTCTAATTAGTACAAGTTGCATCACTGTTATACCACTTGCCACGCCCCTGTAGCTCAGTCGATAGTGTACAGGACTTGAGAACAGGTTGCTGGTTCGATCCCTGGCTTGGCCAATTTCTTTCCGAGGATTGATTATAGTCATCGCGACAGGATTCATTCCTCTCTCACCGCTGACCATTGTTTCGATGATGGTTATGTGGGAAAGCAGCCAGTGGCTTGGAAAGAATATTGTGTGTAGTACTGGTAAAAGAAACTCCAGGAAAGCATGGATAGGTGCACTGGCTGCCGCGATATAACTGAAATAATGTTGAAAACGGCATTAAACACCATACAATCAATCAATCAATGTAATAGTACTAGAGCCCTTTCACAACTGTAGTTGCCTTTGTAGCTAATATAGATTAACCCTTATCCTGCTAAATAACTTCAATAAAATATTCAAGCCAATGGCAATAACCAATATGTTGGTATTTCAAAGTTACTGAGGTTGGGAAAATATCTCTTTATTGGACAGTGTAGATCCAAGATCAGACTGCACATACTGTGCAGTCTGATCTTGATCTACACAGTCCGCAAAAGGTCCGTGGGTCGTGATTAGTAGCCTAAGGGTTAAGATCGGACTGCACAAAAGTTCAGCCTTACCTTTGATTTACAGCGTCTTATTTGCTGAAACAGTATAGACAAAATCAACTATGAAATCGCATGTTGGTCTTATTTCTAGACTGAAAAATTGTTCAAGAATTTGAGAGTAAAGACGAGCCAAGAAAACCTGACTGTAGCAAAACCAGAAAAGCTGAACGGCACTGTAACTCTTGTTATCCCTTTACCAGACGACAAAATTGTAGCCTTGTCTAAATTGAAAGCATTTGCAGACGACAATTTTAATGAGGCTAAAATGGTGCATTTTTTCTTTGAAAGGGTAGAAAACATTGTGGGAAAAGGAGAAAATGCTGGTTACCAGCATTTTCTCCTTTTCCCCACAATGTTTTCAAAAGGCTTCTTTTCCAGGGTCGTTAAAAGGCTGCATTGTGTGGTAAAGGGTTAAATTGCTTATATAATTTCCTTTCTTTACTATTAACTCTGTATCACATAACTCAATTGTAGACTCATTGAAATTGAAACCATATGCAGACCACAAATGTAATGTGGCTGAAATGATCAACTTTGTCTTCAAAAGGGTAGAAAACATTGTGTATAAGGAGAAAATGCTTGTTACCAGCATCTTCTCCTTTTTCCACAATGTGTTCAAAAGCCTTATTCCACAAGGTCGTTAAAACTCGTGATTGTGTGGTAAATGGTTAAATCTTTCTTTATCTTGGAAAGCTGTTGGCTGCTTTTTCAGTCAGTAATACCAATAAGAGAAACCATCCTATTTCACAGTAGATAGTAATAGATGCCATTGTAATGTTTCACTATTATCATTTTGTTTTTTAGCTTTTTCTGTACAGATGTTTTGTATTGTTAAAGATTTTGTATAAAACTATAACAGCATACATAATGATTTTATGATATTCTATGATATACTCTACATGTTGATAATGAAGAATCTTAAATGTAATAATAAAAAGATATCTGACTCTTATTTCCTTTTGTTACGAAGTTTTCGTTTAGTTTTGCACAAAATCCATTTCCATTGAAATACATTATTTCATCTCTGTACTAAACAGTAAAAATACTGGATTTGTGTAATAGAGTAAACTCATATATTTTCTTTGTACATTATGTACCAGGTGAGCAAACCAGGGCCATTATGGCCCTCGTTGAGTGTCATTATGGTCCTTTATGTAAGAATGATTTTTGTCACAATGTTTTATTAGCTCATCTGAACACAAAGTGCTCCTCCATGTGAGCTTTAATGATAATGTGGTAACCATTGCTGTGTCCATTCTTAAGGTATCAACAATTACCTTGTGCGCACTTTAGAAGCCACATTTTTTGTCCAGTACTCATGAAATTTGGCTAGAATGTATGTCTTGATAATATCTTGAACAAGTTGAAATTGGATCTTTTCAGTTCAAAAAGTAAGTCCCTGGAAAATATCTTAGAAAAACCTTATGTGCACTCTAGTCTGATCTGGGATCTACATTGTTATATGGAGATATTTTTTCCAAAAACAATAACTTTGAAATAGCAACATTTGGGTTTTTATGATTTGTTTGAATGTAACTTAATTAGCAGGTTAAGGGTTAATTCAATACTAGTACCCTCAAAAAGAAATTTGCAGGCTTAGAACGTAGAAAATATCCCTGGGATAAGTTTACAAGATGTAATACATGAACTGTTATAAAACCATGGTGGCCATACAAGAAATAGTGCTAGTTATAGTAAGCAATATCTACTTATACCAGAATGTCTTTAGAAGTTTGTTTGTATGAAGTTTGACACCATTTCAGCATCATTTAAATTATAACACGGTGGCCAGTGCACCTATTCCTGCTTTCTTGAAGTTTCTGTCATCAGTGCTTTGCACAATATTCTTCTCCAGCCACTGGCTGCTAACCCAAATTATCATGGTCAAAACAATTATTAGCGATGAGAGAGGAATGGACCCTGGCGCAATAGCTATCGTCAATCTTCAGAAAGGAATTGGTTGATCTGGGGATTCAAACCAGAGACCCCCTGGTTTAAAGCCTTGTACATAACCAACTGAGCTACAGGGCTTGGCTTCTTTCAGGAAAACTCTGCTGCATGAAAAAACATGAGCACCACATGCGGGTGCCAACACTAGGCTGCATTTGCTTGATTTTCAGTGAAAATTATAAGTCAAGGAAGGGACATAACCGTGTCAAAAAAACTTTGATGGTTACCTGGCCTTGTTGTATAGGATCCCCTTTTGATAGTTAACTTGTCCAAGTTTGAAGTAAATAACTTCAGCAATGACAGAGATATTATCAAATGTCAATTTTTTTGCACAATGACGTGGAGAACAACACAAATGACTTCAGGGCTAGCACATCAACTCGATATTTTCTTCGAAAACAGCCAAGCTAAAAATGTTGTCTAGTGATGGTACTTCGTTGAAAAAGGAAAAAATACACAAAAAGCATTTCTTTTCTACTCATACTACATTTTATAGATGGTTTTTATAGCAGATTTATATGACTTGTACAAAAAAAAAAACAGAAAGAAAGAAAAAACAACTCTATTGCACAACTACAAGGCCAACCTCGGCACTAAAAAAAAAAAAAAAAAACGACAATCACTCTAATGAACAGTAATGAAGTAATTTTCTAATTAATCCTTTACCTTACAATCCAGAGTTTTAACAACCCTGAGGCAAAAGGCTTTGTAAAATATTTTGGGAAAAGGAGAAAATGCTTTGAAAATCTTTTCCCACAATGTTTTATAACCTATGCCCCCATCAAAGAAAAATTCCATCACATGAGCCACATTAAAATTGTTGTCTGCAAATGTTTTCAATTTGGACAAGTCTAAGATTTTGTCATGTGGTAAAGAATTAACTTATAAGCATAGTAAATACTTTCTGGTTGATCTGATCTTGTCTTTTGTCTGCTCATGTCTTCATCAAAATGACTGGTAAATGTTCAGCTCTTTACTAGATGACAAAGTTTTAGAATGGTCCAAGTTGAATGCAGTTGCAGGCAACATGTTAAATATGGCCCAAATGATGGATTCTGTCTCTGAAAGAATAGAAAACATTGTGGGAAAGGAAGAAAATGCTGGTTACCAGCATTTAATCCTTTTCCCACAATGTGTTCAAAATCTTTCTTTGTCAGGGTCATTAAAATTCGAGATTGTGAGGTAAAGGGTTAACCCTTTACAAAACGATCCCCAGTTTTAAGGACCCTGAAGAAGGCTTTTAAAAAAAGATGTTGGTAATCAAAAAAATGCTAGGAACCAGCATTTCCTCCTAATTTTTTTTTTTTTAGATTTTAAGGGACAAATCTTAGCTTTGGACCACATTTACCGTATATGCTCGACTACAAGACACCTTCGCTTATTAGACGCTCCCCCAACTTTGTGATTCCAAATCAGGAATTTCATTGATGACCTCCTATAAGACGCAGGTAGACTTCATACAGACCGTGAGAATGCAAAAATTGTGATTATTCAACTGGAAATATGCCACACAGATATTACAATCTATTGCCCAGAATCAGAGTCGCATCATTCGAAAAAATAAATTTCCTGTTTCTTAGCCGATTGTATCTTGATTCAAGTCTAATTTCTTTTAAAAAATGGAACAAACAACTTGAAAAACTGTAATGCATATACCAAACCACACACAGTTTTTGTTAAAATAATCCTATCGGGTAAATTAGGCCTTCGATGGTTTACTCACATATTGTTATTTATCAATGGGCATTCAAAGTTTACCTCGCCGATGGGAAGAGTTACACCAAGGTACTCTAGTATCTTATGCCCCGTGCAATATTTTAACTCTTTACCAAACAACAAACTTTTAGACTTGTCCAGATTGAAAGGATCTGAAGATGAAAAAATACCTGACTCAAAAATTTAAATTTGTTTTAACAGCATTTTCACCTTTTTCCACAATGTTTTGAAAGTCTTTTTTTTTATTTCGGGTCAATAATACTACGAACTGTTTGGTAAGGGGTTAAATATCTATATGGCAAAGGATACGTTTTGGCATTTAAATCATGAGCCATCACAATAGAGAAATTAATGCTTGCTAATTTAAATCTAAATCATCATAATCCGCTATCCTGGTCGTAAATTAAAGCTGACTGTGTAAAACTGGTGTTATCAGCACTTATTTATCGATCGGTGGCTTGGTCAGTTCAAGCTGTAAAAGTTCGACATCAAGCTGTGAGTCACCTAAAAAACAGGTGTTGTCTGTGCTGTAAAACATGGACTGCAATCACAAACCTTTACTTTCTTACCTCGATAATCAACTGATTAACGCAACAAAATCTATATCTAGATCTGAATTGCACTATGGAAATATTTGTCTCGGTTAGATCATTTGTGTCATTACATCATCCTAAGTCGTTTCAATGACAAAAATTACCAATTAAAGCATTTGATTTTGTGAAGTGATTCTTCTTTAAATTTTAGGATTGTCAAAAGGGTCAATCAATGCACCATACTTTATATATATAATATTTACCACAGTTGACTGAGAGCTGTATTATAATCTGAGTGCAACAACAACAACAAGAGGAATAACTGCTTAGTGTGGAAATGGATTTAAAGCTAAGCTAACAAGTAAAACACGAAAAATGTGTATTCTAGACTTATTTCTTCGCACAAAGGGTAACTACAACTATTACTGAGTCACTTGAAGCTTTACATCAGTGTGACTAGTTCGGGAGGTGGTTGTATCTCTTCCTGTTACTGGCAGATAAGTATGTTCTCCACCTGGATTTTACAAAGTTCTTTGATTATGCGCTTATAAGATGCTCCTCCTACTTCAAGCTCAAAATTCTAGGGAAAAAAATGTGTCTTATAGTCAAGTATATATGTAGCATATCATTTGCAAGTGCTTTCAATTTGGGCAAGTCTAAAATTTTGTTCTTTGGTAAATCATATAATAAAGTAACTATACTTCTGATATAAAGGGTACATGGATATTTCATTTTGTATATAAAGCCCAATGGTCTTGATTCAACGCAAACAGTATGAGTGTGGGACAATAGCCCAATAGCCAACCAGGACACTAGCACACTGGACAATAGCCTACTAAGACAAAGCCCACTGGGACAATAGCCCACTAGGACAATAGCCCACTTATTTGCGTAATTAACTAATTATGCATTTAAATAAGAAATTGAGTATGCAATGAGTTTAAAATGTAAGTATTCATAAGTCAAAAGTGTAGACAATATTTTTCCTGACATTTTTTTTTTTTTCAAAACAAACAGCAGATCCAATTCCAATGGAGCTCGATACTTTTTACTCATGTTTTATATGGTAAACACAGAGTATAAATGAGTAAAACACTGTATAATTGAATATGAAAATTAATGTTTTGACTGTATACAGACAAAGGATTGATTTTTTTTTTTTTAGAGTATAGAGATGTAAATATTAAAACAAACATCTGGAAGAAACAGGCAAATTTCAGCAGGTAGATTTTCCAACCCTTTTTGATAAGCAGTGGGCTACTATCCCCCTTCCAAATTTAGCAATGTGCTATTGTCCCGTGGGCTATTGTTCCTGTGGTCCATTGTCCAAGCTCATTTTTGGTACACAAGTGAAAGCATGACTACATAAAGTTGACTATCATCTCCTTACCAGATGACGAAATACAAGCATTCACAAATGACGAATTCAATGTGGATCAAATGATTTTTTTTTTCCTCTCTTTGAAAGGATACAAATCCTTGTAGGAAAGAGGGAATGCTGGATACCAGTATGTTCTTTTCCCTCAGTGTTTCTCAGGGTCATTTGAAAATGGGATTGACAGATATAGAGTTCAAGAAAAGATATGGAATAAAAATTGGACAAGGAAAATAAAATATCAATAAAAAGGCCCAGTAGCAGCTTAAAGTGAACAAAGTGGGTGTTAAAATGCCTTTAAATTTAAATCTTACCATTTAATCCATTACCACATAATCCCAACTTTTAATGACCCTGAGAAAAAGAGCTTATTAAAACATTGCGGGAAAAGGAGAAAATGCTGGTTACCAGCATTTTCTCCTTTTCCCACAATGTTTTCTACCCATCCCAAAACAAGTTTCAAGTGTTGGGTTACATTTAATTTGTTGTCTGCAAACGTTTTCAATTTGGACCAATCTAAAATTTTGTTATTTGGTAAAGAGTTAAAGAAATGGAAATTACTGAAAATAAATGACAATCTGTGAAGATACAGTTACCAGCATTTTCTCCTTTTCCCACAACATTTTCAAGAAATGTCTACTGTTTGATCAATGTAAAAAATAAATGTACATGATATCAATAAGGGCTTGAGATATACATATACATGGATAATCTTTACAACCATATAACAATGTAAAAAATATTTGTCAACTATAAGCTCTCAACCAAACAATCCCATGTTTTAAATAGTGTGAGGGAGAAAACTTCTGAAATTATTGTGAGAAAAGCAGAAAATGCTGGTCACAAAATGCTGGTGAACTGCACTTTCTCCTTTTTGCATATTTATTTACCCTTTCAGAAAGAAATACCATTTTTGAGACACATTTTTTTTTGTCATCTGCAAGTGCTTACAACCTTTGAACTCTTTACCACACAATAAAAAAATTAAACTTGTCCAGATTGAAAGCATTTACAGACAACAATCTAAATGTGGCTCAAACGATAAAATGTGTTTTGAATAGGGTTGAAAACATTGTGGGAAAAGGAGAAAATGCTGATTACCAGTATTTTTTCCTTTTTCCACAATGTTTTCAAAAGGCTTTTTAATCAGGGTTGTTAAAACTCGGGATTGTGTGGTAAAGGGTTAACATGACAAAATAGAAAGCATTTGTAGACTACAAATTAAATCTGCAATATTAGAAAAATCTGACAATCCTTTTTTTCCAAAAAGGGTAGAACACACGGTGGGAAAAGGAGGAAATGCTGGTTACCAGCATTTTTTCCTTTTCTTACAATATTTTTCTTTTTTTCCAATGGTAGAAAACATGAAGAAAAAGGAGAAAATACTGGTTTCCAGCATTTTCTCCTTTTCTCACAATGTTTTCAAAACCTTTTTCCCTATAGGTTTTTAAAACAAAGGATAGCTTGCTACAGGATTAACACAAAATATTATCCTACAGCGAGTTAAAAATGCAAACATTAATAGTAAAAACAGTTAAGCATTTAACAAACAATGAGATTTAACTCTTTACCAAACGACAAAATTTTAGACTGATCCAAATTTAAAGCATTTGCAGACTACAAATTAAATGCGACACAAAAATTGAAATTTGTTTTGGGAAAGGTAGAAAACATTGTGGGAAAAGGAGAAAATGCTGGTTACCAGCATTTTCTCCTTTTTCCACAATGTTTTCAAAAGGCTTCTTTCTCAGGGTCGTTAAAAGTCGGGATTGTGTGGTAAAGAGTTAAGCTTATAAAAATGCACCAATAGGGATGTTAGTAGGAAGCATACATACAAAGTATATGAAAAAGATAACTCTTTAAAAAAGAACAACAACACATACATAACTACTTAATCTTTAACAGCATAACATCTAAAGCAACACATTTTTACAATTTCTAACCACCTCTGAATCTCTAACCCTTTACCACACAATCCCAAGTTTTATCGACCTTGTGGAAGGAAGCTTTCACCAACATTGCGGGAAAAGGAGAAAATGTTGACAACCAATATCAAGATCAAACTGTTCTTGGATCTAAAATATCACATATGTTACAAGATATTGTGATCGAAACAGTCCTTAGATTGGAATAACTTTTTTTTTATTAACCTCTTTACCAGATGACAAAATTTAATACTATCCTACACGGAAAGCATTTGCAAAGCCACATTGTAGATGTGGCTCAAATGACTGGATGATTGGACTTTTCTTTGAAAGGGTTGGAACGCTGTGGCAAAAGAAGACGCTGGTTACCAGTTTCTCCTTTCCCAACAATGTTTACAAATGCCTTGTTTGGTAAGGGGTTATATCAATGAAAGCATCATTTCATTTACTCGGTGCCACATGGGACTACATCTAATGTAAACTCATCCATGGGAAAATTTCTGATGTTACTCTCCAACAATTGACCATTTACCACACAATTCAAAGTCTCAAAGACCCTGAGAAAAGAGGCCTATTCAAAACATTGTGGGAAAAGGAGAAAATACTGGTAACCAGCATTTTCTCCTTTCCTCACAAACTTTTCTTTCTTTCACAAGAGAAATTCAATCTTTACGTCATGTTTTTATTTTGCCATCTGCAAATGGTTTCAAACTTTTATCAGAGGCTCCTATTCCTGTTCCAGGTCAATTATTTATCAAAAGAAATTGAGCCATGCTCTGGCAAAAGGGGGCTTAATGCATCTCTGTGATCCTTGATACCAAGCAGGTCATCATATAATTATGGATCCATAATAGCCACATTTTTTTACAATAGACTTATTCATGAGGTAGGCTAGTCTTTGGACATACAGAAAATTGACCGATAGCGAAAAGTTCCGGCCCAGGTCAGGCTGCACAGGCTGACCTGGATCGATACTTTTTGCGGATACATTAAGCCCACTTTTGCCCGAGCACGGCTCAATTAAGAATAAAATAACAGTAGTCATAACAAAAATAATGTAAACTAGAGCACCGCATGCCGGTGCCAGTGCTCGGCTGCCTGTGTCAACTGTGTCAAAATACTTTGATGGTTACCTGCCCTTGTTGTAAAGGTTCCCCTTTTGATAGTTAATACCTTGTCCAAGTTTGAAGAAATTATCTTCAGTAATAATAGAGATATTGTGAAATATCATTTTTTGCACGATGATGACGATGCTGAGGCAGATGACGACGGGGCTACAACAATAACAGCAGAGCTAAAATTACAACTTTAAAATATGTCAACCTTTGCAGAGCTCAAATAATACTTGTAAAATGTTTTCTAAAGCAAATTTCATTGTTTAAAAAACAAACTGTAGTCACCCTGAAAGTGCTTATGAAATGACATGGATGTGATAAATAGGAAAACAGACAAGAAAAACATAACTTCAAGGGTCTTTTCGCAAGAATTTTTCCACAAATGGGACAGTGTAGATCCAAGATCAGATTGCATTTTCTGTACAGTCTGATCATGATCTATCCAGTCTGCTAAAAGCAGTATAATCTTGATCTACATTGTCTAAAAATCAATTACCTCTTTACCAAACAACAAAGTTTTAGGCTGGTTCAACTTGAAAGAATTTGCAGACGACACAATAAATGTGTCTGAAATGATGAAATTTTTCTCTGAAAGGGGAAAAAAACATTGTACGAAAAGGAGAAAATACTGTCAACCAGCATTTTCTCCTATTCTCACAATGTTTTAAATAAAAAATATTTCTTCCTAGGAGTTGTTAAACTCGGGACTGTTTTGCATTTTCTCCTTTTCTCATAATGTTTTCAAAAGCCTTCCTCCTAAAGGTCATTAAAACAAGGGATTGTTTGGCAAAGGGTTAAAGCTTTACACAAACATGCATCAGAACAATCCTAGACCTCATAAGAGACTAATTTTTGTCTCTTTACCATACAATCCCTGCTTTTAATGACCCCAAAAGAAAAGGCCTTTTGAAAACACTATGGAAAAGGAGAAAATTAGCATTTTTCATTTTCCACAATGTTTTCTGCCATATAAAAGACAAATTTCATAATTTGTGGAGCATTCAATTTGTTGTCTGCAAATGGTTTCAATTTTGACAAGTCTAAAATTTTGTTGTTTGGTAAAGAGTAAACAAGTTCCCACAACACAGACAGGTTTTAGCAGTTTGAAGAACATGAAATTCCTCCAAGTGATACCTCTGTAAGAGCTGTATATTATTACCCTGTAACTCAACTACCTGACTATAACTTGCCCAGAATAATTTTATGTAAGCATTGAGCAGTTACGTTAATAAACAATAGTTAACTCTTTACCACACAAGAAAGTTTTAGACCTGTCCGAATTGAAAGCATTTGCAGACGACAAAATAAACGTGGCTCAAAAACTGAAATTTGTTTTGGGAAGTGTAGAAAACATTGTGGGAAAAGGAGAAAATGCTGGTTACCAGCATTTTCTCCTTTTCCCACAATGTTTTCAAAAGGCTTCTTTCTCAGGGTCGTTAAAAGTCCGGATTGTGTGGTAAAGAGTTAATGCAATCATGCTCTTGTTACAAAAGTTTATTCACGAAAACATGTTGCAAAAAATGAAATTGCTTGTAATAAGTAATTTCTCTTTTCAACATTTTTCATAAGTGTTGTGCAAGACAAGCATTGTCTCTTTTTGCAACAATGTTTTCATAAATGGTGTGAAAGACAACAGTCTTTTACTAGTACATGTAAATAATTTCAATTCATTCCCCTGTTGTGGATTATGCCATGTTTTACAGTGTTTAACCCTTAGTCTGCTAAGCGTAACTTGAGGACCTTTTGCAGACAGTGTACATCAAGATCAGACTGCAGAGAATGTGCAGTCTGTTTTTAGATCTACACTGTCTGATAAGGAGATATTTTCCCCTCCAAAAATAACTATGAAATAGCAATATTTGGGTTCTTACTATCCGCTTAAAAGTCTCACTTGATCTATTTAGCAGGCAGAGGGTTAACATTATCCTGGGCAATTATAGTGAGCGTAAGAACTATATAATCTCTACTTACAAGTATAGTCTTTGTCATTCTTTACTCTTGTACATGAATTAAATGTATATGTCATTTCGTCTAGAAGTTCAACTCTTTACCAGATGACAAAACTTTCGACTTGTCCCAATCCAAAGCATAGACAGATGGCAAGTAAAATATGGCTAAGATTGTTGTATATGTTTTTAAAAGGGTAGAAAACAGTGTTGAAAACATTGTGGGTGAAAGAGAAAATGCTGGTTACCAGTATTTTCTCCTTTTCCCACAACTTTTTCGGAAGTCTTCACCATCAGGTGTGTAAAAACCATGACCTTTGTTGTAAGGGGTTGAGCATGCTTTAACCCTTTACCGCACAATGCCGCCTTTTGACGCCCCAAGGAAAGAAGCCTTTTGAAAACATTGTGGGAAAAGGAGAAAATGCTGGTAACCAGCATATTCTCCTTTTCCCACAATGTTTCCTTACCTATCAAAGAAAAATTGCACCATTTGAGCCACATTGAAATTGTCGTCTGCAAATGCTTTCAATTTGGACAAGGCTAAAATTTTGTCGTCTGGTAAAGGGTTTAAACAGTCCTTAACATTCTACACCCATAATTTGGTCCATACGACATTAAATATGTGTGAGAAAAAACATCAGTGATTAGATAAATCACATTCTGCTTTGAAAATATTTTGAGTCTGAGCCTGAAGAAATTACAGATTGTGAGAAATTTCTCCCTCTGTCACCATATTTTTTATAGTTCAAGTACACTGTAATGCATCAGAAAAAGTCAAAAAATGAAGCTTAATGCCTTGCAACATTATGGAAGCATAAAAGCACTCTGAACAACAACACAACAATTCCCAACAGTAGAGTCTGAGTCATGCAAAACAGTCCTGCACCTAATAATGATAGTACAGAAAAGCCATACAACCAGATTTTTTTTCATTTAGCAACTGTCTGAGAAAATCCTAACAAAAACTAATGATTATTATTCACACACAAAGATGGCTTTCAAACTCAGAAATAGATAAAAATTGAGTAGAAAACATGAGGACTGTCCCAACTTTTTTGAAAGATTTTTTTCTTTTTAAATTACCTACAATTTTGTCATGGGGTAGCCATTACTGCATAACAAGGTATAAATACATTTTTAATCCTTCACCACACAATACCGAGTTTTAACAACCTTGAGGAAGAAAGCTTTCAAAAACATTGTGGGCAAAGGAGAAAATGCTGGAAACCAGCATTTTTCTCCCTTTCCCACAATGTTTTCTACCCTCTTTGATATGAATCCTATTTTTTGTGTCACGTCTGTCTTCTGTTAATGCTTACAATTTGGATAAATGTAAAATTTGTTGTGTGGTAAAGGGTTCACACACTTTGTAATAAGTTTCGCATATGGCTCAGTTTATAAAGTCGCTTGAGGGTTGCCCGTTAGATTCCAGTGATCACAAATAATTTTTGTGGCATTTTTACACCTTTTTCTCTCCTCCCCCCTTTTCCTGACAATATTATTTCTCTCTCCCACCTACCCACCTCTGTTTTTTGTCCTAATCTAGTTTTATGCTGCCCCAATAGTCAAAGATGAGTTTAGTGCCACTTGTATTCAACAACCACATGCATTTAACATGTGGAATACCAGCTTAATATTTTCAAATGCCTTCTTCTTCAGGTCATACAGAGACAGGATTGTTTGACAAAGAACACACATATCCAATTGGCTAACAAGCTGATTTCTTGTATTAGATGCAGGACTGAATATTTAACAATAGTTATTTTACTTAACAGCACAAAATGTATCTATCTAAATCGATTTTGTTCCGTTTTGGAGCTCTGGTCAGAGAATGCTGGGTGAAAAAAGTTCTGCGCCATAGCGCTACGAGAATCTCGCTCAAGATGAGAACCAGTGAGAACATCAGGAAAATGGTGACGAATATGGGATGGAAGAGAGTCTGCGACGGACTGGGGTAAAGAAAGTGGTGGGAGCTGACTAAATAAAGTCGAAGGAATTGGTGGGCTTGAAATATTTGGATTAGAATGAATGAGAAATGGTAGTGGGACATTTGAAGCTGGGCTGCCATTGGCAGTGGTAACGTTGTTTACAGCTCGAGTTACATCACGATGTACAGCTTGTTGTATATCCCGATGTAAGTTTTCTGCTTTGGTGGTGGTGGGTGGGGTATGTCCAGGACTGTAGGTCTGGGACAGCTGCATCTCCCCATTGTCTTTACTGTGTCCAGTCTGATCCAGGATTCTAGCTTGTCCATGTTCACTTTTAATTTGAGTAAACTGCTGCAGATTAGGTAACTTTTCTGAAAAAGGTAACCCATGCACCTGCCCTAAAGAAGCAGGCAGAGAGTGTTTCTGTCCAGCGTGGTTTTTATCAACTGCTTGGGGTGTTGCCATCTTGTTTATAGTGTTTGCCTTAACTTCTGATTCAGATTTTGACCTAACTTGAGTCGGCAAACCATCTTCATCAGAATCCGAAAAATTAAGCATGTACTGCTGTGCCGCTTCTTGTGCAGCTAGAGTTGCTGGGTCAGGCATTGCACTTGCTTGTTGTTTGTTTTTCTTTTTTCTTTTCTTGGTTGGTGAACCTAAGGTGATGGGATTAGATGTGGAACCTTCAGCAGCTTTAAGATTCATGTGTAGCTGAAATGAAATAAATAATCACAGTACAATGAGTCATGTTCAGTAACTGAGGGTAATTGAAGCTAGATAACAAAAATTATTTCTTCACTAAAATCTGTGTTGTAGGAAAGCTAAATGGAATCGCTGATTAAATGGTGTTTTATGCCACTACCAACATTATTTAAGTCATATCCTGATGATGGAATTGTTATATCAAGACAATTCTAACTTGTATGGTGTTAAACCCTTCAAAAGATGAAGAAATTTTACACTAGTTCAAAACTTTGCAGACGACAAATTGAACATGGCGCAAGTGATGTAATTTGCTTTTGGAAGAGAAAAAAAATGTTTTGGGAAAAGGAGAAAGCACTGGTTACCAGCATTTTCTCCTTTCCCTCAATGTTTTCAAAAGGCTGTTTCCTTGGGGCTGTATAGCTAGCAAATGTGTGGTAAAGGGTTAAGCCATTTTCAGCATCATCTCAATTATATCAGTGCAGCCAGTGCATCTATCCATGCCTTCCAGCAGTTTCTTTTATTAGTACAAAACACAACATTCTTCCAAAGCCACTTGCTCCTTTACCATATAGACATAGTCAAAAAAAAAAATTGCCTCAGTGAAAGAGAAATGCCTGTCATCAATCCTTGGAGATAATTTACTTGTGCTGGGTATAAAACTAGCCATGCCTAAGTTTCAAGCCCTGTACTCTGATTGAGTATTGGGCCCCTCCAACACAGTCTTGTGTAAAAAGGAGAAAGTGTTGGTTCTGTTTTTCCCACAATGTTTTCAAAAGCTTTCTTTGTTAAGATTGTGAAAACACTGGATTGAGTGATTTAGGATTGGTAAGAGTTTGTCCCACTTTTAGTCAAAGCAAAATGTTACAACCTCACTTACTTTCTGTATATGTGTATGGAGGCTGTTCTGATTTGCGTAACTCCGATCACACACGTCACAACGATACTGTTTTGATATGTCACGGCGTACATGCTCTTCATGGTTTTTCATGTGATGATTTAGATTAGACAGCTGGGCAAAGGCTCTTCCACAACCTTCGATCGTGCATTTGTATGGTCTTTCCCCTGCACAACAGAAATGGGAGTTGTAGCATTTTCTTTCTTTCATAGTAAGGAACATGAAAATATTATAAAAAAAAAAGTAGGATATTGTTCCTTCTCTGTTTTTGACCCTTTTCCAAATGGAAAAATTTTGGACTTTTCCATATTAAAGGAATTTACTGATGACTGTTTGTCAAATGACGGTATTTATACTTGAAAAGAGAGAAAACGGAGAGGGAGAAAATGCTAGTTACCAGGGTTAACAGTCATATTCTTTTCCTAGCAAATTATCAACTTTTCTCCCCCTCCACCAAAAAAAGGTTTTGGGGGGGGGGGGGGGGGGGGGGGTCAAAATGTGGTGTAAAACAGAAGTGATAAAGAAAACACTGCTTCTTATAAAGTAAAACTAAAGAATTTCTCGTCTGCCAGAATGTTTTCAACAGTGGTCTGCTGGCCTACCTGATCAAAAATTGTATGCAGATGATAATGTGTTAACTATGAAAGAAGCCTTATAATTTCTACTGTTGTTATCATCATAATTAATCTATTACATGTACCGGTGATTACTCCCTTTATGTCAATAAACTTTAAAGGCCCACTAGTTGCCCAAAGTAAACAATTTGGGAGTCAAAATGCAGGTTTAATTAATTCATATGTTTGATGCTAGTAGTATGGATATCATTAGGAGTCAGACAATGTGTCAGCTGTAACAATTCAGTCTGCCAAAGTTAAAATCACTGGCAGAATAATGAGTTGTTAATATAGAATAAGAGTTGCCAACTTTAATTCTAGATTTAAGATTTACTTTTCTGACAGCAACTGAAAGTTTGACAGACCATACTACTATAACAGATAGTCAGATTCATGAAAACATCCATACTTTTCAATGGTATGAATTAAATTTACCCACAATTTGACCCCTAAATTGTTTACTTTTGCCTGCTAGTAGGCCTTTAATCTGTATTGTACTTTCTTTATGTCAAATTACATGCTGAAAAATAAGACAAAATGTGATTCATCTCATACCTCCTACAAAGATAGAAACATTGGGGAATGAACTTAATATCACATTACAGCAGCATATCATAGTAACCAATAGATTAACGACACATTCCTTGTTTGATGATTTTATCCTTTTCCATCCAAATCATACTATATGGCATGCAACACAAGAAATGGGGCCTTCAGACATATGCATAAAAGTGTGTTGTCCTAGATCAGCCTGTGCAGTCTGTGACTAATCTGAGACCACACTTCCCATTTTTGTGCAATTTTCCATTTCACCAAAGTCTACTGTATGAAAAAATCTTATTTAGTTGTAAAGTGCTGTCTCGGATAAGCACGGACTGTGCAGATTAATCTGGGACAACACTTTACGCAAATGTCCAAAGGTCTCATTTCGCATGTTGCAGGCCATATTATCAATTTATGACACTAATTAAAATCAGAAAATGGAAATCTAGAGAAAGCGAAAACTTTCTTACCTGTATGTACTCTCGTATGTTGATTTAAATGACAAATTTGTTTGAAGGCCTTATCACAATACATACAAACATGCTTTCTCACACCATTATGAACAAGTTCATGTTGGGTCAACTGTGGTTTGTTCTTAAAGGTTTTGTAACATGTCAAACAAACATGAGCTCTGTCTGACTGTAGTTGTAATATCTGTGATTTGGCCTTCAGCTCCATGGACTGTGTCACCTCTGCTTCCGACGGTGATGATGTATTTGGCGTGTGTGACTGTCTATTGCTGTCTCCAGAATGGACACTGGGCTGGTTCTCTGTGTTAGCTAAATACTGTATATCACTATTTGTCAGTTTGATTTCACTATCTTTCTTTATTTCATGTTCATAAAACAGTTCGACAGGTTTTTGAGATTCACCACCAAAGTTCCCTTTTGAAAATTCTTGCCTGTCAGTCTGCCTTTCAGCCTCACTGTGTAGGATTTTATGCTGCTGTTGATTTTGTGTAGAAGTAAAATGTTGTTTTCTGTGTGCCATATGAGAAGGTGAGTAGTCAGAACTCTGTCTTAATGAATCTATCGGACTGTTTTGATGGGCATACTCAAGCTGTCGTTGGGAAGTCTGCACCGTCATCTCTGTTTGTTTTGACATGCCATGACTATGATCGTGCCGAGTCGAATGTAAATGAGAAAAGTTTTCGGGTAGATATGTGGAGAATGATGATGATAAATTTTTGTGCAGAATATTATGCGGTATATTAGAAGTCAGATCTAGTCTATTGCTCTCATGAGATACTTCTTGTTGCTGCCTGCTCTGTGGTCGACTATGAGACAAGTTGAAGATGTTATCTTGGCTCTGTGAAATGTTAATATGCTGCCTAGTACCCTGTGGGTAATTGTTAGAAATCTGATTGCTCAATGACACAGAGAAATCTCGTGCCTGGGCTTGATCCATTGTTTATCTGAAAGACAAAGTCCTTAACATTACACCTTTTTTAACTCTTTACCAAACGACAAAATTTTAGACTAGACCAAATTGAAAGCATTTGCAGACAACAAAAGAAATGTGCCTCAAAAGTTAAAATTAATTTTGGGAGGGGTAGAAAACATTGTGGGAAAAGGAGAAAATGCTGGTTACCAGCATTTTCTCCTTTTCCCACTATGCTTTCAAAAGGCTTCTTTCTCGGGGTCGTCAAAAGTCAGGATTGTGTGGTAAAGGGTTAAAAAGGATGTATATAAACATGAGTCAAAAATTAATTTTAGAAAAACATTCCAAAGGGTTGAGACTGGACCGATACAGTTTGAGGATCCCTTTGCTCTTGTGTTTTATTATCTTTGTTGGTTGGAACCGCTCCTCTCAGATTAATGTTTTTTTATTGCATGCATTGGGAAAGCAGTAAATTCATAACATACTGATGTGTGAAAATAATAGAGAATTTGAGTATGACTATACTGTGAACATACACCTGCCACTTATCTATTGCTATACCAAGAAAACATATGTAACAAAGCAAGCATGCAATATTTAACCTTTTACCACACAATCCTGACTTTTATTAATCTTGAGAAAGATATCTTATGAAAATATTATGGGAAAAGGAGAAAATGCTGGTAATCGGCATTTTCCCCTTTTCCCACAATGTTATCTACCCATCCTAAAACAAATTTAAATTTTTGAGTCATACTTATCGTCTGCAAATGCTTTCAATTTGGACAAGTCCAAAATTTTGTCTTTTGGTAAGGATATAAAGGGTGTGTAGCAGAGTGTGAGGAGAAATATACAGACTCTGTAAGTGGCATACAAAAGCTTACATCTGCAATTTCTTTTTTGCACATGTGTGTGTGTGTGTGTGTGTCTCTCTCTCTCTCTCAAAATACCACAGTCAATGTACTCAACGTACATCCTGCACAATTATTAACTTAGCTGTTTTCGAAAAAAAATATTGAGGTATTGTCACTCACAGCCCTGTCATTGTTTGAGTCATCATGATCATGGTGCAAATACTTCGACATTTTATAATCTCTCTGTCAATACTGAAGATATTCACTTCAAACTTCAACTAGTTGTTAACTATAAAAAGGGAAACCCATATAACAGGGACAGAAATGCATCAAAATATTTTTGACATAGTTATGCCCCTTTTTCAACCTATAAGTTTTACTAAAATAAACCTTTTCCTAATACCTCTGTCATTACTCATGATCACTGTTGATATTTACTCCAAACTTAAAAAAATAAACTATCAAAAGAGGAACCCATATGACAGGAGCAGGTAAAAATCAAAATATATTTGACACAGTTATGCCCCTTTTTTGACAGAATTTTCCCTGAAAATCAATCGATTTCCAAAAGGAACTCCAGCCAAGCACTGGCATCAACATGCAGTTCTCTAGTTCAATTATTTTATTATTTCTCCTGCAACTGCTTGTTCCATTAACCCTTTACCAAACAATCTTGAGCTTTAAAAACACTGAGAAAGAAGGCTTTTGAACACACTGCGGGAAAATGAGAAAATGCTGGTTCCCAACATTTTCTCATTCTCTCCTTTTCCCATAATGTTTTTTACCCTATTAAAGACAAATTCTATCACTTAAAAAACATCTGAATTGTCATTTGCAAATCCCCTCACTATGTATGAGTCTAAAATTTGGATGTGTGTTATAAGGTTGTGTGAAAACTTCAAAAGGTTTGATATGCATGTACACCATAGGATGAATACTTTAAATTTTCTAAATCACAGCATAATGTCATTGCTTACTCCAGCTCCAGTCATAATCTAGCACAAATCCGCTTTTCAGGACTTAAGAGTCCTTTGATTTTTGTGATCGCTGAGCATTTGTGTAATAAGGTAACTGCTCTTGTATTTGACTACAACTTCTTACACTGATTACATTTACTTTTAGCTTGACAAGCTTAAATGTGATGATGATACAATCGATAAAAGGAGAAATTCAGCCGTAATGTATCTATTCTTAAGAAGGCAAACAATACTTCATACCCCACCCACCTATATCTACTGCCTCTGTAACAAGATTTTCAAAGTGGACGCAATCGCTTCAGATTCGCCCAATCGGACATGATTCTTTTCGACAAGCAGCATTTATTGCATATTTCAATTTACCTGTAGATCATTCATGCAGTATAGTAGATTGATTTGTTTTCAACAAAAACACAAAATTCATAAAAAATAACATTGGAACGGTGTTGACCGTGCAAACATTTTTCTCATAATTAATACTCGCCCCCCACCATAAAATTGAATCTTTGACATAGTTAACGTTTTTTTACATTAATAGATCTAGAACACAAAATTACGAAGCAAACGAGTAAAGGGCCAAAAAGTTAGCATTGCATTAACTGATCTGAATTTATGGGCTTTAGAAATCGTACGATGTGTGACAAGCAATTTCTTTTTTCCCAACAATCATTGGTTCTCAAAGGCTTTCTTTTTCCGTAGACACAGGATTGATAGAAAAAGGATTAAAAAGTCCCCATCCCCACCATTTTGCAAACCTTCCCACTGGAATTGGTTGATTGATCATCTGATGATACGTGTCATATTACGGCGACAGCTCACCTATTCATGCGTGTCATAGGTTTTACCAGCACTTATCAGGTGCAGATCCAGAATTTTCGGTTAGGGGGACGTCAGTTGGATCAAAGTTTTAATACTGGTAGTCTTAGTGTGCGTGCTTCTTAACTCACACAGTCACTAACTACAACAAAGCTTATTGTAACAGTATAGATTTTGGTGGCACTGTGAAAAAAAATCATTTCTACCCCAAAACATCGTTAAAACCGACAAAAACACAGACACTTTGGACGGAATGCTTGTTACTAAACGGTAAACCCCCTACCCTCTAAATTTCAGCCGACAAAAATTCTTTTAATGTCGTTCCTTTGCCGTCGTCATCAGGTAGCTAGATCTTTTCGATTTTTGATGGGCCAGACATTTTAAATTCATCGGTTGCTGTTGACTTTATAAGTATCGGAAAGATGCCAAACTAAAATGATCAACGAAAAATTGACGTGATTAGCGAACTGCAACTGATCTTTTATCAAATTAGTATGACCACATGTATATTTAGTAGATATGAGGATGTAAAGTCAGGAGGAAAGATTGGCTGAAGAACTGAGTGGAGGTACTTTTCGGGCGGAGGGGGGCAACTAGTGGGTCAAGGGGCAATGTCCCCTTACGGGGACGAGGCGGTGGGGGGGGGGGGGTGAAGCCCCCGGGAAACTCTGGCTTGGGAGCATTTGAAAAATCCATTCAAAAGCTTTCCTGTCTGCAATTTTTTATGTACTGATGTTTAGTAATCTATTCCATAACATCAGTTATATCTCATTAAATATCCTAGATCGAATTTATATCATATGGTAAATATCTTTACAGTACCCTTCTATATACCAAACATTGCAGATTGGTTGTTTACTGCCATAAGCAGTAATATTAAATGTACTCAAATAATTTATTTCATAAAAAAGATCACAAATCTTCTCAATTATCTATCTTTGCTCGCAAAATTTGTCATAGATCAGCCAATTATTTGTATCATTAAAAGCTATTTCAGTCGAAGGCAATATGTCAAACTCCTAGCGCTCACCATGCTATAAATGATTGTTTGGTCTCCCACAACGTGGACAACATGTAGCGACATCAGCGATATGAAAAGACCATTAATTAGATTTTTTTTGTCAACCATGATGTCTTCTCAAATTAATAATCTACACAGTTTGAAATAAAAACGTGTTTAAACTCATAAATTTGAGTATAAAACTTTTCCCAATTAAAGCACCCAGGAAAAGTAATGGGTTTTTGCATGCGAGATAGCGTAACCGATAACAAAGATTGACCATTGTCAATTTTTTGTCAATATGTAAAAAACAAGGGGATGACGATCAAATTTTCATTATTCATTCCTTATCTTGCATTTTTCTAATCTTTTGTTTTGATTATGTATCAGACAAAGTAACGCTGTACGGATCATATTGAGCATATTGTGATTTTTTTGTTTTTTCCCAGATTTTCGAGCGAGAAATTCTGGGGGCCCGGGTCAAACCAATGATGCACAATAACAATGATATTCTAATCGATCACTCCGGATGACCGAAAGAAAATCCACAAAAGCTTTCACTTCACACCGAACAACGACCTGACAAAGAACTGACTATAGCTATGGTGCGGTGACGAACCGAACAAACAATCGACCTTTTTTAAGAAATGCAATAAGAAAACTGCCTGCAGTTCAGTCAGTAAGAATATCTAGGTCTTTTTCAAACGTTTGATACTTCTAACCGACTCATGGAAACCCTGTAATTGACGCAGTTCGATCCTCATTCGGGATGTTTTTGGACCGAATTTTATACGACAACTCGACAAAGTGGTTGTCATTATGCATAGCGACTGTTTATGCGACAAATATACAGAAAGGGGAAACAGCTAAAAGGCGCCGGAGACTAAAACTTCGGAACTCGGAATAGAGAACTGTGCACGCGTTGTCTGTGAGGTAAAATACCGAACAGCAGGGCTGCGCATCGAGCCAAATAAATGCAAAGACATGATTGGTCAAATATCGTTTTCCACGGATCCATGTATAACATGATGAAATCAAATTATCAGCGAAACCAGTCACACATCTTAAAGTACAATTACGTCTCATGTAAGATTGAATTTTCTAATTCCATTCTAGGTGGCATTTTTCGAATACATATCCATCTGATTTTGGCATTCTGGGTACAAAACCGGACTACTTGTCAAGGCGGCAATCGATGCAGCGAATTTCAAAATAAAATATACGTTTACTCACTAAGACGCTAGCTGGTACGATCCATCTAGCCATGGTTAGCTAGCATATAATTATTCACAAGTCATTTATAAAAACAGCTCCTGTAGGCTTGGGAAAAACGAATAAATCACAACCCTGTAAAGTGTTATGACTAACGTACCTCGGTCGGTTGTGGGGGGGGGGGGGGGCGTATGTCCCTTCCGCCCCCTCTAAACCTCTAAATCCGCCCATGTCTACCGTAAAATTCATTGTAAATATATGCGTCTGAATAGAAGATTCTTCCAGGAGAAGATCTAAGTGGACAAACTGATTGTCTGGTTTTTCGCAGTAGCTGAAAAGAATCGTGTTAAATCATTCCGACTTGGACCATGACCGAGCTTTTTCCGCTATGATGGGCCGAACATGTTCATGATGCAATGGATGCTGTTGACTCTTTTAGTAACGGAAAGATGTCAAATTGGAACTCTTCAACGAGAAATGAAGTGATTAGCAACCTGCATCTGATATTTGATCAAATTGGTATTGTCACATAAGTGATTGTTAAGTTTTATGACTTGCCTATGATCGACCCATGTGAGCCTGCACGGGCAGACATGGGTCGAATCTTTTCCCTATTTGAAAATTTTCTGCATGTCCACGGACCATTCTACCTCCAGATTCAGTCAATAGTTTGACAAAATGGATTTTATGGATCCATAATCATGTGATGACTTGTTTCGTATAATGTAGGCCTATCATGGAGACGCATAAAGCCTCTTCAGCCAGAACAAGACTCTTTACAACTTTATAATTGCCCCTAAATTATTGTTAGACAGGGTCTGTAATACATACATGGATCCGTGGAAATCGATATTTGACCAATCAGGTCATCGCATTTATTTGGCACGATGTGCAGCCTTGCTGTCTGCTATTTTGGCTCACAAACAAGCGACTGTTAATGTTGGAGAAATGCGATATTATGTGTGTTCACAACGCTATTTTTAGGAAAAAGTTTAAGAGATGTGCTTTGCGATCGTGTACGGCTTACGTGAGATATACGAAGATACAACAAGTTTCCATTATGATTATGATTGACAATGGAACATGCGCAAAGAGTTTCGATCAACGCTATATTACGCAATGGATTAATTAATGTTAGTTTTTTTTTTCCTCTGAAACTTTCTGAAAAAAAAACCATAAACTCTTTTACAGCGGAAAACAGATGTAAGATATATGAAATTCTTATAAAAAGAAAGAACGTTCACTAAAATAGCTAACCTTGTTTAACAACCTGTACACATCCAAAAAGGTGCACGTGTCATCAATGTTTCAATTTGACGTTAACATTAACCCTTGGTGCGTGAAGAATGCTGAATGTGTAGATACAGATCAGAGTGCAAAAAATGCAGTTTATTCTTGGATTCAAACCATCTGCTACTTAAATTAAGTACATTTACGCGTATTCTTTACTGAAGGTATATGTAGATTTCAGTTATGAAACAGACAAAGTTCTGTTTTGTACAGTTTTGGAAGTTCAGCTCAAAAGGCAACTTACGTTAATTAAATCAGCTTTTGACTTAGCCATATTTAAGTGGATTAGCACATCTGCCATTTCAAAGGGTATGTCAGTAAACTGTTGACTGATAGGATGTGTGTTTGTTTGTGTGTTGCCCCTGTAATCCACTCGACCACCCGTTGTCTTCAGTATATCACAAGATAAAGCAAACTACCGCCAATGATATTAACAAGTTTGTTAATTGACAGCACACTTTACACATTTTAAAATCATCAGGCAACCATTTTCCCTTAACTTGAAATTTAAACATCTCTAAGACTTCCACCTCCCTGTTGAATGAGACAATCTATAAATATTTCAAAATGCTTGTAATTAAGTGTAATTTATTATCGAATACGATGTTGAGACAACCTAGCAAGCTTTAAAAAAATATTAATGGCCGAAGATATTTACCCGACCGTCGTGTACACACTGAAGAAAAAATACACTGCGAGGCCGACTGTCGTGTACTCGATGAAGGAAAACTTTTTGGGTGCCCGACGGTCGTGCCCGGACTGATGAAATACCGTCTTGGAGGCACGACTTACGTGCGCGCTATTTCCGATTTCTTCATTCAGTACACGATGCGGTCGTGTACGCACTGAAGAATCGGACTCTTGCGTACACTGTGTAAATGTGTTGGGCTAAAACGCGGAATGGCATGTGAACCGGCACGGCGTAGACGGTCTTAGTGGAGCACACGGCAATATGGTCATTTATACAGGGTGTCAAAGAACAAATGCACAAGCGAAGCTGGCATCCTTTTTATACGCCCGAAGGGTCGTATTATGTTATACACCCGGTCGTCCGTCCGTCCGTTAGCAATTTCTTGTGTGCGCAACTCCTCCTACAGTTTCCATCGGAATTAGATCTACTTGAAACTTGCCACAATGAATCTCCATGATGTCTAGTTGTGCATGTGACTCTCAAAATTTGGATCGCTGTTTGCGTTCTAAAATTATCTGCCCTTGATTTCTGAAATAGCCAACTTTTCACATTGAATTTTTGTTCAGGCCATAACTTCCAAGTTATTAAAGGTATCAACTAGAAACTTCATACACTGATAGAACAAATTATGGAAAAGTGTGGTGCATATGAACTATAACTCTACTACTCTTTTTTTGAGTTATTGCCCATTGTTAATTTTCATTTTGAATGACCAGGCCAACTTCCAAACTATAAAAGCTATTAACTTGGAACTTTAAACACTGATAGAACATATTATAGGGAAGTGCAATGCACATGAACCATAAATCTGCCACCTTTATCTTTTTAATTATTGCCCTTTGTTAATTTTCAGTTTGAATTTTTGTCCAGGCCATAACTTGCAAACTTTAAAAGCCATTATCTTGAAACTTCAAAGACTAATAGTCAGTAATAGAACATATTATTGAGAAGTACAGTGCACAAGAACCATAACCTAGCACTTTTATTTTCTGACTTACTGCCATTATTTTGTGAGCAATTTCCCTTTGACATTATTTACACTTAGGGCCTTTCTTTCATATCTGGAGCATTTCCCCTTTTAATTATATTTCAAGGTGTTAAGAAACCTCAATTTCTTGATAGTATAGTTCTAGTAACAAGGCCTTGGCAGTTTTAACATTTCACTTACAAGCCCCTTTGGGCGTATTGGCTGCGCTCTGCAAAGCCCTTGTTTGTCCTGGTACACTGTGTAAATGGGTTGGGCCAAACGCGGAATGGTATGTGAACCGGCACGGCGTAGACGGTCTCAGTGGAGCACACGAAAATAGTCATTTATACAGGGTGTCACAGAACAAATGCACAGGCGTAGCTGGCATCCGTTTTTGTCCCTAGGGGTACAATCTTTGCCATTTTCCGGCCAAAATTTGCATGAAAAGCACATCTTTTTGGGCATTTGCCCCCAGCTCCACCTTGGATGTGATGGATAGGCCTAAGACTGGATTATTAGCTGGGGTAGTCCATGGAGGATATGGGTAATCCAATCTGAATCAGTATCAAGGCGCGAATACTTCAGCTGCGCTGGAAATTTATTCTCAGCCCTGGTGACCGATTTGTTGGCTTGCTCGACCGTTCTGCTATCGACCACAACATATTTACAAAAGGTGGAGTCCTCAAAATTCTTGATGAACTCTTTAAATTCGCCATAATTGGCGAATTTTTGGCCAACTGACATCGCAACCGTCAGAGCGGCAGCGGTCGCCTTGCTTTCTTCAGCTGTGGATGGTTATACAATGAGTTCTCTCCCCTAACGCTCGTGTACGAATGTGCCGTTTTAATCGGTGCGTACACGACGGTCGGGTAAATAGTCACTCCGAATATTTAATCATCTTTAATTCTATTATTTTCAAGCATGAGGTATTTCATTCATTCTCGTAGAGGTTCAAAACTTTGCTGGCACAGGTATTACATGATTGTCCGTAGCCCCTGAAATTCACATTTTTTTTTTTGTACATATCCTTGTGTAAATTCACACTTTTTGTACATATCCTTATGTAAATAAGTTCAAGTATCCATATATTTCTTACCGAGAATCCATCCTCGACAGAAATGTATGAAAAGGAATATTTTTCCGAAAATTAATCGATAGATCCATGTATAGAGTTACAAAGATAAAAAGGGAACTTATGGTGTAACTTTCTGATAATCCATTTTTGTCATGTAGTCGTATCTTTTGTGATGTCTGATCTCGTCATCCAATGTATCGCCTGATTCCTCGTCAGACAGCAACTCCTCTAATAAACAACAAAATATGTAGTCAACTTAACTCTTCAGCAAATAACCCTGTATTATATAAACACCAAATATCTTTAGATATTTTGGCATATTTTCCAAAAACCGTTTTGATGACTTTACTTAGAAGCAGAAAGTTACCGTTTAGGCACCAATTTGTAAAAATGTTTTCACTTCGGAGAATTCGATGCCTTGTGATTTATCAAACTGAATCCTGGAGAGCTTTTTCACAGTTTCCCTTGTATTTCAGTCGTTCTTTTCATGAGAAGAGGTTTCATTAATTACAAGGCAATTAAATCCATGTGGTCAGATTTCTGTTATTTGCGTCAACAAGTTGATCATTTTTTTTTTTTTTATGCAAATCATAGTAAAAATGAAAACTAGATTCTGCTGTTTTTCACCCATGAAAGGCCTACATGCAGAAATTTCTTTAATCACATTCTTAAATTTCTCCTGTAAATTTCATGGAAGAAATACTGGTACTGTCTACTTCCTGCATAAGTATGCTTCTGCACTCAGAGAATTTTATTATTTGTTTGAACCATATTGTTTTTAATTGTTTTAGGAACACTAATAGAACACAGGATTGACTCATTCCTTCTTATGTACAAATCAATGTGTAGAGAAGCTTGAAAATTAAAACAAAATGACAAAAGTAGTTTTAAAGCCTCTATTTATTTCTTTCTTGAGTGAAGAAGTTTATCCACATGATGTTGGTCAATTGTAAAAGTAGAGGACATTTATTTGTTGTTCAGTCCATCAATCTGTAAAATTTCACTTCTCCCTAGATTAGTACACTTCTCCCCATTTCTCCTAGATGGAAAAGTCACTTTTATTTTTGGGCTAGCTTACTTACTGAGCATTAGAATATAAATAACATTAAACCTGACTCAAATGGTATGAACTGTCTCTTGAAGGGTACTTAAAAACATTGTGATAAAAGGGGAAAATGCAGGAGTTTCAGAAGACCCCTACAGTGTTTTCATGGATAGAAGTATTCATAAACATACACACATTTCTCAGAATCAAGGCAACAACACACATATACCACTGATATTACCTGGACTGGTATCAGACATTCCTTCATCTTCTGCACCAGCTTCAAACAGAAAATCTTCCACATCATCAGAGGCCTCTGTCAGTGCTGCAAACTGATTTTCTGTCTTTTTCTGAAATTTATTTTAACTCTACCACACAGCAAAAATGTAGACTAGTCCAAATTGAAAGCATTTGCAGATGACATTTTAAATATAACTCAAAACATAAAATTTGTCTCTTAAAGGATGAAAAAACATTCTGGAGAAAGAAGAAAATGCTGGTTACCAGCATTTTCTTCTTTTCCCACAATGTTTTCAAAAGGCTTTTTTCTTGGGGTCGTTAGAAGCCGTGATTGTGTGGTAAATTGTTAAATGGACAATAATGATTTTGATGTAAAATGAGACACTACTTAAACATGCCAACCTAAAACTGAGTTATTCACAAATGGTGAAGCAATACTTGTTGTGAAAATACTACATGTTGGTGTTCACAGTGAAGTAGAAATCAATCTCAAATCAAAATAAGAAATAAAATATTTCAAACATTCTAAAAACAGTCTAAGTATATCTTTATGTCCTTCTGAGGTGAAAAAAGGAAACACCATGCTATAGAGGTGCACATTTTTCCTACATCTTTCTGAAGTCCAACAGGAATGTTGAGGCACAGATCAATTCATGGATTCTATCAATTTCTGTAATTCATTCTGTATTTGTAATTTAACAAAGAAGCAGTTCTCCTGTACACTGCATTTATTTGGTGCTAAAAACTATTTCCAACAACATCTCACTTGTCTCACAGTTGCCAGAGCAGCTATCAATATGTTCTTACCATTCCAGTACTACGTAAAACTTTTTTTTCAGGTCTCAAGCCTTTTTTAACATCATTTATAAATAATATCTTCCTTTTCCAACAAATGTTAGCCTTTTTGCATTTTAAATGATTTTGGTAGGTGTATAATTTGCCTGTAACAAGTTAATTCATTGCCAGATGCAAAATTTTTGATTTGTCCAAATGAAAATATTTGCTGATGACAAATAAATGTGGATAAAAAATAAAGAAAGAAGAGATCAATGTGGCAAAAAAAGAAAATTCTGATACAAGCATTTTTTCCTTTTTCCAAAACTATTTTTCAAAGCCTTGTTCCTTAGGGGTCATTAAAAGTTGGGTTTGTTTGGTAATGGGTTAAATGCACTTCAAATCATATATTACTGCATGTGCAGAATAAATATAACACAGACAGGTTAAATGCTCCACTGATAAGTGAGCCATGCTCTGTGAAAAGTGGTCTTAATGAATCTGTGAAAAGTATTGACACAGGTCAGCCTGTGCAGTCCACCCAGGATGACCTGGGCCGAAACTTTTCGCTGTAGGTCAATTTTCTCTATTTCAAAGGACCAGTCTACTTTGTAATTCAGCCATTTGTTAAAAATGATTATGGATCCATAATTATATGATGGCTTGATTGGTATCATGCATCAAAGACATTCATTAAGCCCCCTTGTCACAGAGCATGGCTGAAAAGTTTTGTACCTACCACATTCTTCCTGAATTTTCTGGCAGCTGATATATGTTTCGCTTTGTCGGCTGCACTCTGTGCCTGTTTACATTCCAGCCACTTTAAATCACCAACTTGCTCAGTAAATGTATCAAAATCAAACTGAATTGGAAAAATAAGAATTAAAGATAACTCATCAAAAGCCATCAACTGCTGTAAAATTTGTGGGGGTATTAAAGAGTGAACCCTTTACTGAACAATTCCATCTTCTGATAACGCTTGGAATGCCTTTTGAAAGTGACATAGTGGAAAAAGGAGAAAATGCTGGTGACCAGCATTTTCTCCTTTTCCAACAATGTTTTCCTTTTTTTATCTACGATGTATCCTATTTTATCTTGTCGCCTCCTCTAAATTCTGTACATAACAGGGGGTCATATAAACTTGGCGATATACGGTCACTTGACCACGTGACTAGGTTTATTACGTCAGTTGGTCACCTGATCAAGGTTTATTAGGCTAGTTGGTCATGTGATCAGCCGAAACTCCCTTTTTTTCTTTAGGTGTCGGTACACGAAACCAATATTTTAAAGTAAAAGTATCGCCTAAAATTCGATGCACATGTTTATTTTTCTTATTTAAAATAAAACAGAATTCTTCGCCACAACATTCTTCCGACGGTTTACGTCACATTTATGACGCAGTCAATATCATTCATGACGTCGTTATTGCGCCTGCATACCCAAAGCGCATTACACAGTTCGCCATACAAGTTTTTTTTTTTTTCATAGTGTGAACGATGTCAATGGGTGCCTTAATTTCGAACGAAATATTCACTTTAGTCGGATTTAAGGATTGTAAATGAGAAACATGATAAACAGAATAGTGTCATGGATTGGGAAAGTTGACGAATAGACAACACTGTAGTGTCTTTATTTCCAGGAAAGCTTGTCAGGCTCGGCTCCGGAATTTTTTGATATCAGTACCATAAGATATTGAATAAAAGGTACGGTCTTTATATCAATGTTTGTTTTTTGTATTGTTGTGTTCTTTTACAGTGCGTGACAGGATAAATAGAATAGATGGTTGGTGTCTTGGATGGTATTAGTTTATCGGGCTCGGCTACGGAACTTATCCATATCGCCTTCGGCTCACCAGATGAATTCCTCCGCCTTGCCCGATAAACTTGACCAATCCAAGACACCAACCATCTATTCTCTATTACAATATTAGCCTTAATAATCGCAAGGCAAATCAGAAATGCTACGACAACTTTTTTTTTTTTTTCAAATGCTTCAGTGTCCATTAAATTCGAGACAAATCAAAGACGTAACGCCCTAACCGCAGTAGTGAGAAATCAAAGGACTGATAGTCCTGCGAGTCGCTTGGAGGGCAATGGGTTTAAAGTTCTCCCCCTTTTTTGTTCAAATCTGTTAAAAGCATTCAAGATACAAAATAACTTAATCAAAAGACAGTATTATATCCAGCATATTTCTGAGTTGTCATCCTAAAATTACAAACATTAATATTTTAATTTACATGCAAAAAAATGCGGTGAGAATCAAAATTTAGCACCAGGAACAGCTTTAAAAAGTTCAAAGTCTCTTACGCCGAAAAAAACTTTTTTTTTTATAGAAACATAGTTATAGGAGGTATTGTGTTTTGCATGTAAATCGACTTTTTTTGTTACTGGTGAAAATAAGCCCCCGTTTTCCATGACACGACATTTCATGAAATAAATCAAATATTGATTGTCTGTGGCTTATGATAACGATATAAATATGAAGTTTCATAAAATTTTGTCCTGTAGTTAAAGAGATATTGGTCCATAATGGAAATATACATCAAGCCCACTTTTTCCATGACACCGCATTAAAAACAAAAACAAAATAAAACAAAACAAGCAGACCGGAAGACATCAAACCTCCTTTTTCCATGACAAGGCATTACATTAACAAAAAAAAAAAAAAAATAAATAAATAAATAAATTAAAAAAAAAAAAATATATATATATATATATATATATATATATATATAATGACTATCGGACTATCATGAGGAACACAATCATGTATGAAGTTTCATTAACTTTCGTCAACGATTTTAGAATATATCTGTCCGGGTGGACGGAAGATCGGACGGACAAACGGACAGACGGACAGGCAACATGAAAACTATATCTCCCCCCACCCCACACCCATACCCGAAATTTGGTGGGGCATAATAACTGTCGAAGTTCCATGAATAATTACAGTTCCTCCCTAGCTTAATAATGCCTGTAAAGAATGTGGATAAAAAAATAGGCTTCTATGTTGATAAAAATGTTTTTCTAGCGCAGAATCTGGGTGACTTAACTAACATGTATATCTTAATTCTTACACATATTAATAAAACAAACATTCTAAATAATTTCAGTAGAATAGGACATACATTTTTTCTCAGATTTAGAACAAGTTGTTTTTGTATGACACGAATTTTCTAAAATTGCACCATGTGGTTATAGATATATATTGGTTAACTTGAATTCCAAATACGGGATGCTGGATATGAAATTTGGGTATAACTGCCTATACAGTTTCAGAGGCGGTGATTATGAAATGTTACTACTCAGTTCTGAAGCTTCTGTTAGGTTTATAGAAACAGAGCAAAACCACTTGAACAATTTTACAAGAGGACCATTTAGGCAACATTAGTATGGAACTCAATTGAACTTTGTCTTCTGGTATAGGATCTATGACCTATTTTTAGACCAAAAATGCCCTTTAGCAACTCACCCATATCTAATCTAAGCAGTCTGACAAAGTTTCGTGAGTACTGGGACATATTTTACAACCTTTTTCTTTTAACCCCCAGGTGACCTACATTCAGTTTTGTCAAAAATATTATTGAGACAAACAACCGGGCAATTTCATGATCGTTGGACTGAAATGTAGCCTCTGGAGCACACACACATATTTGACTCAGTAATCTACCTGTCCTTTGGAAATAATTTGTTTTTGTTGTTGTCCGGGCTCAAGTTTTGTCCACAATGGACTCTAAGAATGTGGCTGCTACAGCTCAAGAAAAACAATATAACTCAATAGGAGGATCATCAGCCTTTTAGCTTTGTCTGCGTTTTATAACGTCCCAGGAATTAATACTGCTTCCACACCAAATGAAAATTGTAGAGATCTACATGTATATTGCTTTGGTGTAAACTAAATGTATGCGATTCGCTCTATACCCTTTACAACAACCCTTTACAAAATTACAAACAGTCCAATAAACAACTTGTTGTTCGAGTGGGTTAGCATTGATCTGTTGTATTATATTTGAAATATGGTGGAGTAAAAAGTCAAGTTCTCAGATTGCTGATTTTTAGAACTGCGTAGTTTCAAGTCGAATTCCCGAGTGAATTCAGATTTTAGCAGTTACGAAAGCACCTTGCGTTCTGACACCCGTACAAATAAATTGTTGTTACATAATTTATACTAGATCTAGGTTAATCGCACGTTTAAAAAAAAAAAAAAAAAAGGCAGACTTTGACAAATTGACCTCCATAAAAATGAAAAACAATAATTTAAACACAATAAACTTTAAAACACCCTCTCTGCATGGATCGGTGAAGCGCTAGGTCGGTGTACGCTGAAGATAAAGGCCGGTTCAGCGACTGATTCATAAATATGTAAATTTATAAAGAATTCCGTGTTGCAAATGACGTTTTATACGTCACGTGATTATAAGATCTATATTGTCCCGGCAGCATGCCCACTGGGTTTTCAATTTGGGGGTACATGCACCCTCCAGGTTTTGAATTGGGGGTACAAAGAAAAAATTGGGGGTACACTGTACCCCTTCGGTTTTGAATTGAAGGTACAAAGAAAAATTAGGGGGTACAGAAAAATTTTGGGTTGTTTCAGTTTTATTAATGAATTTTAACATCCTAGCTCCTTTACCATAAAGAATGGGATCTTAATTGAATTATGGAATTGTGCATTTGGTGATTATATGGATGCATCATATGTCTCCAGGGCATGCACATACTTAGATATAATCGCAAGGGCAGTCAGGGTTTAAAAGCCGAACATGGCCATGAGTTTTGATAATCGACCGCCTTTATGGAAGATTTTTCACCTTTATTCCTTTCTCAAGGTTGTGAAGTACATTAGAAATGTTTTAAAAAGGAAGTGTAGACAGACTGATGCTCGTTGTCCAAGATGATGTTCTGGCTATTTTAAAATCACAGAGGAGCAGGCCGTTTGGCACAGTATAAGCTCAAACTCTGTCAAATAAAGGCCAAGCCGTGTTAGGACAAAATAAAACAAAATGTGTAATAGTAGCATCATTTGTGTAAACCTACCTTTCTCAAATCTTCACGCTGTAAAATATTTTAACAGCTTTTGTTGTGATGACATTTTTTTTCCGCAGCAGACGCCATACCTACGAAAATTACACGTTTAATTTTGCAGCTCGATTTTTCAGCTTTCATATGAAAAAAAAAAAAAAAAAATGTGTTTTTAACAATAACTGCGCATCATAATATAATTAAATGATTTAATTTCTCATTGAAAATCAATCACCAGATTTCCAGCACACGTGGTAAATTTTGACACCCTAAAAAATCGTATCGAAAATTATTCAGACGGACGAGGGAGCCGCAAAATATATCAATAGTGAAAATATTTGGTATCCTGCTCTATGTTGAGGGCAAAGCGTGGTACCCACTTACGAGGAAAACTACTTTCGTTTTGTTTGTTTAATTTAAACATATTTTATACATCAATTAATTACAAATATTTAAAGACAATTCAATAGAATAACAAAAAATAAATGACGAAATGGATCAGAACGAAAGCAAAGCTTATATGGTTCTTCTCCAAAATTCCAGGTACACAGTTACAGGTTGATAATAATGTATAACGTAGAAAAAAAAAAAAAAAAATAAATAAATAAAAAAAAAAATAAAATAAAATAAATAAATAAAAAAAAATAAATAAATAAATAAATAAATAAATAAAAAAATAAATAAATTAAAAAAAAAAAAAAAAAAAAAAAAAAAAACAGTATTTTGATAGCTATTGAGAGTAAACCGTGGGAATAAAATAGAACAGGAACATAAGCAGATTGTTGTGGAGTGTTTAACTGGGGGAACAAAACTGGAGGTAAATTTTCACAAGCTATTGACATTCCTCCATGACCATCTCACATCAGTAGATATTGGATGCTATCAATAAAAGAACATGCAGTTACTTATTTAGATACAAGCATTTAGACTGAGTTTTGCAGGCAGGATGTTCACATCCAAAGAAAAAAAAAAGCCATAATTATTCTAAGTAAATCTTCTGCTATGACTAATATAAGTATGAACTGCTGCGAATATTTTTTCATTATCAGGTTGATTGAGATCTTCATCACCATATAAAATGACTTGAAGAGTAACTCTTGTAATTGTACTAATATCATCGTTTAAACTAATTCTTAATTCTCGGTAAAATGGGCATTCAAAGAAGTAATGATGTGTTGATTCAACAGAGCCGCATCTACAAAGGGGCGACTGGACTATATTTTTCAAATACAAATGCTCATGAAGACAGCTACACTTATTACGTAACCTAGCATGTAATAATTTGAAGAGAAAGACGATTGAGACGCGTTTTTAGATGCCGCATGATTCCAATCCTTTTCCAGGCTTTTTCAATAGATTTACTAACATGAATGTCCCAAGAACCGTCATTGAAGAGAAAGAATCCCAAATGTTTATGACTGGTAACAGGCGGTATTTCTATATTTGACATAAACAGACCTGGGTGATTAGGCTTGGAACGTTTACGAGAAATTACTAAAGATTCAGACTTAGATGGATTAAACTTGACCAACCACTTCTGAGCCCATTGATTAATTTTGTCGATGTCTGATTGTAAAACTCTACCTACTTCATCCGGATCACCTACAATCATTGATAAGCTGGTATCGTCTGCAAACAGGTTAATATTAGCCTGAATGTCATCTACTATATCATTGATGTAAACTAAGAATAAGAGAGGTCCGAGTATAGAACCTTGAGGGACACCGGCTTGTACACGACTTCAAGTTGAAACACCGCCAGGCAAAATAACCCTTTGAAAACGATTAGAAAGGTAATTGGAAAACCAAGATAATAACTCTCCACGAATCCCTGCTCTCTTTAGCTTAAAGAGTAAACCTTCATGCCAGACTTTGTCAAATGCTTTACTTATATCGAAAAATAAAACTCTGAATTCCAAACCATCGTCCAAAGCTTTACAAATGTGATTATAGAGACAAGCTACTTGGTTAACGGTTGAGTTACCTGACATGAAACCAGATTGCCAAGGTGTAAAGAAATCGATGTCCTTTAGATAGTTGTAAACATGTTTGAATATAATTCTTTCAAAAACCTTTTCAATATTACTCAACAATGAAGCAGGCCTATAGTTGGAATGAAGAGATGCATCACCAGATTTAAATATTGGGCACACATCGGATATTTTCCATGATGATGGAACAGAACTGGTATTTAAGGATTGATTAAACAGATCACACAATTGAGGTGCTAGCTGACCAGCAGCTTCGATAAGAATCCTATTATTTATGCCGTCAGGTCCTGATGCCTTACCAAGCTTAAGTGTTTTGAGAACATCTAGAACTTCAGACGGCGTAACATTAATAGAATCTAAAGAATTGTTTATAAAATTCCTGATTTTCATCTGGAATAAAACTTAAGGAACCATCTATGCATGACTGGTTGGCAAAGTAAGAATTGAGTAAATTTGCTTTCTCGTCTTCTTCGATAATCATAGAGTCGTTGGAAGTATCATACAAAGGAGGGATAGATGTTGAAGAATGAGAACACATGAGCAATTTTAGTGTTTTCCACCAATCACGCGATGACAGAGTTCCAGATTTAAGTTGTGAAGACAATCGCTCGAAATATTGCACTTTACTTTGTCGGATCAATGCAATTACTTCATTTCTAGCCGACCTAAAATTTGACCAGTGACTGACATCGTTTGACTTCTTTGCTTTTCTATATAATCTTTTACGGCGACGTATTTTCTTTTTAATCTCACATGTCAACCACGGAGGTTCTTTGGGATTGACTTAACTTTTTTGCTGGGAATGAACTTACATGCGTTTTCAGTAATGACATCCGCTAAACTATCAGCAGAAATGTCAATATTAGTATTGTGTGTAGTGCTCCAATCAAAAATTGCGAGGTTATGTCTAAGCTGATTATAATTACCTTGGTCATATTTCCAAATTGTTCGCCTTATATTCTTAACCTTGGGTTTTAGAAAATTAAAGACACCAAAGGCAGGACAGTGATACCGCATTGTAAGATCCAGACAAGGTTCACCAACGCCCGTTGTTAGTATTGAGTCTTTATTTGTAACGAAAAGAAGATCAATTGTAGAGTGAGAATCTTCAGTGAAATGTGTTGCTTCGTCTATACATTGAGTCATATTAAATTGGTTACAGAGGGCCTCCACTTTACGAAGTTGGATTTGATTCATTATTTTTAAATTAAAGTCCCCTGTAATAATAACATCAGAGATATTTGAATCAATAGCAAGACCAATAGAATCTTCTATTTGTGAGGTGTAAACTGAATCAGAGTTTGGTGGTCTACAGAATACTCCGTACAGGATATTCCTTTTATTACTAGACTTAATCTGGACCCATATGCATTCAAGGTGATTGAACTCGAGATCGTGTCTTCGGATGTAAGACAAATTATTCTTAACATATAGAATAACTCCCCCGTACCTATTATCGGCTCGATCTTTCCGTTCGGGTGGATGGAAAGAAGGAAAAAGTAATTCATTCGAAGAAACTTCATCATGCAACCAAGTCTCGGAAAAAGACACAATATCAAAATATGAGAACTCAGCAATCAAAGTATCAAGCTTGTTTGCTATACTCTGGACATTATAATGGATAGTTGAGAGGTGATTAGGAAGGTTGAGGAAATTATACAGATCAAATGAACTGGACCAACTGTCTGAACTCTCGCTAGGTGGTGGACCAGGATTCGGATGACATCGCCTGATTTTATTATCAAAAGTAGAATCACGACAGACATAGGTAACAAACAAGAAAAAGTACAGTGTAACATCAGCCTGGAAAATTCTACATTCTCTTTGCAACGGTTGCTTGTCAATAAGCGTTTTGTGTTACAGTGTATAATGTATTCGGTCAAAGTTTCTGACTGTTTAGTGTTAGTTAACACTGAGTATGAAAGAACATTACTACCTAATAATGGGAATAGAAAAAATAGTGTAGTAGTCATGTGGAAGTGAAGATGTGAACAGTGTGTTGGCTGGCTACAAGTAAACCTTTGAAATCTACATTGTATCATGTTACCGCACATACTAAGTACAGGAAGAGCATGCAGCCATACAACGCATGTCCAGATCCACGTTTCTTACAAGCTCCTGCAGTTACAATATCTATTAATTCAACAATTATCACCAGACACTCCACACCAGTGCAAAGAAAAAATGAAGATGTACAAGAAAAAAATGATAAAAACAGCTGATAATTGTAGGAAAAATAGCAAAACACACAAAACATAATCTGAAAAACAAACTAGAATGGTCTAAATCTGAACACAGTTTATGAGTTGGTTACAAGTATAAAGACATTAGATATCTACGAACGAGCAAATAATGAAATGTATGACAATGGTATGACAAGTGTTATAGTAAGGCTGACATTATCAAAGTTCTAAAGGAAATGTAAGCTCATCATTGTATGTACTTGCTTGAAAATCCTATTATTATAGTAGAATGTGACTATCTGTCTGCAATATAACACACAAAAGGTAAACGATATAAATCTCCCATACAATAATGGATGTAAAATGTACACACAAAGGTATTCAACGCAATTTTTACCTATTGTGATACTCATCATAGTTCTACTCTTTCCAGAATTTTTAATATCTTAATACATGTATAATTATTCTGACAGAGTGAAAAAGTAAATCGAGTCAGAAGTTTAAACACATATCAGTAAAACCATATAATGACAGTGTTGTCAACATTTATACTTCGGCACTGTGCTGTCTTAAGCCACAGCTAGACGACTTGGATTGGAAATTAGCAACATACAGACATTAAAACAGAACGAATGGGGTACACCTTTTTATAGATACATATTACCGAAGATCAATGGAACAAGCATAGAGTGCAGAAGCGGACCTTTAAGTACAATTCATAACGGATTGACTAAGTAGACTGACAATTAGAAAATGAAATCGTATCAAAACAGCTGTTCAGATGATAAACATTCAGATAAACTGATAAAATAGATCGAATTCATACCAAAACTAATCAAGCTGACAGACAGACAGACAGAAAGACAGACGGACGGATGATGTTCTCGTAATACACATAAACAAAGCCATGGTAATCGATGTAAGAACTAGGCAAAATCAGCAAGATAAAGTATAACATCAAAACAGCTGTTCAGTTGATAAACATTCAGATGGAGTGATAGAATAGATCGAATACATACCAAACTAACCAAGCTGACAGACAGACAGACAGACGGACGGACGGAAAGACGGACAGACAGGCAGACAGATGGTCAGACAGACAGACAGACAGACGGACAGACATACAGTCAGACAGACGGACAATGTTCTCATAATACACACAAACAAAGCCATGGTAACCGATGAAAGAACTAAGCAAAATCAGGAAGATATATCAAAGTACTGCTAATTAAAGGTTGTTTTTTTTTTTACAAACAAAAAAAATCACAAAATTAATCTACAGTGTGGGTCAAAGATCGGAATGAATGCTGTGCACAATCCGATTCCGATTTACACTTATCCAATCAGTAATATGGCCAAACCACCGCAAGGGTACTTTGTCAAAATGCTTCACATAATAACCTACAATGTAGATCCAAAATCAGACCGAACGCTACGCACAATTCGATTTCGATATATGTACTATCCGAAAAATTCGGTTTTGTTTGTTTGGCATGCGATACGAAAATGGCATTTAATTTGTACGTGCAGTTTACGTAATTACTTTCCTTTTTGTACGTGCATACTTTCGACAGTGCGTGCCTGCACGTAAGCACAAAAAATTTGTACGTGCGGAGTAGAATTTATAAATGAATTACGTACTGCAGTACGTGATTGGGCACCCAGTGTCCCACAGCACCACTCCAGAAAGCTCCTGCTAAGCGATGACTTGGTACAGCCTAGAACCGTGAGCATTACATACACCATGTACGATCTCTGCTTGTGCACCTAGAATATGCAAAGTATTTAAAGTCTAGAATAAAAAGCTGTGAAGAAGCAACGTGTAAGAATGTCTAAGAAGGCAACACAACCATTCCAAATCGTTATAAATTTGTTTTAAAAAATTAGCCTACTGTTGGGAAAATTCTCCGTTGAAAGCTTCCATGTTAACTCGGTATTGCCGTTCTCTTTCCGATCATAGGTTGAGCGTTGAATTGAAATAAGACTTACAACTAAGGACAGATTGTAAGATTTAGAGTGTACTTCTAATGGGTAATTATCAAGCAATTTTCACTGAGAGTTATCCACAAATAGAAGCGTGCCGTGTTAAATATGCTTGTAGTCGAAGAGTATTTTTCAGCGTGTCCGCAAGCTTTAGTTCACGACCGCTATTTTTAGATACATACATAATGCGCTATTTTTAGAGACGATGTCTGTGTAAGCGATAGGCTATCGTGTACCCTTGTGGACGAAATGATTGTTTCAAAGGTTTGAGCCATTAAATAGCTCAGTCTTAATAGACATATTCATTATCACAAAGGCACAGATGTAAATTATTTACAACAGAAAAAACTGGGTCGTTTACCGAATAATTAGAAAACCATGTTTTATCTCGTTAACCGGAACTTGGGACAGGAAGCAGTACAAGGCCGGAGGTATGCTTACGTCACCCCATAGATCAGGATGATAACAATGAGAGCCTGGTAGCTACGCAACCAGGCAACTCAAAAATGATCACTTATCATTCATGATTTTTTGTCACTAAAGAGAATACCATGATCATCATTAAATATCATTTTTTACTGTATCGCCCAGTTTTTTAGGATGTAAAAGCAGAGTCAGAAGTTAGTCTAAGTCTCAATGTAAAGTAAAGATTGCAGACAAAGTGGGGAATCTGATCTCGGTCTTTTCATGCTTACAACAGTGTAGTCTGGTACCCCGCCGTAGTACAAGAGTACGTAGTGGTATGGGCAGGTAATCTAGACTAACAACGGTATTGATAGATCTATTTATTTTTTTTTTGAGACACACTCTGATACACATGTACATATGATACAAAAAAAAAAACCCCAGAACGTTTGTCAGATGCCATATGATAAACTGGTTCAATGAGGATGTGGCCGTTTGATAAGGTTGTTTAAAGTATCTAGAGAGATCTATGATGCTTCTCTTGTTTGCTTGTTTGTTTATTACTTCATCTATTCATTCAGCTTTTTTTAATGGCATATTTAATGAAATTGGTTAAAATTTAAAGTTCCTATTTAGGCAGTGTATTTTACATTTACAATACAGTTTCTTTTTTTAGCTCACCTGAGCACGAAGTGCTCGAGGTGAGCTATTGTGATCGGTCAGTGTCCGTCGTCCGTCTGTCCGTCCGTCCGTCCGTTCACCATTACAAAAAAAATCTTCTCCTACTAAACTAACGATCAGATTTCAATCAAACTTCACAGAAATGATCCTTAGGTCATGCTCTTTCAAAATACTTCAAAGAATTGAATTCCATGAAGAACTCTGGTTGCCATGGCAACGGAAAGAAAAAACTTTAAAAATCTTCTTGTCCCCAACTGTAAGGGCTAGAGCTCTCATATATGGCATGTAGCATCATCTAGTGGCCCTCTACCAAAATACTTCAAATTATGGCCCTGGTGTGGAAATTGGCCCTATGTTGTGGGTTCTCGGATTTCACATAGAGATAAAGAAGGAAATCTTTAAAAACCTTCTTGTCCCAAACCGTAAGGGCTAGAGCTTTCATATATGGCATGTAGCATCATCTAGTGACCCTCTACCAAAATACTTCAAATTATGGCCCTGGTGTAATAAATTGGCCCTATGTTGTGGGGCCTCGGATTTCACATAGAGATAAAGAAGGAAATCTTTAAAAATCTTCTTGTCCCAAACCTTAAGGGCTAGAGCTGTCATATATGGCATGTAGTATCATCTAGTGGCCCTCTACCAAAATACTTCAAATAATGGCCCTAGTGTGGAAATTGGCCTTATGTTGTGGGTTCTCGGATTTCACATAGAGATAAAGAAGGAAATCTTTAAAAATCTTCTTGTCCCAAACCTTAAGGGCTAGAGCTTTCATATATGGCATGTAGCAACATCTAGTGACCCTCTACCAAAATACTTCAAATTATGGCCCTGGTGTTAAAAATTGGCTCTATGTTGTGGGGTCTCGGATTTCACATAGAGATAAAGAAGGAAATCTTTAAAAATCTTCTTGTCCCAAACCGTAAGGGCTAGAGCTTTCATATTTGGCACGTAGCATCATCTATTGTGGCCTTCTACCAAAACACTTAAAATTATGGCCCTGGTGTGAAAATTAGCCAAATTTTGTTGGTCTCGGATTTCACATAGAGATAAAGAGGGAAATCTTTAAAAATTTTCTTGTCCCAAACCGTAAGGGCTAGAGCTTTCATATTTAGCATGTAGCATTATGGTGTTGAGTCTTCTTGCAAGTGGTTGTGGGAAAGAGGTTGATCACCATTATATCTTGAAAAGAGTCAACTCAATACTGATCTGCTAAAATATTAATTAATTTCTTGAGCATCTCTGCAAAAATTACAGTAAACTTTGCTTATTACTATATTGCTTAATATGATATATTGCTTATAATGACGTTAATCCCTTGGTCCAAACAGGGTCTCTTTTTATAAGAATATACATCAGTTAAAACGATATTCAGATAAAACGATATGATTTCTTCGGTCCCCTGAGTATCATTGTAAGTGGGACCCTATTTTGGGCTTCGCAGATGTCAACCCGTACCAGGTATGTGCCACTATTGGGAAACACTGAGTCTTTTAACTGCTTTCTGCAATTATTGTCTAATTGTTGTCAACTTTTCATTTGCTTGTCTATCAAAAGGTCATTGCATATCTAATTTATTTTTGGACCTACTCATAAAAAAGGTATAATCACAATATTAAGACTGAATATGAAGGCCATATCTGTGAACGATGGCTTATATGCAGAGCAAAAAACAAGAGGCAAGTGGCCATAACAATGACAGCTGAGTTGCATTTCAGGTGAGCGATTTAGGACCATCATGGTCCTCTTGTTTTGTAACACGTTTGTCGTATTTTTCAGGCTAGATCTTATTTATATATATGTTATAAAACTGTCAATTCTGTTCTAAAACGAAAATACATAGAATTATAAGAAATTGCTTGTAACCATTTACCACACAATGCCATTTTGTGGTAAATGGTTACAAGCAATTTCTTATTATTATAGTTGGCGGCCAACTTTTAACGTCCCTGACGATGAAAGCTTTTCCCGCAATGCTTTCTACCCTTCCCAAAACGAATTTTAACTTTTCAGTCACATTTATTTTTTCTCCAAACGTTTTCAATTTGGACCAGTCTAAAATTTTGTCGTTCGGGAAAGGGTTAAAGTGAGGCGTGGATTTCATCATCCTACCAACTTCAGACATATCATCAAGGCAATTGATAAATAAAATCGATAAGATAGATAACATACACGTATATTGAACCGCAAAAGACTTTCAATATTCATAGTCTCCCCCCCCCCCCCCTTTTTTTTTTTAGATATTTCTTCTTTCGGCTAAGATTTCTCGGCACTCAAAAAGTTTTTGTACAGTTAATGACAGTCGTAAAATCATAGATTTCACATAAACTGCGAACGTGTGTTTTGATTGATGGTCGAGATATGATTACACTAAGTGAACTCAAAAATCTACACGTATATTTTGTATGGCTGGCAAAGCATCATTTTCTCCCTTTTCCACAATGTATTCATCTCTTTCAAGGACAAATCTCTACATTTGAACTCCAGTTACTATGTCACCTACAGATACTGTCAATTTTATATGAAACTGTCATTCACTGCAAACAGCCTAAATATGCCCATGTAAAAACCCATTTTGGAGTATTCATCGATAGTTTGGGATGGTTGTTCTAAAACATCTTCAGATTCCATTGAAAAATTACAAAATGAAGCTGCACGCATTGTAACAAGCCTCACGAGATCAGTTTCCCTAGAAAAACTTTACAAAGAATGTGGCTGGGAAACATTAGAGTCCAGAAGAAAAAGTTTTAAATTACACTTTATGTTCAAAGTATCTAATAATCTTGTCCCACATTACATAGAAGAACTGATCCCTCCTTTAGTTGGTAATAGAACGCAATATGAGCTTAGAGACAGTCAAAATTTTGATAACTTATATGCCAGAACAAGTTTATTACAAAAGTCATGTATCCCTTCTTCTATTTGTCTTTGGAATAATCTCGAACAAGAAATAAGAAACAGTACTTCGATCAATTCCTTTAAATGCAAAATAAGTAAAAAGACGAAATCTACAAAAATTCCAAACATCTATTGTATTGGAAATAGAAATATTTCGGTTTTACATGCACGATTAAGAAATAATTGTAGTAATCTAAATGAAGACCTCTACCAAAATCACTTGAGATTGGACCCTATGTGTGAATGTGGTAACGAAATTGAAAATGCAGAACATTGTTTCTTTAAGTGTTCCCGCTATATAAATATCAGATCCTCGCTTTTCAGGGCAACTAGGACTTTTCATCCTTTGAGTGTACATAAATTATTGTTTGGAATTGCCAATTTGAGCTACAACCAAAACTGTTTACTTTTTGAGGCAGTTCACTCATACATTAAAGATACCAAGCGTTTTGTGTAGCTGTTTTTTTTTTGTAACAGTTTTACTTTTTACTGCCTATTGGAGCATCAGAATCCTAGAGAGATCACCATCTTGTTTCCTATAAATTCTCTCTCTCTCTCCCTCCCTCTCTCTCTCTCTTCTCTGCATGTGTGTGTGTAATGCGTATGTGTGTGTGTATGTGTTTTTTTCTTTTTTTTTTTCTTTTCTTTTATGTATATTGCCATTGTAAAATTTGTACTGAATGTTTTGTAGGGGAAGGACCGTTTCTAAGTTGGAAGAACTTGTGGTCCAACCCCATTTCTATTTGTTGAAATAAAATATGTTTAAACTAAACTAAAAACCCGATGAGACTGGCTCTACTACATTTTCACTTGACTAAGTTCACTCATAGCTCAGTGGTGAGCGTATCTGACTCGTGACCTAGAGGTTGCAGCGATACTCGGTTGAGGCGAACTTTCTTTCCGGCAATCTTCGCCTCTTACCTCTGATGCACGTGAGAAAAGTAGTCAGTGACTTGGAGAGAAATTTGTGTCGGTGTGAGAAAGCAAGGAAACACATGCGTAGGTGCACTGACCCCCGTGATATAACCTAAGCTATTAAAACGGCGTTAAGGACGTTTTCTAGAGTTTTAATTCTTCCATAGAATTTCTTTGTTTTCACATATAATAGGTAAAATTTTATGCTGAATACAAAAATAAAAAGAAAATGATATGTTGTTGAATTCGTTTTCTTGTTAAATGCCTGTTTCCATGGTAACAATATACCTTCAAATTCTAAAAATTGTGACGTTTGCTTGAAAGTGATTATAACATCGATCAAGTTAAATTTTATAGTTTGTATAAAATCAGACTTAAATGTTTGTATATTCTTATCAAACATTCAGAAAATTTGAATTCCATTCATATTTTTTCAGAAAGTGTCATTTTTTTTAGCAGTTTTGTATTCACAAAAATGCCGAAAAAAATAAGAGTTCTGAAGGTAAAACTGGGTTATCAAAAATACCCTTTCCATAGATTTTGTCCATTTTCTCTGTATAGAATCCTTGAAATATCTTCTTTTCAAATTCAACAAAAAAAGAATAAGTCGTCGAGTTTTAATTTCCACAAAATTACAGTTTCCATGGCAACCATAAAACAGTTTTATACAAAAATTCACAGTTTTACTGAAAACTTAGCATTTTTTTTTCTTGAAAACATACAAGCATACTCATGTACATGTATTAATAAAAACAATAAAACATTTTATATGTCAAATTTAACAGATCACCTATTATCGAAGACTACCTAGAAGTGAAGATTGGTTCAGGTAAACATGGTAAATTTTCAAATTTAGTTTGAATTCATCCTCGTTGACCCAGTTCCGGTGTATTCCGTAAACTACATTCATCACCCCTGGGTTATCTCGTATACGTTTTCTCGTTCTCATGAATTATTCATGAGGCAAGTAGATAAGATAATGCTAAATCTAGGCCCTAACCCTTATGCTGCACAATCCCTTATCATTTTTATCCCCTGGCTAAAATGATCCACAACTACTAAAATTCCAGCTCATATAATTTATAAAACTACCCTTAAGCAATCTTTTTGGCCCAGCTTTATAAATATGACGGAAATGTACCACAAATAATAACAAACCCTTTTACCTAAGCAATCTCACTAGCCTTAAGCATATGGTACTCACCCGCATGCATATAGCTAGCCCTTAAACAATAAATAACACATTAACAATTTTATGCAACATTAAACATGCTCATAAAATTAAAAAAACAAAATGGGTTAAACAAGACAATCTAATTAAGATCAGCAAACAAAACGGCCAACCTTTTTTATAAAATATTTTTTACTTAAGCCATTTTATTAAAAAAATTAAAAAAAATTTAATTTATCACTCACTCACTCACTTAACTAACCAACACATTTCCTCATCATGCAACGGTACCAGTTTATCACTTACTGATTAACTTAATACTTCATTGCAGTCGACCCCCCAACAAACCCTTACATCACTTTATCACTTAACCTTTTTCCTCCCCCATCAATCTCTCACATCAGGCTATGACTAACAGGTTTATCAGTAAGTGATGCAACGGCTAGCCAGTTTAGCAAGGTCATTTCAATTTCTAGAAAAAATTTTTGAAAAATAATTTAAGAAAAAAATTTTGAATTTAACTTTTAAAATCCTGCAAATAAACAGTATATGAAGAAGATGAGCAACACATATACAGAAAAAAATATAAAAGAACTTAAAAAGGAAGGGTATAAGCTTAAATTTTATGGTGATGATAACTACACTGAATGTTCATATGATGAGGGTGAAGAAGTACCTGATGAATCATTACAAAAGTTAATAGAAGATGAATGTAATCAAGAAACGGCATATAATCGTTTGGAAGAAGATATTGATGAAGAAATAATGTATGAAGTAGAAAAGATAAAAGAAAAAACTTTAAAAGAGTTTAATGAAAAAACAAAAGATAAGGGTTTTTCTCCATTTAAATTGGATGAAATAGTGAATGAACTAGTGGAGTAAATAAAAAAGGAATTGAACTTATAAATTATATAAAGTTTAAAAAATTTTATATAATTCTTTTAACATAATGATTAAAGGAACTGAAGAAAAAAAATTTTATTAATATGCGAAAGGATGTTTAAAGCAGGTTATACCTTTAAAGTTGAGTATGTTTTTTTAATAGATAAAAAACAAACAATTTACTACCAAAAAAATTCTGTATCTTCCATAAAAGAATTACTACAACTAAGGGAAAAAATTAAAAACTTAAAAAAATTAAAGGAACTGAAGAAAAAAATTTTTTATTAATATGCGAAAGGATGTTTAAAGCAGGTTATACCTTTAAAGTTGAGTATGTTTTTTTAATAGATAAAAAACAAACAATTTACTACCAAAAAAATTCTGTATCTTCCATAAAAGAATTACTACAACTAAGGGAAAAAATTAAAAACTTAAAAAATTTTTTTTCATTTTTCCCTTTTCAACTGCTCAACTAGCATAAATTTTACTTAAGTTTTTTAAAAATTATTTTCTTAATGATGATAAAAAAAATTTGAATTTAACTTTTAAAAATTCAACAAACATAACAAATAAAAATGCATGTATTAGATAGTGTTTCAGGTGATTTTGTAGAAAAGTTAGATCAGACGGTTTTAAATAAAAGATCTATGACCTACCGTATGTATGATTTAAATAAAGAACTTTTTCAATTTTATTTTAATTTTACAGAAAAAGAAAAGGATTTTTTCTATTTGCTTACTAAATTAATGCCTTTCGTTTATTTTGAATTTAGTAAGCATAAGTTAGAAGAATCTGATTTTGAAACAATAGTTTATGTTGCATTTCCAGATACACGCAGGTTTTCAGGTGATCCATGGCGTTGGGTTGGTAAACCTATTTATACTGGTATTAGAATACCATTTGATCAAAGTAGTAATTTTATTAGTATTTATAAAAATGCATTAAATGATTTACTTAAAAATATTGACAGAGAGAAACAGCCGGTAAATTATTATATATTTCCATTATTAACATTTAAAAATATTCATCAGTATTTACCACTTGAATATTCAGCTAATTCTACTTCTTTTGTTGAATATTTTGGTGAATGGTGGGCTGATTTACATTATTATCTCTATGGGCAAAATGAATCTTATTCAATTAATTATGGTGTGGGTTATCAAAGATTTAATGATGAAGAACAACAAGCACAAAGCCTTAATGATGAAGAACAACAAGCACAAAACCTTAATGATAACAAAACTTTTAAATCAGGTTCATGCATTGTTTGCACAGATAAAAAACCAACTGTGCTTTATTGTAATTGTGGGCACCTATGTTTATGCTCAAACTGTTATGAAAAAACAAAAAATAAAAAATGCCCTGTATGTAGATTAAAAAATGCAATAATTAGAAAAATGATATAAATATTTAACCTTTTTACCAGGTTAAATATTTTTACAAGTCCAACTCTATCAATATTGATAAATATGCATTTTTAGCATCTGGATTATTTGACCTTGTTATAAAGTTTATAACATCACATTGATCTACTTCTAAAGGTTGAGGAAAAACTGCACAACTACATTTTTCTTTAGCACTTTTTATTAAGGAGTAATCAACATGTTCAACCCCATTTACCACTAAATTAACTTTTACCTCTTCATGCAAAAACCTATGACCTTTAACAACCATTAAAGACCCTCTTATAATTCTACCAGGAGCAGACATACAATAACCTCCTATCACATGACTCCTTCCTGTGTTTCCATTACCAAAGGAAAACTCATAATTACCACCACCTAAAGGACCTTGTTCCTCTGCACACACGCTTATAATAGGTTTAGGACCTATAAGAGAAGGAAGTGATACTTTTCCATCCACATAAGATTTTGTTGCTAAATCTCTTTCTTCTACAGGCGCCCCAGCATTTTTTATAGAAAAACCTTGAAAATCTACATCAGATATTGCTGTAAAACTTCCATCAGGATTTTTTACAATAGCTCCACCATTATCAACATAATTTTTATTGGCAGCAGCATCACGATCCGCAGGATTTGGTAATCCAGTAAGTGGGTGAGTGTTCATATCTATTTTACCAGTTGCTAAGAAAGTTCCATATCGGTTTTTTGTTAAAGCATTATTACCTGCAGTTATTGTACTAACAGCGTTATCTACATAAAACTTATTTGCAACTTGTTGGCTTTCTATAGGTGAACCAACATTGTTAATCCTAAATCCATCCATAGAAATATCACCACTTGCTGTACCATCTGCTCCCAAAACAAAAGCACTATTAGCAGCATCTACATATTTTTTATTAGCAGCTTCTAGTTCCTCAGGGTCAGCTATATTTTTTATTTTATTAAAACCCATGTTTAAATACCCTGCCATATGGTATCCTCCATTTTCATCTAACAGCCCTGTGTTGGCATCAACATAACTCTTTGTTGCAACATCTTGTGGATTTACTGGATTACTAACCCTCGTTAGCGTGTTTCCATTCATATTTATAGAACCAGCAACAGGGGTTGTTCCATCTTTACGTAAAAAATTATTACTTACGTAAGCAAGTGAAACACCATCACCACTTGTTTTTACATCATCCATTCTTCCAAATTTATCAACAGGCATTTTTTAATATTACTAAAAAAGTTTATTTAAAATATTTTGAAATTTGTTACCTAAACCCAACTCGTTAAGAATATACAAACATAAATGACCACAAAATACTTCCCCTGCTTGCTGTAATTGATCTGTATTGTAGTGTATTGGACTTTTTAAATAATCTATAATTTCAAGAGGAGGTTGTATACCATAACTATCAAAATAAATTTTAGTTTTACCATCTTTAAACCAAGCAACCCAATGAGTGCCAGGTCCACCTGCGTCATCAAGATTTAATATACCACATTCTTTATTTCTTACTTTTTTAGGTAGGGTATCTCTAAAAAATATACCTCTAAAATTTTTTATTTTTAATTTTTTTGCGGCATCCACAAGTTCAAAATTGCTTAAAGGTTTACTTGGTAAAGTTATATTATCAATTAAAATATTTTTCATTTTTATATATTTAAATTTTCACAATAGCACTATTATCAACCCATGAATTAAAATCATCAGAATAACCTTTCCACTTTACAAGAGATTTCTTTTTTCCCTTTTTAATAACCTTTTCTATCCTATACACCCCTTGTCTTGTTTTTTGTAGTTCAGGTTCATAAAAGGAACCTTTTATTTCTTCACCATTTAAATCTTCAATTTTATATGTTATAGGCAACGTATGTTTTACTTCTGAAACTGTAAAAACCTCTTCAGTCCATCTTGTTGTATAACCTTTTTCAAAAGTCTTTCTCTTTTTACTTATCGTTACTTTATCTCCAACAGAAAACTTTGGTTTGATATCCTCCCTTACTTGATTATAATCAGGATACAATGTTTTCCAAACTTTATTTTCATTCTTCTTCTTACTTGCTTCAGTTGGTGTCATCTTAATAGAAGAATGCCTCGTGTTGTTATATTCTTTAACAAGGTCTTGTAATACATCAATATAAACATTTGTTGAGTAAGCAGAGAAATACTTCCACATTTTTTCTTTCATTGTTCTATTCCATCTTTCAACAACGCTTGATTTTTCCTCGTTTTCAGTGGAGTATAATTCAATCAAGTCTTTAACATCTTTGTTATAAAACTCTTTACCTTTATCTACCCACATTTTTTCAGGTTTTCTTTCCTTAAAAATACTCTTCAATGCAACAGAAACAGATTTTCCTGTTTTATCTTTTAATGCTATCAACCACCCATATTTTGAAAAAATGTCAATGACAGCAAGAAGATATTTTACACCACGATTAAATTTAGAAAATGCTTGCATATCTACTAAATCTGCAGCCCATATTCTATCAATACCATTTACTCTAACTCTCCTTTTCTTAAATTTTCTTTTTACAGGTTTATGTAATTCTTCTGCTAGCGCTATATTTTCTGAATTTTTTTTTTAATCCCAATTCCAAATCTTTTCTTGGTTCCTATCAATGAGGAAACCAATCCTCTTTCCATTCTTTCCTTAATAGTAGGATTATAAATACCTTTTAACTCTTTAAGCATATTTGCATCACAAACAGAATTTCTTGTTGCTGTATCATTATGCTTAAGATAACAGATATCATGATGATATGCTGCTTTGTCAACACGATTTACAGGCTTTGACCATTCTTTAGGTGTTAAATCAGGATTTAATCTTTTCTTTAACTTAGTACCAGGACCAGTAAAGTTATGCCCAGGTAAATGCATTTCAACAGGCAAGTTATTGATTGCTTTGTTTAACAATGAACCACCTTCTTTTTGTTTAATAAATTGTGTTTTCGCTGTACCACAATTAACACATTTTCCTCGCATCATATTTTTACCATTTTTACTTACTACACATTCTATATCAGTAGTATCAGTTTTCTTTTTACATTTAACGCAATACATTTTTTATATTAAAATATAAATTTTAATATAAAATGGACATTGTTAATTTATCTTGGAATGAAGCGTTAGCAAAAAGATTTAACAACCCCCTTTTACCTAGGAGTATCAGAGGTTTAATAGTAGGTAAATCAGGATGTGGTAAAACTACCCTTTTACTTAACCTTTTACTACGCCCTGATTGGTTAGATTATGACAACTTATGCGTTTTTGGTAAAAGTTTATTTCAACCAGAATATCGTATACTTAAAAAAGCTTTTGAAGAAAAAATACCAAAAGAATACATATTAAAGTTGTTTTCACTTAAAAATGAAGTTCAAAACCGTGATATTTCACCTACAGCATTAGTTGAAGAATGGAGTAAAACAATTAAAGAAAAATCTGATATCAATTGTGAATTTTTTTAACATGCTAGTGATGTTCCTGACCCAAGAGATTTAAATGGCCAAAACAAAAATTTAATGATTTTTGACGATTTACTTTTAGAAAGACAAAACAAATGTGAAAGCTATTATGTAAGAGGTAGACATAGCAACGCTGATTGTTTTTATCTATCCCAAAATTATTTTAGATTACCTCGTCAAACTATTCGAGAAAATGCTAATTTTATTTGCTTGTTTAGACAAGACTTAAAAAATCTTAATCATATTTTTAGTGATCATGTTGGTGATGATATGACAAAAACTGAGTTTGTTAATTTTTGTAAAAAGTGTTGGGAAAGACCTCGTGGTTTTGTCATAATTGATTTAACCAACAACAAATACAACGGTAAGTACAGAAATGGATTTGATAACTTTTACATACCACAAAACTATAACAATTATTATTAAAAAAAATTTTTTTAAAAAATGAAAAAAATTTTTAAAAATTGAAAATAACTTAAGGAGATTTAAAATATAGATATAATAATAAAAAAGATGTCAGGTATTATACGTAATGCGTTTTGTACAAATGATGATGGGAAAAAATATAATGACAAAACAGTAAATGATCTAGAAGATAAAATAAAAAGTGTGGTAGAAAAATATTATGAAATAATGAATGGTGAAGAATACTCACCGAGATATTTTAAAAAAATATTTTATATTTTAGGTTTAAGAAAAAAATATCAAGAATATGCGAAAAGTTTTAATAGAATGGATGAAAAAAATGTTTGTATTTTTTTTATTCAAAATCATATTTCTGAATTACTTAACAATATTGAACGCAATGCAAAAATTTTTAAGAAAGAAGAAGAAAATAAAACAAACAAGAAACATTTACAACAAAGCAAAATAGTAATAATTTATATAAATAAAATAAAAGATATACTAGGTCTATTTCATTATGAGTTAAAAATGGGTCCTGGTTTAACTTTTAAAGAAAAACCATTTTTAAACAATAAGCCTAAACAACATTTTCTATAAAAAATATATCTTAAGTAAAAAGATATATATTTTACACATATAACATCCATTTTACTAATATAAAAATGGAAGAATTACTTGAAAAGATAGTAAAAAATACTGACCATAAAACATCATTTCAAATTATCGTAAGCAACAACAAAACAGAGTTTAAAACAAGATTTACTCCTCCACTTCTATTAGAAAAGGATAAAGAATATGAAATAGCATTAGTTAATCTTGAAACTTATTATTCATTTCCTAATATTGATGCAAGCAATAACATTTTAGTTTATTCACCAGACAATGGTACAACATGGGTAAAAATAAAAATACCTGAAGGAAGTTATGATTTAGTTGATATTAATGATTTTATTCAACAAGAAATGAGAAAAAAAGGTCATTATGATGCAGTTAATGAAGAATATTATATTAACATCTCAGCAAACACTAATACTTTAAAGTCTGTTCTTTTTTTAGAAAATGGTTATCAGGTAGATTTTAACCAACAAAATTCTATTGCAAAAGTATTAGGATTCACTCATGCTAAATATACAGAAGGATTTCACGAATCTGAAAATGTTGTAAATATTCTTAGTATTAATAGCTTACTAGTTAATATAGATTTAATTTCAGGTAGTTATGTTAACGGTTCACAAAGAAATACAATTTATAGTTTTTTTCCTAATGTATCACCAGGGTATAAAATAATAGAAAATCCAGTTAATCTAGTTTACCTTCCATTAACATTAAATGAAATACATAATCTTAATGTATCAATTACAGACCAAGATGGAACATTACTAAATCTTAGAGGGGAAAATTTAACAATTAGATTTCATATAAGAGAAGCAAGATAAATATAAAAAAATGACAAACTATATTAAAACTAAAATAAATATATCAGATGGGCAAAAGGAAAAAAATTTACATTCTTTTAAAAACAAAAGTCCAGCAAGTATTCGTTTAAAACATGAAGATTTACATGGAAATGATGTAATAGCATTAACCAAATCACAAGTAAATAAACTTACAAAAGCTTACAAAGGTGGTAAGGGAACCACGTTTAGAATGTCAACTAAACAACTTAAACATAACATGAAAGTAGAAGGTGGTTTTCTTGGTATGTTAGCAGGATTAGCATCAGCAGCATTACCAGTATTAGCAAGGACTGTTTTACCAGCTTTAGGAGTTGGTGCCCTATCTGGGCTAGCCTCTTCAGGTGTACAAAAAGCAATGGGTAATGGTTTGTATCTTAAGAAAGGTGGATGTATCTGTCAAGTTAAAACAGATGGCGAAGGTTTATATCTTAAACCATACAAAGGTAAAGGATTAGGTTCCGTTGGTGATGGATTATGTTTAAAACAAGGTGGAAAAATTTATGATGGAAAAGGTCTTCTTTTAGGGCCTAATAGTCCATTTGCTAATATTCCTATATTGGGTGCAATATTATAAATCTAAAAATATGAATGTGCATAAATTTGGAAACAACAAACTAAAAATGGTTCAACCGAAAACTATTTTTTGGAAACCTGTAGAAGCTAAGCATCCAGCAAAAAAAGTTAATCCTGCTACTTGGAATATTTATACTCAACAACCTCTTGTATTAAAACCAAATGAAACTAAAACAATTGTTTTAAATTTTGGTTTTATGATGAGTAAGGGTGTTGTTTTAATTTCTCTATCTTATGCTCTAAAAATTAAGCAATTTAGTTTAACAAATCAAGTTATTCTTGAGGATAATGATAATGTGATTACCACAATTACAAACAACTCTGCTAATCTAGTAAAAATTGAGGAAAATACCTTTTTGTGCCGTCTTTACTATACTATTTAAAAAAATAGTTGTAATTAATAAAATGGAACTAAATGAAAAGATATATCCAAGCTTACCAGAAGTATGAAATACACCAAATGCGCCAAGACTAGAAGCAGCAATTTTAAGTAATGATAATGGTCAATCCTTTAGGCTACAAAAAATATCAGAAATTCAAACATTTCTTGAAAATGAAGTTAAGAGAACAACTAACTAAAAAATACTTAAAGATTAGTAAATCAGTTGATAACGTTGAAACAGGACTAACCACCTTAGCACTAGGTGCCGGAGCAGGAGGAATAGCACTATTGAGTACCGTAGTAGCAATTCTAGCAACATTAGCTCTGGAAGGTTGTGCATTAGCAGTTGGTCTTGCTGCAATTGTTAGTAAATTAGCTGTTAGAAGAACCAGAACAAAATCTGAAAAACATCTTCAGATTAAAATGTTAGCAGATTCAAAGTTAAATACGATACATACACATATATCTAAGGCTATCGCTGACAACAAAATAGAACATTCAGAATTTACTTTAATTATGGATGAATTGGAAAAATACAAACAAATGAAGGAAGAAATACGTGCTAAGTCAAAGAAAAAAAGCAAGCTAGAGGAACAGGAGAGTTTGATAGAGAAGGGGAAACAGGAAGCACGGGAGGAATTCAGGAGACTAGTAGAAAGAAACAATGGAACCCATTAAGAATAAAACTAAAACCACCTAAGTTTAAATTTTCTTGTGCATGTGAGATAGATAATACTAATTAAAAAATTTTTTACTTAAAAAAAAATGTCATTTTTAAAGATAAAAGACCCTTTAAAAAGGGAACAAACAGTAAAAGATTATCTTGCAACAAAGAAAAGAATTCGTGATAACCAACTTGCAGAAAAAACGGGAGACATTGAATTACAAACAGACCTTTCTAAGTTTTTTAAACCTATTACAGAAACACAAAAAGCTACAACAAAGGAGATTACAGAAGGGCTTAAACCTATTAAAGAGGGGGTAAAACAATTACCACAGGCTATTGAATTTCCTGCCTTTCCTTCTATCAAAGCTCATAAAAGCCCGGAAATGACTGATGAAGAAATAGAAGAAATATTTTGGTTTAAGCAACAGATGGAAGAAGATGAGGACCCATTATTGCTTATTGGACCACTTGCAGCACAGCAGTTAAGAAGATTTACCAATAAAGATGAAGCTGATACAACATATGGGTTATATGATAAAAAAGGTAAATTTTATATCGGGAATGAGGAAGTTGAAATTTTAGGAGATGATATTTTAATTGCAAATAAAACCTATGAAGGTACACCTGGTCTGTGGGAGTTGATTATAGCTAAAAAACCGGATATAGATAAATATGATGACGAGGATTTTGATAATTACAAGGAGATAATGTTAAAATCTGGCACTCTTCATAAAAATAATAACAAAGATAGTCATTTACCAAAAAGCACTAAAGCATTCAAATGGAGAAAAATTCTTAAAAATTTTTGGCTAGAAAGACCCATCGGAGAAGGAATTACCATTATCCCATCTGACCCTAACGCACTATTAGAAAGATTAGACCTCTTAATGGCAAGTAAAGGAGCTGGTAATACAGGTGTAAGAAATGAGCTTATAAGTATTTGTGATGAATTAAAAAGACAACGTGTATTAAATACAAAAACTTATAAAAATTTAATGTCTATACTATAAAAATGATTACATCACAACAGAGAGGATTTAAAAGAAATTATGCTTATGGAGGAGCAGGAATATTTGATACTTTAGCTAATTTTCTTACAAGGCTTTTTACAAGCAGCGCAGCTAAACAAATTGCATCTTCAGCAGTTGATGTTGGTAAAAGTGTGGCTAAGGAAGGAGCAAAGAAGGCATTAGAGGTTGGAAAGAGTGCCGCGGTTGATGCAGGTAAAAAGTTAGTTCAAAAGGCTTTAACACCAAAATCTAAAAAGATTATAGAAAAATATACACAAAAGCCTACTACAACAGCTCAACCTGTAATGCAAGATATTAGCAAGTTAATGGATGGTGGTGCAATTGCTATACAAGATTTAGTTAAGAAGTTAAATAGTATTAAGGGTTCCGGAGTTAAAGTATTATGAAAAAATAAATTTAAGTTAAGCAAATTATTACATTAAATAAAAAAGAATGCCAAAGCTAAAATTTAAAGTATCAAATTATGAAAAATACAATACAAAAAGGGTTAGTATCCTTTTTGCAAATTTTAAACTTGATGAAGATTGTGAAATTCTTGAAGTTAATGATACAAAATATGATTATAAAAAGGTTGTTTTAAAATTGTCTCCTGAAAAAGCTGATATTATTAAGGAATTTGAAGAAGAAGTAAATCATTATTTAGAAGAAAATGATATACCTAAGGTAGTCATTCTTTACGGAAATAGAATTTATCCTAAAATGAGAAAAAAGCTTTCTGCTGAAAAACTTAAAAATATTAAACTTAAGGGTGTGTATGTAAATGATAAAAACAAATCATTTCCCCAACTATGGTTAGAATATTAAAACAATTATAATTTTGACTTAAAAATTATAATTGTATATAATAAAATGGATATTTTAAATATTAAAGCACCGATTTTAAATGGTAATAGTATTGATGAATATGAATATTATGAATATCTACCTATTACAGGAACCAATCTAAACAACCCTGGAGGAAATATTAGGATTGATATCGCAACTCAAGATATTTTTTATCATCCTTCGGAATCATATCTACTATTTGAAGGAAGATTGCTAAAAGAATCTCTTGTTGTGGCTAATCCTGGTTATAATATGGATGGTAATGTTCGTCATGATGAAGATATTGTTAGCTTAATAAACAATGGGCTGATGTTTCTGTTTAAAAATATTAGATATCAGCTCAGTGGGCAAGAGATAGAAAGTATTAATTATCCTGGTCAAACTACAACAATGCTTGGACTGTTAAAATATCCTGATGATTTTTCTAAATCACAAGGATTAAACCAACTATGGTATAAGGATACAACCGGGGCTATAAATAATGATGGTTTTAATATAAGAAGGAATTATATTTTTAGTTCATTACCTACTGGAACATTTAGTTTTAAGGTACCCTTAAAGCATATATTTGGTTTTTGTGAAGATTACAACAAAATTTTATATGGTATGAAACAAACACTAACCTTAACAAGAAACAATGATAATGATGCAATTTATAGACTTGTCGAAGCAGCAGTGGGTGGAAATCAAAGACATGAACCTGGTAGGGTTGTATTAAGTAAAGTATCTTGGTTTATGCCACATATAACACCGGAAGATGGTAATAAGTTGGAACTTTTTAAATCTATTGAGAAGAAAGAAAAATTCCCAGTTGGTTATAGAATGATACAAAGCGACTCTATTGCAGTTCCACCAGCAATAGGTTTTACTTGGAGGTTATCATCTAAATCGTCTCCTGAGGTGCCACGTTTTTTAATTGTTGGTTTTCAAACTGGAAAAAGTAATAGTCAATTAACAAACCCAGCTTTATTTGATAATATAGATGTTAGAAATATTTATGTAATGTTAGGTTCAAATAAATATCCAAACTATGAACATGATATAAATTTTACAACTGATAAAATTGGAAGAATATATGGTGAGGCTTCCTCTTTTAGAAAAAAATTTTTTAACATGGATGAATTGGTATCAAACCCTAATATTAATCCTTATGAATTTAAATTTATTTTTCCTTTGTTTGTGTTTGATTTATCTAAACAAAGTGAAAGGCTTAAGTATTCTATTACTGATATTCACGTTAAAGCAACATTCGGTGTACCTGTTCCACCTAATACTGAAGCATTTGCGGTTTTACTCAGTGATAGGTTAATTAACTTCCAGAGTGATGGAAATAAAATGAGTGTAGTGTATTAAGTAATTTTTTACTTAAATAAAAAATGCAAAAAATTGCTGATTTTAAAAAAATATTAACAGATAACAATATTAAGTTTTATTCCTATTGGAACAAGAAAAAGTATATTGATGTTTTAAAAGAGCATGGTTTATATCCAGAAGAAGCAATACCACTTAAGAAAACACCTAATTATGATAGATTAAAAGATATAAGTAAAAATCCTAAAAAGGTAATATTAAAGGATGTAGAAACTGAAGAAGAAACAACATTTCCATCAATTTACAAGGCAAGTAAGTTTATTGATAAATGCCCTCAAACGATTGAAAATTGGAATGGAAGAGTATGGAACGGTAAATATAAGATTGACATTCAATAATTTTATTATTTTTTAAAAAAATAATAAAATTTAAAAATTTTGACTTAAGGAAAGATTTTTTTAGCTCCACTGGCCGAAGGCCAGCGGGCTTATGTCATGGCCCGGTGTCCGTCGTGCGTCCGTCCGTCCGTCCGTCCGGTCGTCCGTCCGTCCGTCCGTCCGTCAGTCCGTCCGTCCGTGCGTTAACTTTTATTTCAAACATCTTCTTCTCTGAAACTACCCATCCGATTTTCACGAAACTTCACAGAAATGATCCTGACATGGTCCTCTTCAGAATTTCTTGAAAGAATTTGATTCCTTCATAAACTCTGGTTGCCATGGCAACAAAACTGAAAAATATTGGAAATCTTTAAAAATCTTCTTGTCTGAAACCATAAGGCATAGGGCTACCAAATTTGGCATGTAGCTTTATGTAGTAGACCTCTATCAAGTTTCTTCAAATTATAGCCCTGGGGTCAAAATTGGCTCTGCCCCAGGGGTCACAAATTTTACATAGGCTTATATAGAGAAAACTTTAAAAATCTTCTTGTCTGAAACCATAAGGCATAGGGCTACCAAATTTGGCATGTAGCTTTATGTAGTAGATCTCTATCATGTTTCTTGAAATTATAGCCCTGGGGTCAAAATTGGCTCTTCCCCAGGGGTCACAAGTTTTACATAGGCTTATATAGAGAAAACTTTAAAAATCTTCTTGTCTGAAACCATAAGGCATAGGGCTACCAAATTTGGCATGTAGCTTTATGTAGTAGACCTCTATCATGTTTCTTGAAATTATAGCCCTGGGGTCAAAATTGGCTCTTCCCCAGGGGTCACAAGTTTTATACATAGGCTTATATAGAGAAAACTTTAAATATCTTCTTGTCTGAAACCATAAGGCCTAGAGCTACCAAATTTGGCATTTAGCTTGATCTAGTTGGAGTCTACCAAAAGTGTCCAAAGTATAGTCCTGGGGTCAATTTGGCCTCATACTTGGAGGGGGGGGTTCACAAGATTTACATAGGCTTACATAGGGAAAACTTTTAAATCTTGGTGTACACAGCCATAAGGCTTAGGCTACCAAATTTTGCATATAATTATAGCATTATTTAGTGGACAGTTACAAAGAGGGCCCAAGTTACAGCTCTAGGATCAAGTTTGGCCCTGCACCAGGGATCACAAGTTTTACATGGGTTTATGGAGTGAAAAGTTCAGAAACCATCTTGTTACCAGCCATAAGGCCAAGAATTCCCACATTTGGCATGTTATTCTTCTAATACAATATTCCCCATTTAGTCAGACTGTAGCCATGAGGTCAAAGTTTTATAAGGGCTTATATAGTGAAGACTTTTCTTCGTGGTTTATATTTATAAGCCAGTGGAGCGATACAGGGCCATCATGGCCCTCTTGTTATTAAAAAAATACGGATAGAGAATTTGATAGATATACAGTTGATGGATTAAGAGCTTTAGCAAGAAATAGGGGTTTAAGAAGATACTCAGTGCTAAGACGTAATGAACTAATTACCCTTTTAATAAATACGGGTCCTTCAATATTAGATAGAGATATTGGAACCACGAGGGATCCAGTATTACAACCAACAATAGCTCCACCACCTACACCAAGACAAAGGCCAGCCACTCCACCAACTACTTCAGTTAATGATTTGTTAAGAAGCTTAGAAAATGTAAGAGTGGAACAACCTAGTATTTCACCTGAACTTAATGCTTTAAAAAAGAAGATAAAAGATATATATAGTAAAGTAGAGCAAATTAATATAAAATCAAGTAAATCAGCTCTAAAAACTTATGCTGAAGAACACAAAATAGAAGGAATACCAGTAGCTACATCACAAGAGTTTTTAGAGTTAACACAACCATCAATCACAAAACTTTTAAAAAGTAAGCGTGGGGTAAAATTAAAAATGAATCTTCAATGTATTATGAAAAGAGGAGAAGGTGCAGAAGAAGAAAAGGTAAAAGCAAATTTTTCTTCTGGTACATATGAAATTATTTTAAGAGGAACCAATGTAGAAAATTTATACTTTGATATGATTGAAAGAATTTTAGAAAATTATGTTAGTTTTTTAATGATGGGTAGTGAGTGGGTATTTGATAGTGTGGTTCATTTAAAAGTGCATACCGTTATTTATGAACCATTAAGAGCTAGTGGGTGGATACCTTTACCTAATTGGATTGCTAACAAAAAGGCATGTATTAATATGAAGAGTGAAAATGATGAATGTTTTATAGATTGTATTTTAAGGCATTTAAATCCAACAACTAGTCATCCTGAAAGAGTTGATGGTAATTTAAAATCTAAGAAAAATAGCTTAAATATGAAAGGAATTAAATATCCTGTTTCTTTACTTGATATAGATAAGTTTGAAAGACAAAATCGAAAAATTAGCGTTAATGTTTATGAATATACAGATAAGAAAAATATCAGACGAATTAGAGCTATAAAAAGTTTAAGAGAAAATCATGTAAATTTACTTTATATTGAAGATGGTGAAAAATCACATTATGTTTTAATAAAAATTTTTAAAGCTTTAATGAATGAACAAATATCACAAAAACATCAAAAAGAGTATTGTATGCTTTGTAATGGTCATTTTGGAAGTAAAAAACTTTTAGATAAACATATGGAACGTTGTGTTAATTATGATGGAGTTGATTTAATAATGCCTGACCCTGAAAAGCCTGAAGAAGTCATAAAAAAATTCGAAAATTATTGTAGAAAAATAATGGTACCTTTTATTGTAATAGCTGATTTAGAATGCTTGTTGGAACCTATAGAAAATACAAACCAAGAAGAAAGTAATACAATTAAAACACAAAAGCATATACCTATTAGTTATAAGTATTTAATTTGTAGTTTTGATAGAAATGTTTTAAAACCAGTATTAAGAGGATATGTTGGTAAAGATGCAGAAAAACAATTTATAGATAATTTAACTAAGGATTCTAAACAACTTTATAATGAATTTTATAAAAACCCAGTAAAAATTAAAATAACAGAAGATGAAGTTAGAAAACATAAAAATGAAGTAAAATGTTGGATATGTGGTGGTGAATTTACTCATGAAAATTATAAAGTAAGAGACCATTGTCATTTTACTGGTAAGTATAGGGGAGCCGCACATAATTAATGTAATCTTAAAGCAAAAATTCCAAATGTTATCCCTGTTTTTTTACATAATTTAAGTGATTATGATGCACATATTTTTATTAACTATCTTGGTAAAACTAATGGAAATATTGATTGCTTACCAAACACAGAAGAAAAATACATTAGTTTTAGCAAGTATATTATGTTAGGAAAGAATAAATATCTTAAATTAAGATTTCTTGATAGTTTTAAATTTTTACCTTCAAGTTTAGATAAACTTTCAAAAAATTTAAAAGATGAAGATTTTAAAAATTTATTAGAAAGAAACTACACAAAAGAACAAGTACAATTATTAAGAAGAAAGGGAGTTTTTCCTTATGAATGGTTAGATAGTTTTGATAAGTTAGAAGAAACACAACTGCCACCTAAAGAAACATTTTATTCAAGTTTAAACAATGAACATATAAGTGATAAAGATTATGAACATGCTTTAAAAGTTTGGAAAGAATTTAAGATAAAAACATTTAGGGAATATTTAGAGTTATACAATGAAGTAGATGTTTTACTTTTAGCTGATATCATTGAAAACTTTAGATTTTCTAGTCTTGAAAATTTTGGTTTAGACCCTGCTTGGTATTATACTTTACCAGGATATGGATATGATGCAATGCTAAAGATAAGTGAGATTAAATTAGAACTAATAACAGACCGGAATATGCTTTACTTTATTGAAAACATGAAAAGGGGTGGTGTAAGTATGTGTAGTAAAAGATATTCAAAGGCTAACAATAAATATATGGGTGATAAATATGACCCAACAAAACCTCCTATATATTTACTCTATATTGATAAAAACAGCCTTTATCCTTGGGCTATGACAAAACCTTTACCTGTAGGTGGTTTTGAATGGATGACAAGAGAAGAATTAGATAATTGGGAAAATTACCCATGCTTTTTAGAGGTTGATTTAGAGTATCCAGAAGAATTACATGATGAACATAGTGATATGCCTCTAGCAGCAGAACGAAAAAAAGTAGGAAAAGTAGAAAAATTAATTCCAAACTTAAATGATAAAGAAAAATATGCACTTCATTATGAAGCTTTAAAAACTTACTTACGCTTAGGATTAAAAATTAAAAAAATACATAATGGTATTAAATTTAAAGAAAGTAGTGATATTAAAAAATATATTGATATGTGTGTTAATTAAGAACAGAAGCAAAGAAAAATAATGATGATTTTTTAGAACAATTATTTAAGTTAATGATGAATGCTGTTTTTGGTAAAACTATGGAAAACATAAGAAACAGAGTAAGTATAGAATTAGTTAATGGTGAAAATTGTGAACGTTTTAAAAAGCTAACAGCAAAGCATAACTTTCATGATTTTACTATATTTTCTCCTGATTTAGTTGCTGTTCATATGAAAAAATTAGAGTTATTATATGATAAACCTATATATTTAGGTGTAAGCATACTTGATATTAGTAAAACAACAATGTTATTAGATTATTATGAACATTTTAAGAAAATGTATGGTGAAAAAATAAGAATGTGTTATACTGATACAGATAGTTATATACTAGAAATAGAAACTGAAGATTTGTATGAAGATTTAAAAAAAGATGCTGAAGCAATGTATGATTTTAGTGAGTACCCACCCAACCATCCATTATATAGTGAAAAAAATAGAAATGTGCTAGGTATGTTTAAGGATGAGCTAAAAGGTGGTATCATGACTGAATTTGTAAGCCTTGGAGCAAAAACATACTGCTGTAAAAAACTAACATTGAAAAGAGAAAAAGAAACGAAAGAAAATCCTGAACCAAATGCAATTTTAGATGAAAATGGTAAATTTATATATGAAGATGAAGGAGATAAAACAGAAATCAAAAGATGTAAGGGAGTACAAAAGTCTGTTATTAATAATGAAATAAAATTTAAAACTTATAAGAATTGTTTAGATACAGGAAAGGATTATTATACAAATGTGGGAGGAATAAGAAGCTATCTTCATGAATTAAACACAGTGATGATAAACAAAAGAGCATTAAGTTTTGAAGATGATAAAAGATGTATACTTTTAGATGGAAGTTATGATACTTTAGCAAGGGGACATTATAGGATTCCAGAATTAACAGAGGAAGAAAGAAAAATGTATGAAGCACAAGGAGCAAGACCAAAAACATATTAAAATATTTAATCTAGTAAAAAGATTAAATATTTTTTACATGCATATTAAAAATTTATAAATTCTTTCTTTTTACATTTTAAGCATTTATAAACACGATATCTTTCGGATATATAATCAAAAGCCGGCATTAATGACCTTTCATTTTCTGTTTTATATTCTATAATTTTTTCACGTAAAAATTTAAATTCTCCAAAACAATCTTTTTCAAGGTGAATATTATTTTTAACTTTCATAGTTAAACCATATTTTTCACCATTAAAAACTATGAAATCATTCCAACTTTTTAAATTATCTATTTCTTCAATTGCTTTATCTACTCTTTCATTATGTTCGTTTGCTGGTCTATTTTTTTCATCTATCTCATCATAAATTTTCTTTGTTTTTGCTAAATAATTTTTAATATTTCTTCTTGCTAGTTTATTAAAAAATACACCATCAATTAAAAAACTATCTTTTAATTCTATAAACTCTTTTCTATAATCTTTTATTTTAAATCTTTTGTTATACTCCAATTGAATTTTAAATTTTTCATAATCTTCTTGTACTTTTGGGTCATTTTTCATTTCTTTAGCTAATAGAAGCATTGCTTCAGTATGTCTTTTTGGATAGTGAATTGTACTTTTTTTTTTCTGGATAATATCTTTTTATTATTTTTGAATTTGATCCATATTCTACATTTAACTCATTCATTCTACAATATCATTAACAAAACAAAATTATATTAAATTCAATTTTTTTTTTTCTTAAATTATTTTTGAATTTTTTTTTTGTAGAAATTGAATTGAAGGAATGATGATCATACCTTGCTAAACTGGCTAGCCGCTGCATCACTTACTGATAAACTGGTTAGTCATAGCCTGATGTGAGAGATTGATGGGGGAGGAAAAAGGTTAAGTGATAAAGTGATGTAAGGGTTTGTTGGGGGGTCGACTGCAATGAAGTATTAAGTTAATTAGTAAGTGATAAACTGGTACCGTTGCATGATGTGGAATGTGTTGGTTAGTTAAGTGAGTGAGTGAGTGAGTGATAATTTAATTTTTTTTAAATTTTTTTAATAAAATGGCTTAAGTAAAAAATATTTTATAAAAAAGGTTGGCCGTTTTGTTTGCTGATCTTAATTAGATTGTCTTGTTTAACCCATTTTGTTTTTTTAATTTTATGAGCATGTTTAATGTTGCATAAAATTGTTAATGTGTTATTTATTGTTTAAGGGCTAGCTATATGCATGCGGGTGAGTACCATATGCTTAAGGCTAGTGAGATTGCTTAGGTAAAAGGGTTTGTTATTATTTGTGGTACATTTCCGTCATATTTATAAAGCTGGGCCAAAAAGATTGCTTAAGGGTAGTTTTATAAATTACATGAGCAGGAATTTTAGTAGTTGTGGATCATTTTAGCCAGGGGATAAAAATGATAAGGGATTGTGCAGCATAAGGGTTAGGGCCTAGATTTAGCATTATCTTATCTACTGAGGCATTTTGATTGGTAATCTCAGTTTTTCAGTGAGAAAATTTAATCTATTTTTATCAACCATATGCCATCATTTCTATTTTTACCTCGTCTACAACCAATCAAATCGATGAATGTAGTTTACGGAATACATCGGAACTGGGTCAACGAGGATGACGTCATCCCTGCTACATACCCCTATGAATTGCAACAGCACCGCTGTATTTCTGAATATTTGCCTTTGTATACAAGGATTTGTAATGTCTGCCCTGGATTGTCGTAAGGCAAATGCCACAGAAGGAATGCCAACCGGCGGCCGCTATATTCGTTGACAATGATGTGGGATTTACCCGTTTATTCATAACAACGGAAGAAATGTGTTTATCCTCCACTACAAGAGAGTATTATTATGTCATCGACAATTCGATTGGCTATAGGGTGTAATTCGCAATCTTATGAATATTCATAGAAACGACGGTTTCGCAATTGAATGTCCCAGGGGTGATGAATGGTAATACTTCACACCTGGGTTAACGAAGGTGGGTTGAATTGGGCTCCTAAAATATTTGAAGTGCGTATGGTTATAATATGCATTACTTCACATTAGGTTAGTACGAGTATAACCCTGGATTAATAAAAAAAAAAAAACTTTACCCTTTCTGCGCCATAGGCGAAAACAGGGCTTTAGTGGATGGCAAAGATTAAGATCAGACTGCACGGAATGTGCAGTCGGATTTTGGATCTATACCAACCGTTTGTTTAGTCAAGTCTGTAGGCTGATAATCCGACCTAGGCTACTAAGTAAATGAGCACTTTTCCATGGCTGGTTCGACGATTATGATATCTCATCGCAAGAGTACGTTTCTGTACACGTTGCATAAGAAGAAGTGGGTGGGTGACTGACAGCGACCTTCGTTTCTTCTGCATCGCTAGTTGCATACACTCGGCATTTCTTATAGTATCATTTATTGGAATTACAGACTGAACCCTTGAAATACGGTAACTTTTTAGATTTCCTCGCAAAATGTACTTTAACTCTCTACCAAACGACAAAATTTTAGCCATGTCCAAATTGAAAGCATTTGCAGATGACAATTAACCAAACGACAGACGATAGATCGCTCCTCCCACTGATGTCACGTGACCCCCGAATCTAAAAACTTACCCAGACACGAGGGCTTAGCTAGGAGACATATGCAAGTTACCAGAAGATACTTTAACACGAAATAATTGTTCAAGATAAAATAAGCATGGGAACAATTTGAGAAAAGGTAGTTACATCTTTTGGATTTAGGTTTTTCAAAGTTTTATAGGTGAAAATTGAAATAGAGACTGTTTATTTCGAAGTCTGTTGACTTACACCTCTTACGCCACTTACGTTTGATAATATAGGTACAATACGTGTAGATGTAACTCGTGCTTCCTAAATATTTCTTAAAGTCATTGGTCTTCAAATGCAATTCATCTTTTACCTGGACAACAATAAGCTTTTTCAAAGTTACAGAGATTTTTCCATTACTTAGTCCGTGATATATGCTTCAATAATTTCACCACAAATTGCAGGACTTTTACATTACCAAATGAAATATACATGTTTTTAACAGGGCAATATGATTACCAGATGTTTGAATTGAAATTAGAAAATACATTAACAAATGATAGGTTTACCAAATTGATTTTTTCAAGTTTGAGGGAAAAACCCGAGGAGAAGAATAAAAAGAATAAAAACATGAATATATTTCTAAGCATTCGCCGGTAAATACTATGCTGTAAGAGTAATAGAAAAATAAATTGACTTACACATTGAACATGTATAATCCAAATTTCAAACACTAATAATCGTTGAAAGGGGTTATAGACGGTCACAAAGAGTCAGACTGATATGACACGTGTGTGTAATTTTACAAGTAGGACAGTACCAGACGCTTTTGGGGTGGTATACCGATATCAAAGGAATACCGCATAAACCCTTGCTCCACGTTTTGCGTAAAAAGTGGCAACATGTACAACAAAGCAAACGAAAACGGCTTGATTGGTACCTGATTGATTTTCGATAAATAAATAATAGTTTAAGGGAGATTAAAAGATTGAAAATAAAGGGAGGGGAAAGATGGTTATATATATAGGGTGGCATATCGTCTTTAATTTAACAGGCTTTAAGTTTGCATTCATAGATATGTTAAAATACAGAGACCAATGGGAACAACGTTTTTAATGGTTTACTGATGGAGGAAGATGGCATTTATTTTTAATTTAAACAAATGTCAAAACTGTGCCTACATTGCATTTACTTTAAAAGCGGGGGGGGGGGGGGGGGGGGAGCTGTTTAGGTTTGACTTCTATGAAGACTAAGACTATATGAAAAGCATTTTTACCCGAATTTCGTCGATTCAAATTCTATTTAAGGATAATTTGCGAGGGGGGAAAAGATTCAACAAAAGAGATGTAACCAGCATTCAAAATAACAAGTCAACTCAATTTGGTAAGAAAATGAATTACCGAGTATATATTTAAATGAAAAATAAGGTAAAGGAAATAAATAACTGAACATGATAAAATCCAATCAGTTGTCTAAAATATTATCTATACATTTCTTTTAGTAAAGAAACAGGAATCTGTTGCCAAGATTGAAATTCTGGAAAATTTATGACGATAAAAAAGCATGTTAACAAGAAGTATTCATTTATTTTTCTCCTTTTAAATCTGAATTTGTCTTCTGCAACAATAGTTTTACCTGGTGTAATTCTGCATCTTGAAATTGCAGTCGTAAGGATTAATAATGGATATCAAGTTTAAAGTTATTCATCAGTTTTTTCTCATAAATATACTATACATTTATATATAGTTATAACTCCTAGTGATTCAGAATGTCTAGGTTTTATAACGGCAAGACGGCTTCCGCTCTGAATGGAAAAATACTGATCGCTGATTTGCTTTTTAGTTTAAACATATTTTATTCATCAGTATTAGATACAAATTTAACAAAACAAGAGGAAATACAAATATATGATAAATATGATTGGCTTATTGATTTTTTTGATTGACAGCTGGCGTTTGGTTAATTTCAATGTGGCTCAAAATGGTGCAATTTTTCCTTGATAGGGTAGAAAACATTGTGGGAAAAGGAGAAAATGCTAGTTATCAGTATTTTCTCCCTTTCCCACAATGTTTTCAAAAGGCTTCTTTCGCAGGGTCGTTAAGGGCGGCATTGTGCGGTAAAGAGTTAAAGCGAAACATGTTTAGGCTGTTTATGATTTCGCGCCATACAGCGAAACTACAGATCCGAGTACTACTATTTCCTTCGTGAAGAGTCCAGTATCGTTCTTTATACTAATATGCTTTCTTAGTGCTCCAAATTTGATTTTAAAAGAAATGAGATCATTCAAAAGGACAAATGAGCCCGGACGAAAAAGCTCGGGCGAACAAGCCTGGGGACGAGAAAGGTCGTTTCCATGCGCACTAGATTGCGCAAAAATACTCCCGAAAATGTCCTTAACTAAACTTCCATACAATCAAACAGTTTAATCATGCTTTTCTTCAGTGGTACTTTTATTGATGCTTGTAAAAGTACACATACTTGTACCAGTGTCCTATTAGAGAATTTGAGTGGTGCTCTGGCAACAAGAGGTTTAATGCATCTCCCTGATGCAGTGTACCAAGCAAGTCATCACATAACTATGGATCCATAAAATCCATCTTGTCTAACAATCGGCGGAACCATAAGGTAGAATACCCCATGAACTAGCAGAAACTTTACAAATAACAAAAAGTTTCAACCCATGTCAGTCTGTGTGGACTGCGCAGGCTGGCATGGGTCGATACATTTTGCAGATGCATTAAACCCCCTTTTACAAAAGCATGACTCATTCATAACATACTGACTGAAACGGTGTGAAGCCATCAACATTTAGGCCTAACTCTTTCCAAAGCGGATCTGCGACATTTCGTCGAAAACCACATTCTTCGAAAACGATCCGTAGCCCTGACCCTTACCCTAACCCAGACGAAATATGGCTCAAATCTTCCTCCCAGACAGCTTTTCATGAAATAAATCTTGGAATTTAGCAATTGGTATTTTGAAACATACATGGATTTCGTCAAAACACCTTTTTGATGAAATGTCGTGCACCGTTTCCCAGCAATACCGCGTTTTAACGAACCTGAGAAAAAAAAAATCCTTTTGAAAACCACGTGTGGCTCGAAGCCCAGCTGGGCTGTATATGGCATTCTCTGTTGGGCAGACCATTGTATAAAGTTCCATATAGCTCGCAAATATCTGTTTTAGCGTTACACTTTATTGTAACATGACACGTGAATTCGACTCTATAAACACAGTGTAACAGAATCGTGGTAAAATCGACATCACTCTATATTCTATGTAACGTAAGAATGGTTTGGTTTGTATTTAATGCCATTTTAACAGCTCGGGTCATGTCATGACGGTCAGTGACACACCCATGTGTTTCCTGGCTTTCTCACGTTAGTCCTGACACAACTTTCTTTCCAAAGCCACAGACTACTTTTCTCACAAGCATCAGAGGTGAGAGGCGAAAAATCACCAGAAAAATTTGCTTCAACTGGGTATCGAGCTCGCAAACACCAGGTCACGAGTCGGATCCGCTTACCACTTAGCTACCGGGGCGGGTCTGTAGAGTGAGAATTAATCCGCATCCGCTTTTGTATAATAAGTATGAACTTGTTGTCCTTTATCAAGACCTGGTCATGTTAGAATCGAAATAATCTTCTTTCTATCGTGGTTTATCGTTCAATAAGCCACAGTTGTGAGTTATGAGGTGTAATGAATAAGCCACTCGGGCTATCGCATTCATGGATTATTTATTATGCCTCATAACTCACAACCGTGGTTTATTGAACGATAAACCACGATAGAAAGAATATTATCTCCTAATAAACTTTTATAATTTAGTCACAGTTAGTAAGCCAACTTCTCGTTTATAACAACTTATTCTAGTGATTATGATTAAGGGGGGGGGGGGGGGGGAAATCAGTAAACACCAGGACCAGGTTCCATATTCACCAACCATTCTTAAGAACATTCTTAGTCTTATTCTCCAAGATTATTTGAAATTAACAAAACTTCCGATTGGCTAAACCATTTGGTTTAGCCAATCAGAAGTTGTGTTACTTTCAAATTTGGACAATCTTGAAGAACAAAACTTAGAATATTCTTAAGAATGGTTGGTGAATACGGGACCAGATAACAAACTTGGAAATGATTGAGAGACTATGAGTTTGCGATATTGCCTTAGGTTAAATACCAAGAAAGTGTGTCAACATTTGGGTCAAAAAGAAAATCTTTCTTCTCTCATTTTACAATCCATTGTATATATATACGTATTCATGACATCAATAGGTCGTAAAAATACTGCTTTCAGGGTTCATACATATGTAGTTTTTTTTTTTTTATGGACTGAAATTGGGCATTTTAACTTTTCGTTGACCGGAAAACAAATAATATAAAAGGACCATGGTGGCCCTTCAACGCTCAATTGAGTCGACAAGAGCTGGACTGTTAGACGGTAAAAGAACAAAATTAATATCATGATCCATAACCATGCAAAGTTTCAGAATCCTGGATCAGTAACCATTGAAGTTACTGTAGATTCCATTTCCCCTATTGTACCAACAATTACATGACTTTTACCTCAGCCGTAAAACCAAGGTATGTGTATGATTTAGATAACCAGACCTATAACCATATAAAACCTAACAGAAAGATACATCAAACTAAAGCAGATTCCTTCTATTTTCTAATGTTAGTAACAGTTACCTTTACCTGTACTTCAGCCTAGATTGTCTTTTGCAAATGCTTTTGATCTGGAAGAGTCAATTGTTTAGTCGTCTGGTCTAATAGAAGTAATTACAAGAAATATCTTTTGAAAAGATGGACGGCGTAAGAGAAACTGGACAATGAATATATAAACATCTTTTGTGTTTCATTATGAAGAAAAATAGTAAAAACTAATCATTTTGTCGTTAGAGTCATAAATGTACAAACAAGTAGGCCAGCAGGACTGCGATAATACATCATAACAAAACAATTGAGCCATGCTCTGGCAAAAGGGGTCTTAATGCATCTCCATAATGCATTGTACTCAGCAAGCCATCACATAATTATGGATCCATAATAGCCACTTTTTTCAACATTTGAGTCAAACATGAGGTTAACTGTCCTTTTGGCATACAGACAATTTTCCATTAGCGGAAAGTTTCGGCCTGGGTCAGCCTGGGCAGGCTGATCTAGGTCGATACCTTTCGCAGATGCATTAAGCCCCCTTTTCACAGAGCATGGCTGAATTTGTCTTGTTTCTTATACAGTCTAAAATTTTGTCGTCTTGTGCAGAGTTTCAAAATCGCACCGAAATTTATTCTCTACTTAACCCTTATCGCGCCGACTTCAAATTGTAGATGACTACACAAATAGATTCCGTTAAGTTTAGTGGCATTACAACAACAATAACAATAAACTTTATTTACGATCAGGTACAAAGGTACAACATGAGGAAATATAAGCAATCGGATTTAACAATACATAAATGAAGTAGAGGGTTTTTTTTTTATGACTAAAATTACTGACAAAGCACTGGAGAGTGTAGGGCAAGATTAGAGTGCACGTATAATTGCCCTATACGCTCCACAAAATACATCTCAAACAGCAAGATATGGAATAAAAATGTCAAAATAAAACGATGTCTTTTGTTGGGAAAGTAGAGTTTGTTGAAAAATGTAAATAGAGAAATGAAAAGGAAGTAACGAAAGGTAAATTAATGAGGGGAAAGGAAGTAATGAAAGGTAAAATAATGAGGGAAGTAAATCGTCACCATGGACTCAAATCTAACCACTTAACATGGACCACTTTAATTTTCAGGTGCCACGCCCCCTTAGCTCAGTCGGTGGCGTGCAGGACTTGAGAACAGGAGGTCACTAGTTCGATCCCTGGCTTAGTCAATTTCTTTCCAAGGATTGATGATAGTCATCATTGACAGGATTCATTCCTCTGTCACCACTGACCATTGTTTCAATGTTGGTTATATGGGAGTATTGGTAAATGAAACTCCAGGAAAGCATGGATAGGTGCACTGGCTGCCGTGATATAACTGAAATAATGTTGAAAATGGTGTTAAACACCATACAATCATTTAATTTTCGGGCAGATGATGTTGTTAAGGCCCTTGGGATGGCACGACACCCAGAAGGTGGATATTTTATAGAAATGCATCAATCTGGATCAACTCCCATGACCACAAAAGGCCAAACAGATTTTGATGTTTTGACTAATTTCAAACCATCATCCAACAAGACGCTTTTCAGTACCTCTGCAAACTCTTCGTATGAATCTTTTACGTAAGCATCCGGTCGACAAGATCGACGTCCCGACCATGACATTCGCAGAAATTGCTTCACGTCTATCATATGGATGCCGTTAATAAGTAATCCAGTTCTTCGTCTTGGTGTAAATTGCTCTGATCATGTTCACCATTATTAAGGGGGTAATCCCTTCAAGTATACCATTTACAATCCAGAAATGGGCGAATTACATACCAAGGTACTTGGACCGGCCATTACGGAAGGACAAAAATTGCAACTTCCGGTCCGCGGAGGGTTAAGGAAATGTGGTCAAATGGTCAAGATGGATGAAAGAGTTGATTTCAGTCTAATTGGTGAGGCCGTCGGTCCAGGGTTCGATTTTCACGATTTCTCATGGATCACAAGGTCCGAAATTATGTCAGTGGAAAACACGAATTTCCAGACCATTTTACTGCAAAATTTATTGATCAATTGCGCTGGAAAGAAGTGGCCGATGCTGAAAGATATTATGTGCAATGAAAAATAAACTGTCATGCCTTTCTTGTCTGATAACATTTTTATATTTTCAAAAGTTTAAGAAGCACATTTTAGTCAACTTTGGGGTGCTAAGTCCAAAAAGCAAGAGTGCCGTATTATCTACTGAAGAAACATTGTTCTATTTGTCTTTCGGTCAAATCGTAAAGACCGGACTAACCCTTTTCACGGTTTCCTAACCAGGATACAGAGCGCTGATGTCAGAGCCAGTAAGCAACATAAACTGCACATGACCCAGTGCGAGTAGCAAACATTAACCAACGTTTATAAAATCGGGTGCTGGTAATGCGTGTAACTCTTTACCAAACAAAAATTTTTAGACTTGTCAAAATCCAAAGCGTTTGCAAACAATGAAATAAACATGACTCAAAAATTGAAATTCGTTTAAGGAAAGGTAAAACACATTATGTGAAAAGCAAAAAAATGCTGGTTATCAGCATTTTATCCTTTTTCCGCAATGTTTTCAAAAGGATATTTCTTCAGGCTTGTTAAAACTCGTGATTGTGTGGTAATGTGTTCAACAGTAAGTTGTTTGCATGTGCTGTTTAAATATTATTGTTATATCATGGTAGCCAGTGCACCTATCCATGCTTTCCTAAAGTTTCTTTTTACTGGCACCTCGAACAATATCATTTCCAAGTCACTGGGCAGCTTTCCTACATTTTTAGCTCCACTGGCCGAAGGCCAGGGGGCTTATGTCATGGCCCGGTGTCCGTCGAGTGTCCGTCCGTCCGTCCGTGCGTCCGTGCGTTAACCTTTATTTCAAACATCTTCTTCTCTGAAACTACCCATCCAATTTTCATGAAACTTCACAGAAATGATCCTGCCATGGTCCTCTTCAGAATTTCTTGAAAGAATTTGATTCCTTCAAAAACTGTGGTTGCCATGGTAACAAAACTGAAAAATATTGGAAATCTTTAAAAATCTTCTTGTCTGAAACCATAAGGCATAGGGCTACCAAATTTGGCATGTAGCTTTATGTAGTAGACCTCTATCATGTTTCTTGAAATTATAGCCCTGGGGTCAAAATTGGCTCTGCCCCAGGGGTCACAAGTTTTACATAGGCTTATATAGAGAAAACTTTAAAAATCTTCTTGTCTGAAACCATAGGGCTACCAAAATTGGCATGTAACTTTATGTAGTAGACCTCTATCAAGTTTCTTCAAATTATAGCCCTGGGGTCAAAATTGGCTCTGCCCCAGGGGTCACAAATTTTACATAGGCTTATATAGAGAAAACTTTAAAAATCTTCTTGTCTGAAACCATAAGGCATAGGGCTACCAAATTTGGCATGTAGCTTTATGTAGTAGACCTCTATCATGTTTCTTGAAATTATAGCCCTGGGGTCAAAATTGGCTCTGCCCCAGGGGTCACAAGTTTTACATAGGCTTATATAGAGAAAACTTTAAAAATCTTCCCGTACCTAGCCATAAGGCCTAGAGCTACCAAATCTTGCATTTAGCTTGATCTAGTTGGGGTCTACCAAAAGTGCCCAAAGTATAGTCCTGGGGTCAATTTGGCCTCATGCTTGGGGGGGGGGGGGGTCACAAGATTTACATGGGCTTACATAGGGAAAACTTTTAAATCTTGGTATACATAGCCATAAGGCTTAGGCTACCAAATTTTGCATAATTATAGCAGTATCTAGTGGACAATTACAGAGAGGGCCCAAGTTACAGCCCTAGGATCAAGTTTGGCCCTGCACCAGGGGTCACAAGTTTTACATGGGTTTATGGAGTGAAAAGTTCAGAAACCATCTTGTTACTAGCCATAAGGCCAAGAACTCCCAAATTTGGCATGTTATTCTTCTAGTACACATATTCCCCATGTAGTCTGACTGTAGCCCTGGGGTCAAAGTTAGTGAAGACTCTTCTTCATGGTTTATATTTATAAGCCAGTGGAGCGATACAGGGCCATCATGGCCCTCTTGTTAACAATAGTGATCATTGTTAAGAGAGGAATGAATCCTGTTGCAATGACTATCATCAAATCTTGGAAAGAAATTGGCCGGGCATTTGAAAAAGCGACTCCCTCGTTTGAAGGCAGGGGTCCATATTGATCAACCACTCTCAAGAAAGTTCTTAGTCTTTTCTCCAGAATTTTCTAGATTCGAAAGTAACACAATTTCTTATTGACTAAACCATTTGATTAAGCCAATCAGAAGTTGTGTTACTTTCAAATCTAGAAAACCTTGGAGAATGAGACTAACAATCTTCTTGAAATTGGTTGGTGAATACAGAGCCGGGTGTAATGAAGTATATATAGTCCAACTGAAAATGTTCTCCCCGGTCCATACTCTACGTAGAACACAAACCGGCGTAGTACATTTTCTACGTAACAGATGGATCAGGGAGTTTATTTTCTACGTAGAATATGGACCGGGGAGTAGGCCTATATTTTCTATGTAGAATATAAACCGGGGAGCAAGTATACAAATTCATCATTGCACTGGCTTAAAGGTCATTGCAAAAGACCAAGCTCTTCAAGTTAGATTATCATATGGTCTACAGGTCTATAGAGGTCTTTTTGTTACAATGTCTCTTTTGTGTTTACCAAACAATCACAAGTTTTATCGACTCCGATAAAGAAGGCGTGTGAAAACATAACGTGAAAAGAAGAAAATGCCTCTATTTAGCTTTTTCTGTACAGTCTGATCTTAATCTACGCTGTCCCTAAAAGGTCCTTGAGTCGCACTTAGCAGCCTAAGGGTTAATCAACACTGCCTAAAATAATAAATCTGTCTAAAGGATGGAAAAGGCTATGATAAGGTGAATAGTAACGATTTCAGGTTTTCACAAATATCTTCTGTCAAGGTTAACTCTTTACCAAACAACAAAATCATTAGACTTGTCCAAATTGACAGCATTTGCAGACAAGTTAAATGTGACTCAAATGTAGAAATTTGTCTTTGATGTAGTAGAAAACATTGTGGGAAAAGGAGAAAATGCTGGTTACCACCATTTTCTCATTTTCCCACAACGTTTCAAAAAGCATTTTCTTCAAGTTCGTTAAAAGTCGGGATTGTGTGCTTAAGGGTTAATCGAAACAACAGATGTGAACCTCGAATGCGATTCAGTTCAGTGAAAAGAAACCCAATGTTTACTCGATCAGAAAGTACAGTGTTAATCATAATTCATAGGTCAATCCCACAGGAACTTGTGTCTGACAAAAATTGGTTCTCCCATAGGCACTTGTGTCTGACAAATTTAGTCGAGTCCAAAATTTCATTGTTCGGTATATAGGTATTACAAGATTGGTAATCTTTTATTGTTTTTATCTAGCTCTGCCGAATTTTTATTGTATTCGAATAACAAGTTCAGTTCTGAAGTTATACAAGGTGGAAAAAATCAGTGAGAAGTCAAGAGTTTACTTTTTTTATTTTCCAAAGTTTTTAACATACTAAAATCTAAATGTACAATACCAGTGTTTTTTTCAAGACAACCCTCTATAGCTAGATACAAGCAAACCTTGCAATAAAACATTTTAGGTCTTCATTTTTTCTCAGACTACAAAACGTAGACATATTTATAATGAAAGCATTCCCAGATGAAAAAATATATGTTGCTTAGATCATAGAATTTGTCTTTGAAAGGGTAAAAAAAGTTTTGGGAAAAGAGGAAAAGGCTGTTTACCAACATATTTTCCTCCTCTTCCCACAATTCTTTGACTCTTCACTAAACTACAAAGCTACACTTGCCCAAATTGAAAACATTTGCAGACAACAAACAAAACATAGTACAAATGATAATATCTACGTTTAACTTTTCACCATACAACAAAATTTTAGAACTCTCCAAATTCAAAGAAGAGACAGACAACAAATTTAATGTGGCCACAATGATCAGCATTTTCTACTTTCCTCAGAATGATTTCAAAAGCCTTTTCTTCAGGGTCATTAAAATGTGACTTTTTGGTAGAGGATTAAAAGGGTGTAAAACATTGTTCGAAAAGGAGAAAAATGCTGAATAGTTAGACTTGTCCATATTGAATGCATTTGCAAATGAAAAACCAAACATAGTCTAAGTGATGATTTCTATCTTTCAGAGGGTTTTACCATTATAGAAAAAGGAGAAAGCACTGGTTACCAGCATTTTCTCCTGCAGTCACATTTTTTTCTGAAGGTTTCTACTTCAGAATTGTTAAAACACAGGATTGTTTGGCAAAGGGGTTCTGCTTCATGGTCTTTAACTCTTTCCAAAGTGACAGAATTTTGACTAGTCCAAATTGAAAGCATTTGCAGACGACAAATTAAATGCTACTTAGAAATTGTAATTCGTTATGGGACGGGTAGAAAACATTGTGGGAAAAGGAGAAAATGCTGCTTACCAGCATTTTCTCCTTTTCCCACAATGTTTTCAAAAGATTTCCTTTTTAGGGTCGTTAAAAGTCGGGATTGTGTGGTAAAGAGCTAAAAAGCAGTATCCTATGGAGAGAGATTAACCCCTACCTGCTAAATAAGTAAAATGAATCGTTCAAGTTGTGAGTAAAAACCCAATAATTGCAACTTCAAAGTTTTCTTTTGGGGAGCAGGGTGAAGATATCTCCTTATTGGACAGTGTAGATCCACGATCAGACTGCACCTCCTGTGCGGTAGGATGTTGATCTACACTGTTGCAAAAGGCCCTGAAGCCATGGATCAAATGTTCTCAAATGATTCAAAAGAATGACTCACTTGATTTCTGGAAGATTTTAACCAAAACAGTTTCTAACATTTTGCATATTTAGTGCTGTCTGAACTTGCAACTTTTTGTGAAGCGAATTATCAGAAGAACATTTTTTAAAAAACGTATTTCCAATATTTCTTTCAGACAAAAAAAAATGCTAGCATTCTTTTTTAACATTTTACAAGCCTGGTGGAAGTTTGACTTTGCTACATTTGACACTTAGTCAGATAATGTGAGCATCGTAACATATTTCTTTACAAGAGGACAAAATTTTAGATGCGCCCAAATTGAGAGCATTTACAGATGACCAATTTGAACATGTGCCAAAGGATAGGATTCATTCATGAAAGGTTAGAAAAAATTGTGAGAAAAGGAAAACTGCCGGTCAGCAGAAATTCTTCCTTTACCCCCACAAGATTTTCAAAAGCCTTCATACTCAGGGTCATTAAAACATGGATTGTTTGGTAAGTGGTTAATGCTTCGTGCCCCAATCACTACTAAACCCGTTTTCTTTGTGGAATGTTAATCAAGATCAGTGGTTGAAAAGTCTTCTCTCCTTAACCCTTATCATGCTATATATAATATATGACACTTTCAAGCCAATAGCATATACCCTAATTTTCCTATTTAAAAAGTATTTCTGGGGGAAAGATTTCTCCTAATCGGACAATGTAGATCCAAGATCAGACTGCACATTCTGTTTGATCTTAATCTACGCTGTCCACAAAAGGTCAGTGAGTCGTGCTGAGCAGCCTAAGGGTTAAAACTTAACAACAAATATCTGGCCGAAAAGCAATCCAGTCATAAGCCTTTTTATGTATGGAATCGACACCACGCTGTTACATATAGTGTTTTAAGCAGAGATTGTACACATGCAGTCTGTCTGATCTTGTTGACACTCTTCTCTTTCCTACTACTGGTTTCGATCATATAAATTCCCATGGAATAACAGACTCGAGCATGGAAAAGTCATGAAGCTGTAGGATTTATAATTTGTCTCTTACTACATAGTGTCCATGATTTCTGTTGTAGTGGTGGGTGGTACACAGTGTCCATGATTTCTGTTGTATTGGTGGGTGGTACTTCTGTTATAGCAGTGGGTAGTACATAGTGTCCATGATTTCTGTTGTTGTAGTAGGTGATACATAGCGTCCATGGTTTCTGTTGTAGTGGTGGGTGGTACAAAGTGTCCATGGTTTCTCTTGTAGTGGTGGGTGGTACAAAGTGTCCATGATTTCTGTTGTAGTGGTGGGTGGACCTTTTTCATACCTGCACAAGACAAACATAACAATAACCACTATTTTCTGTCAAACCATCATACCTACAGTTGGTTGAATAAATCACCCAACAGTGAACACAGGAAATCATGAATTGGTGCACTAGCTGCCAAGATATAACTCAAGGTTAAAAAATGGCTTCAAACATTATAATCAAACAAGTTATTTTGTTGAATTCATATCCACGGCCGAAAAAGACTATTTTTGATAGAAACATATAAGAAGTATCATGTTTAGTATGTACATGTGGCCTTTTCGTAATTGGCCCATAATGAATTTATACATTTAACCCCCTTTTTCTATGAAATGGCATTTCATAAAATAGAGACAAATAATGATTGTCTGTGGCTTATGATACACAATATAAATATGATGTTACATAAAATTTTGTCCAGTAGTTAAAGAGATATTCATCCACAATGGAAATAAACATCAAGCCCCATTTTTTCCATGACACAACATTAAATAAAAATATCAAAAATGGTGTATTGGCAGACTATCATAAGGAACATATGCATAAAGTTTCATCAACTTTTGTCATTGGTTTAAGAAAATATCTGTCTGGACAGACAAACAGACTTTTATTGGTCCATAATGAAATAATACATTAAGCCCCTATTTTCTATGACATGGAATTTCATTAAATAAAACCAAATAATCATTGTCTGCAGCTTATAATAAACAATATAAATATTTCATAAAATTTTGCCCAGTAGTTAAAGAGATATTTATCAATAATGGAAATACACATTGAGCCCACTTTTTCCATGACATGGCATAAAATTTAAAAAAAAAAAATATATATATATCGACAGACTATCATAAGGATCACATCTATGAAGTTTCATCAATTTTTGTCAAGGATTTCTGGAGATATCTGTCAGGACGGAAAGACTAACAGACAGTTATTGGTCCATAATATGCATCAAGCCCCCTTTTTCCATGACACTGCATCAAATAAAAAGAGAAAAGTCTGTATCGACGGACTATCATTTGGAACACACGTATGAAGTTTCATCAAATTTCGTCAGGAACTTTAGAAGGTATCTGTCCAGACAGATGGACAGATGGACAGACCAACAGATGGACAATGCAAAAACTATATTTCCAAGATAAAGACTTGATGTTTTGTGCAGTCAGCAACACAACTTTTGTTGATCACTTATATGGAGACATAATTATATATCCATCTTGCTGCAGACCAGTCTTAAAAGCATTGTGGCAAGAGGAGAAATTGCTTGTATTCAAGAGCACTTTGGGTTATCACTTCTCTGCATTACCACTGAGATTTCATAAGAAACCCAATTTTGGAAAGAATGAAAAAAAAAAAAGAGAATGTGCTGTCACATCTTTACCAGCCAACGCCTTTTATGACCTATCTGTAATAACTCTTTACCAAAACCCAAAATTTCTGACCAGTCTAAATTGAAAACATCTGCGTACAAATTAAATGTAACCAAAATGACTAAATTTGCTCTTGAAATGGAAGAAAACGTTGTTGGAAAAGGAGGAAAATGCTGGGCTTAATGTATATAGCAAATTAAATGTCACCAAAATGACTAAATTTGTTCCTGAAATGGAAGAAAATATTGTGGGAAAAGGAGGAAATGCTGGTTACAAGCATTTCCTCCTTTTCCCATAAAAGCCTTCTCCCTGAGAGTCGTTTAAAGCCAGGATTGTGTGATAAAGGGTTTAAAGTATTTAAAATGTTCATAGTTTATTGAAATCTAAATATGGAGATGACAAACTAGATTATAAAGTCTGATACATACAATGGTAAACCATTTGATGAAAGGCATACTGGTAATTAATTTTTTTTTACCAAACAACAAAATTTTAGACTTGTCCGAATCGAAAGCACTTGCAGACCACAAAATGTGACTCAAAAATAGAAATTTGTTTAGGGATGGGTAGAAACAATGTAAAGGAGAAAATGTTGTTTAGCAATATTTTCTCCTTTTCCCACAGTGTTTTCAAAAGGTATTTTTCTCAGGGTTGTTAACACTCCGGAATCATCTTTAACCTTATTCATTGATGTATTAAAAAGGCAAAACTTCGACAGACCTAATTTGTAGGAAAAAATGGAATAGCATGTAAATATACTAAGGCAGACCTAATTTGTAGGAAAAAATGGAATAGCATGTAAATATACTAAGGCAATTGATTAGCTTTCTCTAAAAACTAGGTAAATCTTGCCTTTTTCAACTGCCAAAAATGAAACATTTTGTCTTAAAAGCTTGACTACTTAAGCAGACAAGAAAGATCCAAGATCAGAACAAATATTCTGTACAGTCTGATCTTTGTTAGATCCATATGCCGTCTGCAAAGGCCTGTTTTTGCCTATCACACTTGAAGGATTATTGCCTCCTTTTGTTTTACATAAATACAGTTTTTGTAAAAACAGAAGATTTACAGGTTATAGATCCTTGACTGTTCTCGACAAAATAATGTTTCATAACATTAATAAATGATCTCTACCTTTTCAGCATTCAGTCTTCAGTCCTTAATTCTTGATCCTTGTTATTGGTATTTTAATAAGATAGTATATTGCAAAATACCATCTGTTGCATATTTGTCTGCTTTCTATTTCATCCTTCTGTTTGCTCTGAAAATAGAAAAAAAAAAATTAGGGTAAGGAGCAATCCACATCTCCCTGTGGGTCAAATTTATCAGCAGATATACTGACATGAACTAAATCAACTAACATTAATTACAATTAAATATACCTCTTCTATATGCTTACCTGTTCCTAAGCTACAGAAAACATGAAAACAAGCTACAAGAAACTAAACATTTTTAGATAAGAAAAACAAACACAATCTGAAAATGGTTAATGCAGATAAAGCATGGTCAGACAGGTATATACAAAAGCTCAATCAAATTTTCACAAGTACATAAATGGCATGAAGCAAATTCAAAGCATGAGAAGAGAAACATGTAAAAAAAGAAAACTAGCTTAAGTTTTCATGAGAAATACCTACCAGAGATAACATAAATTCAAACCATTGTTAGATAAATATGAACAAAACCTTACCTAAATTTTCAAGGGAATTACATACACAAAATATGGCAATTTCAATGCATGGTTAAAGAAATATGAACAGAAACTTACTAAGTTTGGATTAGACATATGAGATAAAGCTAATTAAATGCACAGTTGGACAAATGAAAACCAAAACTAATTATAATTTGGATGAGAAATGCACACGAGATGGAGCAAATTCAAAGCATGGCTACTGAAACATAAACACAATCTTTTTGAAGTTTTGATGAGAAATTACGCAAAACATAAACCAAATTCAAAGAATGGTTAGTGAATACAATTAAAAAAAAACTTTCTGAAATTGTCATGAGAAATACATACATGAGACAAAGCAAATGCAAAGCATGGTTAAACAAATAGATTAAAGAATTTACTAAAATTTTCATCAGAAATATTTACCCGCGACAAAGCAAATTCAATGCATAGTCAGAGAAATATGTGCAAAAGCTTACTGAAAAGTTCATTAGAAATACATTCACAAGATGAAGCAAATTCAAATCATGATAAGGGACTAATAAACAGAAACTTACTGTAATATTTTAAAGAGAAAAATATACATCAAAGTAAATTAAAGTATGGTAGGATAGATATAAATTCTGAAATTTTGATGAGAAAATAAACATGAGATACACCAAATTCACAGAATGGTTACAGGCAAATAAACAAAAAATTTGGATAAAAATCCATACAGCAAACTCAAAATTGACTCAAGAAATACCAATATGGAGAAAAATATAAACAAAAACTAGACAAAACAAATGTAATGTATGGTTGAAGAAATGTAAACAAAAACAAGACAAAGTAAATGTAACGTATGGTAAGAGAAGTATAAACCAAAACTAGAAAAAGTGAATAACATATGGAAAGAGAAGTATAAACCAAAACGAAAAAAAGCAACAGTAAGGTTTGGTTAGTGAAATGTAAACAAAAAATGGAAAAAGCAACAGTAAGGTATGGTAAGCAAAGTGTAAACGAAAAGTGGAAAAAGCAACTGTAAGGTATGGTTAGCAATATGTAAATGGAAAGTGGAAAAAGCAACAATAACTATGGTTAAGAAAATGTAAACAAAAATAGGAAATGTAATTGGAAAGTGGAAAAAGCAACAGTTATGTATGGTTAGCGAAATGTAAACAAAAGAAGGAAAAAAGCAACTGTCAAGTATAGTTAGCAAAAAGATAATTGGACAGTGGGAAAAGCAAAGGTAACATTTGATTAGCGAAATAAAAATGAAAAGTGGAAAAAGCAACAGTAACGTATGGTTAGCGAAAGGTAAACAACAAGTGTAATAAGCAGAAATAATGTATGGTTAGCGAAATTTTAACAAAAAGTAAAAATGTAAACAAAAAGTGGAAAAAGGAACAGAAACTTGTGGTTGGCAAAATATAAATGAAAAGTGTAATTTTATATGAAAAGTGGAAAAAGCAACAGTAACATATGGTTAGCAAATGTTAAGAGAAAAGTGGAAAAAGCAACAGTAACCCATGGTTAGCGAAATTTAAACAAAAAGTGGAAATGTAAACGAAAAATGGAAAAAGGAACAGTTAGGTATGTATGGTTAGTGAAATGTAAATGAAAAGTGCAAATGTAAACAAAAAGTGGAAAAAGTAACACTAAGGTACAGTAAGCGAACTGTAAACAAAAAGTGGAAAAAAGCAAAAGTAACATATGGTTAGCAAAAGGTAAACGAAAAGTGGAAAACCAACAGTAACGTATGGTTAGCGAAATTTAAATGAATAGTGAAAATGTAAATGAAAAGTGGAAAAAGGAACTGTAAGGTTTGCTTAGCGATATGTAAATGAAAAGTGGAAATGTAAACGAAAATTGGAAAAAAAAATAACCAGTAAGGTATGGTTAGTGAAATGTAAACGAAAAGTGGTAAAAGCAACAGTAACATATAATTAGCGAAATGTAAAAGAGAAGTGGAAAAAGGAACAGTAAGGTATTGTTAGCGATATGTAAAAAGAAAAAATGGAAAAAGCAACAGTAACATATGGTTAAAAGAGAAGTGGAAAAAGGAACAGTAACGTATGGTTGGCAAAATGTGAATGAAAAGTGGAAATGTAAATGAAAAGTGGAAAAGCAACAGTAACGTATGGTTAAGGAAATTTAAATGAAAAGTTGAAATGTTAATGAAAAGTGGAAATGTAAACAAAAAGTGGAAAAAGCAACAGCAACATATGATAAGCAAAAGGTAAACAGAAAGTGGAAAAAGGAACAGTAACGTATCGAAAGCAAAATGTAAAGGAAAAGTGGAAATGGAAACAAAAAGTGGAAAAAGGAAGTGTAACGTGTGGTTAGTGAAATGTAAACGAAAAGTGGAAAAAGCAACAGTAACGTATGGTTAGCTAAATGAAAAGAAAAGTAGAAAAAGGAACAGTAACATTTGGTTAGCAAAATGTTAACGAAAAGTGGAAAAAGCAACATAAACATATGGTTAGCAAAATGTAATGAGAAGTGGTAAAAGGAACAGTAAGGTATAGTTAGTGAAATGTAAACAAAAACTGGAAATGTAAACAAGAAGTAGAAAAAGTAATGTATTGTTAGCGAAATGTAAATGAAAAGTGGAAATATAAACGAAATGTGGAAAAAGCAACAGTAATGTTAGCAAAATGTAAACAAAAAGTGGAAAAAGCAACAGTAACATATGGTTAGTGAAATTTGAACGAAAAGGGAAAAAAGGAACAGTAAGGTATGGTTAGCCAAATGAAAAGAAAAGTAGAAAAAGGAACAGTAACGTTTTATTGGTGAAATGTAAACAAAAAGTGGAAAAAACAACAATAACATATGGTTGGCAAAATGTAATGAAAAGTGGAAAAAGAAACAGTAAGGTATGGTTAGTGAAATATAAACAAAAACTGGAAATGTAAACGAGAAGTGGAAAAAGTAAGAGTAACGTATGGTAGGGAAAATGTAAACAAAAAGTGGAATTAGAAACAAAAAGTGGAAAAAGGAAGAGTAATGTATGGTTAGTGAAATGTAAACGAAAAGTGGAAAAAGCAACAGTAATATATGGTTAGCAAAATGAAACGAAAAGTAGAAAAAGGAACTGTAATGTTTGGTTAGTGAAATGTAAACGAAAAGTGGAAAAAGCAACAAACATATGGTTAGCAAAATGCAATTAAAAGTAGAAAAAGGAACAGTAACGTTTGGTTAGCGAAATTAAAAACGAAAAGTGGAAAAGCAACAGAAACATATGGTTAGCAAAATGTAATAAAAAGAGGAAAAAGCAACAGTCAGGTATGGTTAGTGAAATGTAAACGAAAAACAGTCAGGTATGGTAAGTGAAATGTAAACGAAAAATGGAAAAAGCAACAGTAACGTTTGGTTAGCCAAATGAAAAGGAAAGTAGAAAAAGGAACAGTAACATTTTGTTGGTGAAATGAAAATAAAAAGTGGATTTAATTTGCAATTAAAAGTGGTAAAAGGAAGAGTAAGGTATAGTTAGTGATATGTAAACAAAAACTGGAAATGTAAATGAGAAGGGTAACATATGGTAATGTAAACGAGAAGTGGAAAAAGTAACAGTAACGTACGGTAGGGAAAATGTAAACAAAAAGTGGAAATAGAAACAAAAAGTGGAAAAAAGAAAGAGTAACGTATGGTTAGTGAAATGTAAACGAAATGTGGAAAAAGCAACAGTAACATATGGTCAGCAAAACGTAATGAAAAGTGGAAAAACGAACTGTAATGTATGGTTAATGAAATATAAACAAAAACTTGAAATGTTAACAAGAAGTGGAAAAAGTAACAGTAACGTATGGTAAGCAAAATGGTTGGTGAAATGTAAATGAAAAGTGGAAAAAGCAACATAAACATATGGTTAGCAAAATGTAATAAAAAAAGTGGAAAAAGGAACAGTAAGGTATGGTTAGTGAAATGTACATAAAAACTTGAAATGTAAACGAGAAGTGGAAAAAGTAACAGTAATGTATGGTAAGCAAAATGGTTAGCGAAATGTAAACAAAAAGTGAAAAAAGCAACATAAACATATGGTAAGCAAAATGTAATAAAAAAAGTGGAAAAAGCAACAGTGGTATGTGAAATGTAAACGAAAAGTGGAGAAATGAACAGTAAGATATGGTTAGCAAAAGAGAAACAAAAAGTGGAAAAAGGAACAGTAAGGTATGGTTAGTGAAATGTAAACAAAAACTGGAAATGTAAACGAGAAGTGGAAAAAGTAACAGTAATGTATGGTAGGGAAAATGTAAACAAAAAGTGGAAATGGAAACAAAAAGTGGAAAAAGGAAGAGTAAAGTATGGTTAGTGAAATGTAAACGAAAAGTGGAAAAAGCAACACATGAAAAGAAAAGTAGAAAAAGGAACAGTAACATTTGGTAAGCGAAATGTAAACGAAAAGTGGAAAAAGCAACAGTTAGCCAAATGAAAAGAAAAGTAGAAAAAGGAACAGTAACTTTTGGTTAGCAGAATGTAAATGAAAAATGAAAAAAAGCAACAGAAATATATGGTTAGCCAAATGAAAAGAAAAGTAGAAAAAGGAACAGTAACGTTTCGTTAGCAAAATGAAAACGAAAAGTGGAAAAAGCAACAGTTACATGTGGTTGGTGAAATGTAAACGAAAAGTGGAAAAAGCAACAGTAATGTATGGTTAGCCAAATGAAAAGAATAGTAGAAAAAGGAACAGTAACGTTTGGTTAGCAAAATGTAAACGAAAAGTGAAAAAAAGCAACAGAAACATATGGTTAGCCAAATGAAAAGAAAAGTAGAAAAAGGAACAGTAACGTATGGTTAGCCAAATGAAAAGAAAAGTAGAAAAAGGAACAGTAATGTTTCGTTAGCGAAATGTAAACAATAAGTGGAAAAAGGAACAGAAACATATGGTTAGCAAAATGTAATTAAAAATGGTAAAAGGAACAGTTAGGTATAGTTAGTGATATGTAAACAAAAACTGGAAATGTAAACGAGAAGTAGAAAAAGCGACAGTAATGTATTGTTAGTGAAATGTAAAATGAAAAGTGGAAATGGAAACGAAATGTGGACAAAGCAACAGTAATGTTAGCAAACTGTAAACTAAAATTTGAAAAAGCAACAGTAACATATGGTTAGTGAAATGTAAACGAAAAGTGGAAAAAGCAACAGTAACATATGGTTAGCCAAATGAAAAGAAAAGTAGAAAAAGGAACAGTAAAGTTTGGTTAGCGAAATGTAAACAAAAAGGGGAAAAAGCAACAGAAACATATGGTTAGCAAAATGTAATGAAAAGTGGAGAAGGAACAGTAAGGTATAGTTAGTGAAATGTAAACAAAAACTGGAATTATAAACGAAAAGTAGAAAAAGCAACAGTAATGTAATGTAAGCGAAATGTAAATCAAAAGTGGAAATGGGAACAAAATGTGGAAAAAGCAACAGTAACGTATGGTTAGCCAAATGAAAAGAAAAGTAGAAAAAGGAACAGTAAAGTTTGGTTAGCGAAATGTAAACAAAAAGGGGAAAAAGCAACAGAAACATATGGTTAGCAAAATGTAATGAAAAGTGGAGAAGGAACAGTAAGGTATAGTTAGTGAAATGTAAACAAAAACTGGAAATATAAACGAAAAGTAGAAAAAGCAACAGTAATGTAATGTAAGCGAAATGTAAATCAAAAGTGGAAATGGGAACAAAATGTGGAAAAAGCAACAGTAACGTATGGTTAGCCAAATGAAAAGAAAAGTAGAAAAAGGAACGGTAACGTTTGGTTAGCGAAATGTAAACAAAAAGTGGAAAAAGCAACAGAAACATATGGTTAGCAAAATGTAATAAAAAGTGGAGAAGGAACAGTAAGATATAGTTAGGGAAATGTAAACAAAAACTGGAAATGTAAACAAAAAGTAGAAAAAGCAACAGTAATGTAATGTAAGCGAAATGTAAATGAAAAGTGGAAATGGGAACAAAATGTTGAAAGAGCAACAGTAACATATGGTTAGCCAAATGAAAAGAAAAGTAGAAAAAGGAACAGTAACGTTTGGTTAGCTAAATGTAAACAAAAAGTGGAAAAAGCAACAGAAATATATGGTTAGCAAAATGTAATGAAAAGTGTAGAAGGAACAGTAAGGTATAGTTAGTGAAATGTAAACAAAAACTGGAAATGTAAATGAAAAGTAGAAAAAGCAACAGTAATGTAATGTAAGCGAAATGTAAATGAAAAGTGGAAATGGGAACGAAATGTGGAAAAAGCAACAATAATGTTAGTGAACTGTATACAAAATGTGGAAAAAGCAACAATAACATATGATAGCAAAATGTAATAGAAAGTGGAAAAAGGAAGAGTAACGTATGGTTGGTAAAATATAAACGAAAAGTGGAAAAAGCAACAGTAATGTATGGTTAGCCAAATGAAAAGGAAAGTAGAAAAAGGAACAGTAACATTTTGTTGGTGAAATGAAAATAAAAAGTGGAAAAAGCAACAATGTAACATATGGTTAGCAAAATGTAATGAAAAGTGGAAAAAGGAATGGTAAGGTATGGTTAGTGATATGTAAACGAAAAGTGGAAAAAGCAACAGTAACGTATGGTTAGCCAAATGAAAAGAAATGTAGAAAAAGGGACAGTAACGTTTGGTTAGCGAAATGTAAACGAAAAGTGGAAAAAGCAACAGAAACATACGTTTAGCAAAATGTAATTAAAAGTGGTAAAAAGAACAGTTAGGTATCGTTAGTGATATGTAAACAAAAACTGGAAATGTAAACGAGAATTAGAAAAAGCGACAGTAATGTATTGTTAGTGAAATGTAAAATGAAACGTGGAAATGGAAACGAAATGTGGAAAAAGCAACAGTAATGTTAGTGAACTGTAAACTAAAATTTGAAAAAGCAACAGTAACATATGGTTAGTGAAATGTAATGGAAAAGTGGAAAAAGCATTAGTAAAGTATGGTTAGCCAAATAAAAAGAAAAGCAGAAAAAGGAACACTAACATTTGGTTAGCGAAATGTAAACGAAAAGTGGAAATGTAAACGAAAAGTAGAAAAAGCAACATTAAGGCAATATAAGCGAAATGTAAATGAAAAGTGGAAATGGAAACAAAATGTGGAAAAAGCAACATTAATGTTAGCGAACTGTATACAAAAAGTGGAAAAAGCAACAGTAACATATGGTTGGAGAAATGTAAACAAAAGTGGAAAAAACAACAGTAACGTATGGTTAGTAAAATGTAAACGGAAAGTGGAAAAAGGAAAAGAAACATATGGTTAGCCAAATGAAAAGAAAAGTAGAAAAAGGAACAGTAACGTTTGGTTAGCGAAATGAAAATGAAAAGTGGAAAAATCAACAGAAACATATGGTTAGCAAAATGTAATGAAAACAGGAAAAAACAACAGTCAGATATGGTTAGTGAAATGTCAACGAAAAGTGGAAAAAGCAACAGTAACGTATGGTTAGCCAAATGAAAAGGAACGTAGAAAAAAGAACAGTAACATTTTGTTGGTGAAATGAAAATGAAAAGAGGAAAAAGCAACAATAACATATGGTTAGCAACATGTAATGAAAAGTGGAAAATGGAAGTGTAACATATGGTTAGTGAAATGTAAATGAAAAGTGGAAAAAGCAACAGTAATGTATGGTTAGCCAAATGAAAAGTAGAAAAAGGAACAATAACGTTTGGTAAGCGAAATTTAAATGAAAAGTGGAAAAAGCAACAGAAACATATGGTTAGTGAAATGTAATTAAAAGTGGTAAAGGGAACAGTTAGGTATAGTTAGTGATATGTAAACAAAAACTGGAAATGTAAACGAAAAGTAGAAAAAGCAACAGTAATGTATTGTGAGTGAAATGTAAAATGAAAGGAGGAAATGGAAACGAAATGTGGAAAAAGCAACAGTAATGTTAGCGAACTGTAAACTAAAATTTGAAAAAGCAACAGTAACATATGGTTAGTGAAATGTAAAGGAAAAGTGGAAAAAGCAACAGTAACATATGGTTAGCCAAATGAAAAGAAACATAGAAAAAGAAACAGTAACGTCTGATTAGCGAAATGTAAATGAAAAGTGGAAAAAGAAACAGAAACATATGGTTAGCCAAATGAAAAGAAAAGTAGAAAATGGAACAGTAACGTTTGTTTAGCGAAATGAAAACGAAAAGTGGAAAAAGCAACAATGTAACATATGGTTAGCAAAATGTAATGAAAAGTGGAAAAAGGAACGGTAAGGTATGGTTAGTGAAATGTAAATGAAAATTGGAAAAAGCAACAGTAAGGTATGGTTAGCCAAATGAAAAGAAAAGTAGAAAAAGGAACAGTAACATTTGGTTAGCGAAATGTAAATGAAACGTAGAAAAAGCAACAGAAACATATGGTTAGTGAAATGGAATTAAAAGTGGTAAAAGGAACAGTTAGGTATAGTTAGTGATATGTAAACAAAAACTGGAAATGTAAACGAGGAGTAGAAAAAGCGACAGTAATGTATTGTTAGTGAAATGTAAAATGAAAAGTGGAAATGGAAACGAAATGTGGAAAAAGCAACAGTAATGTTAGCGAACTGTAAACTAAAATTTGAAAAAGCAACAGTAACATATGGTTAGTGAAATGTAAAGGAAAAGTGGAAAAAGCAACAGTAATGTATGGTTAGCCAAATGAAAAGAAAAGTAGAAAAAGGAACAGTAACGTTTGGTTAGCGAAATGTAAACAAAAAGTGGAAAAAGCAACAGAAACATATCGTTAGCAAAATGTAATGAAAAGTGGAGAAGGAACAGTAAGGTGTAGTTAGTGAAATGTAAAGAAAAACTGGAAATGTAAAAGAAAAGTAGAAAAAGCAACAGTAATGTAATGTATGCAAAATGTAAATGAAAAGTGGAAATGGGAACAAAATGTGGAAAAAGCAATATTAATGTTAGCGAACTGTAAACAAAAAGTGAAAAAAGCAACAGTGACGTATGGTTAGCTGAATGAAAAGAAAAATAGAAAAAGGAACAGTAACATTTGGTAAGCGAAATGTAAACGAAAAGTGGAAAAAGCAACAGAAACATATGGTTAGCAAAATGTAATGAAAACTGGAAAAAGCAACAGTAAGGTATAGTTAGTGAAATTTAATCGAAAAGTGGAAAAATGAACAGTAACGTTTGGTTAGCATAATGGAAACAAAAGGTGGAAAAAGGAATGGTAACGTATGGTTAGAGAAATAAAAAAGAAAAGTAGAAAAAGAAACAGTGATGTATTGTTAGTGAAATGTAAACGAAAAGTGGAAATGTGAAACAAAATGTGGAAAAAGCAACAGTAACATATGGTTTGCAAAATTTGAACGAAAAGTGGAAATGTAAATGAAGAGTGGAAAAAGCAACAGTAACGTATGGTTAGCCAAATGAAAAGAAAAGTAGAAAAAGGAACAGTAACGTTTGGTCAGCAAAATGTAAACGAAAAGTGGAAAAAGCAACAGAAACATATGGTTAGCAAAATGTAATGAAAAGTGGAGAAGGAACAGTAAGGTATAGTTAGTGAAATGTAAACAAAAACTGGAAATGTAAACGAAAAGTAGAAAAAGCAACAGTAATGAAATGTAAGCCAAATGTAAATGAAAAGTGGAAATGGGAACAAAATGTGGAAAAAGCAACAATAATGTTAGCGAACTGTATACAAAAAGTGGAAAAAGCAACACTAACATATAGTTAGCAAAATCTAATGCAAAGTGGAGAAGCAACAGAAAGGTATAGTTAGTGAAATGTAAACAAAAACTGGAAATGTAAACGAAAAGTAGAAAAAGCAACAGTAATGTAAGCGAAATGTAAATGAAAAGTGGAAATGGGAGCGAAATGTGGAAAAAGCAACAATAATGTTAGCAAACTGTATACAAAAAGTGAAAAAAACAACAATAACATATGGTTAGCAAAATGTAATGAAAAGTGGAAAAGGAACGGTAAGGTATGGTTAGTGAAATGTAAATGAAAAGTGGAAAAAGCAACAGTTACGTATGGTTAGCCAAATGAAAAGAAAAGTAGAAAAAGGAACAGCAATGTTTGGTTAGCAAAATGTAAACGAAAAGTGGAAAAAGCAACAGAAAGATATGGTTAGCAGAATGTAATTAAAAGTGGTAAAAGGAAGAGTTAGGTATAGTTAGTGATATGTAAACAAAAACTGGAAATGTAAACAAGAAGTAAAAAAAGCGACAGTAATGTATTGTTAGTGAAATGTAAAGTGAACAGTGGAAATGGAAACCAAATGTGGAAAAAGCAACAGTAATGTTAGCGAACTGTAAACTAATATTTGAAAAAGCAACAATAACATATGGTTAGTGAAATGTAAACGAAAAGTGCAAAAAACAACAGTAACGTATGGTTAGCCAAATGAAATGAAAAGTAGAAAAAGCAACAGTAACATACAGTTAGCAAAATGTAAACAAAAAATGGAAAAAGCAACAGAAACATATGGTTAGCAAAATGTAATTTAAAGTTGTAAAAGGAACAGTTAGGTATCGTTAGTGATATGTAAACAAAAACTGGAAATGTAAACGCAAAGTAGAAAATGGGACAGTAATGTATTGTTAGTGAAATGTAAAATGAAAGGAGGAAATGGAAACGAAATGTGGAAAAAGCAACAGTATGTTAGCGAACTGTAAACTAAAATTTGAAAAAGCAACAGTAACATATGGTTAGTGAAATGTAAAGTGGAAAAAGCAACAGTATTGTATGGTTAGCCAAATGAAAAGAAAAGTAGAAAAATGAACAGTAACGTTTGGTTAGCGAAATGTAAACGAAAAGTGGAAAAAGCAACAGAAACATATGGTTAGGAAAATGTAATGAAACGTGGAGAAGGAACAGTAAGGTATAGTGAGTGAAATGTAAACAAAAACTGGAAATGTAAACGAAAAGTAGAAAAAGCAACAGTAATGTAATGTAAGCGAAATGTAAATGAAAAGTGGAAATGGAAACAAAATGTGGAAAAAGCAACATTAATGTTAGCGAACTGTATACAAAAAGTGGAAAAAGCAACAGTAACATATGGTTGGAGAAATGTAAACGAAAAGTGGAAAAAACAACAGTAACGTATAGTTAGCCAAATGAAAAGAAAAGTATAAAAAGGAACAGTAACGTTTGGTAAGCGAAATGTAAACGAAAAGTGGATAAAGCAACAGAAACATATGGTTACCAAAATGCAATTAAAAGTGGTAAAAGGAAAAGTTAGATATAGTTTGTGATATGTAAACAAAAACTGGAAATGTAAATGAACAGTAGAAAAAGCAACAGTAATGTAATGTAATCTAAATGTAAATGAAAAGTGGAAATGGAAACGAAATGTGGAAAAAGCAACAGTAATGTTAGCGAACTGTAAACAAAAAGTGGAAAAAGTAACAGTAACATATGGTTGGCGAAATGTGATCGAAAATGGGAAAAAGTAACAGTAACGGATGGTTAGCCAAATGAAAAGAAAAGTAGAAAAAGGAACAGTAACGTTTGGTTAGTGAAATGTAAACGAAAAGTGGAAAAAGCAAGAGAAACATATGGTTAGCCAAATGAAAAGAAAAGTAGAAAAACGAACAGTAACGTTTGGTTAGCGAAATGTAAATGAAAAGTGGAAAAAGCAACAGAACATATGGTTAGCCAAATGAAAAGAAAAGTAGAAAAACGAACAGTAATGTTTGGTTAGCGACATGTAAACGAAAAGTGGAAAAAGCAACAGAAACATATGGTTAGCCAAATGAAAAGAAAAGTAGAAAAAGGAACAGTAACGTTTGGTTAGTGAAATGTAAACGAAAAGTGGAAAAAGCAACAGAAACATATGGTTAGCAAAATGTAATAAAAACTGGAAAAAGCAACAGTAAGGTATAAATAGTGAAATGTAAACTAAAAGTGGAAAAATGAACAGTAACGTTTGGTTAGCATAATGGAAACAAAAGGTGGAAAAAGGAACAGTAACATATAGTTAGAGAAATAAAAAAAGAAAAGTAGAAAAAGAAACAGTGATGTATTGTTAGCGAAATGTAAACGAAAAGTGGAAATGTAAAACAAAATGTGGAAAAAGCAACAGTAACATATGGTTAGCGAAATTTGAACGAAAAGTGGAAATGTAAATGAAGAGTGGAAAAAGCAACAGTAACGTATGGTTAGCCAAATGAAAAGAAAAGTAGAAAAAGGAACAATAACGTTTGGTTAGCGAAATATAAACGAAAAGTGGAAAAAGCAACAGTAACGTATGGTTAGCCAAATGAAAAGAAAAGTAGAAAAAGGAACAATAAAGTTTGGTTAGCGAAATATAAACGAAAAGTGGAAAAAGAAACAGAAACGTATGGTTAGCAAAATGTAATGAAAAGTGGAGAAGGAACAGTAAGGTATAGTTAGTGAAATGAAAACAAAAACTGGAAATGTAAACGAAAAGTAGAAAAAGCAACAGTAATGTAATGTAAGCGAAATGTAAATGAAAAGTGGAAATGGGAACAAAATGTGGAAAAAGCAACAATAATGTTAGCGAACTGTATACAAGTAGTGGAAAAAGCAACAGTAACATATGGTTAGCAAAATGTATTGAAAAGTGGAGAAGGAACAGTAAGGTATAGTTAGTGAAATGTAACCAAAAACTGGAAATGTAAACGAAAAGTAGAAAAAGCAACAGTAATGTATTGTAAGCAAAATGTAAATGAAAAGAGGAAATGGGAATGAAATGTGGAAAAAGCAACAATAATGTTAGCGAACTGTATACAAAAAGTGGAAAAAGCAACAATAACATATGGTTAGGAAAATGTAATGAAAAGTGGAAAAAGGAAGAGTAATGTATGGTTGGAGAAATGTAAACGGAAAGTGGAAAAAGCAACAGTAACGTATGGTTAGCCAAATGAAAAGGAAAGTAGAAAAAGGAACAGTAACATTTTGTTGGTGAAATGAAAATAAAAAGTGGAAAAAGCAACAATAACATATGGTTAGCAAAATGTAATGAAAAGTGGAAAAAGGAACGGTAAGGTATGGTTAGTGAAATGTAAACGAAAAATGGAAAAAGCAACAGTAACATATGGTTAGCCAAATGAAAAGAAAAGTAGAAAAAGGAACAGCAACGTTTGGTTAGTGAAATGTAAACGAAAAGTGGAAAAAGCAACAGTAACATATGGTTAGCCAAATGAAAAGAAAAGCAGAAAAAGGAACAGCAACGTTTGGTTAGCGAAATGTAAACGAAAAGTGGAAAAAGCAACAGTAACATATGGTTAGCCAAATGAAAAGAAAAGTAGAAAAAAGAACAGCAATGTTTGGTTAGCGAAATGTAAACAAAAAGTGGAAAAAGCAACAGAAAGATATGGTTAGCAAAATGTAATTAAAAGTGGTAAAATGAACAGTAGAAAAAGCAACAGTAATGTAATGTAAGCTAAATGTAAATGAAAAGTGGAAATGGAAACAAAATGTGGAAAAAGCAACATTAATGTTAGCGAACTGTATACAAAAAGTGGAAAAAGCAACAGTAACATATGGTTGGAGAAATGTAAACGAAAAGTGGAAAAAACAACAGTAACGTATAGTTAGCCAAATGAAAAGAAAAGTATAAAAAGGAACAGTAACGTTTGGTAAGCGAAATGTAAACGAAAAGTGGATAAAGCAACAGAAACATATGGTTACCAAAATGCAATTAAAAGTGGTAAAAGGAAAAGTTAGATATAGTTTGTGATATGTAAACAAAAACTGGAAATGTAAATGAACAGTAGAAAAAGCAACAGTAATGTAATGTAATCTAAATGTAAATGAAAAGTGGAAATGGAAACGAAATGTGGAAAAAGCAACAGTAATGTTAGCGAACTGTAAACAAAAAGTGGAAAAAGTAACAGTAACATATGGTTGGCGAAATGTGATCGAAAATGGGAAAAAGTAACAGTAACGGATGGTTAGCCAAATGAAAAGAAAAGTAGAAAAAGGAACAGTAACGTTTGGTTAGTGAAATGTAAACGAAAAGTGGAAAAAGCAAGAGAAACATATGGTTAGCCAAATGAAAAGAAAAGTAGAAAAACGAACAGTAACGTTTGGTTAGCGAAATGTAAATGAAAAGTGGAAAAAGCAACAGAACATATGGTTAGCCAAATGAAAAGAAAAGTAGAAAAACGAACAGTAATGTTTGGTTAGCGACATGTAAACGAAAAGTGGAAAAAGCAACAGAAACATATGGTTAGCCAAATGAAAAGAAAAGTAGAAAAAGGAACAGTAACGTTTGGTTAGTGAAATGTAAACGAAAAGTGGAAAAAGCAACAGAAACATATGGTTAGCAAAATGTAATGAAAACTGGAAAAAGCAACAGTAAGGTATAAATAGTGAAATGTAAACTAAAAGTGGAAAAATGAACAGTAACGTTTGGTTAGCATAATGGAAACAAAAGGTGGAAAAAGGAACAGTAACATATAGTTAGAGAAATAAAAAAAGAAAAGTAGAAAAAGAAACAGTGATGTATTGTTAGCGAAATGTAAACGAAAAGTGGAAATGTAAAACAAAATGTGGAAAAAGCAACAGTAACATATGGTTAGCGAAATTTGAACGAAAAGTGGAAATGTAAATGAAGAGTGGAAAAAGCAACAGTAACGTATGGTTAGCCAAATGAAAAGAAAAGTAGAAAAAGGAACAATAACGTTTGGTTAGCGAAATATAAACGAAAAGTGGAAAAAGCAACAGTAACGTATGGTTAGCCAAATGAAAAGAAAAGTAGAAAAAGGAACAATAAAGTTTGGTTAGCGAAATATAAACGAAAAGTGGAAAAAGAAACAGAAACGTATGGTTAGCAAAATGTAATGAAAAGTGGAGAAGGAACAGTAAGGTATAGTTAGTGAAATGAAAACAAAAACTGGAAATGTAAATGAAAAGTAGAAAAAGCAACAGTAATGTAATGTAAGCGAAATGTAAATGAAAAGTGGAAATGGGAACAAAATGTGGAAAAAGCAACAATAATGTTAGCGAACTGTATACAAGTAGTGGAAAAAGCAACAGTAACATATGGTTAGCAAAATGTATTGAAAAGTGGAGAAGGAACAGTAAGGTATAGTTAGTGAAATGTAACCAAAAACTGGAAATGTAAACGAAAAGTAGAAAAAGCAACAGTAATGTATTGTAAGCAAAATGTAAATGAAAAGAGGAAATGGGAATGAAATGTGGAAAAAGCAACAATAATGTTAGCGAACTGTATACAAAAAGTGGAAAAAGCAACAATAACATATGGTTAGGAAAATGTAATGAAAAGTGGAAAAAGGAAGAGTAATGTATGGTTGGAGAAATGTAAACGGAAAGTGGAAAAAGCAACAGTAACGTATGGTTAGCCAAATGAAAAGGAAAGTAGAAAAAGGAACAGTAACATTTTGTTGGTGAAATGAAAATAAAAAGTGGAAAAAGCAACAATAACATATGGTTAGCAAAATGTAATGAAAAGTGGAAAAAGGAACGGTAAGGTATGGTTAGTGAAATGTAAACGAAAAATGGAAAAAGCAACAGTAACATATGGTTAGCCAAATGAAAAGAAAAGTAGAAAAAGGAACAGCAACGTTTGGTTAGTGAAATGTAAACGAAAAGTGGAAAAAGCAACAGTAACATATGGTTAGCCAAATGAAAAGAAAAGCAGAAAAAGGAACAGCAACGTTTGGTTAGCGAAATGTAAACGAAAAGTGGAAAAAGCAACAGTAACATATGGTTAGCCAAATGAAAAGAAAAGTAGAAAAAAGAACAGCAATGTTTGGTTAGCGAAATGTAAACAAAAAGTGGAAAAAGCAACAGAAAGATATGGTTAGCAAAATGTAATTAAAAGTGGTAAAATGAACAGTAGAAAAAGCAACAGTAATGTAATGTAAGCTAAATGTAAATGAAAAGTGGAAATGGAAACAAAATGTGGAAAAAGCAACATTAATGTTAGCGAACTGTATACAAAAAGTGGAAAAAGCAACAGTAACATATGGTTGGAGAAATGTAAACGAAAAGTGGAAAAAACAACAGTAACGTATGGTTAGCCAAATGAAAAGAAAAGTATAAAAAGGAACAGTAACGTTTGGTAAGCGAAATGTAAACGAAAAGTGGATAAAGCAACAGAAACATATGGTTACCAAAATGCAATTAAAAGTGGTAAAAGGAAAAGTTAGATATAGTTTGTGATATGTAAACAAAAACTGGAAATGTAAATGAACAGTAGAAAAAGCAACAGTAATGTAATGTAAGTTAAATGTAAATGAAAAGTGGAAATGGAAACGAAATGTGGAAAAAGCAACAGTAATGTTAGCGAACTGTAAACAAAAAGTGGAAAAAGTAACAGTAACATATGGTTGGCGAAATGTGATCGAAAATGGGAAAAAGTAACAGTAACGGATGGTTAGCCAAATGAAAAGAAAAGTAGAAAAAGGAACAGTAACGTTTGGTTAGTGAAATGTAAACGAAAAGTGGAAAAAGCAAGAGAAACATATGGTTAGCCAAATGAAAAGAAAAGTAGAAAAACGAACAGTAACGTTTGGTTAGCGAAATTTAAACGAAAAGTGGAAAAAGCAACAGAAACATATGGTTAGCCAAATGAAAAGAAAAGTAGAAAAAGGAACAGTAACGTTTGGTAAGTGAAATGTAAACGAAAAGTGGAAAAAGCAACAGAAACATATGGTTAGCAAAATGTAATGAAAACTGGAAAAAACAACAGTAAGGTATAAATAGTGAAATGTAAACTAAAAGTGGAAAAATGAACAGTAACGTTTGGTTAGCATAATGGAAACAAAAGGTGGAAAAAGGAACAGTAACATATAGTTAGAGAAATAAAAAAAGAAAAGTAGAAAAAGAAACAGTGATGTATTGTTAGCGAAATGTAAACGAAAAGTGGAAATGTAAAACAAAATGTGGAAAAAGCAACAGTAACATATGGTTAGCGAAATTTGAACGAAAAGTGGAAATGTAAATGAAGAGTGGAAAAAGCAACAGTAACGTATGGTTAGCCAAATGAAAAGAAAAGTAGAAAAAGGAACAATAACGTTTGGTTAGCGAAATATAAACGAAAAGTGGAAAAAGCAACAGTAACGTATGGTTAGCCAAATGAAAAGAAAAGTAGAAAAACGAACAGTAACGTTTGGTCAGCAAAATGTAAACGAAAAGTGGAAAAAGCAACAGAAACATATGGTTAGCAAAATGTAATGAAAAGTGGAGAAGGAACAGTAAGGTATAGTTAGTGAAATGTAAACAAAAACTGGAAATGTAAACGAAAAGTAGAAAAAGCAACAGTAATGAAATGTAAGCCAAATGTAAATGAAAAGTGGAAATGGGAACAAAATGTGGAAAAAGCAACAATAATGTTAGCGAACTGTATACAAAAAGTGGAAAAAGCAACACTAACATATAGTTAGCAAAATCTAATGCAAAGTGGAGAAGCAACAGAAAGGTATAGTTAGTGAAATGTAAACAAAAACTGGAAATGTAAACGAAAAGTAGAAAAAGCAACAGTAATGTAAGCGAAATGTAAATGAAAAGTGGAAATGGGAGCGAAATGTGGAAAAAGCAACAATAATGTTAGCAAACTGTATACAAAAAGTGAAAAAAACAACAATAACATATGGTTAGCAAAATGTAATGAAAAGTGGAAAAGGAACGGTAAGGTATGGTTAGTGAAATGTAAATGAAAAGTGGAAAAAGCAACAGTTACGTATGGTTAGCCAAATGAAAAGAAAAGTAGAAAAAGGAACAGCAATGTTTGGTTAGCAAAATGTAAACGAAAAGTGGAAAAAGCAACAGAAAGATATGGTTAGCAGAATGTAATTAAAAGTGGTAAAAGGAAGAGTTAGGTATAGTTAGTGATATGTAAACAAAAACTGGAAATGTAAACAAGAAGTAAAAAAAGCGACAGTAATGTATTGTTAGTGAAATGTAAAGTGAACAGTGGAAATGGAAACCAAATGTGGAAAAAGCAACAGTAATGTTAGCGAACTGTAAACTAATATTTGAAAAAGCAACAGTAACATATGGTTAGTGAAATGTAAACGAAAAGTGCAAAAAACAACAGTAACGTATGGTTAGCCAAATGAAATGAAAAGTAGAAAAAGCAACAGTAACATACAGTTAGCAAAATGTAAACAAAAAATGGAAAAAGCAACAGAAACATATGGTTAGCAAAATGTAATTTAAAGTTGTAAAAGGAACAGTTAGGTATCGTTAGTGATATGTAAACAAAAACTGGAAATGTAAACGCAAAGTAGAAAATGGGACAGTAATGTATTGTTAGTGAAATGTAAAATGAAAGGAGGAAATGGAAACGAAATGTGGAAAAAGCAACAGTATGTTAGCGAACTGTAAACTAAAATTTGAAAAAGCAACAGTAACATATGGTTAGTGAAATGTAAAGTGGAAAAAGCAACAGTATTGTATGGTTAGCCAAATGAAAAGAAAAGCAGAAAAAGGAACAGCAACGTTTGGTTAGCGAAATGTAAACGAAAAGTGGAAAAAGCAACAGTAACATATGGTTAGCCAAATGAAAAGAAAAGTAGAAAAAGGAACAGCAATGTTTGGTTAGCGAAATGTAAACAAAAAGTGGAAAAAGCAACAGAAAGATATGGTTAGCAAAATGTAATTAAAAGTGGTAAAATGAACAGTAGAAAAAGCAACAGTAATGTAATGTAAGCTAAATGTAAATGAAAAGTGGAAATGGAAACAAAATGTGGAAAAAGCAACATTAATGTTAGCGAACTGTATACAAAAAGTGGAAAAAGCAACAGTAACATATGGTTGGAGAAATGTAAACGAAAAGTGGAAAAAACAACAGTAACGTATGGTTAGCCAAATGAAAAGAAAAGTATAAAAAGGAACAGTAATGTTTGGTAAGCGAAATGTAAACGAAAAGTGGATAAAGCAACAGAAACATATGGTTACCAAAATGCAATTAAAAGTGGTAAAAGGAAAAGTTAGATATAGTTTGTGATATGTAAACAAAAACTGGAAATGTAAATGAACAGTAGAAAAAGCAACAGTAATGTAATGTAAGCTAAATGTAAATGAAAAGTGGAAATGGAAACGAAATGTGGAAAAAGCAACAGTAATGTTAGCGAACTGTAAACAAAAAGTGGAAAAAGTAACAGTAACATATGGTTGGCGAAATGTGATCGAAAATGGGAAAAAGTAACAGTAACGGATGGTTAGCCAAATGAAAAGAAAAGTAGAAAAAGGAACAGTAACGTTTGGTTAGTGAAATGTAAACGAAAAGTGGAAAAAGCAAGAGAAACATATGGTTAGCCAAATGAAAAGAAAAGTAGAAAAACGAACAGTAACGTTTGGTTAGCGAAATGTAAATGAAAAGTGGAAAAAGCAACAGAACATATGGTTAGCCAAATGAAAAGAAAAGTAGAAAAACGAACAGTAATGTTTGGTTAGCGACATGTAAACGAAAAGTGGAAAAAGCAACAGAAACATATGGTTAGCCAAATGAAAAGAAAAGTAGAAAAAGGAACAGTAACGTTTGGTTAGTGAAATGTAAACGAAAAGTGGAAAAAGCAACAGAAACATATGGTTAGCAAAATGTAATGAAAACTGGAAAAAGCAACAGTAAGGTATAAATAGTGAAATGTAAACTAAAAGTGGAAAAATGAACAGTAACGTTTGGTTAGCATAATGGAAACAAAAGGTGGAAAAAGGAACAGTAACATATAGTTAGAGAAATAAAAAAAGAAAAGTAGAAAAAGAAACAGTGATGTATTGTTAGCGAAATGTAAACGAAAAGTGGAAATGTAAAACAAAATGTGGAAAAAGCAACAGTAACATATGGTTAGCGAAATTTGAACGAAAAGTGGAAATGTAAATGAAGAGTGGAAAAAGCAACAGTAACGTATGGTTAGCCAAATGAAAAGAAAAGTAGAAAAAGGAACAATAACGTTTGGTTAGCGAAATATAAACGAAAAGTGGAAAAAGCAACAGTAACGTATGGTTAGCCAAATGAAAAGAAAAGTAGAAAAAGGAACAATAAAGTTTGGTTAGCGAAATATAAACGAAAAGTGGAAAAAGCAACAGAAACGTATGGTTAGCAAAATGTAATGAAAAGTGGAGAAGGAACAGTAAGGTATAGTTAGTGAAATGAAAACAAAAACTGGAAATGTAAACGAAAAGTAGAAAAAGCAACAGTAATGTAATGTAAGCGAAATGTAAATGAAAAGTGGAAATGGGAACAAAATGTGGAAAAAGCAACAATAATGTTAGCGAACTGTATACAAGTAGTGGAAAAAGCAACAGTAACATATGGTTAGCAAAATGTATTGAAAAGTGGAGAAGGAACAGTAAGGTATAGTTAGTGAAATGTAAACAAAAACTGGAAATGTAAACGAAAAGTAGAAAAAGCAACAGTAATGTATTGTAAGCAAAATGTAAATGAAAAGAGGAAATGGGAATGAAATGTGGAAAAAGCAACAATAATGTTAGCGAACTGTATACAAAAAGTGGAAAAAGCAACAATAACATATGGTTAGGAAAATGTAATGGAAAGTGGAAAAAGGAAGAGTAATGTATGGTTGGAGAAATGTAAACGGAAAGTGGAAAAAGCAACAGTAACGTATGGTTAGCCAAATGAAAAGGAAAGTAGAAAAAGGAACAGTAACATTTTGTTGGTGAAATGAAAATAAAAAGTGGAAAAAGCAACAATAACATATGGTTAGCAAAATGTAATGAAAAGTGGAAAAAGGAACGGTAAGGTATGGTTAGTGAAATGTAAACGAAAAGTGGAAAAAGCAACAGTAACATATGGTTAGCCAAATGAAAAGAAAAGTAGAAAAAGGAACAGCAACGTTTGGTTAGTGTAATGTAAACGAAACGTGGAAAAAGCAACAGTAACATCTGGTTAGCCAAATGAAAAGAAAAGCAGAAAAAGGAACAGCAACGTTTGGTTAGCGAAATGTAAACGAAAAGTGGAAAAAGCAACAGTAACATATGGTTAGCCAAATGAAAAGAAAAGTAGAAAAAGGAACAGCAATGTTTGGTTAGCGAAATGTAAACAAAAAGTGGAAAAAGCAACAGAAAGATATGGTTAGCAAAATGTAATTAAAAGTGGTAAAATGAACAGTAGAAAAAGCAACAGTTATGTAATGTAAGCTAAATGTAAATGAAAAGTGGAAATGGAGACAAAATGTGGAAAAAGCAACATTAATGTTAGCGAACTGTATACAAAAAGTGGAAAAAGCAACAGTAACATATGGTTGGAGAAATGTAAACGAAAATTGGAAAAAGCAACAGTAACGTATGGTTAGCCAAATGAAAAGAAAAGTATAAAAAGGAACAGTAACGTTTGGTAAGCGAAATGTAAACGAAAAGTGGATAAAGCAACAGAAACATATGGTTACCAAAATGCAATTAAAAGTAGTAAAAGGAAAAGTTAGATATAGTTTGTGATATGTAAACAAAAACTGGAAATGTAAATGAACAGTAGAAAAAGCAACAGTAATGTAATGTAAGCTAAATGTAAATGAAAAGTGGAAATGGAAACGAAATGTGGAAAAAGCAACAGTAATGTTAGCGAACTGTAAACAAAAAGTGGAAAAAGTAACAGTAACATATGGTTGGCGAAATGTGATCGAAAATGGGAAAAAGTAACAGTAACGGATGGTTAGCCAAATGAAAAGAAAAGTAGAAAAAGGAACAGTAACGTTTGGTTAGTGAAATGTAAACGAAAAGTGGAAAAAGCAAGAGAAACATATGGTTAGCCAAATGAAAAGAAAAGTAGAAAAACGAACAGTAACGTTTGGTTAGCGAAATGTAAATGAAAAGTGGAAAAAGCAACAGAAACATATGGTTAGCCAAATGAAAAGAAAAGTAGAAAAACGAACAGTAATGTTTGGTTAGCGACATGTAAACGAAAAGTGGAAAAAGCAACAGAAACATATGGTTAGCCAAATGAAAAGAACAGTAGAAAAAGGAACAGCAATGTTTGGTTAGTGAAACGTAAACGAAAAGTGGAAAAAGCAACAGAAAGATATGGTTAGCAAAATGTAATTAAAAGTGGTAAAAGGAACAGTTAGGTATAGTTAGTGATATGTAAACAAAAACTGGAAATGTAAACGACAAGTAGAAAAAGCGATTGTAATGTATTGTTAGTGAAATGTGAAAGGAACAGTGGAAATGGAAACGAAATGTGGAAAAAGCAACAGTAATATTAGCGAAATGTAAACTAATATTTGAAAAAGCAACAGTAACATATGGTTAGTGAAATGTAAATGAAAAGTGGAAAAAGCAACAGTAACATATGCTTAGCCAAATGAGATGAAAAGTAGAAAAAGGAACAGTAACATTTGGTTAGCGAAATGTAAACGAAAAGTGGAAAAAGCAACAGAAACATATGGTTAGCAAACTGTAATTAAAAGTTGTAAAAGGAACAGTTAGGTATAGTTAGTGATATGTAAACAAAAACTGGAAATGTAAACGAGAAGTAAAAAAAGCGACAGTAATGTATTGTTAGTGAAATGTAAAATGAAAGGAGGAAATGGAAACGAAATGTGGAAAAAGCAACAGTAATGTTAGCGAACTGTAAACTAAAATTTGAAAAAGCAACAGCAACATATGGTTAGTTAAATGTAAAGGAAAAGTGGAAAAAGCAACAGTAAAATATGGTTAGTCAAATGAAAAGAAAAGTAGAAAAAGGAACAGTAACGTTTGGGTAGCAAAATGTAAACGAAAAGTGGAAAAAGCAACAGAAACATATGGTTAGCAAAATGTAATGAAATGTGGAGAAGGAACAGTAAGGTATAGTTAGTGCAATGTAAACAAAAACTGGAAATGTAAACAAAAAGTAGAAAAAGCAACAGTAATGTAATGTAAGCGAAATGTAAATGAAAAGTGGAAATGGAAACAAAATGTGGAAAAAGCAACATTAATGTTAGTGAACTGTGTACAAAAAGTGGAAAAAACAACAGTAACATATGGTTGGAGATATGTAAACGAAAAGTGGAAAAAACAACAGTAACGTATGGTTAGCCAAATGAAAAGAAAAGTATAAAAAGGAACAGTAACGTTTGGTAAGCGAAATGTAAACAAAAAGTGGATAAAGCAACAGAAACATATGGTTACCAAAATGCAATTAAAAGTGGTAAAAGGAACAGTTAGATATCGTTAGTGATATGTAAACATAAACTGGAAATGTAAATGAACAGTAGAAAAAGCAACAGTAATGTAATGTAAGCTAAATGTAAATGAAAAGTGGAAATGGAAACGAAATGTGGAAAAAGCAACATTAATGTTAGCGAAGTGTAAACAAAAAGTGGAAAAAGTAACAGTAACATATGGTTGGCGAAATGTGATCGAAAATTGGAAAAAGCAACAGTAACGGATGGTTAGCCAAATGAAAAGTAGAAAAAGGAACAGTAACGTTTGGTTAGTGAAATGTAAACGAAAAGTGGAAAAAGCAACAGAAACATTATGGTTAGGCAAATGAAAAGAAAAGTAGAAAAACGAACAGTAACGTTTGGTTAGCGAAATGTAAACAAAAAGTGGAAAAAGCAACAGAAACATATGGTTAGCAAAATGTAATGAAAATTGTAGAAGGAACAGTAAGGTATAGTTAGTGAAATGTAAACAAAAACTGGAAATGTAAATGAAAAGTAGAAAAAGCAACAGTAATGTAATGTAAGCGAAATGTAAACGAAAAGTGGAAATGGGAACGAAATGTGGAAAAAGCAACAATAATGTTAGTGAACTGTATACAAAAAGTGGAAAAAGCAACAATAACATATGATTAGCAAAATGTAATAGAAAGTGGAAAAAGGAAGAGTAACGTATGGTTGGTAAAATATAAACGAAAAGTGGAAAAAGCAACAGTAATGTATGGTTAGCCAAATGAAAAGGAAAGTAGAAAAAGGAACAGTAACATTTTGTTGGTGAAATGAAAATAAAAAGTGGAAAAAGCAACAATGTAAACATATGGTTAGCAAAATGTAATGAAAAGTGGAAAAAGGAACGGTAAGGTATGGTTAGTGATATGTAAACGAAAAGTGGAAAAAGCAACAGTAACGTATGGTTAGCCAAATGAAAAGAAATGTAGAAAAAGGGACAGTAACGTTTGGTTAGCGAAATGTAAACGAAAAGTGGAAAAAGCAACAGAAACATATGTTTAGCAAAATGTAATTAAAAGTGGTAAAAGGAACAGTTAGGTATAGTTAGTGATATGTAAACAAAAACTGGAAATGTAAACGAGAATTAGAAAAAGCGACAGTAATGTATTGTTAGTGAAATGTAAAGTGAAAAGTGGAAATGGAAACGAAATGTGGAAAAAGCAACAGTAATGTTAGTGAACTGTAAACTAAAATTTGAAAAAGCAACAGTAACATATGGTTAGTGAAATGTAATGGAAAAGTGGAAAAAGCATTAGTAACGTATGGTTAGCCAAATAAAAAGAAAAGTAGAAAAAGGAACACTAACGTTTGATTAGCGAAATGTAAACGAAAAGTGGAAATGTAAACGAAAAGTAGAAAAAGGAACATTAAGGCAATATAAGCGAAATGTAAATGAAAAGTGGAAATGGAAACAAAATGTGGAAAAAGCAACATTAATGTTAGCGAACTGTATACAAAAAGTGGAAAAAGCAACAGTAACATATGGTTGGAGAAATGTAAACGAAAAGTGGAAAAAACAACAGTAATGTATGGTTAGCCAAATGAAAAGAAAAGTAGAAAAAGGAACAGTAACTTTTGGTAAGCAAAATGTTAATGAAAAGTGGATAAAGCAACAGAAACATATGGTTACCAAAATGCAATTAAAAGTGGTAAAAGGAACAATTAGATATAGTTAGTGATATGTAAACAAAAACTGGAAATGTAAATGAACAGTAGAAAAATAAACAGTAATGTAATGTAAGCTAAATGTAAATGAAAAGTAGAAATGGAAACGAAATGTGGAAAAAGCAACAGTAATGTTAGCAAACTGTAAACAAAAAGTGGAAAAAGCAACAGTAACATATGGTTGGCGAAATGTGAACGAAAATTGGAAAAAGCAACAGTAAGGTATGGTTAGCCAAATGAAAAGAAGGAACAGTAACGTTTGGTTAGTGAAATGTAAACGAAAAGTGGAAAAAGCAACAGTAACGTCTGCTTAGCCAAATGAAAAGGAACGTAGAAAAAAGAACAGTAACATTTTGTTGGCGAAATGAAAATGAAAAGTGGAAAAAGCAACAATAACATATGGTTAGCAAAATGTAATGAAAAGTGGAAAATGGAAGAGTAACATATGGTTAGTGAAATGTAAATGAAAAGTGGAAAAAGCAACAGTAATGTATGGTTAGCCAAATGAAAAGTAGAAAAAGGAACAATAACGTTTGGTAAGCGAAATGTAAATGAAAAGTGGAAAAAGCAACAGAAACATATGGTTAGTGAAATGGAATTAAAAGTGGTAAAGGGAACAGTTAGGTATAGTTAGTGATATGTAAACAAAAACTGGAAATGTAAACGAAAAGTAGAAAAAGCAACAGTAATGTATTGTGAGTGAAATGTAAAATGAAAGGAGGAAATGGAAACGAAATGTGGAAAAAGCAACAGTAATGTTAGCGAACTGTAAACTAAAATTTGAAAAAGCAACAGTAACATATGGTTAGTGAAATGTAAAGGAAAAGTGGAAAAAGCAACAGTAACGTATGGTTAGCCAAATGAAAAGAAAAGTAGAAAAAGGAACAGTAACGTTTGATTAGCGAAATGTAAACGAAAAGTGGAAAAAGAAACAGAAACATATGGTTAGCCAAATGAAAAGAAAAGTAGAAAAAGGAACAGTAACATTTGTTTAGCGAAATGAAAACGAAAAGTGGAAAAAGCAACAATGTAACATATGGTTAGCAAAATGTAATGAAAAGTGGAAAAAAGGAACGGTAAGGTATGGTTAGTGAAATGTAAATGAAGAGTGGAAAAAGCAACAGTAACGTATGGTTAGCCAAATGAAAAGAAAAGTAGAAAAAGGAACAGTAACATTTGGTTAGCGAAATGTAAATGAAACGTAGAAAAAGCAACAGAAACATATGGTTAGTGAAATGGAATTAAAAGCGGTAAAAGGAACAGTTAGGTATAGTTAGTGATATGTAAACAAAGACTGGAAATGTAAACGAGAAGTAGAAAAAGCGACAGTAATGTATTGTTAGTGAAATGTAAAATGAAAAGTGGAAATGGAAACGAAATGTGGAAAAAGCAACAGTAATGTTAGCGAACTGTAAACTAAAATTTAAAAAAGCAACAGTAACATATGGTCAGTGAAATGTAAAGGAAAAGTGGAACAAGCAACAGTAATGTATGGTTAGCCAAATGAAAAGAAAAGTAGAAAAAGGAACAGTAACGTTTGGTTAGCGAAATGTAAACAAAAAGTGGAAAAAGCAACAGAAACATATCGTTAGCAAAATGTAATGAAAAGTGGAGAAGGAACAGTAAGGTGTAGTTAGTGAAATGTAAACAGAAACTGGAAATGTAAACGAAAAGTAGAAAAATCAACAGTAATGTAATGTATGCGAAATGTAAATGAAAAGTGGAAATGGGAACAAAATGTGGAAAAAGCAATATTAATGTAAGCGAACTGTAAACAAAAATTGAAAAAAGCAAGTCACGTATGGTTAGCTAAATGAAAAGAAAAATACAAAAAGGAACATTAACATTTGGTAAGCGAAATGTAAACGAAAAGTGGAAAAAGCAACAGAAACATATGGTTAGCAAAATGTAATGAAAACTGGAAAAAGCAACAGTAAGGTATAGTTAGTGAAATGTAAACGAAAAGTGGAAAAATGAACAGTAACGTTTGGTTAGCATAATGGAAACAAAAGGTGGAAAAAGGAATAGTAACGTATGGTTAGAGAAATAAAAAAGAAAAGTAGAAAAAGAAACAGTGATGTATTGTTAGCGAAATGTAAACGAAAAGTGGAAATGTAAAACAAAATGTGGAAAAAGCAACAGTAACATATGGTTAGCGAAATTTGAACGAAAAGTGGAAATATATATGAAGAGTGGAAAAAGCAACAGTAACGTATGGTTAGCCAAATGAAAAGAAAAGTAGAAAAAGGAACAGTAACGTTTGGTTAGCGAAATGTAAACGAAAAGTGGAAAAAGCAACAGAAAAATATGGTTAGCAAAATGTAATGAAAAGTGGAGAAGGAACAGTAAGGTATAGTTAGTGAAATGTAAACAAAAACTGGAAATGTAAACGAAAAGTAGAAAAAGCAACAGTAATGTAATGTAAGCGAAATGTAAATGAAAAGTGGAAATGGGAACAAAATGTGGAAAAAGCAACAATATTGTTAGCGAACTGTATACAAAAAGTGGAAAAAGCAACACTAACATATAGTTAGCAAAATCTAATGCAAAGTGGAGAAGGAACAGTAAGGTATAGTTAGTGAAATGTAAACAAAAACTGGAAATGTAAACGAGAAGTAGAAAAAGCAACAGTAATGTAATGTAAGCGAAATGTAAATGAAAAGTGGAAATGGGAGCGAAATGTGGAAAAAGCAACAATAATGTTAGCGAACTGTATACAAAAAGTGAAAAAAGCAACAATTAGCAAAATGTAATGAAAAGTGGAAAAGGAACGGTAAGGTATGGTTAGTGAAATGTAAATGAAAAGTGGAAAAAGCAACAGTTACGTATGGTTAGCCAAATGAAAAGAAAAGTAGAAAAAGGAACAGCAATGTTTGGTTAGCAAAATGTAAACGAAAAGTGGAAAAAGCAACAGAAAGATATGGTTAGCAATATGTAATTAAAAGTGGTAAAAGGAACAGTTAGGTATAGTTAGTAATATGTAAACAAAAACTGGAAATGTAAACAAGAAGTAAAAAAAGCAACAGTAATGTATTGTTAGTGAAATGTAAAATGAACAGTGGAAATGGAAACCAAATGTGGAAAAAGCAACAGTAATGTTAGCGAACTGTAAACTAATATTTGAAAAAGCAACAGTAACATATGGTTAGTGAAATGTAAACGAAAAGTGCAAAAAAAAACAGTAACGTATGGTTAGCCAAATGAAATGAAAAGTAGAAAAAGGAACAGTAACTTTTCGTTAGCGAAATGTAAAGGAAAAGTGGAAAAAGCAACAGAAACATACAGTTTGCAAAATGTAAACAAAAAATGGAAAAAGCAACAGAAACATATGGTTAGCAAAATGTAATTTAAAGTTGTAAAAGGAACAGTTAGGTATCATTAGTGATATGTAAACAAAAACTGGAAATGTAAACGAAAAGTAGAAAAAGGGACAGTAATGTATTGTTAGTGAGATGTAAAATAAAAGGAGGAAATGGAAACGAAATGTGGAAAAAGCAACAGTATGTTAGCGAACTGTAAACTAAAATTTGAAAAAGCAACAGTAACATATGGGTAGTGAAATGTAAAGTGGAAAAAGCAACAGTAACGTATGGTTAGCCAAATGAAAAGAAAAGTAGAAAAAGGAACAGTAACGTTTGGTTAGCGAAATGTAAACGAAAAGTGGAAAAAGCAACAGAAACATATGGTTAGCAAAATGTAATGAAACGTGGAGAAGGAACAGTAAGGTATAGTGAGTGAAATGTAAACAAAAACTGGAAATGTAAACGAAAAGTAGAAAAAGCAACAGTAATGTAATGTAAGCGAAATGTAAATGAAAAGTGGAAATGGAAACAAAATGTGGAAAAAGCAACATTAATGTTAGCGAACTGTATACAAAACGTGGAAAAAGCAACAGTAACATATGGTTGGAGAAATGTAAACGAAAAGTGGAAAAAACAACAGTAACGTATGGTTAGCCAAATGAAAAAGAAAGTATAAAAAGGAACAGTAACGTTTGGTAAGCAAAATGTAAACGAAAAGTGGATAAAGCAACAGAAACATATGGTTAGCAAAATGCAATTAAAAGTGGTAAAAGGAAAAGTTAGATATAGTTTGTGATATGTAAACAAAAACTGGAAATGTAAATGAACAGAAGAAAAAGCAACAGTAATGTAATGTAAGCTAAATGTAAATGAAAAGTGGAAATGGAAACGAAATGTGGAAAAAGCAACAGTAATGTTAGTGAACTGTAAACAAAAAGTGGAAAAAGTAACAGTAACATATGGTTGGCGAAATGTGATCGAAAATTGGAAAAAGTAACAGTAACGGATGGTTAGCCAAATGAAAAGAAAAGTAGAAAAAGGAACAGTAACGTTTGGTTAGTGAAATGTAAACGAAAAGTGGAAAAAGCAACAGAAACATATGGTTAGCCAAATGAAAAGGAAAGTAGAAAAACGAACAGTAACGTTTGGTTAGCGACATGTAAACGGAAAGTGGAAAAAGCAACAGAAACATATGGTTAGCCAAATGAAAAGAAAAGTAGGAAAAGGAACAGTAACATTTGGTTAGCGAAATGTAAATGAAAAGTGGAAAAAGCAACAGAAACATATGATTAGCAAAATGTAATGAAAACTGGAAAAAGCAACAGTAAGATATAAAAAGTGAAATGTAAACGAAAAGTGGAAAAATGAACAGTAACGTTTGGTTAGCATAATGGAAACAAAAGGTGGAAAAAGGAACAGTAACGTATAGTTAGAGAAATAAAAAAAGAAAAGTAGAAAAAGAAACAGTGATGTATTGTTACCGAATGTAAACGAAAAGTGGAAATGTAAAACAAAATGTGGAAAAAGCAACAGTAACATATGGTTAGCGAAATTTGAACGAAAAGTGGAAATGTAAATGAAGAGTGGAAAAAGGAACAGTAACATATGGTTGGAGATATGTAAACGAAAAGTGGAAAAAACAACAGTAACGTATGGTTAGCCGAATGAAAAGAAAAGTATAAAAAGGAACAGTAACGTTTGGTAAGCGAAATGTAAACGAAAAGTGGATAAAGAAACAGAAACATATGGTTACCAAAATGCAATTAAAAGTGGTAAAAGGAACAGTTAAATATAGTTAGTGATATGTAAACAAAAACTGGAAATGTAAATGAACAGTAGAAAAAGCAACAGTAATGTAATGTAAGCTAAATGTAAATGAAAAGTGGAAATGGAAACGAAATGTGGAAAAAGCAACATTAATGTTAGCGAAGTGTAAACAAAAAGTGGAAAAAGTAACAGTAACATATGGTTGGCGAAATGTGATCGAAAATTGGAAAAAGCAACAGTAACGGATGGTTAGCCAAATGAAAAGTAGAAAAAGGAACAGTAACGTTTGGTTAGTGAAATGTAAACGAAAAGTGGAAAAAGCAAGAGAAACATATGGTTAGCCAAATGAAAAGAAAAGTAGAAAAATGAACAGTAACGTTTGGTTAGCGACATGTAAACGAAAAGTGGAAAAAGCAACAGAAACATATGGTTAGCCAAATGAAGAAAAAAGTAGAAAAAGGAACAGTAACGTTTGGTTAGCGAAATGAAAATGAAAAGTGGAAAAAGCAACAGAAACATATGGTTAGCAAAATGTAATGAAAACAGGAAAAAGCAACAGTCAGATATGGTTAGTGAAATGTAAACGAAAAGTGGAAAAAGCAATAGTAACATATGGTTAGCCAAATGAAAAGGAACGTAGAAAAAAGAACAGTAACATTTTGTTGGTGAAATGAAAATGAAAAGTGGAAAAAGCAATAGTAACATATGGTTATCCAAATGAAAAGGAACGTAGAAAAAAGAACAGTAACATTTTGTTGGTGAAATGAAAATGAAAAGTGGAAAAAGCAACAATAACATATGGTTAGCAAAATGTAATGAAAAGTGGAAAATGGAAGAGTAACATATGGTTAGTGAAATGTAAATGAAAAGTGGAAAAAGCAACAGTAACGTATGGTTAGCCAAATGAAAAGAAAAGTAGAAAAAGGAACAGTAACTTTTGGTTAGCGAAATGTAAATGAAAAGTGGAAAAAGCAACAGAAACATATGGTTAGTGAAATGTAATTAAGAGTGGTTAAAGGAACAGTTAGGTATAGTTAGTGATATGTAAACAAAAACTGGAAATGTAAACGAGAAGTAGAAAAAGCAACAGTAATGTATTGTTAGTGAAATGTAAAATGAAAAGTGGAAATGAAAACAAAATGTGGAAAAAGCAACAATAATGTTAGCGAACTGTAACCTAAATTTGAAAAAGCAACAGTAACATATGGTTAGTGAAACATAAAGGAAAAGTGGAAAAAGCAACAGTAACGTATGGTTAGCGAAATGAAAAGAAAAGTAGAAAAAGGAACAGTAACGTTTGGTTAGTGAAATGTAAACGAAAAGTGGAAAAAGCAACAGAAACATATGGTTAGCCAAATGAAAAGAAAAGTAGAAAATGGAACAGTAATGTTTGTTTAGCGAAATGAAAACGAAAAGTGGAAAAAGCAACAGAAACATATGGTTAGCAAAATGTAATGAAAACAGGAAAAAGCAACAGTCAGGTGTAGTTAGTGAAATGTAAACGAAAAGTGGAAAAAGCAACAGTAACGTATGGTTCGCCAAATGAAAAAGAAAGTAGAAAAAGTGACAGTAACATTTCGTTGGTGAAATGGAAATGAAAAGTGGAAAAAGGAATGGTAAGGTATGGTTAGTGAAATGTAAACGAAAATTGGAAAAAGCAACAGTAACGTATGGTTAGCCAAATGAAAAGAAAAGTAGAAAAAGGAACAGTAACATTTGGTTAGCAAAATGTAAATGAAACGTAGAAAAAGCAACAGAAACATATGGTTAGTGAAATGGAATTAAAAGTGGTAAAAAGAACAGTTAGTATAGTTAGTGATATGTAAACAAAAACTGGAAATGTAAACAAAAAGTAGAAAAAGCAACAGTAATGTAATGTAAGCGAAATGTAAATTAAAAGTGGAAATGGGAACAAAATGTGGAAAAAGCAACAATAATGTTAGCGAACTGTATACAAAAAGTGGAAAAAACAACAATAACATATGGTTAGGAAAATGTAATGGAAAGTGGAAAAAGGAAGAGTAACGTATGGTTGGAGAAATGTAAACGAAAAGTGGAAAAAGCAACAGTAACGTATGGTTAGCCAAATGAAAAGGAAAGTAGAAAAAGGAACAGTAATATTTTGTTGGTGAAATGAAAATAAAAAGTGGAAAAAGCAGCAATAACATATGGTTAGCAAAATGTAATGAAAATTGGAAAAAGGAACGGTAAGGTATAGTTAGTGAAATGTAAACGAAAAGTGGAAAAAGCAACAGTAACGTATGGTTAGCCAAATGAAAAGAAAAGTAGAAAAAGGAACAGTAATGTTTGGTAAGCGAAATGTAAACGAAAAGTGGAAAAAGCAACAGAAAGATATGGTCAGCAAAATGTAATTAAAAGTGGTAAAAGGAACAGTTAGGTATAGTTAGTGATATGTAAACAAAAACTGGAAATGTAAACGAGAAGTAGAAAAAGCGACAGTAATGTATTGTTAGTGAAATGTAAAATGAACAGTGGAAATGGAAACGAAATGTGGAAAAAGCAACAGTAATGTTAGCGAACTGTAAACTAATATTTGAAAAAGCAACAGTAACATATGGTTAGTGAAATGTAAAGGAAAAGTGGAAAAAGCAACAGTAACGTATGGTTAGCCAAATGAAATGAAAAGTAGAAAAAGGAACAGTAACGTTTGGTTAGCAAAATATAAACGAAAAGTGGAAAAAGCAATAGAAACATATGTTTAAAAAAATGTTATTAAAAGCTGTAAAAGGAACAGTTAGGTATAGTTAGTGATATGTAAACAAAAACTGGAAATGTAAACGAGAAGTAGAAAATGGGACAGTAATGTATTGTTAGTGAAATGTAAAATGAAAGGAGGAAATTGGAACGAAATGTGGAAAAAGCAACAGTAATGTTAGCGAACTGTAAGCTAAAATTTAAAAAAGCAACAGTAACATATGGTTAGTTAAATGTAAAGGAAAAGTGGAAAAAGCAACAGTAACGTATGGTTAGCCAAATGAAAAGAAAAGTAGAAAAAGGAACAGTAACGTTTGGGTAGCAAAATGTAAAAGGAAAGTGGAAAAAGCAACAGAAACATGTGGTTAGCAAAATGTAATGAAATGTGGAGAAGGAACAGTAAGGTATAGTTAGTGAAATGTAAACAAAAACTGGAAATGTAAACGAAAAGTAGAAAAAGCAACAGTAATGTAATGTAAGCGAAATGTAAATGAAAAGTGGAAATGGAAACAAAATGTGGAAAAAGCAACATTAATGTTAGCGAACTGTATACAAAAAGTGGAAAAAGCAACAATAACATATGGTTGGAGAAATGTAAACGAAAAGTGGAAAAAACAACAGTAATGTATGGTTAGCCAAATGAAAAGAAAAGTATAAAAAGGAACATTAACGTTCGGTAAGCGAAATGTAAACAAAAAGTGGATAAAGCAACAGAAACATATGGTTAGCAAAATGCAATTAAAAGCGGTAAAAGGAACAGTTATAGTTAGTAATATGTAAACAAGAACTGGAAATGTAAATGAACAGTAGAAAAATAAACAGTAATGTAATGTAAGCTAAATGTAAATGAAAAGTGGAAATGGAAACGAAATGTGGAGAAAGCAACAGTAATGTAAGCGAACTGTAAACAAAAAGTGGAAAAAGTAACAGTAACATATGGTTGGCGAAATGTAAACGAAAAGTGGAAAAAGCAACAGAAACATATGGTTAGCCAAATGAAAAGAAAAGTATAAAAACGAACAGTAACGTTTGGTTAGCGACATGTAAACGAAAAGTGGAAAAAGCAACAGAAACATATGGTTAGCAAAATGTAATGAAAACAGGAAAAAGCAACAGTCAGGTATGGTTAGTGAAATGTAAACAAAAAGTGAAAAAAGCAACAGTAATGTATGGTTAGCCAAATGAAAAGGACAGTAGAAAAATGAACAGTAACATTTTATTGGTGAAATGAAAATGAAAAGTGGAAAAATCAACAAGAACATATGGTTAGCAAAATGTAATGAAAAGTGGAAAATGGAAGAGTAACATATGGTTGGTGAAATTTAAACAAAAAGTGAAAAAAGCAACAGTAACGTATGGTTAGCCAAATGAAAAGAAAAGTAGAAAAAGGAACAGTAACGTTTGGTTAGCGAAATGTAAACGAAAAGTGGAAAAAGCAACAGAAACATATGGTTAGCAAACTGTAATGAAATGTGGAGAAGGAACAGTAAGGTATAGTTAGTGAAATGTAAACAAAAACTGGAAATGTAAACGAAAAGTAGAAAAAGCAACAGTAATGTAAGCGAAATGTAAATGAAAAGTGGAAATGGAAACAAAATGTTGAAAAAGCAACATTAATGTTAGCGAACTGTATACAAAAAGTGGAAAAAGCAACAGTAACATATGTTTGGAGAAATGTAAACGAAAAGTGGAAAAGACAACATTAACGTATGGTTAGCCAAATGAAAAGAAAAGTAGAAAAAGGAACAGTAACGTTTGGTAAGCAAAATGTAAACGAAAAGTGGATAAAGCAACAGAAACATTTGGTTAGCAAAATGCAATTAAAAGTGGTAAAAGGAACAGTTATAGTTACTGATATGTAAACAAAAACTGGAAATGTAAATGAACAGTAGAAAAAGCAACAGTAATGTAGTGTAAGCTAAATGTAAATGAAAAGTGGAAATGGAAACGAAATGTGGAAAAAGCAACAGTAATGTTAGCGAAGTGTAAACAAAAAGTGGAAAAAGCAACAGGAACATATGGTTGGCGAAATGTGAACAAAAATTGGAAAAAGCAACAGTAACGTATGGTTAGCCAAATGAAAAGAAAAAGTAGAAAAAGGAACAGTAACGTTTGGTTAGCGAAATGTAAACGAAAAGTGGAAAAAGCAACAGAAACATATGGTTAGCCAAATGAAAAGAAAAGTAGAAAAAGGAACAGTAATGTTTGGTTAGCAAAATGAAAATGAAAAGTGGAAAAAGGAACAGAAAGACATGGTTAGCAAAATGTAATGAAAATAGGAAAAAGGAACAGTCAGATATGGTTAGTGAAATGTAAACGAAAAGTGGAAAAAGCAACAGTAACATATGGTTAGCCAAATGAAAAGGAACGTAGAAAAAAGAACAGTAACATTTTGTTGGTGAAATGAAAATGAAAAGTGGAAAAAGCAACAATAACATATGGTTAGTGAAATGTAATGAAAAGTGGAAAATGGAAGAGTAACATATGGTTAGTGAAATGTAAATGAAGAGTGGAAACAGCAACAGTAACGTATGGTTAGCCAAATGAAAAGAAAAATAGAAAAAGGAACAGTAAAGTTTGGTAAGCGAAATGTAAATGAAAAGTGGAAAAAGCAACAGAAACATATGGTTAGTGAAATGGAATTAAAAGTGGTAAAAGGAACAGTTAGGTATAGTTAGTGATATGTAAACAAAAACTGGAAATGTAAACGAGAAGTAGAAAAAGCAACAGTAATGTATTGTTAGTGAAATGTAAAATGAAAAGTGGAAATGGAAACAAAATGTGGAAAAAGCAACAGTAATGTTAGCAAACTGTAAACTAAAATTTGAAAAACCAACAGTAACATATGGTTAGTGAAATGTAAAGGAAAAGTGGAAAAAGCAACAGTAACGTATGGTTAGCCAAATGAAAAAAAAAGTAGAAAAAGGAACAGTAACGTTTGTTTAGTGAAATGAAAACGAAAAGTGGAAAAAGCAACAGAAACATATGGTTAGCAAAATGTAATGAAAACAGGAAAAAGCAAAAGTCAGGTATGGTTAGTGAAATGTAAACGAAAAGTGGAAAAAGCAACAGTAAGGTATGGTTAGCCAAATGAAAAGAAAAGTAGAAAAAGGAACAGTAACATTTGGTTAGCGAAATGTAAATGAAACGTAGAAAAAGCAACAGAAACATATGGTTAGTGAAATGAAATTAAAAGTGGTAAAGGGAACAGTTAGGTATAGTTAGTGATATGTAAACAAAAACTGGAAATGTAAACGAGAAGTAGAAAAAAGCGACAGTAATGTATTGTTAGTGAAATGTAAAAATGAAAAGTGGAAATGGAAACAAAATATGGAAAAAGCAACAGTAATGTTAGCGAACTGTAAACTAAAATTTGAAAAAGCAACAGTAACATATGGTCAGTGAAATGTAAAGGAAAAGTGGAAAAAGCAACAGTAACGCATGGTTAGCCAAATGAAAAGAAAAGTAGAAAAAGGAACAGTAACGTTTGGTTAGCGAAATGTAAACAAAAAGTGGAAAAAGCAACAGAAACATATGGTTAGCAAAATGTAATGAAAAGTTTAGAAGGAACAGTAAGGTGTAGTTAGTGAAATGTAAACAAAAACTGGAAATGTAAACGAAAAGTAGAAAAAGCAACAGTAATGTAATGTATACAAAATGTAAATGAAAAGTGGAAATGGAAACAAAATGTGGAAAAAGCAACATTAATGTTAGCAAACTGTAAACAAAAAGTGAAAAAAGCAACAGTGACGTTTGGTTAGCCAAATGAAAAGAAAAGTAGAAAAAGGAACAGTAACATTTGGTAAGTGAAATGTAAACGAAATGTGGAAAAAGCAACAGAAACATATGGTTAGCAAAATTTAATGAAAACTGGAAAAAGCAACAGTAAGGTATAGTTAGTGAAATGTAAACGAAAAGTGGAAAAATGAACAGTAACGTTTGGTTAGCATAATGGTAACAAAAGGTGGAAAAAGGAACAGTAACGTATGGTTAGAGAAATAAAAAAGAAAAGTGGAAAAAGAAACAGTGATGTATTGTTAGCGAAATGTAAACGAAAAGTGGAAATGTAAAACAAAATGTGGAAAAAGCAACAGTAACATATGGTTAGCGAAATTTGAACGAAAAGTGGAAATGTAAATGAAGAGTGGAAAACACAACAGTAACGTATGGTTAGCCAAATGAAAAGAAAAGTAGAAATAGGAACAGTAATGTTTGGTTAGCGAAATGTAAACAAAAAGTGGAAAAAGCAACAGAAACATATGGTTAGCAAAATGTAATGAAAACTGGAAAAAGCAACAGTAAGGTACAGTTAGTGAAATTTAAACGAAAAGTGGAAAAATGAACATTAATGTATGGTTAGCGAAATGGAAATGAAAGGTGGAAAAAGGAACAGTAACGTATGATTAGAGAAATAAAAAAGAAAAGTGGAAAAAGAAACAGTAATGTATTGTTAGGTTAGCGAAATGTAAACGAAAAGTGGAAATGTAAAACAAAATGTGGAAAAAGCAACAGTAACATATTGTCAGCGAAATTTGAACGAAAAGTGGAAATGTAAATGAAAAGTGGAAAAAGCAACAGTAATGCATGGTTAGCCAAATGAAAAGAAAAGTAGAAAAAGGAACAGTAATGTTTGGTTAGCGAAATGTAAATGAAAAGTGGAAAAAGCAACAGAAACATATGGTTAGCAAAATGTAATGAAAAGTAGAGAAGGAACAGTAAGGTATAGTTAGTGAAATGTAAACTAAAACTGGAAATGTAAACAAGAAGTAGAAAAAGCAACAGTAATGTATTGTTAGCAAAATGTAAATGAAAAGCGGAAATGGAAACGAAATGTGGAAAAAGCAACAGTAACGTATGGTTAGCCAAATGAAAAGACAAGGAGAAAAAGGAACAGTAAAGTTTGGTTAGCTAAATGTAAACGAAAAGTGGAAAAAGCAACAGAAACATATGGTTAGTGAAATGTAAATGAAAAGTGGAGAAGGAACAGTAAGGTATAGTTAGTGAAATGTAAACAAAAACTGGAAATGTAAATGAAAAGTAGAAAAATCAACAGTAATGTAATGTTAGCAAAATGTAAATGAAAGGTGGAAATGGAAACGAAATTTGGAAAAAGCAACAGTAATGTTGGCGAACTGTAAACAAAAAATGGAAAAAGCAACAGTAACATAGGGTAAGCAAAATGTAATGAAAACTGGAAAAAGCAACAGTAAGGTATGGTCAGTGAAATGTAAATAAAAAGTCGAAAAATGAGTAGTAGCGTATCGTTTGTGAAATGGAAACAAAAGGTGGAAAAAGGAACAGTAACGTATGGTTAGAGAAATAAAAAAGAAAAGTGGAAAAAGCAACAGTAATGTATTGTTAGCGAAAAGTGGAAATGGAAACAAAATGTGGAAAAAGCAACAGTAACATATTGTTAGCGAAATTTGAACGAAAAGTGGAAATGTAAATGAAAAGTGGAAAAAGCAACAGTAACGTATGGTTAGCCAAATGAAAAGAAAAGTAGAAAAAGGAACAGTAATGTTTGGTTAGCGAAATGTAAATTTAAAGTGGAAAAAGCAACAGAAACATATGGTTAGCAAAATGTAATGAAAAGTAGAGAAGGAACAGTAAGGTATAGTTAGTGAAATGTAAACTAAAACTGGAAATGTAAACAAGAAGTAGAAAAAGCAACAGTAATGTATTGTTAGCAAAATGTAAATGAAAAGTGGAAATGGAAACGAAATGTGGAAAAAGCAACAGTAACGTATGGTTAGCCAAATGAAAAGACAAGGAGAAAAAGGAACATTAACGTTTGGTTAGCTAAATGTAAACGAAAAGTGGAAAAAGCAACAGAAACATATGGTTAGTGAAATGTAAATGAAAAGTGGAGAAGGAACAGTAAGGTATAGTTAGTGAAATGTAAACAAAAACTGGAAATGTAAATGAAAAGTAGAAAAATCAACAGTAATGTAATGTTAGCGAAATGTAAATGAAAAGTGGAAATGGAAACGAAATGTGGAAAAAGCAACAGTAATGTTGGCGAACTGTAAACAAAAAGTGGAAAAAGCAACAGTAACATAGGGTAAGCAAAATGTAATGAAAATGTGGAAAAAGCAACAGTAACGTATGGTTAGCCAAATGAAAAGACAAGGAGAAAAAGGAACATTAACGTTTGGTTAGCTAAATGTAAACGAAAAGTGGAAAAAGCAACAGAAACATATGGTTAGTGAAATGTAAATGAAAAGTGGAGAAGGAACAGTAAGGTATAGTTAGTGAAATGTAAACAAAAACTGGAAATGTAAATGAAAAGTAGAAAAATCAACAGTAATGTAATGTTAGCGAAATGTAAATGAAAGGTGGAAATGGAAACGAAATGTGGAAAAAGCAACAGTAATGTTGGCGAACTGTAAACAAAAAGTGGAAAAAGCAACAGTAACATAGGGAAAAGTGGAAATGTAAACAAAATGTGGAAAAAGCAACAGTAACATATGGTTAGTGAAATTTAAACGGAAAGTGGAAATATAAATGAAAAGTGGAAAAAGGAACAGTAAGGTATGGTTAGCCAAATGAAAAGAAAAGTAGAAAAAGAAACAGTAACGTTTTGTTGGTGAAATGTAAATGAAAAGTGGATAAAGCAACAATAACATATGGTTAGCAAAATGTAATGAAAAGTGGAAAAAGGAACAGTAAGGTATGGTTAGTGAGATGTAAACAAAACCTGGAAATATAAATGAGAAGTGGAAAAAGTAACAGTAACGTATGGTAGGGAAAATGTAAACAAAAAGTGGAAATAAAAAACAAAAAAGTGGTAAAAGGAAGAGTACTGTATGGTTAGTGAAATGTAAACGAAAAGTAGAAAAAGCAACAGTAACATATAGTTAGCCAAATGAAAAGAAAAGTAGAAAAAGGAACAGCAACGTTTGGATTTTGAAATGTAAACAAAAAGTGGAAAAAGAAACAGAAACATATGGTTAGCAAAATGTTATTAATAGTAGTAAAATGAACAGTTAGGTATAGTTAGTGATATGTAAACAAAAACTGGAAATGTAAACGAGAAGTAGAAAAAGCGTCAGTAATGTATTGTTAGTGAATTGTAAAATGAAAAGTGGAAATGGAAACGAAATGTGGAAAAAACAACATTAATGTTAGCGAAATGTGAACAAAAATTTGAAAAAGCAACAGTAACATATGGTTAGTGAAATGTAAAGGAAAAGTGGAAAAAGCAACAGTAACATATGGTTAGCCAAATGAAAAGAAAAGTAGAAAAAGGAACAGTAATATTTGGTTAGCGAAATGTAAACGAAAAGTGGAAAAAGCAACAGAAACATATGGTTAGCAAAATGTAATGAAAAGTGGAGAAGAAACTGTAAGGTATAGTTAGTGAAATGTAAACAAAAAGTGGAAATAGAAACAAAAAGTGGAAAAAGGAAGAGTAATGTATGGTTAGTGAAATGTTAACGAAAAGTGGAAAAAGCAACAGTAATGCATCGTTAGCCAAATGAAAAGAAAAGTAGAAAAAGATACAGTAACGTTTGGTTAGCGATATGTAAAGGAAAAGTGGAAAATGCAACAGAAACATATGGTTAGCAAAATGTAATAAAAAGTGTAAAAAGCAACAGTAACATATGGTAAACGAAAGGTAAAGGAAAAGTAGAAGGCGCAACAGTAAGGTATGGGAAGGGAAATGTAAACATAAAAGTGGAAATATAAATGAAAAGTGGAAAAAGCAACAGTAACATATGGTGAGTAAAAGGTGAACAAAAAGTGGAAAAAGTAACAGTAAAGTATGATTTGCGAAATTTAAAAGAACAATGAAAATGTAAAGGAAAAGTGGAAAAAAGAACAGTAAGGTTTGGTTAGCAAAATGCAAACAAAAAGTGGAAATGTAAATGAAAAGTGGAAACAGTAAGGTATAGTCAGCAAAAAGTAAACAAAAAGTGGCCACAGCAACAGTAACATATGGTTAGAGAAATGAAAAAGAAAAGTGGAAAAAGCAACAATAACATATGATTGGCAAAATGTAAATGTAAAGTGGAAATGTGAATCAAAAGTGGAAAAAGCAACAGTAATGTATGGTTAGTGAAAGGTAAATGAAAAGTGAAAGGAGCAAGAGTAACGTTTGGTTAGTGAAATGTAAACAAAAAGTGGAAAAAGCAACAGTAACGTATGGTTAGCAAAATGTAATGAAAAGTGGAAATGTAAACAAAATGTGGAAAAAGCAACAGTAACATATAGTTAGTGAAAGGTAAATGAAAAATGGAAAGCAGAACAGTAGGGTATGGGTAGCAAAATGTAAACGAAGTGGAAATGTAAATGAAATGTGGAAAAAGCAACAGTAACATATGGTAGTAAAAGGTGAACAAAAAGTGGAAAAAGGAACAGTAAGGTATGATTAGCAAAAGTGGAAATGTAAATGAAAGGTGGGAAAAAGTAACAATAAGGTATAGTTAGCAAAATGTAAATGTAATGTGGAAAAAGAAACGGTAACATATGGTTAGAGAAATGTAAAAGAAAAGTGGAAAAGGCAATAATAACGTATGGTTAGTGAAATGTAAATGAAAAGTGGAAATGTAAACGAAAAGTGGAAAAAGTAACATTAAGGTATGGTTAGCGAAATGTAAATGAAATGTGGAAAAAGAAACGGTAACATATGGTTAGAGAAATGTAAAAGAAAAGTGGAAAAGGCAATAATAACGTATGGTTAGTGAAATATAAACGAAAAGTGGAAATGTAAACGAAAAGTGGAAAAAGTAACACTAAGGTATGGTTAGCGAAATGTAAATGAAAACTGAAAAAAGCAACAGTAACATATGGTTAGCAACATGTAAACGAAAAGTGGAAATGTAAACGAAAAATGGAAAAGGCAACAATTACGTATGGTTAGTGAAATGTAACGAAAAGTGGAAATGTAAACAAATAGTGGAAAAAGTAACATTAAGGTATGGTTAGCGAAATGTAAATGAAAACTGAAAAAAGCAACAGTAACATATGGTCAGCAAAATGTAAACGAAAAGTGGAAATGTAAACGAAAAATGGAAAAGGCAACAGTAACATATGGTCAGCAAAAGGTAAACAAAAGATGGAAAAAGCAACAGTAAGGTATGGTTAGTGAAATTTAAACGAAAATTGAAAATGTAAACGAAAAGTGGAAAAAAAGGAACAGTAAGGTTTGGTAAGTGAAATGTAAACGAAATGTGAATGAAAAGTGGAAAAAGCAACAGTAGTGAACAGTAAGCGAAATGTAAAAAAAAAAAAAAAAAATCTGAAAAAGCAACAGTAACATATGGTTAGCAAAATGTAAACAAAAAGTGGGAAAAGAAATAGAAGGTTAGCAAAAGTGAAAAATGGAAAAAGAAACAGTAATGTATGGTTAGCAAAATGTAAAGGAAAAGTGAAAAAAGCAATAGTAATGTTTGGTTAGCAAAATGAAAATGAACAGTGGAAATGTAAATGAAAAGTGGAAAAAGGAACAGTTAGGTATGGCTAGTGAAATGTAAACAAAAGGTAGAAATGTAAATGAAAAATTGGAAAAAGCAACAGTATGGTATGGTTAGTGAAATGTATACGAAAAGTGGAAAAAGCAACAGTAACATATTGTTAGCGAAATGTTAACGAAAACAGGAAATGTAAATGAAAAGTGGAAAAAGCAACAGTACGGTATAGTTAGCAAAATGTAAACAAAAAGTGGTAATGTAAACAAAAGGTGGAAGAAGGACTAGTAAGGTATGGTTAGGGAAATGTAAACGAAAAGTGGAAATGTAAACATAAAGTAGAAAAAGCAACATTAAGGTATGGGTAGTGAAATGTAAATGAAAAGTGGAAAAAGCAACAGTAACGTTTTGTTAGCGAAATGTAAACCAAAAGTGGAAATGTAAACAAAATGTGGAAAAAGCAACAGTAACATTATGGTAAGCAAAAGGTACAAGAAAAGTGGAAAGTGCAACAGTAAGGTGTGGTTAGTGAAATTTAAACAAAAAGTGGAAATGTTAGTGAAAAGTGGAAATGTTAATGAAAAGTAGAAAAAGCAACAGTAACATGTGGTGAGTAAAAGGTGAAAAAAGGAAGAGAAATGTGTGATTAGCGAAATATAAATGAAAAATGAAAATGTAAATGAAAGGTGGAAAAAGGAATAGAAAAGTTTGGTTAGTGAAATGTAAATGAAAATTGGAAATGTAAACAAAAAGTGGAAAAAGTAACACTAAGGTATGGTTGGCAAAATGTAAACGAAAAGTGGAATAAGCAACAGTAACATATGGTTAGCAAAATGTAAACGAAAAGTGGAAAAAGCAACAGTAACATATGGTTAGCAAAATGTAAACGAAAAGTGGAAAAAGCAACAGCAACCTGTGGTTAGCAAAATGTAAACAAAAAGTGGAAATGTAAACGAAAAGTGGAAAAAGCAACAGTAACTTATGGTTAGCGAAAGGTAAATGAAAAATGGAAAGAGCAATAGTAAGGTATGGTTAGCAAAATGTAAACAAAAAATGGAAATGTAAATAAAAAGTGGAAAGAGCAACAGTAAGGTATAGTTAGCGAAATGTAAACAAAAAGTGGAAAGAGCAACAGTAATGTATGGTTAAGGAAATGTAAATGAAAAGTGGATAGAGCAACAGTAAGGTATGGTAAGCAAAATGTAAAGAAAAAAGGGAAATGTGAATGAAAAGTGAAAAAAGCAATGGTAACGTATGGCTAGCGAAATGTTAACAAAAGTGGAAAAAGCAACAGTAAGGTATGGTCAGCAAAATGTAAATGAAAAGTTGAAAAAGCAATAGTAACATATGGTTAGCAAGATGTAAATGAAAAGTGGAAAAAGCAAAGTACCATATGGTTAGCGAAATGTAAACAAAAAGTGGAAATAGCAACAGTAAGGTATGGTTAGTGAGATGTAAACAAAAAGAGGAAAAAGCAACAGTAAGGTATGGTTAGCAAAAAGTAAACAAAATATGGAAAAAGCAACAGTGACGAAAGGTAAGGGAAAAGTTAAAGTAAAGACAAAAACAATGTAACATGTGGTTAGTTAAAACTAGACAAAGGAACTTCAGAGCAAAGAGAAACATATACAAACCTAGACAAAGCAAATTTAAAGTATGCATAGAGGAATACAAAAACTAACGGCAGTTTTAATGTTACATACAAACACAACATGAAGAAACGTCAAAAGATGGTTAAAGAAATATGAACAAAAACCTACTCAATTTGGATTAGAAACATGAGATAAAGCTAATTAAATTCATGGTCAAACAAATGAAAGCAAAAGCTACATACACAAGATACAAATCATGGTTGACCTCAATAGAAATACATGTATATACAAAAACTAACTGCAAATACATACATAACATAAAGCAACTTCAAAGCATGGTGAGTGAATTATAAATGAAAACTTGCTAAAATTTTCAAGAGAAATACACTAATGAGACAAAACAAATTTATAGCATGGTAAGGCAAATACAGACAACAACAATTAAATTTTTGTTAGACATACATACTGGTACTCTAGACAAAGTAATTTTAAAGCATGATTAGAATATAATGCAATTTTGATGACAAATACATGTACATACAAGAGCTAAAGCAAATTCAAAAGCATGGCTATACATGTAAACATTTGAAACCTTTCTTGTCAGAATTCCTTCCTGGTCTAAGGAGTTCTGATAAGAATGGTTTCGTCCTACCACAGAAAAACTAAATGATAAATTCAACCCACCTCTGTCCTCAAGCTGTTGATATATAGCATTTGGCTGTTGTTCTATAACATCCCCCATGTTGACATCTGGGAAAAAAAACAGATCAACACTTTTGTTTGGTGTTTTGCATGTACTAATATTTCATTCATTTATCAGCAATATTTCACTGAGGTTTCACCAGTACATGGCTGGAGCTTTGTAGTGCTTTGTGCAAGGCTACTCCCATGCTTCAAACAAGGATCAGTCTCAGGCTTTTACCATTATCTATATGTTTTATCAAAATTAGACCACAGTATCTGTAGTTTGATCTTTTAGCTTTATCTCTAGTATGACTGATATTTCTAATATACCTATAATTATTTCCTGTTGAAAATTACACAGACGTTGTTATTGTGGGAAAGCAGCCAGTTGCATAGAAAGAGTGTTGTGCAAATAACTTGTAAAACAAACTCCATGCAAACATGGTATTGGATGCACTTGCCACCGCAATATTGCTGGAATAATGTTGAAACTAGAGACCCTTGACGGCCTGAAATCACTCTACTGGCAGTGATTTTGCCTTTTTTCAAGCATACATTATGAATTCACGATGCAAAAAGGTGAAAGACAAACACACACCCCGCCCCCCTACCAAAAAAAAAAGGTGGTGTTGTGGCAAATGGGCCACTAAGAAAGCACAAGTGGGCATGTTGAAATGAACAAATAGTGAAAAAAATTGAAGTACAATATCTCAAAACCAACTGTTTGGAATCCAGCCAAATTTGATAGGGTTTCAGTACTAATTGTAGTAACCCTTCACCACACAATGAAATATCAGACTTGTCCAAATTGAAAGCATTCGCAGACGACAAAATAAATGTGACTCAAAAACTGAAATTTGTGTTGGGAAGGGTAGAGAACATTGTGGGAAAAGGAGAAAATGCTGGTTACCAGCATTTTCTCCTTTTCCCACAATGTTTTCAAAAGGCTTTTTGTTCAGGGTCGTTAAAACCCATGATTGTAGGGTAAAGAGTTAAACAATCCCAGCAAATTTCAAAGAAATGTGACCAATAACATGGACTGTGTTGAGTAAACAATACTAAGTCTTCAAATGGCTGCTTTTCCTAGACTGATTGCTAGATTTTCTTCATTTTAATTATAATTCAATCCCTTGATAAAACAAATAATCTTTGCAAGTTTCAGAAGAACTGGATCTACAAAGCAACTGTGCAAGTTTCATGAAAATTCACCACAAATGCAGAGTTGTTGTAGTTTAAACAAGAAATGTAAATTTAAATGGCTACTTTTCCTATATTGATTGTCAAATTTTTGTCAAAATCAATAAGGTTAAAGCTATTGATGAGATAAACAAACTGTGGAAGTTTCATGAAAATTCAACCACAAATGTAGACTAAAACACATAAACAAGAAAGGGAAATTTTGAACTTTAAATGGCTACTTTTCCCATACTAATTGTCATATTTTTTTCATAATCAATAGGGTTCATGCTATTGATGAGATAAACAGACTGTTCAAGTTTTACGAAAATTGGACTAAACTATAGAATTTATCGTGTAAACAAGAAACTGAAATGTTAAATTTTAAATGGCTACTTTTCCCACACTGGTTGTCAGATTTTGTTCAATATCGATAGGTTTCAAGCTATTGATGAGATAAACAAACTGTGCAAGTTTCACAAAAATCCAACCACAACTGCAGACTTTATGGCATAAACAAGAAATTGAAAAGTTGAACATTAAATGGCTACTTTTCCCACACTGATTGTTAAGGCTTTTTTTTTTTTTTTCAAAATCAATAGGGTTCAAGCCATTGATGAGATAAACAAACTTAGCAAGTTTCACAAAAATCCAACCACAAATATAGACTAAAATGCACAAACAAGAAAAGGAAATTTTGAACTTCAAATGGCTACTTTTCCCATACTGATTGTCAGATTTTTTTCATAATCAATAGGGTTCAAGCTATTGACGAGATAAACAAACTGTGCAGCCAGTAGAGCTAAAAAACAATAGCACCATGCAGTCAATAAATGAATGACATTTTGTGGGCAGATCATGAACAACAGTTAACATCTTTGTCCATTATTCTCTTGATAAAGTCAAATTCAATAATTTGTTTCTCTAGATGTTAGGATATGACTGTTATTAAATTTTTACCACATGTTGAAATTTTTTACTTGTTCAAATTGAAAGCTTTTGCAGACAACAAATTCAGTGTGACTTACATTACTTGATTAGTCTTTGAAAGGTTAGAAAACATTGTGGGAAAAGGAGAAAATACTGGTTACAGCATTTCTTCCTTTTCTCACAATGTCTTCAAATACCTTTTTTCTCAGGGCTGTTAAAACTCAGGATTGTTTGACAAAAGGTTAACTCCTGAGGACCAAACCCAGTAGCTGAGTTGGTCAAGTGTACACAGCTTGAATCTGAGGGGTCACTGCCTGATTCCCAGCTAGGTCAAACCATATCCAAACAGTTGATTTGTCATTGCTACAGGATTTTCTGACCACTGAACATTATTTCGATAAAAGGAAGCTACCAGTGGCTTGGAGAAAACTTGTGCAATGAACTGGTAAAACTAGAACTGTCGCAACGCAAACAAATACCCCCCACCAGCACCGTGTCACTGAAGCAGCACAATCAGAGAATGGAAATGATTTTCAAAACAAAGATCACCAATGACCTTGACCTCTGACCCATGTGACCCAAAAACAATAGGGCATGGGTCATGAACAACAGTTATATAAAGTTTCAAGGTCCTAGATCAAACAGCTATTGAGTTACAGCACGGAAAAGATTCACAAAGTTCACCTGTGACTATGACCTTTGACTCATCTGACCCAAACTCAATAGGGCACCTCTTTTGGGCCATGAGCAACACTTGTATAAAGTTTCAGGGTCCAAGGTCAAATGGCTTTTGAGTCAGAGCACGAAAATGAAAAAGTCTACAGATGAATGGAAGGACAGACAGACAGACAGACAAACAGACAAACAAACAGACACACATGGTGAAACCAGTATACCACCTTCTACTTCAAAGGTGGGGGTTTTAATAATCAAACTTGGGAAAGCATGAATAGGTGCACTGGCCTTACTGATAAAACTGAAGTAAAGTTGGAAAACTGCATAAAACACGAATCTTACAGATAAATCCATAGAGTGTTGAATTAACCCTTTCCCAAACGACAAATTTTGGACTGGTCCAAATTGAAAGAGTTTGCAGACGACAATTTTAAATTTGATGAAAATGGCAGAAAGTTATCAAAAAGGGTAGAAAATACTGTGGGCAAAGGAGAAATTGCTCATTACGAGCAATTTCTCCTTTTCCCACAGTATTTTCAAAAGACTTGTACTGCAGACACGTGAAAACCAGGGCTTGTTTGGGAAAGGGTTAATGAAACAGACCTTCTCAATCCTGTACTAAACAATCCCATGTTTTATTCACCCTAAGGAAAAAGGCTTTTAAAAACAATATGGAAAAAGGAGAAAATGCTTTAATGGCAATTTTCTCCTTTTTTAACAATGTTTTCTACCGTCAGAAACAAAATTTTAATTTTGAGTCACATTTATTTTGTCATTTGCAAAGGCTTTCAGTTTTGACAAAGATAAATTTGGTCGTTTGGCAAAGAACTAATTAGGACAGAGCAAAATATTGCAATTTTCAAGATTTGAATATGTTACAAGGTATTAGGCTGTGTAGGTCTATGATTTGAATGGCTTTTCTGTGCAGCCTGATTTTAATCTAGACTGTCTGCAACAGCAACATTATTTTTGCTCTGAGCCAGAAGTAAGAGAAGCTCTTCTGCTCTGCTACAGACAAGTATATTCACCTTGTAACAGACCACTCTACAAAATAATGTGGCAAAAGGAGACAATGCACATATTCCTGAGCAAATGTTTTCAATATGGTTAAATCTAAAATTTTGTATTTTGGTTAAGAGTTAAGCAGTCTGAAGTCTGCCTACCAGAATGTCTCTTCAGATATTGGATAGTTAGAGATTGTACAGAAAATGCCTCTGCCAAATTACCAAGCTAACCCTTTACCAAACAATCCCAAGTTTTAATGGCCCTGAAGAAAAATGGCTTTTGAAAACATCATAGGAAAAGGAGAAAATACTGGTAACCAACATTTTTTTGCTTTCCCCACATTGTTTTCTACCCTATCATCAACAATCATCACTTGATCTACATTTTATTTTGTCCTCTGGATATGCTATTGATTTAGTTGATTCCCAAAATTTTGTTGTTTGGTAAAGACTTAAATGCTCAAGTTTCAGGTTTATTATTAGCACTGGGTAAAAGTGAATGGTGGAAAAACATGGTATCAAAACCAGAGCTCCAGATAAGAGAGAGTGATGGTATGCTAAATCCATTATTTCTCTTCTAAACCCTATGTTATGGGTACTCATTAGAATTGTCTCAATGAAACAATTCTAATGAGTACCCATAGCATAGGGTTTAGTGGGGAATAATTAATGTTTTCAATTTTGAAATCAAAATCACTCCCTCTGTCTGGAGCTCTGTTATTAACACTGGGTAAAAGTGAAAGTAGAAAAACATGGCAAGATCCAGCAGATACATAAAAGGAAGTCATTGAAAAAATTCTAATGAGTACCCATAGCATAGGGTTTAGTGGAGAATAATTAATATTTTCAATGTTGATATCAAAATCGCTCCCTCTGTCTGGAGCTCTGTTATTAGCACGGGTAGAAATAAAAGTAGAAAAACATGGCAAGATCCAGCAGATACAAAACAGGGAAATCAGCATAGCCCTCAACTACACAATCCCAACTTTTAACAATGCTGAGGAAGAGGTCTTTTGAAAACATTGTGGGAAAAGGTGAAAAATACTTTAACTTGTTTTCTAACTTATCAAAGACAAATTCCATCATTTGAGCTACATCTAAATTGTTGTCTGCAAAATGCTTTCAATATAGACAAGTCTATATGTTGCTTGTATGGTAAAGAGATAATGCATTGAAATTGTTGCAAAAGAAATTATCTGGTATGCCTACATTGACACCTGCTTTCGTATCACAGACAGCCTAAAAACATTGTGGCAAAGAGCAAAATTGCTCATGAGGAGCAATTTTCCTTTTAGCCACATGTATTTTTCACCAATGAATGTACAAATTTATAGTTTTGCAGAGCTCCAGATAGAGGGAGTGATTTTGATTTCAAAATTGAAAACATTAATTATTCCCCACTAAACCCTACGTTATGGGTACTCATTAGAATCGTCTCATCGAGACGATTCTAATGAGTACCCACAACATTGGGTTTGGAAGAGAAATAACGGATTTAGAATACCATCACTCCCTCTTATCTGGAGCTCTGGTTTTGTATAGGATCCAATCTCAATGAGGTAAGTAATGTGCCTGATTAGATCTTCGTTTTCACGTTTACATAGCCAAGCCCCAGTTCCTCAGTCTGTTGTGCACAGGACTTGAGAACAGCAGGTCGCTGGTTCGATCCCCGGCTTGGCCAATTTCTTTCCGAGGACTGATGATAGTCATCGCGACAGGATTCATTCCTCTCTCACCGCTGACCATTGTTTCGACGATGGTTATGTGGGAAAGCAGCCAGTGGCTTGGAAAGAATATTGTGCGGAGTACTGGTAAAAGGAACTCCAGGAAAGCATGGATAGGTGCACTGGCCGCCGTGATATAACTGAAATAATGTTGAAAACGGCGTTAAACACCATACAGTCAATCACGTTTACATACATTCAACATTTGCAACAAGCACGTGGTTTCAGTAATTTTGATAATAATTTTTTTTTTAATGTTTGCTAACATACAGTTATAGCCTACTTTGCTGATATCGCTATGGAAACAGTCAATGGCGGAGGAAAACGATATTAAGAACTGATCTATAAGTTCAAGGTATTTGACAGAATATCAGGCATGGCCATCAGTAAAATTAGCATGATAATACAATTGTTTATTCTGTCATGGTCAAAGTACATGTAACTGACAGATCGAGATCCAAACGTAGAACTTCCTGCCCTGTCCGATCTTGATGGTTTGTATGTATTGGAGTTTAACGCCATTTTGACAGCTCAGATCCCATATCATGGCGGTCAGTGGCCGCACCCATGTATTTCCTGGCTTTCTCACACCAGTAGGCTACTGACACAACTTCCTTTCAAAAGCCAATGACAAGTTTCCTCACATGCATCAGAGGTGGGAGGCGAAAAATCGCCGGAAAGAAAGTTTGCCTCAATCGGATATCGAACTCCAACCGCCAGGTCACGAATCAGACACGCTAACCACTGAGCTACCCGGACGGGCTGTCTGATCTTGATCTACATCTCCACATGCAACTGATGTTGATCGTCGGTACCTGCCTTGTCTGATATTCCCAAGAACAAAACCATGCAATATATGTAATAATTACCTTTGTATTAAATACCACGTCAAGTGACGCTGTGAAAGACTCCACAATGCCGTAAGAAGACTCTGTATTCGGTAGAAATTAACTCTTACTCTCCGACTTCGTATAAATCAAGAAAACTTGACCAAAACCCACTCAGCTCACAACACGAACTGACCTAAAACGCTCACCTGAGCGACAATGGGGTATTGTCCACAACACGTGAAAAATGCATGGGTCAGGTCAGCTCAATACCTGAGAAATCTTTACCCCAAAAATGCCTTTCAAAATTATTGATGGTTTTGAGACCGGTATAGATCGAGATCAGACTGCAGAGAACACGCAATCTGATGTTGGCTCTACGACGGCCGCATTCCAGAGAAATCCTGACCAAAAACAACAATTTTACAATTATGTGCTTTTTCCTGACTGTTGATTTTGTTCACTTGTTGACATTAAGGGTTAATCCTTCGAGCACTAAATCGATGAAATGGAAGTTTTCATTTGTGGAAACATCCTATATATCGCAATACATCAGGCCTACAGTATGTTACAAACTAGAGGACAGTGTAGAGCAAAGATCAATCTTCATAAGCTGTACAATCTCATCTTATTCTATATTGTCTGCAAAGCCAACATAACTATTCTCCAACGATAAACCCTTACCAGATAAAAAAAAAATAGAGCTGTCGAAAATGGTAGCCTTTGCAGACGATAAACGATTGGGTTTGTCGTTGAAACGGTAGAAACTATTGGGAGGAAAGGAAAAAAAAGTGGCTCTTTGCCAGCGAAAGAAACTGAAGGCTACATTCAGCAACTTACGAACGTCACTTTGTCTAAAAAAAAAAGACATAATACTTAAGGAACCGATTATCAGTTCATTGCCATAGATATAATTTGAGTCATGCTCTGTGAGAAGGTGGCTTGATGCATCTTTGAAAAGTATCGACTCGGGTCAGTCTGCACAGTCCGCACATGCTGACCTAGGTTGAAACTTTTCGCTATTGGTCAATTATGTGTTTGTCAAGGGACCAGTCTACCCCTTAAAACAGTCGGTTGTTAGGCATAATGGATTGTATGGATCCCTGATTATGTGATGTCTTGCTTGGTACGGCGCATCACAGAGATGCATTTAGCCCCCTTTTGCCAGAGCATGGCTCGTATATAAATCGTGAAAGGAGACCGCGATAAGGAGTGACGGACCAAGCCTGGCCCAAGGCTAAACTCTTTGCTGTAAACTGTAGATGTCTCCCCCACCCCTTAACTCTTTACCAAACGACAGAATTTTAGACCTATCCATCATATTGAAAGCATTTGCAGACGACAAATTGGTAGCTTTCTCATTGGTGATCATTAAAAAATTTAGAAAAGCGTAATGCATAGAACAGTCAGAATCTTTTAACTCTTTACCAAACGACAAAATTGTAGACTGGTCAAAATTGAAAGCATTTGCAGATGACAGACCAAATATGGCTCAAATGATGGAATTTGTGTCTTAAAAATGTGGGTAAAGGAAGAGAAAATGCTGGTTACCAGCATTTTCTCCTTTCCCCACAATGTTTTCAAAAGCTTATTTTCTCAGGGTCGTTAAAACTCGGGATTGTGCGGTAAAGGATTAATGTACAATTTAAAGACTCAGAGTGCAACATTACAACTGAGCCCCGCTCTGGCAAAAGGGGGATTAATGAAACTCCGTGATCCATGATATCAATCAAGCCATCACGGAATTATGGATCCATATTTGGCCACTTTTTTAACAACCGACTTAGTCATAGGGTAGACCGGTCCTTGCACATACAAAAAATTGACTAATAGTGAAAAGTTTCGGCCCAGGTCAGCCTTCGCAGCCTGCGCGGGCTGACCCGAGTCGATACTTTTCGCAGATGCATAAAGCCTCCTTTTCACAGAGCATGGCTTTATTAATTCCATGCAATAAATATGAGAGGTAAATTTAAGACTCGATTATTTACAATGTAATGTATGAAACAAATAAAAGTTCGGAACGCGTTCTGATTCAAACAAAACGGAGAGGGAAGAAGGGAAGAAAGGTTGGGAATACAACAGTATGATATATACAGACAGGGAAGGCAACACGAAGAGAGATCAGTGGTCAAGTCTTAAGCGCTGATTTTCAATAAGTAGGTCCATTTCATGAAAACAAAAACTGAAAAATGAACTTTCTGGTAAGGTTATATCACCAATGTCAAACAAATTTTATACCGCTGTGGAATGTTGTCCGAAAATTTTGAATGCATTGCTTGTCTGGTTTTGGAGATATGTACATTTAATGGAGGCCATGTCTTTTCCTAAATTTCTGTTAAAAATAACCTTCGTGACCAGCCGCTTCTGTTTTTAAATCCCGCTTCTGACATCAAATATGTGTATAACTTAGTTGTAATAAGTTCTATACGATGGAGACACACATTACATCCGACAAAGGGAAATTAAACATATCTTTTCTCTGATACAGTTCTGCTATAACCTTCAAATTAAACGGTCTCATTTTAAATATAACAGGCGATGACTAACTTATAATTTCATCTATTCTTGCAGATTCCATACAAGAAAATATTTCAGACTTAAAAATATTCTTTGCCTTGTAAATTCAACATTTGGCACGTATTATTCTGAAAAAAGTAAATTCGCGGTACTTTCCTATGACACAAAGAGTACTGTGTAATTAAAGACGCGATAGGCTGAAGTAACGAAAGTTTATGACGAATTTGAAAACAACTGTAAACGTCTTTGAATGTAAATTAAACGATTGCCCGTATCTGATTCAATGTGTAGTTCCACACAGACTATTTTTAAGTGTTTTATGTCACGGCAGCTCATTTTTCGACCTTAAACCTTCGTTACGCTCGCAAAACCTTCGTTACACAAGGAAATGCATGTATTTTCAGATGAACTATGTTTCGGAAGAATCGTTGGTCTGCTTCAAACTGTAATCGACAATTCCGACAAATAAACTAGATGCCTCTTGGACGGCAGGATACAAACTACAAAATATTAACAATAGCAGCATGACACTAAATGAAATCATCGTTTCATCATTCCGAGTAATTTTCATTTGATATGGTTTTTGTGGATGTAATCGTATTTGTGATTAAGTTTAGATCTAAACTCGTAAAAAACACAACAGACGAGAGCCTTTCGACCAGATGTGATTGAACTTCATGGAAAATTTTACAAAACCTTCGTTACATCACTGTAACGAATGTTTAAGTTTAGTCTAATCAGTAGTAGAAGTAAAGCGGCTTAGATGTGGTACTTGTTTTGAGGTAATCATAGAATTTGATTTAGTTACAAGCACAGAAATAACTTTTAAAGGAAAAAGTATGTTTTTATGGTGAAAAAATAAGCCATGCAAAAGTACGCCTCATGAATGCCTCAAATCAGGTTTAAAAACCGTGTGTCATCCACCTTTCTTGTCTGTGAAACACCACGATGATAACTTAATAGTGACATCAGGGTTACATTCGGCATACCTCGGGTGATCCGGTGATCAAATCCCTCGGCTGTATCACGTAGCTTGATATGCACCTACACGGTACATTTCGCACATCTCCGGAAGCACACCGCTTTACCGTTACTGAAATTGTAAGGCTCCTCTTTAGAAAGAACGCATGAGTAAATTTTCTATCGTTATCTTTCTAAGAGTATTTGAGCCGGCAAACAGTTTGTACATTCAAGTTTTAGCGTGGTTTATCAATTCCGTTAGGAGCTTTCATCGACAGATCGATAGAAGTGAATAACTTCAAAGTGGTTGTTCATGTCGTTGCTAAGCGATCTACAGGGGCGCCGCCATGTTTAAGATCATGTGATTGGTAGTTCAAAATGGAAGCCTCCCTAATACAGACGAGGTTAGATGTAGGTACGGAATCGGCCGAGTTGTGACGAGTGATCAGGGTTAGAGTCTTATTCGCCATTGAGAACATGACCTTTCATGAAGTTCCGTATTTTTAGTAACGAAAATTTGAGTAAGGAAGAATTTATTTGCCTACTATTTCATCAATAATGCTTTAATACAAAGTTGAATTCCCAACATCACCATGTTACATTTTAGGTAGCTACCATATACATGTCATGGAAATAACACGGAAACTCGGAGGGATCAGTGATTGTTTGAAATGTGCGGTAACGAAAGTTTCCAAGTTTACCTTTAGACCAGACAACGTTACTAAAGCCGCTTTTCTTTTCCACTAAGTGTATCACCGCTACAAATTTTGCTATTCTAGATGCCTTATATATTGGTTACCTATCAAATTTACCTTATCTTTTCAATAAAATCGTGTATAGGAAATCAGTAGACCTAATCAGTACACACAAAAAATGTATATAACAAAGGTTTGTGTTTTTTTTCGAATTCTAGCGACAGCTAGACATTTCTTCAGCACTACTTTTTTATGCACGTTAGAGCAGCTTGCTACATTATTTTACACAGAACAATATCAAACCTCGTCTTTACTGTGAATGGTTCCCATATAGTAATGATCTATTTGCCAAATATAAACTGCTAAAAGTTCAGCTCTCACTTTGGCGACAGTAACGAACATTTAAAAATGAATACTCAACTCAAACTTCCGCAGTAAAATATTTTTCAGGATACCAAAGAGTGACGATTTCTTGAACACCTGATTCTACTCAATTGTTTTGTGCAAAAATACATGCTCATTTGTATTTTAATTAGAATTTCTGAAGGGAAACACCAAATGGACCTACTTATTAAAAATGAGTGAACTTGACCTTTAAAACAGTGCAACGAGCCGCTGTTTAAAGTACTGTCGGAAGAGGAGCAATTGCGTGTTACAATCAACAGCTTTTTTTCACACGATGTTTTCCATACAAAGTAGTTTAACTCTTTTTCTTTTCTCTGATATATTTGTTCTTAATGTTCTTTTCTATCGTTCCAGATAGTTCAAAATTTTAAAACCGTCTCATAAACTCTCATCATACATCATGTATAGGTCTGCATCATGTTTGACGGAAATTAAACATCATCCTTCGAGCTTGCTTTTGTGCCAGCTCGGTACACTCGTCACAACTTGGCGGATTCCGTACCTACATCTAACCGGATCACCTGAGGTATGCCGAATGAGCTCGGTAATTACCGGATCTTTCCGGATTCTTAAAATAAGAAATACATTTTATAATAGAGAGACGGCGTAAGAAAAGGATTATCCCATATCATATTTATTCGATATGGTATGAATAAGCGCCCGGGGTATTGATTAGTAGTTGCAATATATTGTCAGGTCTGCTGGACCCGCAGAATAAACATGTCTACAGTTTTGACCAATCGCAAATTACTGTTTATTCCTTCGGGTATCTGTACCAAGAAGGAGGTCAAAAGCGAGGGTATGCAGCTACGCCGAAAAAATACACATTTATCATAATCTATTTGAGCCATGCTCTGTGAAAAGGGGGCTTAATGCATCTGCGAACATGATCGACCCAGACTGAGGCAGGCTGAGGCTGGGCCGAAACTTTTCGCTACATGTTGGTCAATGTTTGTGTATGTCCAAGGACCAGTCTACCTCATGATTCAGTAGGTTATTATACGAAACAGATTTTATCGATCTATAATACTGGATGACTATAGCTTGGTACGATGCATCAGGGAGATGCGTTAAGCTCGATTTTGCTAGAGCATGGCCCATTTTTATATGACATGGGAAGGAAGTACCTTATACTGCTGCTCCTCTTCCTCCTCCTCTTCTTCTTCTTGCGGATAGCATGGTAGGAAAGGAGACAACTGCCTGAAACAAGGAATTGCTTCTTTTTCACATGTTTTTTTTCTATTTCACCTTGGACATTTAAAGGTCAATTTTGTATGGAATGAGCTGATTTTAACACAGTTTTGACACAGTTTTGAAAATAGATTAATAACCCTAAGTAAGTCTAATTATAAGAGTATACAAAGTTACCTCCCCTAGATACATGTACAACAAGCGTGTATTGAAACAAAAAGGTGCAGTTTGTCTCGGAGAATTGCGTTTCTTTCTAACTCTAAAATAAGATTAAGAATACAATTTAAACAGGTTGTCGCATACTGGCTGCTGCACTAGTTCATAGGAACAAAATCAAAATTTTACCAATTCAGTTAGATGACCCAGCCGATTTCTCCTTTTCCAACAATGTTTCAAAAAGCTGTCTTCCTCAGGGTAGTTAAATATGAGGATTGTTAGGTCAAGGGTTAAAGTAATTTGTGTGCTTTTGAGAAATCTTTTAGCCTGCTCAAACAAAAGCATTTAATTAACCGTTTACCAAACAGTCCCGTGTTTTCAAGACCCGAAGGAAGAGGGCTTTTGAAAACATGGGGAAGGGAGAAAATGAGCTTTTCCTCCTTTTCCCAAAATGGTTTCTGCTCGTTTAAAAACAAATCGCATTGTTTGTGCCACTTTCATAATGTCCTCTGCGAACATTTTCACTATGAACGGGTTGAATGTGTAGTCTCGTTAAGGGATAACCGGAAGTATCTGGCGCGCCATCGTCAATAAAATATGCTTTCGCGTTGAAAAGTAGATCCCTTGCGCCATTTGGTGGAATTCATTAATGGTGTCGCACCACTACGAGACTGCTTCCGGGTCGTAGTAGTCGAAAGTAGTCCCATATGAAATTTTGCAGTAGCACTCCTGCTGCACTGTTTCATGGAGCCGAGATGGCTTGGAGGTATATAATTTAGATTTGCTTAAAATTTGGGCATTGGGGGACCACTTAGATGCATTTATAATGTATTTTGACAGGACTGTTTTGTATTACTGGAAGAACAAAAAGTTGGGGTCATGGCCGTGAACAGGTGTTCCTCAGAGGGCAAATTTTAGGGTGCCTGTACTGGTTGGAATTTAGCGAAAAACGCAATCGGTTGACATGTTGTTTTTTGCATTTTTTTTTTTTTTTTTGTAGGCCTATGGTCATACAGGAGAACAACAGACCGAGAAGCCAGAATTTTGCCATTAAGCGATCTGTGGAACTCTAAACATTGTCGATTTCGCTCTATTTTCAATGTGGCCAAAAACCAGTGGTGTGACACCTAATTCAACTCTGCGTTCCTTCACCAATTGCAATCCTCTCTGCGGAGAGCGAAGATAAAATTCAGCTTACACACACAATACGATCCCTGACCGAATGATTCAAAATAATTGAAATACCACAGTTTCGAACAACCGAGTTGCTGTATGTTGCCAGGACAAGCGGAGAGCCATACCTAGGTCCGCTCACTGTGTTGTCAAAGGGGGTAGGGAATGTAAATTCTTCTCAGTGCAAAGATTTTAACACAAGCAGGGAGCCAGATTTAGCCTCATTTACCCCCAAACTGATTTTATTGGTGACATTCTTTTTTTTTATAAATATTTCGGAAATTGGTTTCTCCCGATAAAGGCCGTCGGCCTAAATACGGAGAAAGAAAACTTTCAATTCGTGAGCCATACTGCATTTTCACCCGCTACGGTTTTTTTGTCTGTGTGATATAGGGGATATTTTTGACGCGCTCTGATACATTTAAAGGCCTATGTATATACACGTGTAGAAATTTGTGAAAATATGTCTGATCAATGATGTATACTGTTGTGTTTGTTGGGTTTCAGGTTCGATTGTCTAAGGAGAGTCAAAATACAAAGTGAACTGCAACGTATTTATTGCGTTTCGATCGACATTTATTTCAAGAGACCGAGCGATTGCGATTCCAATAAGATCGAAGAACTGAGAGTAATGAGTCTTAATCAAGCACAATCAAAGTACCAAAGATACTCTATACTGTAGTATAGTCATAAATACAACATATACCATCAATTTTGCTATTTGAAATTAATAATTATTAATACTTTACGGATCTATCACTAAAAATGTGGCAATCAAATATGAAGGTTATTAAGACCTGGTAGGCTTCCTTTCCCGATTGTTTGAATTCTTGACATATTATTATTACCATTATTTATTTCTTAACTATTATCCTGCTTAATAAGTTAAATAAAACTTTCAAGGCGATAGTAAAAACTTTAGTAATGTTATTTCAAACTTATTTTTTGGAGAATGATATCTCTTTTCCGAAAAGTTTAGATCCAAGATCAGATTGCACGTTCTGTGCAGTCTCATCTTGATCCACACTGTCCGCAGAAGGTCAGTTAGTCGCACTTAGCAGCTTAAGGGTTAATTATGGGTTGGGATGTGGGCGGGGGTTATTTTAATGATAATCAAAGGACTGATAGTCCTGAGAGTCGCCTGGATGGTAATGGGTTAGAAGTTTTCACCCTTTTTTGTTCAAATCTATTAAACGCATTCGAGATACAAAATAACTCAACTATAAGACAGTATTATATGCAAGCATATTTCTAAGTTGTCATCATAAAATTACAAACATATTAAAATTTACATTAAAACAAATATATGTGGTGAAAATTAAAATTTAGGCACAAGGAACAGGTTTAAAAAGTTCAAAGTCTCTTACCCCAGGCGACTTCATTTAAAAAATTGTTTTAAAAAGGTACAATCAATACAAAACGTCATTTCGTTGAAATGATATCCACCTCTGGAAAAAAACTTTTTTTTTTTTTTATAGAAACATAATTATAAGAGGTATTTTGTTTTGCATGTAAATGACCTTTTTTGGTGAAAATGTACATTAAGCCCCCTTTTTCCATGATAGGGAATTTCATTAAATTAAAACAAATACTGATTGTCTGTGGCTTATGATAAACAATAAAATATGAATTTTCATAAAATTTTGTCCAGTAGTTAAAGAGATTGGTCCAGAATAGAAATATACATCAAACCCCCTTTTGCTATGACACCGCTTTAAAAACAAAAACAAAATACAACCGAAAGACATCAAGCGCCCTTTTTCCATGACAAGGCATTACATTTAAAAAAAAAAAGTGTATCGGCAGACTATCATGAGGACCACATGTATGAAGTTTCATTAATTTTCGTCAATGATTTTAGAACATATCTGTCTGAATGGACGGAAGATCGGATGGACGAACAGACGGACGGACAGACAACATGAAAACCATATCTCCCCTCCCCCACCCCGAAATTCAACGGGGTGTAATAACTGTCTAAGTTAAATCAATATTTACAGTTCCTCCCTAGCTTGATAATGCCTGTAAAGAATGTGGACAAAAATTATGGTTCTAGTTTGATAAAAATGTTTTTCTAGCGCAGAATCTGGGTGACTTAACTAACATGTATATCTTCATTCTTACACATTTTGCTAAAACAAGCATTCTAAATAATTTCAGTAGAATAGGGAATACATTTTCTCCCCAGATTTAGAGCAAGTTGTTTTTATAGGACACAAATTTTCTAGAATTGGACAACATGGTTATACATATATCGTTTAATTTCAATAATTGTCCTTTCCAAATACAGGATGCTAGATATGAAATTTGGGTATAATTGCTTATACAGTTTCAGAGGCTGTTAGTTTGAAATGTTACTACATGTACTCAGTTCTGAAGCTTCTGTGAAGTTTATAGAAACAAAGCTGAACCACTTGAACAATTTTACAAGAGGACCATTTAGGCAACATTAGTATGGAACTCAATTGAACTCTGTCTTCTGGTATTGGATCTAGTGACAAACTTTTAGACCAAAAATACTCTTTTGCAACTCACCCATATCTAATCTAAGCCTGACAAGTTCCGTGAGTACTGGACTGAAAATAAATGGATTCTACAGTGCTAGATCTATTACGGTTCTGTCTGATTTGACCTAGTGACAACCTTTTTCTTTTAACCCTTGGTGACCTACTTTCAGTTTTGTCAAAAATTATTATTAAGACAAACAGCCTGGCAATTTCATGATCATTGGACTGAAATGTCTCTGGAGCACACACAAATATTTGAGTCAGTAATCTACTTGTCCTTTGGAAATAATTTGTCTTTGTTGCTATCTGGGTTCAATTTTTGTCCACAGTGGACTCTAAGAATGTGGTTGCTACAGCTCAAGAAAAGCAATATAACCCAATGGCATGATCGTCAGCCTTTTAACTTTGTCTTTGTTTTATAACATCCCAGGAATTAGTACTGCTTCCACACCAATTGAAAATTTTAGAGATCTACATGTATACTGCTTTGGCTTAAACTAAATGTTTGTGGTTCGCTCTAAATTACCCTGTACGACAACCCTTTACAAGATTACAAACACGCCAATAAAGAACTTGTTCGAGTGGGTTAACATTAATATGTTCTATTATATTTGAAATATAGAGGAGTAAAAAGTCAAGTTCTCAGATTGCTGGTTGTTAGAACTGCGTAGTTTTAAGTCGAATTCCCGTGTGAATTCAGATTTTGGCAGTTACGAAAGCACCTTGCATTCTGACACCCGCACTAATAAATTGTTGTTTCATAAATACTAGATCTAGGTTAATCGCACATTAAAAAAAAAAAAAAAACAGCAGACTTTTACAAATTCACCTCAAACGAAAAACAATTAATCAAAAAAAGTATACTTTAAACACTCTCTCTGCATGGATCAGTAAAGCGTTAGGTCGGTGTACGCTGAAAATAAGGGCCGCTTTGAACAGCGACGGATTCATAAATATGTAAATTTATAAAGAATTCCGTGGTGCAAATGACGTTACACGTCACGTGATTATAAGATCTATATTTGTCGCACAGTTACATTCCAGAAAGCACCTGCTAAGCGATGACTTGGTACAGCCTAGAACCGTGCGCATTACATACGCTATGTACGATCTCTGTGCACCTAGAATATGGGTGTGCAAAGTATTTGAAGTCTAGAATAAAAAGCTCTGAAGCAGCAACGTGTAAAAATGTTTAAGAAGGCGATGCAACCATTCCAAGTCGTTATAAATTTGTTTTAAAAAAATAGCCAACTGTTGGGAAAAATCTCCATTGAAATCTTCAATGTCAACTCGGTATCGCCTTTCTCTTTCCGACCATAAGTTGAGTGTTGAATTGTAATGAGACTTTTAACAATTAAGGACAGATTGTGAGATTTAGAATGTACTTCTAATGGGTAATTATCGAACCATTTTCACTGAGACCTGTCCACAAATAAAAGCGTGTCGTAAGTAGTATAGGTAGGTAGATTCGGGACAAATGAGGCATTTTGTCCCGAATCTACCTACCCTGGAGCAAATTTGTCCCGAATCTCCCTACCCTGGGGTAGGGAGATTCGGGACAAAATGTCCAAAATGGGTCGAAAAATCGTCATTTACCCTTATCTCTCCCTTAACCCTTCTAAAACCCTTTTGTTTTGTTCTAAAACCCTTATACTTTCTTCTAATGGACAAATTTCTTCTAAAACCCTTATCCCTTAACGGTCGTTTGTAACCCTTAACCTTTTTGATACAACCCTTAACTTTTACACAGGCAATCACCTTGTTCGACTTAGTCTTTTTCTCCACGATAGGTTTCTCTGGAGACAAGTCTGATCTTGATCTATACTGTTTAGGTTGATCGATCATCGTTCGCCTCTGTAGGACTTAACCAATTCTGGACCATCGTTGGACTTAGTCTTTTTCCACCGTCTTTGTTCGGTTGAGATCTGTTCTTCCTCTATCATCGTTGGACTTAGTCTTTTTCCACGATATGTTGGTCTTTCGTTGGTTCAACCAAAGCACCCTGTTGTACTTAGGCTTTTTCTCCACGATATGGGTTATATGAGCTATACACCGTATTATGGTTGAATTAGTCAGACAAGATTTATCTCCCTTTGTGCTCTACGTGACTTTCCCGGAAATCAAACATGACGTCATTTTCCGAAAATGTAACGAAATCATGTTTACTGGGTTTTTCCCACCATTTCCCAGGAATCGGATCATCTAGACTTATCCGATCTTAGTCTTATTCGTCCCTAGTTTTAATCGAAAAGTTTTTCTCTGCAAAAGTACAACAACACATCTATGAGATTGACAATTCTCAAAAGATAGATTTTCTAGGGTCTTGCTTAGTCCTGAAAAGGACTGTTTCGATTTTTGGTATAGCTCTTTCAAAGATTTTTTATTGCTTTTATCGACAGCTTTCCTTTGATTCTTTTTGCTGTGGATTTTTCCTCCGCCTCCTCTAATGACAGTATCCAAAATTTGCCTGACAGATAGGGCACTCCACAACTCTTCTTCGATCTGCTATTAACCTTCTTATTTTGTTTATTTTATGTATAGGCAAAGTGGAGTCATGCATCATGGCCAGTAGAAAGGTTGTCAGATACCATTTTGTCATCGAGAGAAGTAGAAATTGTACACTATAGTCCATCACCATTTCTTTAGCTGTCATCTATTCGGGAGCCGAATGATTAATGTACTGGAAATAGCATCGTCTTTTATACGCTTGGAGGCGGGTTGACTTACTTATTGACAATTCTCAAAAGATAGACTTTTCTAGGGTTTTGATTAGTCCTGAAAAGGACTGTTTCGATTTTTGGTATAGCTTTCTCTCTATTGAGAGCTTTCCTCTATCGAGAGCTTTCCTCTGATGATAGCTTTTCTTCTGATGACAGCTTTTCTTCTGGTTCTTTCGAGATCATCGGGAACTTGAACTCCTTGAAGTTATCAATATTTTTTCCATATTTACCCAACCCCGTTTTTGGTGGTGTTACAGAGCTGGGATCGAATCGTTGTTTTTTGTGAAGTTGGTTATCGTCTTTCTCTGCTTTCTCTGCTTTTCGTTTTCTTCCTCTTCTTCTTGGCTTGGCTTCTTCTGTCTGAGTTGACTGATGTTTTACAGGAGTGACGATAGAAGCTGTTAACTTTTGAAAACTGGTTTTATCAAAGTTAACCTGGACTGGGATCGTTATAGATGAATCTTGTCTTACAGACGAATCTTGTTGACTCTGGTGGCTCTGTCGACTCTGTTGATTTTGTAGGCATAATGTCTCGATGTTTTTATTGAATTGAATCATATTTGTGTTTAATATTTTCACTTCGTCTAAAATCTGAGTTATTACAGAATTTTGGTTTGAAATCATTTGGGTTATTTCTTCTTCGATTTTATCAGCCGATCCTGTCATCGGGTCGATGAATGTCGAATTCATAGCTATCGATAGAATATCTCTGCTATTTTCAGGCTGTGGTGAGGAAATGTCTAGGATGGGGTTTTCTTGTGGTAAGGAGCCGTCTAAAACGTCTAAGCTGGAATCCATTCTTCCGTGATCACTTTGGTCTAAGTTGGAATCCATTTTTCCGTTATTCGCACTAGTTAACAAAACTTTTTTAATTGTAAAAAAGTTTTATTCGCACTAATTAAGAGTTTTATTCGTACTATTCGAGAATCGAAAGTCGAATGATTATAGAGAGAAAGTTCTCCAGCAATTTATAGTTTTTGATCGAAGGGATTGTCTTTGGTCGTAGACTTTTCTGTAGGCATTGTAGATAGAACATTTCCTGTAGGTATTGTAGATAGAAAATAACATTCTATATGAATAAAATTTTCTATCTACATTTTCCCATCTCTGTTCTTTTCTTTGGGTTCTTGTTAATTTTCCAAGTCTGAACTTTTCTTTATTCAAGTTTTTCTGGGAAGGAATCAAAAAACATACGACTTTTGTTTTTGATCATTTCATATAATCTATCTACATTTTTCTAAGTCTGAACTTTTCCAAATCTAAACTTTTTGGGAAGAAATCAAAACAGACGACCTGTTTAAATCATTTCTTTATTCAAAGTTTTTAACTTTATTCAACTTACAATAACATGATAACATCATCATGAAAAAACAGTAACGTTTAAAACATTCTAACACTATAACATATTTACAAAGACAATTTCTTACAAAGCATTGAAGATACATTTTATATACAAAGCATTAACAATACAGTTTTAAACTACAACAATGACAAAATAATTCTTACAATAAACAATTCTTACAATGCAAATTCGCAGATACCTCGATTTTTCCACTTGTCTTCATGTTCCACAATAACTTTATGTAATTGTTCATTACCTAAAAACAATGGGAATTTGCTGTCCATTTCACTATATTCACGTACTCCACTAAATGGAAAAACATGTTTTGAAATATCTTTTGTCGAAAGATTTGAATATACGGTTTCTTCTGTAACATCTCTATCAAATAGAATATAACCTTCCAAGGTATCCACTGTTTCCTCACCGTCTTGAATAGATCCTTTTTTGTAGCGTAAGTAAAAGTCAAACAGAACTGATTTCATTTTCAGGACGTTCAGAAAACTTTCTTCTGTTCTTCCTACGATGATGAATTTCCACCGACTTGTGGAATGCAATTGTTTAGCAATATAGTTGTCTTTCCACAGACAAATTGCTAAATAAGCTTGGAGAGGAAGATCGAAATTTGTATCGTCCCCCAACATCACAATAAAGCTGTGTATACCATACAACTTACAGGATGTCTCTCCTTTTGCAACTCCCTTATGCAATTTATCTATCCAAAGATTCACACATTTGAATTTAATGTCAAACTGTACTTGTTCATCGAGCGTGTGCTGATGGCTGAAATCTCTATAATCTTTTTCACGTAGTTCTATCGGTAAAGGTAGCATTTCACTTGACATGATTTTCACTTTTGATTTTCACTTTTGATTTTTTCACTGTTTTTAAAAAACGTCTTACTTTGATCGTTCACTTCAACTCAGTGTGGCATGGTGTTGTTTTCTTTCAGTTATTTATACCCTCAAACTTTTATAGCCATAGGGGACAGTATCAGTATCGTTTACAATGACTCTTTTGGTATATACAGAGCGAAACGTTTTTGACTGTGGTTCACTGGTCACTGTTCTATCTCTATGTCTTTTGATTCTACAGTCATACTGAACTTTAATTTCTACTGTGCGATCCAAAGCACATTTTGAATAGGTGTCGAAATTCACCAGCTGATTTGTATTGTGATCCAAAGTAATTCCCTTGACTTTACATTTGCTTTTTTCTTTTCCATCTTTTGTTTTCATCTTATAAGCGTAATTCTTGGGACCTAATCCTCTGAAATGGGTAATTCTGCAATCAGGCTCTTCATCGGTCCATTTTCCTAGTCTGCTGTTAATGATGGGAGGGTTCCACAATTCAGGATCATGAATGTACATACAACTATCTGTATCGAAATACAGTACTCTATCCCCCAATCTTTCAAGAACGTTGTACAGTTCCAGCCTTGCATAAGCTGTTACGTAGGATGCTACAATAACATTGGCTGTAGCATGCGTTTCGACAAAGTCCATCTTTTCTTCATAGTTGACTAAAATGAATTCGCACTCGTTGTCAAAGATTTCCCCATGTTTTACCGTATATTTCGGGTCGGTAATCAACTCGAAATATTTAGACGGTTCTCTGATGTATTTCGTCTTGCTCATGTTTTCACGCTGTGCTAATTTTCCCCAAAGACAGTTCAGCATAATCTTAGCAAATGATCTTTTGCCAGGATTTTTTTGAATACGTTTGGGATCGAGACGAATCCCTTCGGCTTCCTCATACTCACGAATGAATTGGGACTTTTCTGAGTCTGTCTGACACCAGCCGGGATATCCACTGGCTTCTTGCTTGATTTTCAAGAAATTGTCCACATAGCCTTTAAAGAATTGGTCCGAAACAGAGTCGAAATGCCAGATTTCATACACCTGCATTAGCCGATATCCACAGTCGAGAGCTTTGAACAGTTCAAATGTAACCCAAGTTCCAACCAAAGCTCTCTCTTCTCTGTCATGATTACAAACGTTTGAGCTTTCTTGTGCACATTTCATACAAAGTGGAAACATCATCTTGTTGTTACAGTGAACTGGAAGAACGGGATGAAACAGATCAGTTGGGGGTAGAACTTTGCATTTAATGAGTCCTTCATACTGACGAATATTCTTCATGTCAATGTTCTCATAAGTCAAGATTGTTGGATGGCCTACAGGATAAAATTTATGTTTGCAAACGTAAGGATACAGAGAGCAAATGTCGATGTACTTGATTTCCTTCTCACTGCTTTCCTCAACATCATAGGCAATTTTTATTGCATTGCATCTGCCTCCAGCCAGGCCCTCTCTTGGTTCGATGGGATCATGGTTCGGGTATAGACTTTCAATGGTTTTTTTGTACTCTTTGTCCTTCTTCATCTTAGCGTCGAATTCATGCTCCCATATGGTCACGACGTTATATCCCATTCTTTTGATGGTTTCTAGCCGTTCGATAGTACTGTTGTACAATTCATCCATTGTTTTTCCATTGATGGGGTTGATATATTTTCGATCCTTGAAACATGTCTGACACCCATGAAATAAATCCCCGAGGAATTCATAGACAGTATTTGATTTGTGGTGAAATCCGTCTACAGTGTATTTCCCTATTTGAAATTCACCACCATTTTTGGCATGTTGAATATGAATCACTTTTTCTCTAGCGATGCTTTGAATCCAACGTATTGCTTTCATAGAAAACCGACGTCTGACTGGATCTTTGCATGAAATGATGGCTATCTGATCTTTTGGTAAATAATCTTTTCGCCAAATCTTGTTACAGGCTCCGGCGATGGTAAACGACTCTGTAAATGGACAAATTCCACTCTGTTCGATGAACAACTTTCTGAATTCACCACATCCTCGTCTTAGGATATCAACATCCGAACGACAGTACAACTCCATCTCTTTTTGAAAATTGAATTCCTCACCGTTTTGAACTTTATCATTATACCAGACTATGAATTTTGATCGAGCCTCTTCGGACATTGAATCGGGCTTGTAATAAGACATGTCCAGGTACGGGCCGACGTAATCCCAGAATTCGTCTGTATTTGCCCAGTGAGGAAAGTAACCTTTTTTCATTTCTTGAAGTCCAAACGTAGTCGGAAATTTTGCCAGCCCAAAGTTCATGAAACTGAAGGAGTCGATCAAACACACACCGTTCAGTTCTAACTTCAAAATATTATTCCCATTCATGGTTACTTCTGGCTCTTTCATTCCAACGTTGATAATATGATTGAGAATAAATTGGCCATCATAGCCTTTGAGATTATGGGCAATAGCTATGATTCCTTTATGATGCTTTGTAAAGAGCCAGCTGCAAAATTGACTCAAAGTTTCTTTTCCTTGAAAAATAACTTCTCTTCCTTCTTCGAATTCACTGCATGTGGAACAATGAAAATCAAGTGGTTTATCGATACATTCAGCACAGGCTCGGTGTGCAATACAGTAATTCGGAATGTGTACCCTCGTGTCTTGCTGGCATTCGAAATCAAAGAAAATGAACAAAGGCTTTTTGACTACAGAAGAACACGTCTCATCGTCGCTGTCGTGTTTCATCTTACTTTGGTAAGGCTGAATAAAACAGCGGTGAGAAAAGTCAACTATCTTCTTGCAAAGGTGACACTTTTTCTTTCCCTTTCAGACATGATTTCTCTTTCTGTCAAAAACCTGGCCTCCACATTTTGAACAGAGTTTCACTAATTCACAAATGGTTTTCTTCTCTCTGCCTTGAAGTGTTTTGTGATTTTTCAAGCATGCTGCACTGAAAAATCGTCTATGACACTTGGTGCAGACATATTCTTTTGATTCTGATGGACATTTTCCAACACGAAAACAACCTTTACAGATCTTTGAGCAAGTATGGGCTTCCCGCCTGCTGTAACGTATGTCACAGAACTCACAATAATAAGCACAATCAAGAAATCCTGTGATGGATTTGATGTAATCATAGTGCTTTTGATGAAAGTACAAATGTATGATTTTACTATCGTCTTTCACTTCTGGATGTTCAAATATTTTTTCCACTCTCGACTGCTGTTGATGAACTTTAATAACATAGTCTTTTTCATACAGGAACTCTTGAATTTTTTTGTACTCTTCAAGACCTACAGGTTGTGTCGATGAAAGTCCAACTTCATTCATCATTTTCTCGGCTTCAGTCTTTTGAAGTGGTCTGTTTGATCTTTTGATGAGATCCCATCTTCGGTTCCATTCTTGGGTGTTTTCACGTTCATGGTAACAAATCCCCACAACAACGGCTCTTGCAAAACATAGATGATCACGATTGTTAATTTCAACAATCGAATATTTCTTCTTTGCAAAAACTTTTGAATCCAATAGTTCTGTGGCCCTAAGTCTTTTACCACTTCCACTTGGGGGTGTCGTATGTGTGATATCGAATGTCATGCGGCCATCGTTCAAGACGAATTCTTCATTCGATTGTAGAACTTTTTCAATTTCGTCCAACATAGTATGACTCTCCAATTCCTCCACATATAGAAAGGGAATATGAATCCCTATTTTCAATGAAGGGTGATTGATGCTAATTCTAATCATATCCCTCGATTCAGCCTTTAACTTTTGAACGATTTGTTGGATGACATCGTCGAATAAGCCGGTCAGTTGGTGGGGTTGTAGCTCCTCGAATTTCTTAAAAGATGCCTCCAGTACATGGGATTCTGTTTTGAATTTTCTTGACTTCTTTTTTCCCACTTCTGTTAAGGCGTATAGACTTTTCATATCCAAAGAGTTTTTGTCTGAAGAATATACTTCTTCCTTGGGTGAAAACAGCCCAGCATGATTCAAAGATTTTCTGTCTTCTTCTTTCAAAGATTTCTCGTCTTTCAAAAATTTCTCCTTCGTTGAGGTTGACGGTGGAAATTTCTCATCGTTTTCTTCTTTCAAAGAGTTTTCCTTCGTTGAGTCTTTCAAAGATTTTTTATCGATCTTGGTTAGTCCTGAAAAGGACTGTTTTGGTTTTTGATATAGCTCTTTCAAAGATTTCTCATCATAGCTTTCACCGTCACTTTCTTCTTTCAATGGTAAACTTTTTCTCTTTTTGGGTGGAAATTTCTCATCATCGGTTTCATCATGACTGCTACTGTCTGGGTAGACTAGGATTCTTTTTCTTTTCTTTGCCGACAGCAATTTTTTTCTCTTTTTCGACATGGGCGGCATTGCCTCATCGTCGCTTGTACTGTCCGAATACGGGACTAGTCTTTTAGACATTGTTTTATGCCTGCAATTCAGACAATGACCCAAAACTCAAAAATCCTAGCTTTTTATATCTTTTTCAGATCGAACGGGCATAAAAGATGTTACGATTGACATTTCCATCATTCTTCGGAAAGATTTCAAACAGAGCAGTCGCTAGAAAAATGAGCGAGTTCAAGCTACAAACCACAACGCCGAAGAGAGTGTACTTGTATGTTAACCCATACACTCACGATTATGAGATCAGCAATATACCACCAAGATATCAAGTCTACCATACTGGGAACTACGTGGGATCATTTCTATCCCATCAACATTCTGCAGAAAAAGGCGTCTATCGTATCACCAGAGTCCTGGATCAAGCGACATTCGACAAACGCCATAGAGTGGATGATACGATAACGAATATTTGCTTTACATGCGATAGATCAGGACATTGGGCCAGACAATGTCCAGAGAAAGAAAATCAAATGTGGAGATTCGTTTTTGTCTTCGTGGACCCCCACACCCACGATGTCAAAATTTCACCAACAGCGGAAACGAGTGGTGAATCTCAACATATGAAATACGTTGGGTCTCTATTATCCTATAAAGTAGACGAGAATAAACGGAAGACAAAACCGTCACAGCCTACAACCTCATCGAGTGGAAAGGGGAAAAATCCCCAAAACAAGAAACCCTCTTCAGGGAAACCTTCTTCAGAAAAGAAAATCAACGATAAAATCAATGATAAAATCAACGATAAAATCAACGACCCATCGCCTGAAAAGACCGAAAAACAGATCGAAAATCAGATCGAAAGGGAGATTGAAAATATGGAGCTTGATAACACAGAAATCAGTGATACAGAAATCTGTAGAATTCAGATAGATTATCCTGTGAAGAAGAAAACCTCTTCAGAAAAGAAAATCAACGATAAAATCAACAATAAAATCAACAAGATTTCCTCAGAAAAGAAAGAGGATACGCTTATACTCGATCAGAAATCTGGAGAAGTCCAAAACAACGAACAGAGCTCTCAAAAATCTTCAGCGATTGGAAACAATCAAATCAACAAGATTTCTTCAGGGTCTGAAGAAAAGAAAATCAATGATAAAATCAACAAGAAACCTTCTTCAGTACCTGGAGAGGGGAAAGACAAGAAACTTTCTTCAGAAAAGAAAATTCGACGAGAAGGAAAGAAGATCTGTTCAGATATCGAGTTGAGACGTAGATGGAAATCCGATGTTGTGAACGAGAAATTTTTGAAAGACAAAAAACACAGCGCAAAAAGTTGTCCAGATCTTGTATTGAAAAATAATGAAAAGAAACGCAAGAGTGATTGTGAACCTGACATCCCGAAGAAAAAAAGAAAATTGTGTCTGTAATTTTTAACAAAAAAACATTTTCGAAAGAACTGTTTTCAAAGAACTGTTTCAAAGAACTGTTTCAAAAACGATTCATTTATTTCTACAGTTCAATGTTTCATTGTATATATATATTTCATACTTAAAATTCGACATGGACTGCATTGCTTCATCGCTACTTGCTCTGTCTGAAGAATCTATCTGAATACGGTACTAGACTTTTAGACCTTGTTTTAGGGTTAATGACCTTTTAGACATGGTTTTAGAAGCGTACTGTTCGAATACGGGACTAATCTTTTAGGCATGGTTTTATGATGATAAGTCAGTCAATGATTATTGTATATAAAGTTTTTAAATGTCTCATTGTATATGTATATATCTATATTTTCACAGTTCAATGTTTTAAATAAAAATTTCATTGTATATGTATATATCTATATTTTCACAGTTCAGTGTTTCTAACAGTTCATTGTTTTAAATAAAAATTTCATTGTAATGATTATTGTATATATTTCTGTACTTCAAAGTTTTCTGACAATACAGTTTCTTACAAAACATTGCATATAAATAAAAAAGTTTTAAACTATGAAAAGCATATAGGACTTGACTTTGTTTCTTTGACAATTTGAAGAAGCAGACTTTCTAGGTCTTGGTTAGTCCTGAAAAGGACAATTTGAAGAAGCAGACCTTCTTGGTTTTGGTTAGGTCTGAATGGCTACTTCTGAAAAGACTATAACTTCCTTCACTCCCCTCCCGAACTTCCATCAAATAACCCACATCACCTTGGTATTAGAAATCCAACATGGCAGAAAAAGACTCACCATGGAGAACAGCGCACGGACAGCTTCATCGTGGAAATGATCTATAGAGAAATCTGCTGGCTTTATAGCCTGACAGGAGGATTGACCTACTTTGATACAGAATTAACAGAATTAAGAGCGCGACCATGGGCGAAAGCATGTAGATCAAATGAGATTAGAGAAAAAGACTAAGTCCTACAATATCTATGTGAATGCAAAAAAATGTAACGAGACTAACGATTGGCTAACGTTAATTCCATTAAAATGAAAGAGCGCGAACGTGAGCGGAAGCATATAGATCAAATGAGATTAGAGAAAAAGACCAAGTCCTACAATATCTATATGAATGCAGAAAAATGTAACGAGATCAACGATTGGCTAACGTTAATTCCATTAAAATGAAAGAGCGCGAACGTGGGCGGAGGCATGTAGATAGAGCATCATATAGAATATGATATTCTATCTACTAATTATCTACAACACCTAATCGAAGATGGAAAAAGACTAAGTCCAACGATGGTCGAGAATTGGTTAAGTCCTACAGAGGCGAACGATGATCGATCAACCTAAACAGTGTAGATCAAGATCAGACTTGTCTCCAGAGAAACCTATCGTGGAGAAAAAGACTAAGTCCAACACGGTGCTAGAGAAAGGCTAAGGCGAACAAAAGACGGAGAAAAGACTAAGTCCAACACGGTGATAGAGAAAACCTGAGACGAATAAAGACGGAAAAAAAGACTAAGTCCAACGACGATCTCTGCCCGAGCCAACCTGAGGTGGGAATATAACCCATATCGTGAAAAAAGACTAAGTCCAACGATGGTCTCTGCCTGGCCCAAGCTGAGAAGGGCATATAACCCATATCGTTGAGAAAGACTAAGTCCAACACGGTGATAGAGAAAGACCAAGACCTACAGAGGTGAACAAAGACGCGGAAAAAGACTAAGTCCTACAGAGGCGAACGATAATAGAGAAACCCTAAGCCGAACAATAATAGAGAAAAAAACCAAGACGAACAGTGTAGATCAAGATCAGACTAAGTCCAACAGAGTCTCTGCTTGAACTAGTCTGATCCGGTTTATAAGTCATATCGTGGGGGAAAGACTAAGTCGAACAAGGTGATTGCCTGTGTAAAAGTTAAGGGTTGTATCAAAAAGGTTAAGGGTTACAAACGACCGTTAAGGGATAAGGGTTTTAGAAGAAATTTGTCCATTAGAAGAAAGTATAAGGGTTTTAGAACAAAACAAAAGGGTTTTAGAAGGGTTAAGGGAGAGATAAGGGTAAATGACGATTTTTCGACCCATTTTGGACATTTTGTCCCGAATCTCCCTACCCCAGGGTAGGGAGATTCGGGACAAATTTGCTCCAGGGTAGGTAGATTCGGGACAAAATGCCTCATTTGTCCCGAATCTACCTACCTATACTACTGTCGTAGTTAAGACGCTTGTCGTCGGAGAGTATTTTTCAGTGTGTCCGCAAACTTGTGGACGAAAAGATTGTTTCAAAGGTTTAAACCGTTAAAAAGCTAAGTCTTTGTAGACATATTCATCATCACAAAGGCACAACTGTAAGTTATTTACGACAGAAACTGGGTTGTTTACCGAATAATTAGAAAACTATGTTTTATCTCGTAAACCGGAACTCGGCCAGGAAGCAGTACAAGGCCGGAGGTATGCCTACGTCACCCCATAGATCAGGATGATAACAATGAGAGCCTGGTTGCTACGCAACCAGGCGACTCAAAAATAGCTTTTGTTTTAGCCCGATTCCATCAAAGATTTTGGGCGTAACGGCTGCGCCTTGCCCCGTCCATTATCGAACCCTGTATCAAAGATATGGATATTTGATAGTTATCTTATTTACACATTTCGATATCATTGTCGATTCTCATTTGAAATGAAATGTAGATATGGGCTATGCTCTGGCAAAAGGAGGCTCAATGCATGTCAGTAATGCATGGTACCAAGCAAGTCATAGCATAATTATGTATTCATAAAGCCCATTTTGTTTAACAACCGACTGAAACATGAAGTAGGCCTACACTCGTCCTTTGACATGAAGAAAATTGACCAATAGCGAAAAGTGCCAGTCCAGGTCGACTGCGCAGGCTGACCTGGGTGGGTACTTTTTGCAGATGCATTAAGCGCCCTTTTCAAAGAACATGACTCATATAATTAAATAGTATATAATTATAATATTATATAATTATAATAGTATATAGTTATAATAATTATACAGTAGCACTACTACCTCATGATTTAGTTTGTTGTCAGACAAAATTAGTTTTATGGATCCATAATTATGTGATTACTTGCTTGGTATCATGGATCATTGAGATGCATTAAGCCCGCTTTTGCCAGGGCATGGTTTATTATAGGGTTACCTATTTGAATAACATTCCTCATGACGTCATTCGTCGTTATGTCAGATCTATGCACCGCCGTATCAACACTTGTATTGAAAGAAGAGGTGGGCACACGCGATATTGAACGAAATTAACCTTGAAAATATCAGTTGAAACCGCAAACCGTTTTTTTAAGACCTTCGTCATTTGATTATGAAGCGAAATCATTGCAACCTTTGTTTTTGACCCCATCGCCCTTGACGAGCAAATATGGCAATAATTTAGAAATTCAAATGCAAAGTAAATTTGTCGCACTTTTCTAAAAATTTTGATACCATACGTCATATGTTTCAAGAGCAGTTTCTTTGATAAAACATAAATGCACACTTTCTTTTGCGACAGAGTACATGTACATGTGTATCTGAGAGGTGAAGAGATACCTTCAGTCTGAAGGGTTGCTCCGATGTTATTTCGTGATCGAGTCTCGAGCAGAGAAACAGTCACAAAAATAACATCAGAGCGAACCTTCAGACTGAAGGTACTGTAGACAGAGAGTCGGGTACAAGGCAATCCGTGTCAATACTCTAGCTCCTCTTGAAATAGACGCCCTTTATTCTGTTGCATGCACTGTGCAGCCTCCGTTCCAAGCCGATCTTCCTTCCTGTTATACATTCGGAAGTTACACTGTCAAAAATGAGGTAATAACTACGGAAGCGATATGCCGTTTTGCCACAGATCTGTATGGACCATGAAAGAAGACCGCGATAAAAAGTGATCAAATGATTATTACCACCTGGACCCTGGTTACATATACCGATACATACGAGGTTATATCTGGGTTTCTAACCAGTTCACCTCTTGTTGGGCAGGAAACACAGTGTCACTGAAGAGCATCCTCCCAGATTGGGGATCTAACAGTAACTGTGAATCACTTCAAATTACACTACTCTTTTACTGCACTTTGTATCGGTGAATGCAGCGAAAAAATGCCAAAGACCTAACTCTAACGTTTACTGTTTTTTCTGCATAGGTATCCGCATATCGGTTGCAGTGACGTATTTTATCTTTCTGTAACTGAAAATCTTGGTTGCTTGGACGCTCTAGAACTTTAGAATGATTTAAAAGTTTAACCTTACCATGTGTAATGTGTTTTCGCTTCACATGGGAGTCAGTCTTAAAACGGGTTAACCTGTAGTTTTTCTCGTAATAGAAGCAAACACAGAAACACATGCTTAAGTCATTTCCCCAGTGTGCATTGCACATTGCTAAGGAGCGTGGAACAAGTCTGTACAACTTCAAACAAGCAAGACTATTGAAGAGATCTACGGTTTGTAATCGATAGATCGGGTGCCTAGAAAACAATTTTAGCGTTCAGACCGAGTTTAGTGAATTTCAGCGTATTTCAGCTTAAAAGTTTGAATGTTTAATAAATAAAATGGCCGTAAAATATAAGTCGCACTGAAATACACCACAACAGTAATTTAGACCACAGGTACGCCACAGGAAACAGTGATGATACGCCACAGCACATTTATAATTTTCAAAACGTAATTCTTATGTTTAGATATCTTAACTTATACGTTTTCTATAAAATATTGAAGTATAGCTATGAAACTTTATGTATTTTGGTAGAAATTTGATTTTGAAAGGCAGCAATTTTCTGTGTTGATTGTGAGTCGCGATCTCAATGACGCCATGGTTGTATAATACATTAATTTCGTGAAGATGTGGGTTTATCTTTCAATAGATTTATTTTTCAATACTTATGATATTTAACAATATTAAGCATTGAATCATCACTTTGAATCTGCAAACTGTGTCGTCTCCAGACTAAAGATTAAAGTGACGACAAGTATCAAACGATCGTTAAGAGTTATGTCCCTTCACTACCTTCCAATACAGATCCGAGTTACTTTACAAAAGTCTAGAGACGATATTGTTTATAAAGTTATTCAATTCTTATTCCTAATATCATTAAATATTCTCAGAGTTGACAAATAAATGTATTTAAAGTTGTACCAACACATCTTCAAGAAATTGATGTTTTATACAACTATGGCATTATTCAGATTGTGACTGTGGGTATGGCTGTCTTTCAAGATCAAATTGCTAAAAAATACATAAATGTTTTGAGCTATACTTCATTATACTAAAGATAACATCTCAATTAAGATATTTGAACATAAAAACTATGCATTAAATGTTATCTATATGCTGTGGCATATCACTTTCTCCTGTGACGTACCTGTGGCATAAATTACTCCTGTGGCATATTTTAGCGTGACCGGTGAAATAAACCTAAACATTGCAATGGCAATTGCACTTTTACCATTTTTCCAGAAGTATTCCAATGGTTGATAAAAAAGGCGATTGTTTAACTTTATGGATAACCAAGAAATTTTTATGCAATATAGGTTCAAAATCATTGTTGTCATAATGACTCACAAAAGGTCAGATATTGTTCACTATTCTAGGTGGACTCACAACCAGTTGCACGGCTAGCTCGGTAGAGCTGTGGTACTAGTGTTCAGGGGGCAGGTTTGAGTCTCACGTCAGGCACACTTTTCTCCCTTGATTTACTATACTGGCGAAAAGCATGGGAATGGTGAGTGCCAGTAGGCAGAACTGGTGGTTGGTGACTTCCAGAAAATCAGGAAGGGGGGAGTGTTGTAGTTGGTGTTGTATTGTGTTGTAGTAGACTCGCGATCAGCTACTCGGCCAGCTCAGTTGGTAGAGCTGCTGTACTAGTGTTCCGAGGCTTGTGGGTTTGAGTTCTGCATTGGGCACACTATTCTCCCTTGATTTACTGTTACTCATTACTACACGATATTGAGTATGGAGGCCCTTGAAAACACTTTGGAAAAAGAAGAATTTCCTGGAAACCAACATTTTCTATTTTTCCAGTAATATTTTCTACCCTATTAGAACATTTCAATTCATTGGCACTGCATACTTTCTTTTGTAGTCTGATTTTGCCCAATGTTGTGCAATACAACAAGTGAAGTTGTATTTAATATTTAGGTGACATATGAGCCATGCTCTGTGAAAAGGGGGGTTAATGCATTTGCAAAAAGTATCAACCCATGTCAGTCTGTGCGGTCCGCGCAGGCGCGGTCCGCGCAGGCCGACATGTGCTGAAACTTTTCGCTATCTTTAAATTTCCTGCATGTCAAAGGATAATTCTACCTCATGCTTAAGTCGGCTGTTTGTCAAGATGGATTTTATGGATCCATAATTAGGCGATGTCTTGCTTGGTATAATGCATTATGGAGAGTATTAAGCCCCCTTTTCACACAGCATGGCTCATATATATATATATATATATATGTGTAGGTAGATCAGTTCTATTCTATTTCTAGGGATCTATTGACAGAAAAGGACTCACTATAAGAGGTGTTGGTTGGAAAGTGGGCAGGGCAAACAAAAGACATGGACATCAAATAAACACAGATGGAAAACTTGGAAGGAAGGGCAAGCACACATTGAAATCCAGTTTAATTGCTGAACCAATGCTGGTTGTAAGTATTTGATATAGGGCAGAATACAGACCCCAGAAAAAATCCAAATAATAATAATAATAATAAAACCTTTATTTCTTGAAGGTTAAAACATTAAGACAGAATTTCAAGAAAAATGACCTGAAAATAGAGTCTTTTTTACAATGTTGCCTTCTCTCTCTCTCTCTGTCTCTCTCTCTCTCTCTCACACACACACACACACACACATCCACACACTTACCCCCACACCCACACACAAACAGATGCGATAATAAATAAGTGGATGATGAAAGAAAATAACATGAAAATGAGTCTATAAGTCAGCAGACAGATACACTATTTACGGTAATTTGTTTGTTTTATTTGCTGAGGTGATAGATTGCTTACTGAACAAATACTGTTTAAGCTGATGTTTAAAGTTAGATAAGGAAGTTCCTGCTCTGATTGAAATAGGAATTTCATTCCATATGTTCATGCTGTAATACGAGAATGCTTTTTTCTTGAACAAAGTGTTAAATCTTGAGTTAATGATATCATAATGAGCAGATGACTGTAAATTATACTTGGTGTTGCTAGAAAACGAAATAATGTCCCTTATATATCGTGGTGAAAGGTTATTATGACACTTGAAGCTTAAAACACCAGCATGATGATCACATCTATTGTCAAAGGTCAACCAATTTAGTTCCGCGAAAAGTTCAATCGACGATGTTCTAGATGGAGCCCCTAATGTGATGCGGGCTGCTCTTTTTTGAAGTACAGATAGTTTAGAGGTCCTATATTTAGCGCTCTTCCACCAAACTGTACAACAATAGTCGAAGAGAGGCAGTATGTACGAGTTGTAAAATAATTGTTTCATTTCCATTGTTAGGTAAGTCGAAATCCTTTTAAACAAATTAATTTTATTGTTGATCACAGTGCAAGTTTTATCAATGTGTACATTCCACGACAAATGCTTGTCAATGTGTACACCTAATATCTTATGAGACTCAACAAGTTCAATGCAAACGTCATTAATTTTTAGTTCTAGATTAATAGAATTTAATTTATGTTTTGGTCCAATTAGCATACATTTTGTTTTATTTGAGTTAACAAGCATATTATTAGCAGTACACCAAGCGAGCATAGTTTCTAAACTATTTTGTAGATTATGTTGTATTTCAGTAATACCGATTCTTGACTTATATAACGTTGAATCATCTGCATAAAGATCTAGACTAGAGGCATCAATGTGCAAGCACATATCATTTATATAAATTAAAAACAGCAGCGGCCCTAAAATAGAGCCTTGTGGGACACCGCTTGATAAGATTCGAGAAGATGGTGTATAATTTTTACAATTTTTAAATGGTGTATAATTTTTACAATTTTGGCTCAAGTATCCAGAGTATCAGTATATCACCCTAAGATATTTGGCTTTATTGTGCACTGACTTATAAAGGGTAGATAGCATCATTGGAATTTGATAAGATGCTGGTCACCAGCTTTCTCTTTTTTGCACAATGTTGTTCAAAGTTATCTCCTCTAGGGTCTTTAAATTATGGGATATTTGGTTAAAATTTAACCTTTAATCAAATAATCCTGAGTGTTAACCACACTATAAAAGAAAGCTTGGAAAACATAGTGGGGAATGGGAGAAAATGCTGTTAACAAGGGTTTTTTTTTCCCTTTTCCACAATGTCTTTAACTTTTCAAGGACAAATCCAATCACTTCAAGTTTGTTGTCTGGGTCTGCCTTCAATCTGGACCAATAAAAAATTTTGCCCTTTGGTACAGAGATTACTGTTGCTGTTAGATCACTGGCAGGGGTGTAACTTTTCCTCCTTTGAGAGGATTTCTACCCATTGAAACTCAAAGTGAAAAGTAACTCTGTATCAAATGGCAAAATTGTAGACTTGTCCACATTGACAGCATTTGCTGATGAAAAATTAAGTGTTGCTAAAATGATGGAATTTGTCTGCAAAAGGAAAGAAAACATTGTGGGAAAAGGAGAAAATGCAGGTAACCAGCATTTTTCCTTTTTCCACAATATTTGCAAAAGGCTTCTTTCCAAGGGTCGTTAAAAGTCGGGATTATGTCGTAAAGGGTTAAATACTGCCGCAGCTCAAAAGGATCTGCTTGGATGTTATGTATTCATTGAAGTAAGAGGGGATGAGTGAGTGAGCAAACTGACAGCTATGGTCATTGAGTGTGCATCACAGGTAATAGTATATGTAAATGATTTTAACTCTTTACCAAAGAACAAAATTTTAGCTTTGTCCAAGTTGAAAGCATTTGCAGATGACAAAATAAATGTGATTTAAAAATTGAAATTTGGTTTGGAGAGGGTAGAAAACATTGTGGGAAAGGGAGAAAATGCTGGTTACCAGCATTTTCTCCTTTTCCCTCAATGTTTTCAGAAGGCTTCTTTCATAGGCTTGTTAAAAGTCGGGATTATGTGGTAAAGGGTTAGAGCACTTTTAAATAAGTATTGGAAGAATATTCCATTCAAATTTTAATTGTATTTTGCACTGGAAGAGGAAACAGTATTCACATTTACAGACGGATCTGAGAGGCCAATGCCTAATTTGAAGATCCCTTAACAAGGTAAACAAGTAATGTGGTGGTTGGAGGATTATGTGTGGGGGCCAGGGTTCATTCTAGAAATCAAATCCAGGGGACCACATAAGACGAAAATAGGGGCCATTTGAAAAATTTATTGGGACAAGAGAAAACATGCTGAAACGACTGTATTCTAATCTCATCATCCTTGCAGCCCCAAGTAAAAATTTCTTCTATTTCTGCCTGAGTGATCTTTACTTTCTATGAGTCTCACATTATGTGCATGCTAGAAATTGTGTAACCTACAGTCAAATGTTCATCTTTTGTGCTAGAAGCACAAATTACATCATAGCATATCTATATATACGAGCCATGCTTTGTGAAAAGTAGACTTTAAGCCCCCTTTTGCCAGAGCACATGTATGTAGCGTATTTTGTTTTTAAAACAGCCACACAACAAGGAAATATTCTAAAGTCTTCTTACTGAAATACATTAGTCCTTTCTGTCACCAGATTGCTCCTAGCAACATTCTGTTCTTCAGTCTTTACCACAAAACAAAATTCCTTACTTGTCCAAATTGAAAGCATTTTCAGGCAACAAATAAAATGTAGCACAAATCATGTAATTTTTCTTTGAAAGGGTAGAAATCATTGTGAGAAAAGGAGGAAAATGCTGGTTACCAGTATTTTCTCCTTTTCCCAAAATGTTTTCATACACTTTCTTAAGGTTGTTTAACCCTTTACCACACAATCCCGGGTTTTAACTACCCTGAGAAAGAAGCCTTTTGAAAACATTGTGGGAAAAGGAGAAAATGCTGGTAACCAGCATTTTCTTTTCCCACAATGTTTTCTACCCAATCAAAGACAGAAATCATCATTTCAGCTAAATCTAAGTTGTCGTCTGCAATTGCTTTCAATTTGAACCAGTCTAAAATTTTGTCGTTTGGTAAAGAGTTAAACTCCGGATTGTATGGTAAAGAGTTTATTAGGAAATTTGTTTGTCAGTGTTGCTTTGGCGTTGGTTCTAAAATCATCTACTGAGATTTCTGCTATGTGACCAATGCAACATATTTCATTGTGTCTTTAAGTAAACTGGCATCAATTGGAACAATATGGGTGACACACTCACAGAAATAACCAAGGAGAGCCTCCATAGCAATTCAATGGTCATATGTTGGCATCACATGATTTTTCAATAGAGTGAACCTGGAGCACTGATTCTCTAAATCAAATTAAAACCTTACAAAAACCACATCTTCAGCCCTGAAATAACCTATGAGTCATGCTCTGTGAAAAGGGAGCTTAATGCATCTGCGAAAAGTTTCGACCCAGGTCAGCTATGCAGTCGGCGCAGGCTGACCTGGGCCGAAACTTTTCGCTGTTGGTCAATTTTCTGTATGTCTAAGGACCAGTTTACCTTATGATTAAGTTGATTATTAATCCTTTACCACACAATCCCAGGTTTTCACGACCCTGAGAAAGAAGCCCTTTGAAAACATTGTGGGAAAAGGAGAAAATGCTGGTTACCAGCATTTCTCCATTTCGCACAATGTTTTCTACCATTCCCAAAACAAATTTCAATTTTGAGTCACATTAATTTTGTCGTCTACAAATGCTTTCAATTTGGACGAGTCTAAAATCTTGTCGTGTGGTAAAGAGTTAAAGAAAGTGGCTTTTATGGATCCATAGTTATGTGATGACTTGCTTGGTATAATGCGTTACGAAGGTGCACTAATCCCCCTTTTGCCAGAGCATGGCTCATATTTGTATGTGCCAAAGATGAAAAATTAGCAACAAGAACATGCTCTAGAATGAACCCTGGGATGTAGAGGACATTTTTGTCCCCTTTCATGTTTCAATAATCATAACCCTGTGTGGTTTTTTTTTATGTATTTAAAGGGCCCAAATGGATCTGCTGAGAATTCAAATAACAACAGTGCCCCAGACAATGGCTCCAACAAGAGGAAAGACAAAATGGTATCTATCATGCAACTAGCTGCATGACTGACACAGGGTTCAAATTTTGTGTGAACCCTGCATATAGGCAAATTCTTGTCGGTGTTTTTTTTTCTCCTAGCAAAGTCAGTTTTGGACTGGCTATTTTTTTTCACCCCTTCAGATTACTTATTTTGGTTTGAGATTTTCATTTTATTTTTTTTAACCCCTTTCCAGATGAGAAAAATTTAGACAAGTCTTAATTAAAAGAATGTGCAGACCACTGTTTAAATGCGGTTCAGATGACAAGATTTGTTTCTAAAAGTATAAAAAAAAAAAAATGTCGAAAAAGAGAAATGCTGGTTACCATCATTTTTTACTTTTCTCCACATTGTTTTAAAAAGGCCTTTTTTTAATCAGTGTTGTTCAAACTTGGGATTGTGTGGTAAAGGGTTAAATCAGTGAGAAAAATGATCTACAGCAAGTTCAAAACAACTTCTTAACTCTTTACCAAACGATGAAATGTTAGACTGGTCCAAATTGAAAGCATTTGCAGACGACAAATCAGATGTTGCTCAAATGATGGAATAAGTTTATTCTTTAGGGTCTTTAAAAGTCAGGATTGTGTGGTAAAGAGTTAAAGGTATATTTCACTACATTTTTTTTTTTTTTTTTTCCAGTGACTTGATTTTTTGCAAACATTTTAATTCTGTACTATTTATTGATCTTTGATTTTTATCCATTATCAACCAAGTAGAAAGTTGCAGTGTGTGCTGATACGTATACAAGCACATAATTCAATATACAGAGAACTTTTCATACTTGGTATTGCAGGAGACTTTCAACGTTAGTCGACATACGTTTACTGTGTGCTTGTGGCAGACAGTGAAACAAAATTTTAACAGGAAAAATAGCCAGAATGTTTTATTTGTAATCTGCAAATGCATTCAATATGGACATGTCTAAAATTTTTGTCATTTGGTAAAAAAAAAGACTTTTTTAAGATTTAATTGTTTTATTTTTACAGCTTGAAGAGCACCTGCCCAGAAGTAAAGTTGATAGTGGACTGGCAAAAGGAACAATTGTTAAGGTGTGAATATAGGGAACAAACATGGTTTTTCATGCATTAACATTTGCCAGTGTACATTATTTGTGTGAGCCCGAGAGGAATGTCAGGCTTTCAACACTTGGGTCCGTATTCACCAATTATTCTTAAGAATGTTCTTAGTCTTTTCCTCCAGAATTCTCTGAATTTGAAATTAACACAACTTCCAATTGGCTAAATCATTTGGTTAAGCCAATCAGAAATTGTGTTTCTTTCAAATTTAGAACATCTTGGCGAATAAGAGTAAGAACATTCTTAAGAATGGTTGGTAAATACGACCCCTGAGGGCGTTGGTAAATTTAGATTAACCCTTTCCCAAACAAGCCCTGGTTTTCAAGTGTCTGCAGTACAAGTCTTTTAAAAAACATTGTGGGAGAAGGAGAAATTGCTCATAATGAGCAATTTCTCCTTTTCCCACAGTGTTTTCTGCCCTTTTTGATAACTTTCTGCCATTTTCATCAAATTCAAAATTGTCATCTGCAAACTCTTTCAATTTGGACCAGTCCAAAATTTGTCGTTTGGGAAAGGGTTAAGGGAAAGCCATGCTTTGTCACTGCTCTTGTGTAAACAACATCTGTGTTCGTGATTTAACAATATTGTTGACGTGTCCAAATTGTAAGCATATACAGACAGGAAGTTAATTAAAGCTGGTAACAAGCATTTTCACCCTCTCCCACAAAGTTTTGTACCCTCCCAAAACATATTTCAGTTTTTTACTGTTTTATTTTGTTGTCTGCAAATGCTTTCAATTTGGACAAGTATGAAATTTTGTTGTGTGGTGGAGAGTTAATCCTTTAGCAAACAATGAAGTGTTTTAACTTGTTGACAGAGGATTTTTTTTCTTTCCCTTTTTTTTTTAAATGATCTTTTTAAGCACCTGTTGTATGAGAAGAAGAAATTGCATGAAACAACCAATTTTTACTTTGCCCATACTATTTTGTACTCTGTCAGAGAACTTCTCCGTATTTGTATGAAGTTCTTATATGTCATCTGAAGATGTGTTCAATTTGGAAGAGTCAAAAATATGTCAGTTGGGAAATGGTTAAGTGACAGAATGCAGTTTACTTTTGATCTGACCCTTAACCACACAAGCCAGAGTTAAACCCTTTACCAGATGACAAAATTTTAGCCTTGTCTAAATTGTAAGCATTTGCAGACGACAATTTCAGTGTGGCTGCAATGCTGGAATTTTTCGTTTATAGGGTAGAAAACATTGTGGGAAAGGGAGAAAATGTTTGTTACCAGCATTTATTCCTTTTCCCACAATTTTTTCAAAAGGCCTCTTTCCCAGGTTCGTTCAAAGGTGGCATTGTGTGGTAAAGGGTTAAACAACCCTGACAAAGATGGCTTTTGAAAACATAGACTTAACTCTGTTGGCCAGTTCTTAAAAAAAGCCTTGTTTCCAGACCAGAGGCCATGTTTTTGTCATTATGCTTATATATTTTCTCAGTATGATTTTTTTCTTGAAAACATCAAAGACAAGTTGCCATCAGACTCTTTAGCAAATGACAGAATTACAGCCTTGTCAAAATTGAAAGCATCTGCAGATGACAAAGTGACTGTTATTCAGTTCATGAAATTTCTATTTCAAAGGATAGAAACCATTGTAGGAAAAGGAGAAAATGCTGGTTACCAGCATTTTCTCCTTTTTCCACAGTGTTTCCAAAAGGCTTTTTCCTCATTAAAACTCAGGATTGTGCGTTATCAGATCAAAGATCATATTTTTTGCTTGATTTAGATAAAATATTGAATGCTGGCCTTGATAGCATTGTTTCCAACTTTATATTATTCTCTTAACTCTTTACCAAATGACAAAATTTTAGACTGATTCAAATTGAAAGCATTTGCAGACGACAGAATAAATGTGACTGAAAAATTAAAATGTGTTTTGAGAAGGGTAGAAAACATTGTGGGAAAAGGAGAAAATGCTGGTTACCAGCATTTTCTCCTTTTCCCACCATGTTTTCAGAAGGCTTCTTTCTCAGGGTCGTTTAAAATCGGGATTGTGTGGTAAAGGGTTAACTTTTTGCCACACTATCCAACCCTTTTAACAACCCTGAGAAAGAGGCCTTTTGAAAACATTGTGGGAAAACAAGAAAATGTTGGTAACCAGCATTTTCTCCTTTTCCCACAATCTTTTCTACCCTTTGAAAGACAAATTATATGTTTTGAGTGATATTTAATTTGTCTACTGCAATTGCTTTCAATTTGGACTCGTCTGAAACTTTGTCGTGTGGTAAAGGGTTAAAGATACTTAGGCTCAGGTGCATAGCCCAGGTAGCTGAGTTGATAGTGCACAGGACTCGAGACCAGGGGCTCACTTGTTTGAGTCCCCAGCTTGGCCAATTGCTTTCCAAGGATTGATGGTAATCATTGCAACAGAATTCATTCCACTCTCAAGGCTAATCATTGTCTTCATGATGGTTATGTGGGAAGCAGCCAGTGGCTTGGGAAGAACATTGTGCAAAGTACTGGTAAAAGAAACCCCAGGAAAGCATGGATAAGTGCACTGGCCGGTGCAGTAATGTTGAAAACGGCGTTAAATGCCATGCAAACAAACTTGGGCTCAGGTGAGCAATCCAGGCTGATAATGACTCTCTTTCATTGCATGCTTTTTTCTCAAATAGGGTCACCTTTTTGTTCCAGCACGGAATCCAAGAATAGCTTTTGTCAGAACTGAGGTAAGATGCTTCTTATCTATGATAAATATGGAATATTATGTTGTAGTAACTTTCCTAGTGCTTGTACTGTATTTAATTCAAGCAGAGTGAGAAATTCGCTATGGCGCGAGACCAGAGATCGAGCAAGATGTCAAAATTTTCTTACACAGCAAGAAGTAATTACAAGCATAGGAAAATTACTAGAACATAATATTCCTTTTATTATATACCTACAACTTTCAATGACAATATTTTGCAGTTCTTGATGTTTTAGTTGTAAATTGGTGAACAAAATAAAACAAACAATAGCGTAGTAGCTAGTAACCTCATTTTTTATGAATGGCAGATAAATATCATAGGGTAAATTTTGATCAATCAAATCGGAAATCAATACATATGTTTTCTGTGCATGAGTTACGTCATCAATACCATATTTGGAACCATCTATCACTGTGTGTAGATACAGGTGTTTTTTTCTGACATGTAGGAGGCATGTATCTGAGGCACAAAAATTTAAGGTATATAATAAAATGATAAATCAAACTAAGTTTGTATTTTGTATACACATCTAACCAGTATTAACTCTTTACCACACAATCCCGAGTTTTAACGACTCTGAGGAAGAAGCCCTTTGAAAACATTGTGGGAAAAGGAGAAAATGCTGGTAACCAGCATTTTCTCCTTTTCCCACAATGCTTTCTACACTATCAAAGAGAAACTTTCGTTTTAGAGTCGCATTTAATATGACGACTGCAAATGCTTTCAGTTTGGACCGCCCTAAAATTTTATCGTTTGGTAAAGAGTTAAGCAAGCACCCAAGGACACTCAAACACGACAGAAATGCAGACTTGTCCAAATTGGAAGCATTAGAAGACAACAATTTACATGTTGCTAAAATGATGGAACTCGTCTTTGATAGGATAAAAAACATTGTGTACATATACATTAAGATAGCTCTGTGAAATCGATGTCAAAAGTGGAATTTAATAGCTTCTTTAGGGAGTTAACTAATTACCAAACGACAACGAGCTAGACACTTCCAAATGGAACGGATTTGCAGACGACATATAGAATGTGACTGAAATGCTGAAATTTGTTTGTGAAAGGATGGAAAACATTTTTGGAAAAGGAAAAAATGCTGGTTACCAGCAGTTTCTCCTTTTCCCACAATGTTTTCAAAAGGCTTCTTTTTCAGGGTCATTTAAAGTTGGGATTGTTTGGTAAAGAGTTAAGTGAAATATTTCCATTATTTTGTAGATTTAAAATGACTTTCCTTGCATTTCTTTATGAAAATCATAAAACTTTCCATGTGTACATGTCCTAGCAACAATGACATCATTTTCCACAGAAATGGCAAAGTATTGCCAAATTTGGCACATGTTGTGGTTGATTTTGCTGGATTCACACTCTCATAATTACAAATCAGCCAGATTTAGGACCCTAAGAAGGATAATACACTAGTGTATTATCTAAAATACGTCATTGTTTCACTGCTTCACTGCAGGCAGTTTCACGGTAAAATATCAATTGACTTCATAGTCTTTTGAATGATCACCAGCTGTCTTCTTCAAGGTTGTTAAAACATAGTTTTTTTTTTTTTTGTTTTTTTTTTGTTTTTTTTTTGCAATAGATTAACCTTTTACCACACAGTCCCCATTTTTAATGACCCTGAAAAATAAGCCTTTGGAAAGCATTGTGAGAAAAGGAGAAAATGCCAGTAACCGGCATTTTCTCCTTTTCCCAGAATGTTTTCTACCCTATTGAAGACAAATTACATCATTTGGGCTATATTTAAGTTGTCATCTGCAACTGCTTTCAATTTGGACAAGTCTACATTTTTGTTGTGTGGTAAAGACTTAAGTCTGCTCTGCCTGGAAAGAGCATTTTACTATGAACTTTTTTTTTTTTATCTTTGCTGTCTTTGAAGAAAACATTGAGGTATTGTCATAGCCCTGCTGTTATCTGTGTCACTGTTACGCCAAAACTGTGACATTTTCTCATACCTTTTTTATTGTCAAAGTTAGTTACTTCAAATGAGGACAACAATGGCAAATTGCTAATTGTTCATAAGATGAAAGCAAACCAGAAGCACAGATAACCCTAAAATGACATTTAACCCTTTACCACACATTCCTGACTTATAATGACCCTCAGGAAAAAAGCTTTTGAAAACATTGTGAGAAAAGGAGAAAATGCTGGTAACCAGCATTTTCTCCTTTTCCCACAATGTTTTTATCCTTCCCAAATCAAATTTGAATTTTTGACTTTTTTTTTTTTGTCATCTGCAAATGCTTTCAATCTGGACAAGTCTAAAACTTTGTAGTTTGGTAAAGGGTTAACTCTTTACCAAACAACAAAACTTTGGATGGGACCAAATTGGAAGCATTTGCAGATGACAAATTAATTGTTGCTAAAATGATGATTTCACTTATTGATAGGGTAGAAAACCTTGTGGAAAAGGAGAAAATGCTGGTTACCTGCATTTTCTCCTTTTCCCACAATGTTTTCAAAAGCCTTTTCTTTCAGGGTTGTTAAAAGTCAGGATTGTGTGGTAAAGGGTTAACATAGTTATGCCCCTTTTTTGACCTAGAACTTTCACTAAACTCTTTACCAAACAAAAATTTTAGACTTAGTCATATTGAAAGCAGATGGCAAATCAAATGTAGCTCAAATGATGCGATTTGTCTTTGAAAAGGTAGAAACCATTGTGGGAAAAAGAGAAAATGCTGGTTACAAGTATTTTCTCCTCTTTTTAACTATGTTTTTAAAAGGTTTCTTCCTCGGGGTTGTTAAAACCCTAGATTGTGTGGTAGAAGGTAAAAATGAAACTACAGTCGAGCATTGGCACCAACAGAAGCTGTTCTTGTTCGTTTCCAGGATGATTCTGGTGATATCTTTATCATTAATGAAGGCTGGCACAGAAATCAGGATCTAATTGCCGTTTATAGAACTAGGGCACTGCCTGGAGACCTTGTTGCGGTCCAACTGTGTGACGAAAACTCGGTAATTATTCTTGTTTCTTTCTGATTTTTTTGAAAAATGACAAAAACATGATTCCCATCTCTTTCTACCAGGTCAGCAAATTTTAGTGACATAACCATGTTCAACTCTTTACCAAATGACAAAACTTTGGACTGGACCAAATTGAAAGTATTTGCAGACGACACATCCAGTATTGCTTAAATGGTGATTTCTGCACTTGATAGGGTAGAAATCATTGTGGGAAAAGGAGCAAATGCTGGTTACCAGCATTTTTTCCTTTTCGCACAATGATTTCAAAAGTCTTCTCTTTCAGGGTCATTAAAATTCGGGATTGTGTGGTAAAGACCTGAAGCATTTGCAGGAAACAATTTGATTGTAGCTTAGTTGACCTAAGTTGTCATAGAGACAGAAGAAAACACAGGAATAGGAAAAAATGCTGGTAATATTTGGAAACAGCATTTCAAACTCTCTCATTCTTTGGCTTTTTCATTGAAATGGGACCCTGTTATGGTGTCTGCAATAGGCCATGCAAAGTATTATAAGTGAATTATTATTTTTACTTCTTTTTAGCTCCAATGAGCACAAAGTGTTCAAGGTGAGCTTTTGTGATCTTGCTGTGTCTGTCATCAAGGCATCATTAATTACCTTGTGTGCAGTGTAGAGGTCTTATTTTTAATCAGATACTCATGAAACATGGTCAGAGTATTTGTCGTGATAATATCTCGGACAAGTTCGAAATTGGTTCATGTTTGGTCAAAATTAGGTGACTGGGACTAATCTTAGAAAAAGGTTTTATGAACTCTAGAGGGTACATTTTCAGTCTGATACACATGAAAGTTAATCAGAATGTTTGTCTTGATGATATCTCAGACATGTTTAAATTAGGTCATTTTAGATCTAAAAGTTGGTCACTTGGATAAATATTAGAAAAGTCTTGTGTGTAATTGATAGGCCACTTATTCAGTTTATTACTCAGGAATCTTGGTTAGAATGTTTGTCTTAAAAGTGACAACAAATTGGGTCATGTCAGGTCATAAAGTAGGTCACCAGGACAAATCCTAGAGAAACCTTGTGTGAACTCTTGAGGCCACATTTTCAGTATGATATACATGTACTTGATAGTTGTTCAGAATGTTTGTCTTGATGAAATCTTTGACAAGTTTGAAATTTGGTCACACTGAGTCAAAAAGTTGTCACTTGGACAAATTGTAGGAAAACCTTGTGTGCACTCTTAAGGTCACATTTTCAGTACAATACTCATGAAAATTTGTCAGAATTTTAACCTAAATGATTCCTTGGACAAGATTTTTATTGGGTCACACAAGGTCAAAAAGTAGGTTACTGGATCAAATCATAGAAAAAACCTTGTGTGCCCTTCGGAGGCTACATTTTCAGTGTAATACTGATGAATATTGTTCAAACCACTCATGTGTTTTATAGCATCACAACCAGGATCTCTTCAACTTTATCAATCCTAGATTTATTCAGGTGAGTGCTTTAGGGCAAATGGCCCTCTCGGTTTTTTGTTTGGTTTACTGGAAATGAGATTTATTTCACTTACGACCTTGTTATTCTACTGCATTGATTTGTTTTACATGGGAAACATGCTGGTTTAACACTTTATCACACAGTTTAGGTCTGTATCACCCACCATTCTTAAGAACTTTCTTAGTCTTTTTCTCCAAAATTTTCTAAATTTGAAAGTAACATGATTTCTGATTGACTTAACCAGATGGTTTAGCCAATCCGAAGTTGTATTACTTTCAAATTTAGAAAATTCTGGAGAATATGACTAAGAATGCCCTTAAGAATAGTTTGTAAATACAGGCCCAGTAGAACTTGTTGAAGAAGGCTTTTTAAAACATTTCAGAAAAGGAAAAATTATTGCACCAGCAGATTTTCCTGTTCCCACTATGATTTCTACGCTTTCAACAAAAAATTACAGTATTTGAGCCACATTTAATTTGTCTTTTGCAAATGCTTTCAATCGGACAAGTCTGAAATATTCTTGTTTGGTAAGGATTTAACAAAAATAAGTTTGTTAATATATTGGAAGATGTATACAAACAACTTTTTTCATCTCTGTAGAAATATGACTGTTGAAAATGGTTGGATACTTTTTCATTGCTTAATACGAAAATTAGACTCATTCCGCCACTGTAAATACTATTTCATTTGAAAGAAATCATTTTTTTGAATGCGTTAGTGGATGGTGTAGATAAAAGCTCAGACTGCACATTCTGCACATTCTGTGCAGTCTGGGTCCATATTCACCAACCATTCCTAGGAATATTCTTTGTCTAATCCTGAAGAATTTTCTAGATTTGAAAGTAACACAGCTTGTGAATGGCTAAACCAAATGGTTTAGCCAATCAGAAGTTGTGTTACTTTCAAATTTATAGAGAATGGATGGTGAATACGGACCCTGAGCTCTGATGTACTCTGTCAGCTACAGCTTTAGCAGTATAGAAATTAACAACAGCTAATTCTTTTTTTTTCCCCCACAAGGTTTTTTGTATCATTCAAAGTTTTTGACTGTTTCTTGGTAGGATGGCACAAGTGTAAGAAAGAATGGTAAAATGAGGACTGACTTGGAGGAGGACAAGATTGACCTGGAGGAGGAGAACAAAAAGGAAACTCCGAAGGGTAGGACACGTAAAGGGAAGGTAAGTACATTTACTCAGAATAGTGTTCGGCAAAGGATTTGTTAGGTCCAATGAACTAAGAGAAACAGTGGATATTTCCATGCTCAATATTTGAGCCATGCTCTGTGAAAAGGGGGTTAACCCTTTCCCAAACAAGCCCTGGTTTTCACGTGTCTGCAGTACAAGTCTTTTGAAAACACTGTGGGAAAAGGAGAAATTGCTCGTAACGAGCAATTTCTCCTTTTCCCACAGTGTTTTCTACCCTTTTTTAAGACCTTTCTGCCATTTTCATCAAATTTAAAATTGTCGTCTGCAAACTCTTTCAATTTGGACCAGTCCAAAATTTGTCGTTTGGGAAAGGGTTAATGCATCTGGGAACAGTATCGACCCAGGTCAGCCTGCACAGTCCGCGCAGGTTGACCATGGCTGAAACATTTTTCACTATGAGTCTATTTTATACATGTCCAAGGACCAGTCTACTCATGATTCAGACAGTTGTTAGGCAAAATGGATTTTGTGGATCCATCATTATGTGATGACTTACTTGGTATCATGCATCAGGGAGATGCATTAAGGCCCCTTTTGCCAGAAAATTGGCACATTTACTCTTGCACAGAATCCCATGTGAGTGCCTGTAAAAGACCCTGTTTTAACCCTTTACCACACAATGCCGACTTGTAATGACCCTGAGAAAGAGGCCTTTTGGAAACATGGGAGAAGGATGAAATGCTGGTAACCAGCATTTCTCTTTTTCCCACAATGTTTTCTACCGTATGAAAGACAAATTTTATGTTGACAGTAACATATAATTGCCATCTGCAAATGCTTTCAATTTGGACCAGGGTAAAACTTTGTAGTCTGGTAAGGAGTAAACTCATTACCGAAAGAAAAAGTTCAAGATCAAATTGGGTCACATCAGATCATAAAGTAGGTCAATTGTGTGCACACTATAGGCCACATTTCAAGGTCAAAACTCATGAAAGTTGGTCAGAAAGTTGGGAAAATGTCCATGTATTGCAGGTTTTTGTTAACAATTAAAAATATGTTTTGAATCACAGGATGTGATGAAAAAAGGAAAAATTCCATGTATTACAGATTTTGGTTAAAATGGAGAAATATCCTTGTTTTTCAGGTAGTGCTTAATAAGGGAAAAATGTCTTCATGTAACAGTGTGCCATTAACAAGGAAAAATGTCCTTGAATTACAGATTGTTGTTAACAAGGGAAAATGTCTTTGTATAACAGTATGCTGTTTAACTGGAAAAAATGGCCTTGTATTACAGGATAAGGTAGTGGTTAATAAGGAAAAAAGGTTTGTGTCACAGTATGCCATTAACAAGGGAAAATGTGTTTCAGTATGCCATAAACAAGGGAAAATGACCTTGTATTACAAGTAGTGGTTAATAAGGGAAAATGTATTGTGTAACAATATGCCTTAAACAGGGGAAAATGTCCATGTATTGTAGGCAGTGGTTTATAAGGGAAAAATATCTTCATGTAACAGTATGCTGTTAACAAGGGAAAATGTCCATGTATTACAGGTTTTGGTTAACATGGAAAAAGGTCCTTGTATTACAGGTAGTGGTTGATAAGGGAAAAATGTCTTTGTGTAACAGTATGCCATTAACAAGGGAAAATGTCCTTGTATTACAGGTTGTCATCAACAAGGGTAATTTTTTTTGTCATAACAGGTTGTGGCTGTATTGGAGAAGATACATCCGAGGACTTGTACAGGTTATATTGATAAATGGTCAGCCCTCAAAAAATATGGAGGTTTTGTGAAGTTTCTGACCACAGATAGAATACTGCCAAATCTGAATCTACATTTATCTGATATGCCACCTGGTAAGCAGAAACATACTGTTTGAAGGAAATTTATCCTTTACCAGACAATCCTGTGTTTCAATGGCCTTGAGGATAAGGGTTTTGAAAACACTGTAGAAAAGAGAAACATTGTGAAAAGGAGAAAATGCTGGTTACTGATGTTTTTATCCTTTTCCAACCGTGCTTTCAAAAACTGTCAATGTCAGCGTTGTTAATACTGGGAATTGTGTGGTAAAGAGTCCAAAGCTATGAGAAATGATAGGATCAAAATTTCCACCAGGTGACAAAATTTTGGACTCGTCTAAATTGAAAGCATTTGCAGACGACATATTAAAATTGGCTCAAATCATGGGATTGGATTTGGAAAGAGTAGATAACATTGTGGGGAAAGACGAAAATGCTGGTAAGAACTACTTACAGCTAGATGCCAGCATTTATTGATCCATGCACTGCAAAAAGGGGGGTTAATGTATTTGCAAAAAGTACTAACCCCTGTCAGCCTGTGGAGGCTGACCTGGGTTGAAACCTTTTGCTGTTGGTCAGTTTCCTGCATTTCAAAGGACAAGTCTTTCCTCATGATTCAGTCAGTTGTCAAACAAAAGGGACTTTACGGATCTATAAATATATGATGACTTGCATGGTATAATGCATCGTGGAGATTTATTAACTCTTTATCTAACGACAAAATTTTAGGATGGTCCAGATTGAAAGCATTTGCCAACAACAAAATAAATATTGCACAAATTAGGAAATGTTTCTTTGAAAGGGAAGAAAACTTTGTGGGAAAAAGGAGAATAACTGGTTACCAGCATTTTCTACTCTTCCCACAATGTTTTCAGAGGTTCTTTTCTTTTGGGGGTGGGGGGGGGGGTGTTAAAAATCGGGATTGTGTGGTAAAGGGTTAATGCATCATGGAGATGCATTAAACCCCCTCTTGTCAAAAGGCTACTAATTTGTAATGTTAATACAGGTTTTTTTGATGACATAGAGGCTTTGGCAGGAAAATTGTTTACAGCAACAATAGGAGATTGGAAAGAAAATTATCTCAGGCCTACAGGGTGAGTGTGTTTTGATTTGCTTAGATAGACTCTTTACCAAATGGCAAAATTTTTAGACTAGTCCAAAGTGAAAGCAGTCGCAGATGACAAAATAAGTGTGACTGAAAAATTGAAATTTGTTTTGGGAAGGGTGGATCTAGAAAACATTGTTGGAAGGGAGTTAAAATATTTTTGACACAGTAATGCCATTTTTAGTACAGCTGTTTTCAAAGAAAACGTTGAGGTATTCTTGTAGCCCTTGCATTGTTGTTGTCTGCGCTGTAGTCTGTGTCATTGTGTGAAAGCTTTGACATTTTATATCTGCTCTGTTAATACTGAGGACATTTACTTCAAACTCGGACAAGTTGTTAACTTTAAAAAGGGGGACCTGTACAACAAGGGAAGATAACCATAAAAGTATTTTTGACACAGTTATACCCCTTTCTTTTATTTAGAATTTTGACAGAATATCAAGCTACTGCAGCAGAGTGTTTGCACTGGCATGTGATGTTCTTGCTACGTCGAGGTATTGTCGTAGCCTGATAACGTTGTCTTTGTCATTGTGCGAAAATTTTGACATTTTATACTATCTCTGTTATTACTGAAGATGTTTGCTTCAAAGGTCAAAATGTTGATTATCAAAAGGGCAACCTGTACAAAAAGGGCAGGTAAACATCAAGGTGTATTTGACACAGTGACGGCCCTTATTTTACTTAAAATTTTCGCAGAAAATGAAGCTACTGCAGCGGAGTGTTGGCAGCCACATGCAATGCTCTTGTTTGACATAGATTTGTTGCTGAGAAAGTTCCTAGAAGCTGAGCATTGGTGCTAGCCTGTGGTGTTCTTGTTACTTTTTTTATGAGCTTCCCTTCTTTCATATAATTGTAGACAACTTCAACAGATCATTGGTGATCATGGAAATATTGAGACTGAGGTAGATCAGTTATTGATTACACACCAAGTAGACTCCAGTGACTTTACAGAGCAGGTGAATATCATCATGTTGTTTATACCAGAACACACTGTTTAACTCTTTACCAAACGACAAAATTTTAGACCAGTCCAAATTGAAAGCTTTTGCAGACGACAAAATAAAAGTGAATCAAAAATTGAAATTTGTTTGTGGAAGCGTAGAAAACATTGTGCGAAAAGGAGAAAATGCTGGTTACCAGCATTTTCTCCTTTTTCCACAATGTTTTCAAAAGGCTTCTTCTTAAGGGTCGTTAAAACTCGGGATTGTGTGGTAATGGGTTAACTCTTTCCCACACAAAGAAATTTTAGATTTGTCCAAAATTGAAAACATTTACATATTACAAATTGAAAGTGGCTCAAATGACAAAAGATGTCCTTGATAGGGTTGAAAAGATTGTGGGCAAAGGAGAAAATGCTGGTTGCCACTATTTTCTCCTTTTCCAACAATGTTTTCAAACGCATTCTTTCTCAGTTCGTTAAACCTGGAGATTATGTGGTAAAGGGTTAATTTGTAGCCAGTATTTTCTCCTGTTCCAACAGTGTTTTCAGAAGCTATCTTTCTCAGGGTCTTAAAAACTGTGGATTATGTGGTAAAGGGTAAAATTTATAACTCTTTACCAGATGATCAAGAGTGGGACTTGTCCTTATTGAAAATGCAAGCAGACCCAAGGTCAGATGTGGCTTAACCCTTTGCCACACAATCCCGACTTTTAACGACCCTGAGAGAAAAGCCTTATGAAAACATTGTGGGAAAAGGAGAAAATGCTGGTAACCAGCTTTTTCTCCTTTTCCCACAATGTTTTCTACCCTTTCCAAAGCAAACTTCAATTTTTCAGTCACATTTATTTTTGGTCATCTGCAAATGCTTTCTATTTGGATTAGTCTAAAATTTTGTCCTTTGGTAAACAGTTAAATGATGGAATTTAGCTTTAAAATCAAAGACAACACTGAAAAAAAAAAGAAGAAAATATTGGCTCCCAGCATTTTCTCCCTTTCCCTCAATGTTTTCAATAGCCTTCTTCTTCAGGGTTTGTAATATACATATTGCATTGTGCTTTTTTCAGCCTACCTATTTTCAAAGAAAACCTCAAGATATTGGCATGGCCCTGTTGCTGTTGTCTTGTATAAACCTTGAGATTTACTCATATCTCTGTTATTACTGAAGATAATAACTTCATATGAAAGCAAAATGTACACTGTCAAAAGGGGAACTTGTACCATGAGGGCAGGTAACTCTCAATACACTTTTGACACAGTTATGTCCCTTCCCCTGGCCCTCCCTCTGGTAGGATGGCATATAATAGTCACACTGTCCATCCACTTTCTGTCTTATTTGTCTTGTCATTGCAACTCCTTTTACAAAACTCTTTTGCCATTTTCACTGAACTTTTACAGAATGGTCAGCAGGGCTACAGAAATCCGAAAAATTGCCAGATCGGACCAATTCCTAACACTGAAAACCGAATTATTTTCAAAAACTTCCTAAAAAATCGTTCTGAAAAATCACAGTATGGCCAGTCAGAAACAAACTTATACACTTTAAATCATTGCTGCAGGCATTTTTGAATGTTAGGTAAAGCAGTGATTGTATATAAGATCCCTTGGTAGAGTGCAAAACTTAATTGGCCATTATCTAATTATTGCCATTTCATTGAGACAGAAATCACAGCTTACAGAGATCTCGTCATGCATCGTTGCCTTATGGTGGTTAATCCCTTTTCACAATCAGTTTTGTCTAGTTACATACAATACATGCAAACACACCATACAATGCTAATCAATCAGTCAATTTCACCACGCCCCATTTGCATCAGAATTTACACACAATATCTACTGCGAATCAATCAGAAGTCACATATGAGATTTAGTTGCCACTCATAATTGTCTAAAGCTGCGCCTTGATTCTACATTACATGATGGTGTGCATCCCGTCACAAACTCATGACTAGCATTACATGGTGTGTATTCAGCGACGACCTCTCGCAATCTTGAGTTATTAACCCATTTCCTGCTAAGGGCTGGCGCAACTGGCACCCCACTTTCTCACCTGTCAGTGGTAAACACGACTTGGAGAACTGTCTGCGCCAAGAGGTTGCCAAAGAAATTTGTCTCGTTTTCGCTTTGGTATCGGTATACTCACTCAAGGTTGTAGACATGAATTAATTAATTTTGAATCAAGTAATTTTACATCATTCTTTCCAAAGAAACGATTCAATCAGGTGAAATTTAAGCAGGCAGAGACGTACGTTTACTTTGGCCACGTTCTTCTTGAAAACGAAAGTAAAATGGCGAAGCGCAGACTGACATTCTAAGACGCTTTGCAGCGAATTTTTAGTGGCAGCGAAAGCCACGGATAGGAATCATTTGACGAAAATGAAGAAAAAAAATATATTCTTCAGAAAATTTTAACCGATGCCTTCACTGTCAATGAGTTTGAGATTCCCAGAACAATTGCAAGTTTATTTTGACAAAGAAAGTGGGTGGGGTAATGTAGACTCACTGCTGTCGATCACTCGTCACAGTTCAGCCGATTCCGGGATCACCTGAGGTTTGCCGAATTTTGCATTTGGCCATATTTGGAGGAGTTATTGCCCTTTAATTTTACCTCTAAACCCATTTCCAGACAGTAATATTTAGACTGTTTCAAATTCAATTCATCTGCAGACAACAAATTCAAATTAGTACAATTGAGTTGAAGTTCTCTGACAGGGAGGAAAACATTGTGGAAAAAGGAGAAAATGTTAGCTACCAGCATTTTCTCCTTTTTCCACAATGTTTTTAAAAGGCTTCTTTCATAGGGTTGTTAAAATTTGGGTTTTGGTGGTAAAGGGTTAATGCTTCTGTCATCTGAACTCCCCTTACAATTCTTACACGATTTTCACCAAACTTTCATAGAATGATCAGTATCAATTGCTGTAGCACATATTTTCAGGAGGTTTTGATTTGGTCATGTTTTATTTACCTCTTAATGCTTCTGTCCTCACAACTCGTCTTGCAATTCTTATGTGATTTTTACCAAAGTTTCATAGAATGATCAGTGTCATACTGTATGACTGGATTTTTTGCGGCAACATATTATTTGTGGTATTTTGCGGGTGGTGTCAGACAGCAAATTTTAAATGTGCAAATGATAATTGATTTTCCCCCTACTGTCCCTCTTAACAGCAGACCACCTGATAGCCACTACACTGTGACCGATTATTGATTTTCACCCTACAATAAGGTATACCTGTGAAATTGTAGGTAGACAAAGACTAGTTGTGTTACACACTATCGATTGATTTTATCAGTTTTTATTGTTTTTTGTCAGTTTGTGTATTGAAAAAATAAAAATGGTGTTTCTAAAATATTTAGAACGGAATGGTCTGCCAGACCCTAACGGACCTCAGTCTGAAGCTCTATAACCCAGGGAGATATCAGACTGTAATTCTGTTGTTCAAGGTTTAATGAGTGCTGAAAAAAGAAACACAGATGACTCTACCTGTTCGACATTCCACTCTTCGAGGGGATCTTCGAGTAAGAAGCGTATTCAATACCTTAAGTTGTTCTTTAAAAAAAAAGACTACCTCAGATTAAGAAACTGCAAGAAATAAATGCGCAAAAATTAGTTGTACCCTTTTTGGCCCCAAAGTGCAAAAATTTGCATCCGCAAAAATAACCAGTTATATGGTATGCAGTAGGGCCTATTATGGGACTTGTTTCATGAAGTCATTTATAACTTCCCTTGTTTTCAATGTAATACAGCCATTATGAAATTTCTTGTCACACACCCATTTGAGGTATGAAAAAAGTGCCAATTTTGGTCAACACTCTGTAATTATACACCTCATTTCCAAAACATTGCTGACCTAGACGGCAGTGTGAAATTAACGATCAAAGTTGGTAATCATGATCAAGTTGCGAATTTAATCACTTTTAGATCCAAAACAAAATCAATATAAGCAAGTTTCTAAGGAAACATTTTTCATTTGTAACGTACCTGTCAAAGAAGCAAATGGGCTTTATGTAAATTTCATTACACATTGTTCATGTATGCCTATGTTTTAACTCATCATGGACTAGAATTCTTGTTATACAGTTATGTGATAAAAACAATCTAACATTTGTTGGCTTTTGAGGTAAACATTTATTAAAGTCATCCACAAAAAATGTTATTAGGCTCGCCATAGGCTCATTTAATACCATCCCTTGTAGACTGGTTTAATGAAAATTTCATCTCAAAGACCAACTCATACCTGACCCTATATATCTGACAGTTATTGCCCTTGTGTCACTTTATCTTAGAATGTTTCTGTGAGCAACACCTCCTGCAAATGCCTTTCTCATCAAAATGTCACACAGTGATAGTTACCAAGTGCTGTAACAGGATAGTCTCAAGCTTTTTTTCACTTTTTACCTCTTAAACTGCTGAATAAATGAAACTAAAATTGCCATGCACCACTAATGAGCCAAATATTACGATTCCAAAGTTGATTTCACCCGAAAGAAACCACTTTATCAGACAATGCACATTCTGTGCAGTCTGATCTTGATCTACACTGTCCACAAAAGGTCAGCGAGTCGCGCTTAGCAGCTTAAGGGATAACAGACAACCCTGTTTTAGACCTGTCCATATTGAAAGCATCTGCAGACAACAGCATAGATGATTTTTGTCTTTCTTATGGTAGAAAGCATTGTGGGAAAAACGAGAAAATGCTAGTGAAGAAAACATCAAGTTGTTGCCCTAGCCCTGACATCATCAGTGTCATCTTCTGCATCGTTGTACATAAACTTTGATATTTTATTATCTCTCTGTTAACCCTTTCCCAAACAAGCCCTGGTTTTCACGTGTCTGCAGTACAAGTCTTTTTGAAAACACTGTGGGAAAAGGAGAAATTGTTCGTAACGAGCAATTTCTCCTTTTCCCACAGTGTTTTCTACCCTTTTGGAGAACTTTTTGTCATTTTCATCAAATTTAAAATTGTCGTCTGCAAACTCTTTCAATTTGGACCAGTCTAAAATTCATCGTTTGGGAAAGGGTTAATTACTGAAGATATTTACTTCGAACTTGGATAAGTTGTTCACTATCAAAAGGATACCCATACAGCAAGGGCAGATAACTATCAAAGTATTTTTGACACAATTATGGCCCTTTTTGACTTGGAATTTTCACTGAAAATCAAGCAACTGCAGCCAAGCGTTGGCACTGGTATGCGATGCTCTTGTTTTCCTTTTCCCACAATGTTTTCAAAAGCCATTTTTCTCAGGATCGTTTAGATTGAATGGTAAAGGTTAAAAACTTTCAGGATATTATGTTTTGTCATGCATTTAGGATTGGCTGCACATTTTGTTGTCTTAACTTTTCCTTAGAAAAGCAGTGGCAGCCAAGCATTGGCACCCATATGTATTGTTTTTCCTTTTATTATATTGTAGGCTTTGAGGAGTCTCCCAAAAGAGACAAAGACGGTCATTTCATCAAGAGAAATCAGTTACCGTAGGGATTTCCGTGATGCATGTATCTTCACCATTGATCCGCCAACGGCCATGGACATTGATGATGCACTGTCATGCGAAGAATTAGGAAATGGTAATAAATGTTCTCAGAACTTATGATGCATTATGCATTGTACTGATACTTCACCAGAGGACAAAATTTTAGATTTCTCCATTTCGAAAGCATCTGCCGACGTCAAGATAGATGCAGCTCAAGTGATGAGAGTTGTCTATTAACCCTTTCCCAAACAAGCCCTGGTTTTCACGTGTCTGCAGTACAAGTCTTTTGAAAACACTGTGGGAAAAGGAGAAATCGCTCGTAATGAGCAATTTCTCCTTTTCCCACAGTGTTTTGTATCCTTTTTGAGAACTTTCTGCCATTTTCATCAAATTTAAAATTGTCGTCTGCAAACTCTTTGAATTTGGACCAGTCCAAAATTTGTCGTTTGGGAAAGGGTTAAAGGGCTGAAAACATTGTTGGAAAGAGAAAAAATGCTGCTTACCATTTTTAGTAGCATGGCTTTTTTCAAAGAAAACATCAAATAGCAAGGTATTGTCTTGGTGTCGTCTGTGTTGTTATCTGCGTCTGCTTTGTTGTGCATTTTATAATGTCCCTGCCATTACTGAAGATCTTTACTTCAAACTTGGACTAGTTGTTAACTATCAAAAGGGGAACACGTGTACAACACGCGCAGGTAACCATCAAAATATTTTGACAGAGTTATGTCCCTTTTTTGACTTGGAATTTTCACTAAAAGCAACTGCAGCTGAGTGTTGGCACCAGCATGCAGTGGCCTTGTTCATTTTATTCCCAGCTGAAAGATAAAGGGATATTGTTTGGTATTGTCAGCCAGTCCCTCTGTCAGTACGTCCAGATGGCTTTCTGTCTGATTTTCTATAGACAGCTTTAGCTGGTCCTGTTAGAAAAGTATTTCAAACATTTGTTAACCATAATAGGCTGAGGTCAAGTTAACAGTTGGGCCTCATAGGTCAAAAGCTCTTGAATCTAGTCCTATCCATTTCTCTTGATTGCATGTCCAGTCTTGAAATAATCTAGACTACCTTGATTAGACATTGTGCAGAACAGAGGTTTCAGACACCAGGTTTCAAGATCAAGGTTACAGCAGGGATTTAATGGTCAAATGCTCTTCAATTCTGTCTTGATTCACACATATGTCTACCTCGATTACCAGACCTTTGGAGGATGGCATTTCCTCCTTTTCCTGCAGTGTTCTGAAAAGTGTTCTTCCTTTCGGCTTGTTGAAACATGTGATTGTGAGATACAAGGTTGATTCCATGATTTTACACTATAAATTGTTTCAGGTCTATATAGAGTTGGTGTACATATAGCAGACGTGAGTCACTTTGTGAAGGAACACTCGGCATTAGACACTGTAGCTAGGACTAGAACTACAAGTTATTATCTAATGGATAAGGTAGGTAAGATCCCAAATATAGTGTCTATTGTAGGATGCGTGATTGTGGGATTCATGCTAATTTTTTTTGAGATTCTGCATAAATTCAGACCCAATGCATGACAGTCCCACATAAAAATAAACAATGTAAAAGTCCCAAAACAAAGAATTTACCCTTGCCTCAAAGAAAATACTGCTGTTTTGAATATAACAGGATCATTGCCAAAGCTGTTTTGCAACATATTATGCCTATTAAAGTAACCTCCTTTTACAGGAAGTAGGTCAAAATGGCCCACTTCCAAAATAACCCACTCCAAAACGGCCCACTTTACCTAGTCTTAGACTACTGTTATTGCAATGAAATTTATCAGAATAAATTTTATAATTTTCTTACTCTTATCTATTTTCGAAAGTGAATTTAATCTCTAAAGAAGGATATTCCAGTAACTATCATTTGACATGTAAATGCTGGTAACCAACATTTTCTTCTTTTCCCACAATGTTTCACACCCTTTTAAAAGCAATTTCCATAATCTGAGCTACATTTGTCATCTGCAAATGCTTTCATTTTGGACAAGTTTAAAATTTTGTCATATGGTAAAGAGTTAAGACATGGGGCTGTATGATGAAGGGGATAACAAAACTCAGGGCCACAGGACCATCATGGTGCTGTTGTTAGCTCAGCGGTTTTCAAAGAAAACATTTTGGTGTTGTCCTAGCCCTGTCGTCATCTGCATCATTGTACGAAAAATTTGACATTTTACAATATCTCTGTTATTACTGAAGATATTTGGACAAGTTGTAAAATATCAAAAGGGGAACCTATAAAACAAGGACAGGCTACCATCATAGTATTTTTGACAGTTATGCCCCTTTTTTTGACATAGAGTTCTCACTGTAATTCTAGCAGCTGTAACCTAGCTTTTGCACCTGCATGCGGTGCTCTTGTTCGCTTCACGTTTGTTTTCCAGGCTATACCGATGTTACCTAAACTGTTGTCTGAGGATTTATGTAGTTTAAACCCTGATGTAGACAGATTAGCTTTTTCAGTGGAGTGGATAATGTCTGGTGATGGAACGGTAAAGTACTAGTATCCCTTCTCAACAAAGTCAACAATTTAGGGGGCAAACCGCAGGCATTTGAGCCATGCACTGTGAGAAAGGAATCATAATGCATCTTCAAAAAGTATCGACCCAGGTCAGCCTGCTCAGTCTGGACTATTCTAAAATTTTGTCATTTGGTAAAGAGTTAAGAGAAATGCTTATTCACATAACATAGAAAAGTAGAGTGGACTCAATGAAGCACTTTGTAGATTGGAATGTAGGTATAAAGTGAAGAATATTTGTATGCAAAAACTTACTAAGTATAAGTAAAATAGTTCTGTGAAATGGAGTGATCGTAATTTACCGCTTGATCCTATGTTTAACAACCCTAAAAAAGTAATTGAAAAACATAATTATTGTGTAACCAATATTTTATTCTGTACCCACAATGTTTTCTAATCTTCAAAGACAACCTCCACCTTTTGAACCATATTTAACTTTTCGTGTTCAAGTGCCTTGAATATGGACGAGTCTAAACTTTGATAAAGAGTTAAAATTCAGGCTTGGGCAAAAGTCAGTGTGATGTTGGTCATTACAGGTGTAATTTCTCTGTCCCTGACAAACATTATTTGGCACTTTGTTACAGGAGATCACTCCTTCCTTACAGTATAGCTTCATCCCAAATAAAATCAATACCTGACGACTGTGTTAGGGAGAATTCCCTTTAGCTCAGTGGTCAGTGTATTGGTCTTTTAAACCTCAATAAATGAGGATATTTGCCACATGGGTTCGAATCTCAGCCAGGGTAGTTTGTATTTGAGCTATGCATTTGTTGCAAACTTTCATGTTTGTAAGAACACATTTTTCATAATGTTTCCTGAAGTCTTCTTTACAGGGTTGTTAAAACTCAGGATTGTGTGGTAAAGGGTTAACTCTTTACCACACAATCCCTAGTTTTAACGACCCTGAGAAAGAAGCCTTTTGAAAACATTGTGGGAAAAGGCAAAAATGCTGGTAACCAGCATTTTCTCCTTTTCCCACAATGTTTTCTACCCTTCTCAAAATAAGTTTATTTCTTCATTCGCATTTATTTTGTCGTCTGCAAACGCTTTCAATTTGGACCAATCTAAAATGTTGTCGTGTGGTAAAGAGTTAAGCAACTGTCTGTTACAAAAGAAAAAAGAAGTGTCATGTTTGTGTAGCAATGACATATAAGCTATGTTTTTCTGTTGCAGATTAAGAGTGAATGGTTTGGCAGGTCCATTATAAAATCATGTGTGAAGTTGTCATATGATCATGCTCAGGTAAGAATTGTATGTCAACTTGGTAAATGTAATAGAGAAATTGAAATGAGCCATGCTCTGTGAAAAGGGATGCTTAATGCATTTGCAAAAAGTATCTACCCAGGTCAGCCTGCGCAGTCCGCGCAGGCTGACCTGGGCAGAAACTTTTTGCTTTCAGTCAATTTTCTGCATGTGAAAGGACTGAGGTACCTCATGATTCAGTGGGTTGTTATACAAAATGGATTTTAGGGATGTATAATACTGTGATGACTTGCTTAGTATGACGCAATACAGATACATTAAGCCCCCTTTTACCAGAGCATGGCTCATGTTTATTTGCTGTTTTACCAGACGACAAATTCCCAGAATTGTCCATATTGAAAGCATCTGCTGAAGACAGAGTAAAAGTGGCTCACAAATGATCCTTTTAGTATTTCACAAGAGTAAGAAATTTATGGAAAAGGAAGCAAATGCTGAAATGCGGCTGTAACAATTTCATTTTTTGTTGACAGGGCAGTAAACACTTTGTGACGAAGAGAAAATCCTGGTTACCAGTGTTGTCTTTTTCCCACAATATTTTATGAAGTCTTCTTATATGTCATAGAAACACAAGAGGGTTTTTTTCTCAAGCCCTTACCAACAAACCAGAGTTTTCATGACCATGAGAAAGAAGGCTTTTGAAACCATTGTTGGAAAAGGAGAAAATGCTGGTAACCGGCATTTTGTACTTTTCCTCACAATGTTTTCTATCCTTTCAAAAAGAAATTACATCATTTGAGTTAAATCTAATTTGTCATTCACATATCCTTTCGTTTTGGAGGAGTCTAAGATTTTGCCGTCAGGTAAAAAGTTACCGATCTCTTAACCCTTTACAACACATCCCATGTTTTAATGACCCTGTGGAAGAACCTTTTAAAAACATTGTGGGAAAAGGAGAAAATACTGGTAACCAGGTCAGCCTGCGCAGTCTGATGTAATATATTATGTCGCTTACCCAACAATGCAAATGAAATCAGCAAGGTATTCATATATTAACCATTTACAGAACAATCTCACATTTTCGTGCCCCTGATGTAGAAAGCTTTTGAAAACATTGTAAGAAAAGGAGAAAATAATGGTGCCCAACTTGTAAACATATAAATGGTACAGTTTGAGCTTTTTTCTCTATGTTTAAGTTTTGTATGCGAATTGAGATTGTAAAGTTTTGAAATAACTTTTGTGTTTTGTAGCTGTGTATAGACAATCCAGATAAAAAGGTGCATGTTCAAGAGTTACCTCCCATATCAAAACCATTTAAGCCCGAGGACATTGCATTTCGAATACGTAATTTACACAAGGTATGAACGAAGTGCTTTATTTTTAGCCTAGCTGTTTTCAAAGAAAACGTCAAGGTGTTGTTGTGGCCCTGGCATCATTGTCTGCGTAGCATGCAAAAACCGAGAGATTTATAATATCTGTTATTACTGAAGATATTTGCTTTAAACTTGGATAAATTATTAATTATCAAAAGGGAAATCTATACAACAAGGGCAGGTAACTATCAGAGTATTTTTGACAGTTATGCCTCTTTTTTTACTAAGAATATTCACTGAAAATCCAACAACTGCAGCCTAGCGTTGGCACCGGGATGCTGTAATCTTGTTTTTATCGAGATTTTTTCAAAAATTAAAAAGTAGAAATTATTTTATTTGCTTTTCTCTTTCAGCTGTTTATTTTAGCAGGTGGGAAAGGGAATTTGATTTATTAAGCTTCATTCTGTACTGAACAGTCCTAAGGAAAAAGACTTCTGAAAATATTGTGGGAAATGGAGAAAAAGCTTTTAATCAAAATTTTCCCTTCTCCCACAATGTTTTGTCTCATTTCTGTAAAGATTCACTTCTGATAATTGGCATTTTCTCCTTTTCCCACGATGTTTTCTCTTGTATCTGTAAAGATCCACTTCACTTTGTATGAGGCACATTCAATTTGTCACCTGCAAATACTTTCAATTTCGACAGGTCTAAATTTTGGTCATCTGGTAAAAAAAGTAACTTGAGGCCCTAGAGTAAATATCTGTTTCAATACTTCATTATTTCTTTACCAAACGACAAAATTTTAGAGTGGTCCAAATTCAAAGCATTTTCAGATGACAAGTTGAAGAGAGCTCAAATGGCAATTTCTGTCTTTGATAGGGTTGAAAATAAGTAAGCATTTTCTCCTTTTTCCACAATGTTTTCAAAAGCCTTCTTCCTCAGGGTCATTAAAACTCAGAATTGTGATGGTAAAGGGTTAAACAGAGAGTAAAATGAGCAATAACTAGTCCTTTTTCATATTTTCGAACAAGTGTTTTTTTCTTTGTGTTATTTGTATATTAGGCAACAACAATATTTTAGACATTTTCATATTGAAAGTATTTGGAGATGACAGTTCAAAAATAGCCTGAATAATGGGATTTCTGTTTGAAAGGTTAGAAAACAATATAGGAAAGGACAAAATGCTTGTTAACAGGATTTCTTCTTTTCCTACAGTTTTTTCAAAAGCCTGATACAAACATTTTCTTTTTTCCACAATGGTTTGAACCTTTATCAGACAATCAAGAGTTTTAACGACCCTAGGAAAGAGGCCTTTTGAAAACATTGTGGGAAAAGGAGAAAATTCTGGTAACCAGCATTCTCCTTTTCCCACGATGTTTTTCATCCTGTCAGAGAACTTCAACTCAGTTGCACCGATTTTTGTCATCTGAAGATGTTTTGAATTTGGAAGAGTCTAACTCTTGCTGTGTGGGAAAGGTTTAAAAAGCCCTCTATGTTAGGGCTGTCAAATTCAAGGTTTTTTTGTAAAGGGTTAACCCTTTACTACACAATACCGAGTTTTAACGACCCTGAGGAAGAAGCCTTTTGAAAACATTGTGGGAAAAGGAGAAAATGCTGGTAACCAGCAATTTCTCCTTTTCCCACAATGTTTTCTACCCTGTCAAGGACAAATTTCATCATTTGAGCCACCTTTGATATGTCGTCTGCAAATGCTTTGAATTTGGACCAGTCTAAATTACTGTCGTTTGGTAAAGAGTTAATACAGGTTTTACAGTAAACAGTATCTCTTATACTATGCCACTGTTCCTTCAGATAGCCGTAAAACTTAGAAAGAAAAGGTTTGACTCCGGAGCCTTGCAGCTGGACAAAATGAAGCTGAAGTTTACTGTATGTGATGAATCAAAATATCCAGTTGAATGTTCAGTATATGAGCAGAAAGCAAGTAATAAGTATGTAGAATGATTGCATGAATCATGGTTGCCATTCCTATCTCTTTCCTGTCATACAGAGCACAGTAGATCAGTTGGTAACATATAGTGATTGAAACTAAGAGGTTTCTGGTTTCGATTCCCCAACTTAGCCAAATTCTTTCAAGGATTGATGATAATTGTTGCAACAGGATTCATTCCTCCCTCAAGGGTAAACATTGTTTTGATGACCTTTATGTGGGAAAGCAGCCAGTGGCTTGGAAAGAATATTGTGAATGAAAATGGTAAAAGTAACTCAGGAAAACATAGACATCTGCACAGGCTGCCATAATACTGCTGTGATAATTTCGAGGCAAACAGTCTTTCTTGTACTCAAAACAAATACTTAAGCCTTAGCTGATAAAACCACACAAGCACCCCAGCAGTTTGCTACCCTTTGCCTGTTTCATTCCATTCATTAAGTCTCTACCAAACAACAGAATTCTAACCCTTTTCAGATTGAAAGCATTTGCAGACAACAAAATGAATATGACTCAAAAATTTAAATTTGTTTTTGGAAAGGAAGAAAAATATTTGTAAAGAAGAAAAAATGGTGGTTACCAGCATTTTCTCCTTTTTCCACAATGTTTTCTAAAGACTTCCTGTTTGGGGGTCATTAAAACTCTGGACTGTATGGTAAAGGGGTTAAGGGGAGGTAATTGTGTGCTGTAACACTTGTTCTCTGTGAGGACATGCTGTTTTTATATTACAGACTTATAGAGGAATTTATGTTGCTTGCCAACATGACTGTGGCCCGAATAATCAAAGAAGCGTTTCCAGAGAAAGCGGTTCTCAGATGTCATGAACCTCCAAGGTCAAAGGATCTGATTGGTTTGGTAAGAAACCTTACTTTTCGAAGTGTACAGGACACTTCTGTGGAACATTGGTTAATTCTCTAAGTTAAAATTCCAAGTTTTAATGACTTTTAGTAAGTAGGTTATAGAAAACAATGTGGGGAAAAAGAGAAAATGCTGGTAACCAGCATTTTCTTGTTTTCCCACAATGTTTTCTGTCCTTTCAACAGTATCCTATCATTTAAGCCACATCTGATTTGTGGACTGCAAATACTTTTAATTAGACCAGTAACAGTGTAGAGTTTTGTAGAGTTAACTCTTTACTGGACAGCCATAGGTTTGACTCATTCATATTTAAAGCACTTTCAGATGATAATTTGAATATGGCTCACATGATTGGATTTGTCATTAATGTAAAAAGCCTTTTCAAAAAGGAGAAAATGCTGGTAAACTGGTACCAGCATTTTTCCCTTTTCCCACAATGATTTCCAGAGCCTTTTTTTTGTGAAAGTTGTTAGAACATGGATTGTTTGGTAAGAGGTCTCACTATTCTCTGTGAGAATGAGTCCTACGTAACTCAGGGTCTAACTCTTTTATCGTAAGACTGTGTTTTTTAGCGACTTTTAGGAAGAAAGACCTTTAAAAACATAGAAAAGTGAGGGAATTCTAGTTATCAGCATTTTCTCCTTTTCCCACAATTTGTATTTTTACTTTCCTCCAAGACAAATTCCATCAATTGAAATACATTTATTTTGTCATCAGCACAATTTTCAATTTTCGGGGACTCCAAAACTTTGTCATTTGGTAAGGAGTAAAAGTGTTGGATTTACAACAGTACTAGTCACATAGAAATTTCCTGGGGCATGGCACTACAGAGCCCTAGCCTGGTAGTGGTGAAACAATGGAAAGACATGAATTAGAGAGCTGTTGTAATATTTTTATCAAAACTTACTTTCTCCTTTTCCCACAAAGTTTTAAAAGCTGTCTTCCTCATGGTCGTTAAAGGTTGTGACTGCTTGGTAAAGGGGTAAATCTGGCTGAGATGACACAATTTGCCTTTTAGATGGCAGACAACTTCATGGGAAAAGGAGGAAATATTAATTGGAAAAGGAGAAAACACTGGCTACCAGCATTTACTATCTTTCCTACCATGTTTTCAAAAGGCCTTTTCCTCAAGTTCATTAACCCTTTACCACACCATGCCACATTTTAACAACCTTTAGGCCTTTTTAAGACATTGTGAGAAAAGGAGAAAATGCTGGTAACCAGCACTTTCTCCTTTTTCCACATTGTTTTCCACCCTATCAAATACAGAAATCACCATTAAGCAACATTAAATTTGTCTTTTGCAAATGCTTTTAGTTTGGTTTAGTTCAAAATTTTGTTGTCTGGTAAAGTGTTAAAAAAGGGGGATTGACTGATATGTTTGTAGGTGTGGATACAAAAAGAGGTTTTAGTGATTTTTACTTTCCCCACGTCTTTCTGTACTTTCAGAAAAACTCTTTTGAGAAACTTGGAATAGACATTGATGTGACCAGTGCAGGAACTATTCAGGTAAGGCCATTGATCTATTTAAAGGGCTTGTATATGCCTCTTTCAATATTACTTCAGTCATATCACAGCTGGCTTAATCATGTGTATCCTGGATTTCACTGCTACTTGAGAGCTTTCCCAATGTGTTTCAAGAGAGGATTTAACCCTAGCCCTCCTGATTTTGAATTGTATACCTCACCATTGAGTCATGCAGGACCCTAGCAAGGGAAAACACAACAAAGTTAGAGGCTTTGATAAAAGTTGGGGGAGGGGGATGGAGGGGGAATCATTTCAGGATTGACAAAGTAGCATTTTTAGCTCCACTGGCCGAAGGCCAGCGGGCTTATGTCATGGCCCGGTGTCCGTCGTGCATGCATCCGTCCGTCCGTCTGTCCATCCGTCCGTCCGTGCGTCCGTCCGTCCGTGCGTTAACTTTTATTTCAAACATCTTCTTCTCTGAAACTACACATCCAATTTTCATGAAACTTCATAGAAATGATCCTGCCATGGTCCTCTTCAGAATTTCTTGAAAGAATTTGATTCCTTCAAAAACTCTGGTTGCCATGGCAACAAAACCGAAAAATACTGGAAATCTTTAAAAATCTTCTTGTCTGAAACCATAAGGCATAGGGCTACCAAATTTGGCATGTAGCTTTATGTAGTAGACCTCTATCAAGTTTCTTCAAATTATAGCCCTGGGGTCAAAATTGGCTCTGCCCCAGGGGTCACAAGTTTTACATAGGCTTATATAGAGAAAACTTTAAAAATCTTCCTGTACCTAGCCATAAGGCCTAGAGCTACCAAATTTTGCATGTAGCTACAGTCAAACCCCGTTATAACGACATACTTTGTCCCCACACAATTCCGGTCGGTAACTGAGTCAGTCGTTGTAATGGAGCAGGAGATTTTTCGGGATGTCGGCGAGAAATGACGGACTAGACAGGAAGTGAAAGTTGTAAACAGGAACAGGCTAAAAGCTGGGAAGTTTACGTATTACGTTACGGATTGGGACAAGTCGGCAATTTTTGTGATAAAAACACAATTGAAAATAAATATTTATTAACAGGTGCATGTATTTGCAGCAAACATATTCATATACAAGCCATGGTTTAACAATTACACAAAAAGAACGCATATTTTGTATAGTACGTTTGGCTGGCGGTGGCTGTGACATTTTTTCAGTTTTGGTAATGATAATAAAAATGACGAAGAAAATTGTTTTTCGCATTTATTAAGGACACTTCTCAAACTTCTCAGATTTCTCAAACTTCTCAAATTGCTCAAACATCTCAAATAAAGACAACCGAATTCAATAAAACATACAACACCGGTACATAGTTAAATTTAAGTGTGAAAAACTTGCCAAAGGCATTTTATTTACATTAAACAATATTAATCAGAAGGTGTAAAAAATCGATAATCGAGTCTATTGTGTAACCCTATATTGTTTACGACAACTGCGGATAAAGGATTTTACGACACCCTTTACGGCATGTCAACAACCGTAAAACACGGGCTGAGAAAATTTCGATAAACTGAAGCAAAATTCATTAAATTTGGAAGATTTGTTCCGACAAACGTCCGTCGGTGTCGGTACTTGAATATGCCGTTCAAACGGGTCAAAATTACATTAGGTGAGGTTTGTTCCCAGTGTTTTTTTGTCGTTAACTGAGTTTGCCGGTATAACGATGGTCGGTGTATCGCGGCCTGACTGTATATCTAGTGGGCCTCTACCAAGTGGGCCAAAATTTTAGCCCTAGGGTCAAAATTGGCCCCGCCGCAGGGGTCACAAGTTTTACATGGGCTTACATAGTGACAACTTAAGAAATCTTCCTGTTTTGATTTTTTTTTTTTTTTTTTTTTTTTTTTTTTTAAATAGCCTTGCATCAGGGGTCTTATGTTTTACAGAGGCTTCATATGGACAAAACTTGAAAATCACCTTTTTTATAACCATACAGCATAGACTTGTATTATTTTGGCATGTGGCTTTATCTTGTGGACCTCTACCAGGGTTCAAGTAATTATAGCTCTGGGATCAAAGATGGCTTTGCCCTGTGGGTCTCAACTTTCACATGGGCTTTTACAGAGAAAACTTTGTAAGTCTTCATTTTGAAACCATTTGGCTCAGAATTGAAATGTTTAGTATTTATGGTTTATATTTATAAGCCAGTGGAGTGATACAGGGCCATCATGGCCCTCTTGTTTAATCCTGTACCACTCAATCACAAGTTTTAACAACCCTAAGGAAAAGGACTTCGAAACATTGTGGGGAAAAAGAGAAAATATAGTCGCATGTATTTTGTCATTTGGAAATCCTTTCATGCTGGACAAGTCTAAAATTTTGTCATCTAGTAAAGAATTAAGTCCCTCTTTATTGACTTAGAATATTTGCTGAAAGAAAAATGATTGCTGCCAAACATTGGCACCAACATGAGTGCATTTATATTCTTCTGTTCTCTTTAATCCTTAGGCTGCTAGGTGCAACTCAAGGACCTTTTGCGGACAGTGTAAATCAAGATCAGACTGCACAGAATGTGCAGTCTGATCTTGGATCTATTCTCTCCGATAAGGAGATATCTTTCCTAAAAACTACCTTTGAAATAGCAGAATTTAGGTCTTTTAGTGTCCGCTAGAAAGCTTCATTTCAGTTATTTAGCAGGATAAGGGTTAATTTTTTTGCCTATTTAATTTACCTTTTAGTATATTTTCTTGCAGAAGTCACTGGATAAGTATAGAAGAACAAACGAAGTTGAAGAGGCTAGAATGCAGATTATGCTGGCTTTTGTTGCTCAGCCAATAATGGTAAGGTTTACCCTTCACTAGACAACTGAAATTTAGATCTGTTCAGATTGAAAGCATTAGCAGACATCACATTAATTATGTCTAAAAATGGCGGAATATGTCTTTTGCAGGGTAGAAAACGTTGTGGGAAAAAGGAGAAAATGCTTGTTACCACTGTGTTTTCAAAAGTGTTTTTTCTTGGGTCGTTAAAACTCGGGATTTACCCTTTATCTGACAACCAGAGATTTAGACCTATCCAAGTCACAGTATTTGCAGACAACAAATTGAATATGCCCAAATGTTGCTGCTCTTCTATGTTTTTACTTCCAGTGTTGAAGTGCCAAGCCCCAGTATCGCACACAGTAACGTACAGGACTTCAGAGCAGGGGGTCGCTGGTTCAAATCCCTAGCTCAGCCAATTTTTTCCCCAGGGTTGATGATAGTCATTGTGACAGGATTCATTCCTTTCTCAATTCTGATCATTGTTTCGACGGTGGTTGTGTGGAAGAGCAGCCAGTGTTGTGGGAAGAATATTTAGCGAAGCACTGGTTACAGAAATGCCAGGAAAGCATAAATAGGTGCACTGGCTACTATGATATAAATGAAGTAATGTTGCAGGCTTTGAAAGAATATTGTGTAAAATTACTGGTAAAAAAAAATCTAGGAAGGCATGGATAGGTGCACTGGCCACTGCAATATAACTAAAATAATGTTGAAAGCAATGTTGAACACCATACAATCAAACATTTTATCCATTTTTCAAAGCTCGCCAAATACTTCTGTGCTGGAACAAAACATGAACACGAGTATTCCCACTATGCATTGAATGTGCCTCTTTACACCCATTTCACAAGTCCGATCCGACGATACCCAGACATACTGGTACACCGGCTGCTAGCGGCTTCTTTAGGTAATATATCACTTGTCTGTTACTTGACAAAATTTTAGACATATTAGTATTGCGAGTAAGTTCATATGTCTCAAAAACTCTGTACCAGACCTCATAATGTTAGACTGGTCAGAATCTGGGGTTTTAACGACCCTTGGAAAGAAGGCTTTTGATTTTTTGGAAAAGGAGAAAAATGCTGGAAATGGAAACCAGCATTTTCTTGTTTTTCCACAATGTTTTCTTCTCTATAAGAGAGCTTAAGTTCATTTGTAGCACTTGAATTTATCACCTGCAAACATTTTGAATTTGAAAGATTCTAAAATTTGTCATTTGGGAATCGGTAAATTGAAAGCATTTGCAGATGACAAATGTACCTTCAAAAAGAGTAGAAAAAACATTGTGATAAAAGGAGAAAATGCCTATGACCAGAATTCTCTCCTTTTCCCATAAAATTGTCAAAAGTGTTCTTCGTCAAGTTTGTTAAAACCAGGGATTATGTGGTAACATGTTCCATATTGCTCTGATTAAGAAAATGATGGTCTTTGAAAGGATAGAAAACATTGTGGGAGATGGAGACATTGCTGGTTACCAGCAGAAGTGTTGAAACTACATTCCATTACATCCCTGGCTGGCAAATCTGTAGACATCGTGAAAAAAGGAAAATTGGAATATAGGGTCAAACTTGTCGTAGGGGCCATCTGTGGTTAGCAACCAGCATGTCCTGCCAATGAGGGAGCTATTTTCGGAATTCAGAATTAGAACAGTTCTTTCCAACCTGCATTACCTCTTTACCAGACGACAAATTTTAGACTCATCCAAACTGAAGGATTTGCATATGACAAATTAAATGTGAAACATTGCAATTTGGTAATGTTGGCACATGTACACACATGATTTAGAGAAATTGCAACGTGATCTAGCGGATGATCTAATTACATCATCATGTCAGCTTATTTACAAAGATGCTTGTGATAAAGGATTTTGGAAGGTGGGTTAGACTGGATTTTATGGCATAGGTGCCAATTGAATTGCTTTCATTTCAGGAATCTTTGAGTCATGCTCAGTTAAAAGGAGGCTTAATGTTTCTGCAAAAAAAGTATAGACCCATGTCAACCTGCGCAAGCTGACATGGGTTAAACCTTTTTGCTATTGGTGATTTTCTGTATGTCTAAGGACCATTTTTACCTCCACAACCAGTCCATTGTTAGACTGACTGAATTTTATGGATCCATAATACTGTATTTACTTACTCGGCATCATGCAGCACGGAGATGCATTAAGCACCCTTTTGCCAGAGGATGTCTCATTTTTTCCCCACTGAGGACTTTGTTTTCTAAAATTATCATTGGCTAAAGTGAAATTTCAGAGTTGAGATTTACCTTAACTCTTTCCCTGCCAAATAAACAAACTCGGCTTCTTTTAATGCCTGTATATAGAATCCACTGTGTCTCCGGAACACTTTTATCATAAAGGCTTGACCAAACAAGTGGAAGGTATAGATCAAAGATCAGACTGCACGTTCTGTGCAGTCTGATCTTGATCTGTGCCGTCCGCAAAAGTCCCTGTTTTCCTCTATGGCGCTGAAAGGGTTAAAGAAGTGGGTAGACATCCTGCTCAACAGCTCAGATGTCTGTTCTGACAAAAAAATATGGATGACTGCAAAGCAAAAGTATAAAGTAAACATACATAACATGACTATAAATAGAAATGTTGGTCAGGGTTGCCTTTGTCTTGACTGATAACAGAAATAATTTTGTTACTAGCTTGTGTTTTTTTTTTTTTTTTTTTTTTTTTTTTTTTAATCCTTATCCTGCTAAATAAGTGAAATGAAACTTTCAAACCGATATTAAAACCCCAAATTTTGCCATTTCAAAGTAATTTGTGGGGGAAAGATATCTCCTCATTGGACAGTGCAGATCCAAGATCAGACTGCATGTTCTGTGCAGTCTGATCTTGATCTACACTGTCTGCAAAAGGTCAGTAAGTTGCGCTTAGCAGCCAGAGGGTTAAGAAAACATTGAGATATTGTCATAGCCCAGTCATCTGCATCATAGTCGTGCAAAAACTCTGACAATTTATGACATTTCTGTCATAAGTGAAGATGTTTATGATTTTACTCCAAACTCAGAATAGTTGCTAACTGTCAAAAGGGGAACCCATACAACAGAGGCAGGTAACCATCAAACTAATTTTTGACACAGTTATGCCCCTTTTTGGACTTTGAATTTTCACTAAAAGCAACTGCAGTCAAGCATTGGCACCCCCATGTGGTGGTCTTATTTCAGGTTATTGTAATCCTCCTATGCTCACAAATTTAATAAAGATTCTCAGCCATGCGAATGATAGAAGATTGGCCAGTAAGAAGTTGGAAGATAGTTTAACAGATTTGTATTTTGCATTTTACTTAAAGGTAAATATTAGGTATGAGCCATGCTCTGACAAAAGGGGAGCTTTATACGTCTCTGTGATGCATTATACCGTGCAAGTTTTCACATGACTGTGGATCTTTACAGAGTCCATTTTGTCTAACAACTGACTGAATCATGTGGTAAACTGGTCCTTGGACATACAGAAAATTGACCAATAGTGAAAAGTTTCAGCCCAGGTTGATACTTTTTGCAGATGCATTAAGCCCCCTTTTTACAGAGCTTGGCTCATTTGTAGTGTATAAATTGTCTGCTTAACCCTTTACTACACAACCCAGAGTTTTTACGATCCTGATGAAAAAATTGTGGGAAACAAAAGAAATGCTAGTAACCAGTATTTTCTCCTTATTCCACGTTTTCTACTCTATCAAAGACAGAAATCATCATTTAAGCTACATTTATTTTGTTGGTATGTCTGCAAATGCTTCCAATTTGGTTGAGTCCAAAATTCAGGTAGTGACTTAAAGGTCTACCTGACAACAAAATTTTAGCCTGCTGTAAATCCAAAGCATTTGCAGATGACAATTGTAGCCAAATTATGGGAAGTGTGTTGAAAATGATTGAAATGGAGAAAATGTTGGTTACCAGGTTTTTTCACGAATGTTGTCAAGAGGCTTTTCCGTCAAGGGTTTTCCTGCAATCTTTTCTCCAGGCTGTTAAAGAGAAACCTCATCATTCAGTTTTTCATGTGAAAATGTTTTCAATAATATATGAGGCATGCTTTGTGGAAAAGGGCCCTAATGCATTTGTAAAAAGTATCGACCCATGTCAGCCTGCACAGTTTGCGCAGGCTTACATGGGTCGAAAGGATCATTCTGCCTCCACATCAAGTCCATTGTTAGACTAAAAATATTTCATTGATCCATGTTACTGCGATTACTTGCTTGGTATCATGCGTCACAGAGATGCATTAAGCCCCTTTTGCCAGAGCATGGCTCATATGTAATGAGCAGGCCAAAAAGTTTTATCATGTGACATTCAACCTTTAACCCTTTCCCACACAAGCCTTGGTTTTCACGTGTCTGCAGTACAAGTCTTTTGAAAACACTGTGGGAAAAGGAGAAATTGCTCGTAATGAGCAATTTTTCCTTTTCCCACAGTGTTTTCTACCCTTTTGGAGAACTCTCTGTAATTTTCATCAAATTTAAAATTGTTGTCTGCAAACTCTTTCAGTGTGGACCAGTCTAAAATTTATCGTTTGGGAAAGGGTTAACAAATGTCTTTCTTTAACTTTTTACCAAATGACAAACATTTGGCCTCCAAATTGAAAGCTTTTAGCAGACAACACATTAAAAGTTGTTCAAATGACGACTTCTTTGATAGGGTAGAAAACATTTTAAGAAAAGGAGAAAATGCTGGTCCTTAAAACTCCGGATTGCGTGTTAAAGGGTGAGCTACCCAGAAGGGAGATGCTTTTAACCCTTTCCCAAATGACAGATTTTGGACTGGTCCAAATTGAAAGGGTTTGCAGACGACAATTTTACATTTGACGAAAATGGCAGAAAGTTCTCAAAAAGGGTAGAAAACACTGTGGGAAAAGGAGAAATTGCTCATTACGAGCAATTTCTCCTTTTCCCACAGTGTTTTCAAAAGACTTGTACTGCAGACACATGAAAAACAGGGCTTGTTTGGGAAAGGATTAAAAACACTGTGGGACAAGGAGAAAATGCCAGTAATTGGCATTTTCACCATTTCCTGTTATGTTTCTATCTCCTTTCAAAGCCAAATCCAATCATTTGAGTCAATTTTAATTTGTTGTCTGCATATGTTTCCGATTTGGATGAGTCTAGAATTTTGTTTGGTGAAGTGTTAACCAGTTCCCAAATAGCAAATTTTAGACTTTTCCAAATTCAAAAAGTCCACAGGTGACAAATCTGAACGTGGTACATAACATATGAAATGAAGTTCTTTGACAAGATAGATAGAAAACATTTTGAAAAAAAAAACAGAAAATGCTGGTTACAAGCATTTTCTTCTTTTCCCACAGTGTGTTCAAAAGGCTTCTCCTTCAGGGTTGTGAAAACTCTGGATTGTTTGGTTAAGGGTTTACTCTTTACCACACAATCCCAAGTTTTAATGTCTCTTTCAAAGTAGGCTTTTGAAAACAATGTGGGAAAAGGAGAAAATGCTGGTAATCAGCATTTTCTCCTTTTTCCCACTATGTTTACTACCCATCAAAAACAAATTTGAGCCACATTTAAATTGTCGTCTGCAAATGCTTTGAATTTGGACAAGTCTAAAATTTTGTCATTTGGTAAAGAGTTAAGTAGATGGGGGATTCTTCTGGCTCTACTGATAAGAATTTGCTGTCAGGAAACCCATTTTTGACAAATGTTTTAAGCATTTGTGGTCAGGAAAACCATGTTTGGCATATGTTTTAAGAATTTGCAGTCAGGAAATCCATGTTTGATACATGTTTCAGTCTCACTGTCTTTACATTACAGTTGGTAGGTCCAATCAAAGAAAAAGTTATGGTCATGTCGGTAAGCAGACAGTCTGTGCGGGTTTTTGTGATAAAATATGGTGTTAAATGTAGAATTTCATTGAAGGTAAGGCAGTTATATACGAGCCATGCTCTGTGAAAAGGGGGCTTAATGCATCTGCAAAAAGTGTCGACCCAGGTCAGCCTGTGCAGTCTGAGCAGGCTGACCTGGGCCGAAACTGCTTTTGGTAACTTTTCTGCATGTAAAAGGACCAATGTACCTCATGCACCAATTGGTTGTTAGACAAAATGGATTCTATGGATGTATAGTGATGTGATGACATGCTTGGTATGATGGATCACAGAGATGCATTAACCCTTTACCACACAATCGCGGGTTTTAACAACGCTGAACAAAAAGCCTTTTGAAAACATTGTGGGAAAAGGAGAAAATGCTGGAAACCAGCATTTTCTCCATTTCCCACAATGTTTTCTACCCTTCCCAACACAAATTTCAATTCTTTGAGTCACATTTATTTTGTCGTCTGCAAATGCTTTGAATTTGGACAAGTCTACAATTTTGTCGGGTGGTAAACAGTTAAGCCTCCTTGTGCCAAAGCATGGCTCATATACTAGTACATGTATACTGAACCAAGTGAGAAACTTTTGCAAGGTATGTGCAAAATTTTCAAAGTTATCTTATGGATGTACACTCATATACATATGTGTGGTGATTTCTAAAACCGTTATAGTTTGTAAATTCAGTCACTTAGCCCTTTACCGCATGATGACTCCTTTTAATGCCCCTGGGAAAGAAGCCTTTTGAAAACTTTGTGGGAAAAGGAGAAAATGCTGGTAACGAGCATTTTCTCCTTTTACCACAAAGTTTTCTATCCTATCAAAGAAAAATTGCACCATTTGAGCCACATTGAAATTGTCATCTGCAAATGCTTACAATTTGGACAAGGCTAAAATTTTGTCGTCTGGTAAAGGGCTAATCCCTCAATAAAAGTCTGATTGGCTTATTTAACCCAAGGTTTAAGTTTCACATGCACTTAGGGATGGACATATCTGGTCCATGTGTTAGGTGTTGATCTATACTGAAATGTTGCTATAGTCATATACCTACTGATAAAAATTAGAATACTTTAAAAGTGTAGAAAACATTTGTTGAAAAGGAGAAAATTCTGGTTACCAGCATTTTCTGCTTTTCAACAATATTTTGAAATCATATAAAAACCTATCTCATTAGTAAGATTCACTTTAGATTTGTCATCTGCGAAGTAGACCAGTCTACAATTTTGCCGTTTGGTAAGGAGTTACGTGTAATTGTTTTGAGGCATCAACTTTTCAAAGCATTGTAGAAGTTACGAGAACTTTTTTTTGTCAAGCAGTTCTTCATGAATGGATTGTGAACGTAACCCTTTCCCAAACAACAAATTTTGGACTGGTCCGAATTGAAAGAGTATGCAGACAACAATTTTAAATTTGATGAAAATGGCAGAAAGGTCTCAAAATGGGTAGAAAACACTGTGGGAAAAGGAGAAATTGCTCGTTACGAGCAATTTCTCCTTTTCCCACAGTGTTTTCAAAAGACTTGTACTGCAGACACGTGAAAAACAGGGCTTGTTTGGGAAAGGGTTAACTGTTACATCACAAAAGTGCAGCTCCTTAACCCTTTACCGTACAATGCCGCCTTTTGACGCCCCTGGGAAAGAAGCCTGTTAGAAACATTGTGGGAAAAGGAGAAAATGCTGGAACCAGCATTTTCTCCTTTTCCCACAATGTTTTCTACCCTATCTAAGAAATGTTGCACCATTTGAGCCACATTCAAATTGTCGTCTGCAAATGCTTTCAATTTGGACAAGGCTAAATTTTTGTCGTCTGGTAAAGGGTTAATATTTTTTGGCTTGCAGAATGTACCAGTTAAAGATATTTCTGGATCTGAAGCCACAAATACTGGACCAATGATTGTTTGGGAGGGTGATGAAGTTAGGAAGACAGTTGAACAAGAGATCAGAACGTTTGCAATACTAGATTGTAATCTGGAACATGTAATTACAGACACTGCTATCGAATGGAAGGTAAGAAACACTCTTTAAAAGAATTCTTGTCTTAATCAATTAACTCTTTACAGCATGACAGAAGTTAAGACTGGTCCAAATTGAAAGCATTTGTTGACGACAGTTTAAATATAGTTCAAAAGATGGAATTTGTCTTTGATAGGGTAGAAAACATTGTGGGAAAATGAGAAAATGCTGGTTACAAGCATTTTCTCCTTTTTCCCACAATATTTTCAAAAGGCATCATCCTCGGGGTCGTTAAAACTCTGGGGTGTGTGGTAAAAGGTTAACAAAATTTTAAAAACTCTTTCAAACTGAAAGCATTTGTGGAAGACAAATTAACCCTTTGCCAAACAGTCCTGGGTTTTAACAACCCTGGGGAAAAAAAAAACTTTTGAAAACATTGTTGGAAAAGGAGAAAATGCCGGTAACCAGTCTCCTTTTCCCACAATGTTTTATATCCTTTCCGAAAGAAATTTAAATTTTTCTGTCACATTTATTTTTTTGTCTGCAAATGGTTTGAATTTGGATCAGTCGAAAATTTTGCTCATATGGTAAAGAGTTAGGTGTAAATGATAGTTCAAGTTTAGTGCATGGATATGCTGCCCATGGATTGAGTCAGTCAAGATGTCTTTGTATTTGAAAAAGTGAAAGCACTGGGACAAATGGTGGTTACCACCAATTCCTCCTTTTCCCATGATGTTTTAAGAAGCCATTGTTTTTGGGAATTGTGTTTTGAAGGATCAATTTTTTTTGCCAAACGACAAAATTTGCAGATGTCAAATTTTGAATATAACTTGAATAAAGGGCTTTTATCTTTGCAAGGGTAGAAATCATGTTGGGAAGGAATAAAATGCTGGTTACCAGTTTTTACTTCATTTCCCAAAACATTTCCAAAGAACGTCTTAGTCAGTGTCATTGAAATTCGGAATAGTGTGGAAAAAGGTTAACTCTTTACCACACAACAAAACTTTGGACGTGTCCAAATTGTAAGCATTTGCAGACAACAAAATAAATGCAACTCAGAAAATGAAATTTGTTTTTGGAGGGGTAGCAAACATTGTGGGCAAAGGAGAAAATGCTGGTTACCAGCAATTTCTACTTTTCCCACAATGTTTTCAAAAATCTTCTTTCTCAGGTTTGTTTGGTAAAGGGTAAAGCGTTGAAATTTCAAGCCTTGGAAAGTACTTTTGTATTATCCTAAATTGTGTTGAATTGGCCACACCATATTTATTGACGGAACCACTTGGTTTAGAAAGCACTTTCTTTTAGAATTTAGGAAATTCTATAGAATTAGAATGGGAATTGGAATGGTTGGTGCACTTGTGTTCAGTTTGTTTTATTGGTGTTTAACTTTTTACCAAACGACAAAATTTTAGAATGGTCCAAAGCTTTTGCAGATGACAAATTAATTCTTGTTCAGATGGCGAGATTTGTCTTTGATATGTCTTTTCCCACAATGTTTTCAAAAGGATTTTTCTTTATGGTCGTAAAAACCCGGGATGATGTGGTAAAGGGTTATCATAGTTTTCATCATTACTTCAGTTATATGAAGGCAGCCAGTGCACCATCCACACTTTCCTGTTGTTTCTTTTACCAGTACATTGGGCTGCATGTGTATTCTTTGTGCAAAATTAGAAGATTGTAGAAAATCTTTTTTTTTTTTCTTTTTTCAGGCAACAATAGTAAGACCATCTGATGACTGAGGCAAAGACACATTCTGGTGATAAATAAAGCTCAAGTTACAAGCAAAGAAAGAAGGGGGTGGCCTTGTAGATAAGATATTGCTGCACAGAGTACCCGTAGGCCTGTTAAGTCTTCAAACAATCCTATACTACTGCAGACATGAGGGAAAAAACTTTCGAAAACACATTGGAAAAGAAGAAAATACTTGTAACAAGCATTTCCTTCTTTACCAACAATGTTTTCTATTCATAGACTAGTTCAAATTGACAGCCTTTGCAGACTGCCAAGTAAATGTGACTAAATGATATGGGATTTGCTTTTGAAAGGATAGATAAACATTTTGAGAAAAGGAGGAAATGCTAGTAAGCTGCATTTTCTTCTTTTTCCACAGTGTTTTCATAAGTCTGTCTTTCAGGTCATTAAAACTCAGGATTTTGTGGTAAAAGGTTAAGGTCATTTTCTGGTAAAGAGCAGAACACAAGTGTAAGTTATGTAAATGAGAAATGTTTGAAGGCATACAAAATGACATTTTCAAATGATTTGGTAGTTTGATTGATGGTAGGAAAAGGAGCCATTTGCCTTTTAACAAAGTTATTAATTGGAAGGGCATGAAAAGCTGTATTTTGCAGTTGAATTTGTTGCTAGTTACCTTTTTTTTTTAACCCCTGTAGAGTGCAAAGTAAAAAATAAATACACATTTTCAATCACTTAAAAAAAATTCTCATCGTAGCAGCTTTAGCACCTACCTCTCTACCAAACGACAAAATTTTAGACTGACCCAAATTGAAAGCATTTGCAGACGACAAAATTAATGTGATTAAATCATTGAAATTTGTTTTGGGAAGGGTAGAAAACATTGTGGGAAAAGGAGAAAATGCTGGTTACCAGCATTTTCTCCTTTTCCCACAATGTTTTCAGAGGGCTTGTTTTTCAGGGTCGTTAAAAGTTGGGATTGTGTGGTAAAGGGTGAACCAAATGATCATGTACATGAGCTGTGCTCTGGCAAAAGGGGGGCTTAATGCATCTCCATAATCCATGATACTAATCAAGCCATCACATAGTTATGGATCCATAACAGCCACTTTTTTGGACATCTGACTGAATCATGAGGTAGACTGGTCCTTTGACATACAGAAAATTGACCAATAGCGAATAGCTTCGGCCCAGATTGCGCAGGCTGACCTGGGTCGATACTTTTGGTAGATGCATTATGCTCTCCCCCCCCCCTTTTCACAGAGCATGGCTTACATGTATTTTAATGACCTTCTGGAGGAAAGCTTTTGAAAACATAGTGGGAAAAGGAGAAATTACTGGCATTTTCCTTTTCCCTCCATGTTTACCTGTTCTTTCAAAGATACATTTGAGCCATATTTAATATTTCTTAAATTCTTAAACATATAATTACAGCTCTAATGACCATGAGGAAAGAGGCATATGAAAACATTGTCGGAAGAGGGGAAAGTGCTGGAAACCCGCTTTATCTCCTTTTTCCCATAGTGTTTCCTACCCTTTCCGAAACAAATTTCATTTGATCAACATTAAAGTTGTTCTCTGCAAAGGTTTTCCATTTGGACAAATCTAAAATTTCATTGTGTGGTAAAGAGTTAAATTTGTTCAGTTTTGTCATCACAATATTTATTGTGCAGCAAAGATCTAAGACTCCACATTCTGCACTTGATCTGTGCCGTCCAAAATTGATGTAATGTTAAAAATTAGTCTCCAGATGGTTAAATAATGTGTGAGAAAGAGAGGATAAGATTATATATGAGGCATGTGGCTTACTGCATCTGCGAAAAGTATCGACCCAGGTCAGCCTGCGCAGGCTGACCTGAGCCAAAACTTTTCGCTAATGGTCAATTTTCTGTATGCCAAAGGACCAGTCTACCCCATGATTCTGTCTTGTTTAAAAATGTGGCTATTATGGATCCATAATTATGTGATGGCTTGCTTGGTATTATGCATTACGGAGATGCATTAAGCCCCCTTCTGCCACAGCATTGTATATATATTTTCATAAATAATTTTTAAAAGGAATAAACCTTTTTTTATATGAAAGGTCTAGAGAACTTGAATGACTGTTTTGTGACATTTTTTGTGTGATATATTGGTTCTGAATCATAAAGTTTTTCTAACAAAATTTAGAGATAATTGTTTTTTATAGATAATACTGCCTTGTTTAGAATTTCTCAGAACTGTGATGGTATAAAGTTTGTTCCTAGAATTGTAATAAAGTCTCACATCACTTTTTTCGCAAGAATTTTCATTATGTTCCTTTTTCGTATGTCTTAAGTCTTTACAAACAACAAAATTTTAGACTAGTCCAAATTCAAAGCTTTTGCAGATGACAAAAGCATATAGAACTCAAAAATTGAAATTTTAATTGGGAAGGGTAGAAAATATTGTGGGAAAAAGAGAAAATGCTGGTTACTAGCATTTTCTCCTGTTCCCACTCTGTTTTAATAAGCTTTCTTTCTCAGGTTTGTGAAAAGTCGGGATTGTGTGGTAAAGGGTGAAAGGGCGAATAGGGGCCAACTATAAACAATTCTGTGCATAAAATCTTTGAAAATTTCATTCGTACCATGTATAATTATGGTGATTATTGTAAGTCTGGGGTTGTTTATCCTTTACCACTCAGTCCTCAGTTTAAACAACCCTGAAGAAGAAGGATTTGGAGTAAAACTTATGAAAACATCATGAGAAAAGGAGAAAATGGTGGTAACCAGCATTTTCTCCTTTTCCCACAATGTTTTCTATTTTTTTCATTGGAAAATTCCATCAATTGAAACACCTTCAGTTTGTTGTCAGTTTTCAATTTGGATAAGACCAAAATTTTGTTGTTTGGTAAAGAGTTAAGTACAGTTCATTGAAAGTTCCTGTTACAGAACAATTAACATTAATATAAGACTTTAAGTTACCAACATCAATTTTTTCTAGTTTTAACATTTATTTGCTCTGTCAGTGACTGGAACTTTGAAATTTAAAAAAAATACAACAAAAATTTTGAGAAAATGAGCAGTTGCTTATTACAAGCAACTGCTCCATTGTCCACAGTGTTTTCTTTATCAGTTTCTCATACCTTCTTTTAGTATTTCATTATAGTTAAGGGAAAAGAAATGTACTTTAATATCCATCTTTACAGCCAGAGTGAAAATATGCTGTTAAAACTTGGTTCATAATTAAGGCAGCTGTGTTAACTCTTTACCACACAATCCTGACTTTTAACGACCCTGAGAAAGAAGCCTTTTGAAAACATTGTGGGAAAAGGAGAAAATGCTGGTAACCAGCATTTTCTCCTTTTCCCACAATGTTTTCTACACTTCCCGAAACAAATTTCAGTTTTTGAGCCACTTTTATTTTGTCGTCTGCAAATGCTTTCAATTCGGACAGGTCTAAAATTTTGTCGTGTGGTAAAGAGTTATCATAGATAAATAATTGTTATTTTTGGTGTAAGGGATGAAGCAACTCAAGGGATTTGTCTTCGATTTAAAACTGGAAACGACGACAGTGATTTCTTTGGTAGCCTCAAGAGAATGAAATGCATTTTTTATTTGTCGTAATCTATGCAACCGTCAGGGACAACATTTGGCATTAAGATACAAGAATGATTGTAGTTTCATAAATTAAAGAGGCAATGGGTTAAAAACTGGCAAAAAATTATAACAGATGTATCTTTCAGTCAAGACTTCATGTTAGGAAGAAAGAAAAAAATGGTCCAAGATGTTCATGTGTACATATTTCCTTTATATACATAGTAAAATTAGTGTTGCACCCCCTGTGTTTTTTACCGGGTTTGATTTTCTGACGTGAATGAGATAAAATTGGGTCGAAATTGGAATTCGGCTGCTGCATACACCAACAGACTCGTCTTTTGCCCATAAAATGAACTGAACTGAGGTATCCCTTGACCTCATGGTAAGTGGGAATCTTTTGCCTAGATGTTGCTTTCAAACTTAAGAAAAACGAGAAGCGTTTAAGTTTGGTTAAAACAGGTAATTTAATGTCGAAACAAAACTTACGACAGGTTGAAAGTGACCTGCAGAGAATGGACACACAAAATCAGGCAATATTGCGTACCTCCCGCCCGGGGGATGCAAAACAGCTTGCAGTCTTTGTCTCACACCTCTCACGAGAGGTTGAAACAGCTCGATCAGTAGCTGCTGCCATGAGGTTAAGGGATACCTCAGTTCATTCCATTTCAGAGACAACAGACTTGTTTGTTTTTGTATACAGCAGCCAGATTCTAATTTCCAACCCATTTCATATCATTCACGCCAGAAAATTAAACACGTTAAAAACACAGGGGGTGCAACACTAATTTTACTATGTATAGAAGGTCAGTTTTACTGGTAATCCTTCTCCACACAATCTCGTGTTTTAATCAGACTGAGTGAGAGGGCTTTTGAAAACACTGTGGGAAAAGGAGAAAATGATGGTGACCAGCATTTTCACCTTTTCCCACAATGTTTTCTATTCTGTCGTAGACAAATTTTATTTATTTGAACCACATTTAATTTGATGTTTGCACATGCTTTTAGTATGGACTAGTCTAAAAATTTGTTGTCTGGTATAGAGTTAAACTGGCAGCCTGTTATCGATCTTCGTATCAAATCGTACGGTTACGGGAGATATAACGGGTACCAATTTAGAATAGAGTTGCACTTCCCGACCAGTAAATCAGTGTGAAAAGAACAGTTTAGTCTGATATAGACTACCAAACTTTCTTCAGTACAGAAAAAAATACAAACATTTGAGAGAAAACATATCAAAAAAGAAATTGTCCGTCTGTAACATTCGTGTTGTACTTTTGGACTAAACGATTCTGAAATTTAATAGCAGACAGTTCCAAAATTTAGTAGCAAACGACCCCAGCATCTTCCTCATGGGAGCATTCATGGAGGCCAAAGTAGGGTTTTGGACAGTCAAGGATCGAACTTTCAGTCCCTGTGCAGTTCACTTGGCTCAATAGGATTCGACCACTCCCTGGTCCAAACACAGCCATCTCCTCTGCACGTCCACCATCACTGAAAGATGAAAAATTTGTAAATTCAAACTTCTCAAGTCTCGCTTAATGTCTCTAACTTTACCTTACAGATGAACCTTTAATCAAGTATTCCCATGTTTTAATGACCTGAGTGAAAGGCCTTTTGAAAACATTCTAGGAAAAGGAGAAAATGTTGGTAACTAGCATCCATATACTATTTTTTAACCATTTCAAAGATCGAAACCATTATTTGGGCAAATTTTGATATGCTGTCAGCAAATGCTTTCAATTTGGACAAGGTGGGAGCTAAGCCGGATGGACCGAGTTATAGATATAAATGGTTAACCCTTTACCGCACAATGACGCCTTTTAACGCCCCTGGCAAAGAAGGCCTTTGAAAACATTGTGGGAAAATGTGAAAATGCTGTTAACCAGCATTTTCTCCTTTTCCCACAATGTTTTCTATCCTATCAAAGAAAATTTGCACCATTTGAGTCACATTCAAATTGTCGTCTGCAAATGCTTTCAATTTGGACAAGGCTAAAGTCTTGTCGTCTGGTAAAGGGTTAAACTAGCAGCCTATTACAGATATATTCAGTTGCGGGAGATACAAAAGGGTATTAGTTCGAAATACGTTAAAATCGACAGAGAGTAATGAAAATAGATCGACAGGTTAATGTCAGGTAAAAACAAAAATGCCTTACTTGAACCCCATCATTCTGCAGACGACAGAAGCATCTTTATCGTCCCAGTAGTTGTCACAGATGGTTCCCCATTCGCCTCGATGTGAGATCTCCACTCGGCCGTGTTTCTTATCCGGACCCCCGACAATTCGAATTCCTGAAACATATGTATACTAGTTAACAGTTTCGTTTTCGACTCTTTACCAAACGACAAAAGGTTAGACTAGTCCAAATTGAAAGCATTGGCAGACGACAAAATAATTGTGACTGAATAATTGAAGTTTGCTTTTGGAAGGACATAAAACATTGTGGGAAACGGAGAAAATGATCGTGACCAGCATTTTCTCCTGTTCCCACAATGTTTTTTTAAAAGCCTTCATCCACAGGGTCGTTAAAACTCGGGATTGTGTGGAAGAGGGATAAGAAAGGAGTGTTGGTTTACGATCCCAAATAAAACAGAAATATTTGTTTTAAAAGTTCATAAGCAACTTCAGTCTTTTTAATTTCTGTTTAAAAAAAATACATGTACTAATGAAAGGCTCAGTTCCAAGAATTGCCATGTGATTGGTTGAATCTTTCTGTCTCGACGGAGAACATTTAACCCTTATCCTGCTAAATAAGTGAAATCAAACTTTCAAGCCGATAGTAAAAACCAGACTTTTGCTATTTCAAAAGTTTTTTTTTTTTTTTTTTTAGGGGGGGGGGGTAGAAGATATCTCCTTATCGGACAAGATAGATCAAAGATCAGACAGCAGCCTGATATTGATCTACATTGTCCGCAAAAGCGAGTCGTGCTTAACAGCCCAAGTGGTAAATGTAAACATATTTTATTTATGATCTGTCATGTCAGCCAATTTTTATGACCAGTTGAGGGCTTGAAATTTAATGTTGGGATTGAATTGACCCTGTACTAAATAAAGTCCATGTTTAAACGACTCTAAGAAAATAGGTTTCTGAAAACATTGTGGGAAAAGGAGAAAAAAGCTGCTATCAGCATTTTCTTTGTTTCGTACAATGTTTTCTATCATATCACTGACAAGTTCCATCATTTCAGGCATATTTAATTCGTCGTCTGCAAATTCATTCACCTTTGAGAAGTCTAAAATTTTGTCGTCATGTAAACAGTGTGATCTTTTGGCCGAGCCAGCCACAGTCACAACACTTGGAATATAGCATAAGATTTCAAGTAATCTTTTACCTTATAATTCCGAGTTCCAACGACCCTGAAAGAGAAAACTTTTGAAAACATTTGGGAAAAGGAGAAATGCTGGTAACCAGCATTTTCTCCTTTTCCCACAATGTTTTCTACCCTATGAAAGACAATTTCTGTCCTATGAGCCAGATTTAAATTCTCGTCTGCAAACATTTTATTTGGACAAGTCTAACAATTTGTGCGATCTTTGGGTCACGCCAGCCATGATCACAACGCTTGGAATTTAGCATGCTATTTCAATTAAGAAACGCAGGAAACGGCATTAAACAACAAACAGAACAATTAGGAAACTGGTTTGTGACTACGTTCGTAGAAAACAGTTCGTACCTATATCACATTTCACTGTAGCCGCATGACCAGAGGGACAAAGGGAGGCGGTGGACAAATCAGTGCGCTCACAGTCGAAGATGGATCCTTCCGTTCCGGTACATTTCATGTTGCTCATCAAGTATGGTAAACTGGACTGTGCCGGGAGCCATATATTTCCCGACCTTTTAAAAAAAAAGATGCATAGAGAAATATGCGACATTTAGCTTTATTCACGAGCTGATCTGTTTAAAAAAAATCGTTGAAGGACGCACAGCATGATTTAGGGGAGATTGGCTATCTTTCGCCTATTTATCGTCGCCAACGGTTGCCCATATGGGCGACACCCTAAGAAAGCGGTTGGTTCTGTTACGAGGTTTAGCGCAAATACAAAACGAAACTTATCCTAAATTACGCCTTGTTCTTTAATGTGCTCGGTGTATAGCACCGTCACACGGGACTTGGGCTTAGCGTATCATCTGAAAGACCATTAGTGTTTTTATGGTTGGCCAGTTGTTGGAATCGAGCCCACACCCTCTAGTAGTCCCCAGACTTGTTGCTTACAAGTCTCAGACTATACCACTCGAGCTATCCCGGCTGACAATATAGAGGAGAGGGCGACAAACACTGGAATACATGTTTCTTTAGATGCCACCAAACTCAAGAGTAAACATCCAAGCGCCTTGCGTACACCCACAGTTATAACAGAGCCATGTTATGTGAAAAGTAGGCTTAATGCATTTGCCCAAAGTATCATACTAAGTCAGCCTGCACAGTTCGCTGAAACGTTTTGATTTTCGTCAATTTTCTGCACGTCAAAAGACCAGTCTACCTCGTGAATCAGTAGGTTGTTACACCATAGGCCCCTGAAACTCCATTGGTCTATTACCGGACAACGAAATTTTCCTTAACGGACACCGTTACTATAAATAGCACATTGGCAACTGCCTCTATTTTGTATTCAAGTTGGCTTCTTTAAAAAAGAAGCCAGGAGAGGTCAGCATCAATGTTTTCAAATAGCTTCCTGCTTTTAATTTCAATATATTTTGGTACATATAAACAAATAAGTAAGGCATTATATGATCGCCGCTGTGTAAAAAGAAGAAACCTCTTCTGCATTACATGACAGACACGTGACCTTTTTCCCACGTTTTCAAGTCGCGTGATCTTTTCCCGCGGTGTTCTCTTTTTTAACGAAATTCTTTTTTTGTGTGTGTAGCTTTATTTGTTTAATGAAAAATTACAACCACTGGAAAGGTAATTTGCAATCAAACCAATATAACAAATCCTTTTTGAAATCTGTCAAATAAAAACAAAACACGTCTATTTCCTATTTCAGTTTTTTGATTTTTTTATTTATAAAACCATGACGAAATAGACTGTATATCAGAACGATTTCGCAGAAAAGCATGGAGTTAGGCAGCAATTTCTGAGGCAGTCTGCCTTTTAAACTCGCCACTGTTGGAGAGGTCTGATGACCTCTCCAACAATATGACCTTGTATAGAGAACATAGAGGCTGTCGCCAATGTGCTATTTATAGTAACGATGTTAATGGAAATTTGAGTATTCCCTGATATACAGGCGATGCACCTATTCGCAAGTATTCGATGATCAACCAAGAAAAAATGTTAGTGTTCCGTAACAGACCAATGGAGCTTCAAAGGCCTGTGGTTACACAAAACCGATTTTAGGGATGTATGATACTGTGATGACTTACTTGGTATCAGGGAGATGTATTAAGACCCCTCTTCACAGAGCATGGCTCAAGTGTATAAGTGAAAACCTAGATAGTCGCTTGATTCGAAATTGATAGCAGGAAAGTGGCAAATTAAGAAAATGAAAGAAATATCTTACTCAAAGCCGAGCATGTTACAGAATACGTTTGCATCCCTTTGGTCCCACATGGCATCGCAGATCGTGCCCCATCGCCCTCTCACGTATACTTCCGCGGTGCCAATGTACTCTGACCCTTGTGTTAGCCGTACCGATAAGTAGTCTGAAATAATGATGATGATAATAATGATGATGATACATTTTCTTGTCATTTCCAACTGTGACATATGTCCAAGAAATATTCATGACTAGTAATTTTGTTTCGGCGTAGCTGGTATAAGCTGGCTTTTGACCAACTTCTTGATACTAGACTCTAACGAATAAATAGTAGTTTGTGACTGGTAAAAAAGTGTGAGCCATGCTCTGTGAAAAGGGGGCTCAATGCATCTGCGAAAAGTAGCGACCTAGGTCAGCCTGCGCAGTCCGCGAAGGCTGACCAGGGTCGATAGTTTTTGCTATTGGTCAATTTTCTGTATGTCCAAGGACCAGTTTACCTTATAATTAGGTCGAATATTTAAAGAAAAAAAAGTGGCTTTTATTGTTCCATAACCATGTGATGGCTTGATTGGTATAACACATCACGGAGATGCATGGAGCCCCCTATTGCCAGAGCATGGCTCAATGATGCACATGTTTATTCTGTGGGCCTATTTGCGGGCCCATTTATGACACCACTGAACAAAGGTAGCCACCGTTAATCGATAATCCGCGGTGCTTATTTACACATAATGATAAGGATATGAGGGAATTAACCCCTTTTCTTGTACTAATTTGTAATTTAACCGTTAAGCTGCTAAGCGCGACTCAAGGATCTTTTGCGGATAGTGTAGATCAAGATCAGTCTGATCTTGGATCTACACTGTCCGTTAACTCTTTACCAAACGACAAAATTTTAGACTAGTCAAAATTGAAAGCATTTGCAGACGACATAATAAATGTGGCTGAAAAATTGAAATTTGTTTTGGGAAGGGTAGAAAACATGTTGGAAAAGGATAAAATGCTGGTTGCCAGCATTTTCTCCTTTTCCAATAATATATAGATAAGGCTTCTTTCTCGGGATCGTTATAATTCGGGATCGTGTGGTAAAGGGTTAAAGAGATATTTCCCCGAAAAAACTGTACCTTTTAAATAGCAAAATTTAGGTTTTAACTATCGACTTGAATGTTTCATTTCACATATTCAGCAAGTTAAGGGTTGATATTTTTATGCGTTTCCCTATAACCCATTACTTAATTAAACTGCACGTTTTTTTCAGACACACCACATCATTTTTAGCAACAAATGCTCGGTAACGGGTTAAGGATACAAAAGGACCAGGGAAAGTATAACATGTACCAACAATCCCAAGTCCGATATTTGTTCTAAATCTAAGACAAGCCACGTGATTGCGCCTCTCTGTCTCGGCCAACCAGATGGTAAATCTTTAATTTAGAATTATGGCACACTATTTCCAAGACTAGCATCCTGATAGGCAGAGACTTTCTGTCAAAACAAATCAGATGCCTAGTCTTGGAAGTGATATTAACCCTTAAGCCCGTAGGCCCGACTCACTGAACTTTTGCAGACAGTGCAGATCAAGATCAGACTGTGCAAAATGTGCAGTCTGATCTCTGATCTACACTGTCTGATACGGTATTTTCTTTCCGGTAAAATCAACTTGGAAAACGCAATGTTTCGGCTTTGTACTATTGAGCAGAAATTTTCGTTTCATTTATTCGGCAGCTTAAGGGTCAAAGAAATTATGACTTCCTGCCTAAAACCAGGGAACGCTTAACTCTTTACCACACAATCCTGACTTTTAACGATCCTCAAAAAGAAGCCTTTTGAAAACACTGTGGGAAAAGGAGAAAATGCTGGTAACCAGCATTTTCTCCTTTTCCCACAATGTTTTCTAACCTTCCCAAAACAAATTTCATGTTTTTGAGTTACATTTATTTTGTCGTCTGCAAATGCTCTCAATTTTGACTAGTCTAAAAATCTGTCGTTTGGTAAAGAGTTAAATCTTGTTTCTAAAACCCATGCCTAACGATCTGATTGGGCGTGGAAGAAATTCTCCCCCAGTCAGATAGCTAGTTTTTATAATTAAGTTGTCGCCTTACCGACTTCTTTCCTTAGTTCGGACACGGTTTTATCTTCGGCCTCCAGGTCGCTTTTAAGCAGCAAATCCTTTTCTTTTACGACTTCCATTTCCGCTTTCAAATTTTGCACGTCAGCGAACATGGACGTGACGCAATTCGGCGCCACAGTGTGTAGCTCTTGTGCGCATGACTGGGTGAGACTCGACTCCACAATCGGCGCGGACCTTCCAAAGAGAGCGTCTGTCGTCTTGCATGTTCCAACAATGATCAGAAGTAGTAGTGAGGTCCGGAAGTTATGCATTTTCGCTCTGATGAAAGGTCTCCAACTCTAGACTTCTGAGAGAAAGGTTTTGTTGGTTTTGAATGGGTAGTTTTCTGTGAAAGAAAACCGTAAACTTTAAACCTTCAAGCGCTACATAAATGCAATGGAACTTTCTTAACTCTTTACGAAACAACAAAATTCTAGACTGGTCCAAATTGAGAGCATTTGCAGACGACAAAATAAGTGTGACTGAAAAATTGAAATTTGTTTTGGGAAGGGTAGAAAACATTGTGAGAAAAGGAGAAAATGCTGGTTACCAGCATTTTCTCCTTTTCCCACAATGTTTTCAAAAGGCTTCTCTCTCAGGGGCGTTAAAAGGCGGCATTGTACGGGAAAGGGTTACTCGGGAAATGTTGGTTGATTGAATGGTGTTTTACGCCGCTTTCAACATTATTTTCGCCATATCGCGGCCACAGTTCACATATTCATGTATGTCCTGGTTTTCACTCGTAATAAGCACGCGCTCGCAAGCGCTCAAGTGTCTTCCTTAAGGATACGCCCACAAAAAAAGTGCTTCCCGTCAGGCCCAAACCCAGGGCCTCCAGGTTTCGAGTTTTACACCTTACTACTGAGCCACGCAGGAAACCCCGCCCCCTAAATATTTACCAAAAGACAAAATTCTAGAAATTCTGAAAGCATTTGCAGACGACAAATTTATTGCAATCAAATTATGAAATATGTCTTTGATAGGATAGGAAATATTATGTGAGGAAAAGGAGAAAATGCTTGTTAACAGCATTTTCTCCCCACTATGTTCCTAAACAATGTTTTCTAAAGCTTTTCCTCCATTTATTTATTTATTTATTTATTATCTTTTTTTTTTTTTTTTTTAAGTTTCAGCTCATAAAATGAAGCTTGCAAATTCGCATACCGCGAATTTGTATTTGCTAGTGGAGATACCAGGTTAAAAAGGTTTTATTTAATCATAGCACGAACGAGTATTCCCATAACTTAGGCTCCACTAAGATTTTGAAAACCGAAATACATTTGAGCCATGCTCCGGCAAAAGGGGGCTTAATGCATCTCCAAGATGCATTGTACCAAGCAAGTTATCACATCATGGATCGATATAGTTCAGTTTGTCTAACAACCGACTGAATCATTAGTTAGACTGGCCCTTTGACTTACGGAAAATTGACCAATAGCGAAAAGTTTCGGCCCAGGTCAGCCTGCGCGGACTGCGCAGGCTGATCTGGGTCGATACTTTCCGCAGATGCATAAAGTCCACTTTTCACAGAGCATTTAACCCTTTCCCAAACGACAAATTTTGGACTGGTCCAAATTCAAAGAGTTTGCAGACGACAATTTCAGATTTGATGAAAATGGCAGAAAGTTCTCAAATAGGGTAGAAAACACTGTGGGAAAAGGAGAAATTGCTCGTTACGAGCAATTTCTCCTTTTCCCACAGTGTTTTCAAAAGACTTGTACTGCAGACACGTGAAAACCAGGGCTTGTTTGGGAAAGAGTTAAACTAAATTTTAGTACAAATAATATGCCCGCAGAATAAACTGTAATTTTACCTGTTCTCCCGCCTCACGCTGGCTGGTGATGTAGGGTCCAACGTGAGCCGGTGCTTATATAGGCTATGGTATCGTGCTAGAAGAGGCGAAAGCCTCCGTAACTAAATACTCTGGCGGATATCATGGTTATTTTTCTTTCAAGATAAATATCACTGTTGACTCATTGAATTCCACAAGCTCTTCTTGAGTAACACGGAAGTGAGATTGCAATCTATGAATCCCCAGCTCGCTCGCTCTCTCTCTCTCTCTCTCTCTCTCTCTCGTTTCAACACATTTTACTGCCATACTTTGCATACATATAGGTCTATAGTTCAAAATCACAAACAAGAAAGGCTGTAAATGGGTTGAGCCACAAGTTCAAAGACTTAGTAAGGGCTATCCCCGTTGGTCATTGCAATAATCATACTTTACTACATGGCAGAGAAAATATTATTTGCAATTTATCTAAATTATAAGGAAAAAAAAAGAACAAATATTTGTTAAGTCTAAGGATAAACGGAATGAAAAAAAAAAAAAAGGTTCAGACATCGCTCTCTCTCTCTCTCTCTCTATCATCATCATCATCATTATCATCATCATCAATTGAAGAGTCGCTGCCAGAAAAAAAGAAAAATAGATAAAAAAAAAAAAAGTGTCAGGTGACTCTATCTTTTGTTCACTTTTTACGTGCTTTTAAAACCCGGTTTTTTTTTGTGCCAGTGGCTAACACCTGGGTCGACCGTGCAATAATAGATTGTCATCTCCACAATAATTTCTGTACTTTTAAATGGTATGATTTCGCCTTAAATGCGTTTTACCACCTGCATTGTTTACTTTTGGCTGCTACAGGCCTTTAACACCATCTTTGATACTTTGTTTACTTCTGCTGTGTGCGCGCATGTCTCCGCCTCCTCTCTCTTTTTGGTCGGAATCTCAAAAAAAAAAAGCTATTACCGGTTTCTTAGATATTTTTGACTATGCTGTCATTTGACCTAATTCTTGGCATTGACATTCTGGAATGCGTTGTCTGCGCATTTCATATTCTTCGAAGATTTGATCTGTCTGCTATGACGCATCGCTGGAAAAAATAATGGACAAATATTAGTACGCGGTGCGTAAATTGCCGCTTAAAAAAAAGCAAGCGGAAAATGGCAATAAAAAAATATATCTGTGGAAATATCAAATATTAAATGCCAACTGTTTACTGCAAGTCTCTATAGACAATTTCTAAATATAGACATGACAGAAGCGGGATTTGTGCAACAAACTGACAACAAAAATAACGTTCCCATCTTGCTGGGTTTATACCGAGCCTTTTCCCAAGCTTATATTGGCTATGTTTATAACTGACTGATGCATAGGTTACATGCTAGCTAACCATGGCTGGGTGAATCGTACAGGGTAGGGTTTTGAAAGTACATGTAAATGTATATTTTATTTTGGAATCCGTTGCATATTGATTGCCGCCTTGAAAATAGTCCGGGTCTGTATTTGAAAAATGCCATTTAGCGGAAGATAATGAATAAATAGTAACTTCCTAGTGATTAAAATATGGAATTGTTTATTTTGCGGACACCTGCAGACCTATTTGTGAGCAAATTTATGGCAAGCTTTGCTACAACTCATATCTTTTAATCGTCACCCTATATTACCCATTACTGTATGTCTGTGTCCAGTATTTGTGAAGCCTTCCTTCTTTTTTTAAAGATAGTTCTTGTTTCACCTCATCTTAATGATTTTTCTACCCCCTTTAACTCTTAACGAACGACAAAATTTTGGACAAGTCCAAATTAAAAGTATTTGCAAACGACAGTTTAGCTCATATGAAGATTTCTGTCTTTGGTCGGGTAAAAAGCACAGCAGTGAAAATGAGAAAATGCTGGTTACCAAACAAAAAAGCATTTGCAAATGATAATTTAAAAAATAGAATAAAATAAAATAAAACGTTAATGAAATGTCCGCAACTTTCAATCGAAAGATAAACTTATGTACTCTAGAAACAGACAGACGCACGCGCATATACAAACTCACACACACATTTAATAAACCCTTTAGCAGAGACAAAATTTTAGCCTTGTCTAAATTGAAAGCATTTGCAGACGACAATCTCAGTGTGGCTCAAATTGTGCCATTTTTCTTTGATAGGGTAGAAAACATTGCGGGAAAAGGAGAAAATGCTGGTTACCAGCATTTTCTCCTTTTCCCACAATGTTTTCAAAAGGCTTCCTTCCCAGAGTCGTTAAAAGGCGCCATTGTGCAGTAAAGGGTTAAGCCGCACCCTGTGAAAAAAGGGGGGGGGGTTGTTTAACGCATTTCCATGATGCATTGCACCAATCACGTCATCACATAATTAGTGGTCCGTAAAATCCATTTTGTTTAACAACCGGCTGAATCATAAGGGAGACTAGTCCTTTGACATGCAGGAAATTTAAAGATAGCAAAAAGTTTCGACCCATGTCAGCCTGCGCGGACTGCGCAGGCTGACATGAGTCGATACTTTTTGCAGATGTATTAAGCTCCATTTTCACAGAGTAAGGCTCGATTAAAAATATATAGACGTGATGCGTATGTTGCCTAAACGACACAGAAATTTTAGGTGAAACGAGGAAAGAAAAATAACTTTTCTTGTAAATAATGTAAAGCAGATAAGGCTCGTGTTTGTTGGTAACAGCTAAGTACGAAGTTATGTAAGTGGCAAAATTCGTGCTTTAGTCTGACAAATTGAATTTTGAATGCTCTCTCTAGACGTCAGTATTCAGCAAAAAGAAAACACTGAATATTGAAGAGATTGCCTGGCCAAGCATTCCATCAATTCGCTGTGAGAATAAACTGGCAGCCTGTTATCGCATTCGGCATACCTCGGGTGATCCGGTGATCAAATCCCTCGGCTGTATCACGTAGCTTGATATGCACCTACACGGTACATTTCGCACATCTCCGGAAGCACACCACTTTACCGTTACTGAAATTGTAAGGCTCCTCTTTAGAAAGAACGCATGAGTAAATTTTCTATCGTTATCTTTCTAAGAGTATTTCAGTCGGCAAACAGTTTGTACATTCAATTTTTAGCGTGGTTTATCAATTCCGTTAGGAGCTTTCATCGACAGATCGATAGAAGTGAATAACTTCACAGTGGTTGTTCATGTCGTTGCTAAGCGATCTACAGGGGCGCCGCCATGTTTAAGATCATGTGATTGGTAGTTCAAAATGGAAGCCTCCCTTATACAGACGAGGTTAGATGTAGGTACGGAATCGGCCGAGTTGTGACGAGTGCCTGTTATCGATCTTCTATCGGACGGTTACGGGAGATACAACGGGTACCAGTTTACTGTGAGAACGGCCCGGCTTCGGGTTCTATGGTTAATTCGTGTGGACCTAGCCTGGGTCCGGGGCGGGGGGGGGGGGGGGTGTAACTTTTTCTTTAATCACTCCTTATCGCGGTCTCCTTTCATGGTCCATACAGATCTGTGGCAAAACGGTTTTATCGCTTCCGTAATTATTACCTCATTTTTGACAAAATAACTTTCGAATATACAATAGGAAAACATGATCGGACTGGAACTCAGGCTAGCGTGGACCGGAAATCCGGTGTTGATGACCGATGGTGGCGCCGGTCGCGTTGGGCTCTTTAACCCTTGCTATATTGGTCAAATGGAATGGTTACCAGCAGTTTCTCCTTTTCCTACAATGTTTTTAAAAGCCCTTTTCCCCGAGGTCGTTAAACTTAAGAATTGTGTGGTGAAGGGTAAAATTAATACCGATAGTCTCCAAGGAAACATTTGAATAAGTGAGCTGTCGCCGCTATACACTCGTACATGTAACAAAAATACCGCTGGATGTAGAGTAAGTCGCCTTTCAAGCAAACTATAGTTTCCCAAACGACAAATTTTGGACTGGTCCAAATTCAAAGAGTTTGCAGACGACAATTCTAAATTTGATGAAAATGGCAGAAAGGTCCCAAAAAGGGTAGAAAACACTGTGGGAAAAGGAGAAATTGCTCGTTACGAGCAATTTCTCCTTTTCCAACAGTGTTTTCAAAAGACTTGTACTGCAGACACGTGAAAACCAGGACTTGTTTGGGAAAGGGTTAAAGTTTTTTTACAGCTAACTTAACCCTTTTACCAAATAATCCCGTGTTTTAAAAAGCCTGAGGCAGCAGGCTTTAGAAAAATTGTGGGGAAAGAAGAAAATTCCAGTAAACAGCATTTTGTTTCTTTCCCCAAAATTTTTTCCGACCCATTTAAAGACAAATCCCATTGTGTGAACCACAATTAATTTTGTCGTCTGCGAATGCTTTCACTTTGGCCCAGTCTGAAATTTTGTCTTCCGGTAAAGGGTTGTAAGAGTAAAGTTTTAGAACCTTTCTAGCTGGGTTAAAAACTTAAAAGCATTCCATTGCTTTTTTTTTTTAATTTTGCCCTGGTCGATACCCACGTGACATGTAACATCTATGTCGTTATGGTTACCTTGCTATCGTAAAGAAATGGATAAACACCCGTGACCATGGATCAAGTGCCAAGTCGCGTTTCCGGTATGTCTCGAATTACGCATCGGGTATGGCATGGGAAAATTTAGGTCAGAGGCATGAGCCTTGAACCTTTTATCTTAGTGCAGCATGTTCATGGTAGGTAGCTGTACGTCCTTTACCACACAAACCCAATGCTTTAACGACACTAAGACTTTTAAAAACGGTGTGGGAAAAGGTGACATTACTTATCACTTGAATACGACTGAATTTGTTTTTCGGAAATGCTTCGATTTGGACAATTATAAAATGCTGTTTTTTAAATGCTGTTTTCTAAATGCTGCTTTTTAACATAAATCAAAAACTGTATATGGTGTGCAACACACGAAAATGCGCATTCGGACATATGCGTAAAAGTGTGTCGTCCCAGATCAGCCTGTGCAGCCTGTGACTAATCCGAGACAACACTTCCCGTTTTTTCTGCGATTTTCTGTGTCATGAAAGTCTACTGTATGAAAAATTCTTATGTAGTCGTAAAGTGCCGTCTCGGATTAGCCTGCGCGGACTGCGCAGGCTAATCCGAGACGACACTTTACGCAAATGTCCGAAGGTCTCATTTCGCATGTTGGGCCATATGTAGAAGCAGTATACGAGTAACTACAATATTGCTTCTAACATGCAATCACTATCTTTTCCGAGTTTTTCCTTGAATAGTTTTCATTCAAAGAAGTGTTTTTATTTCCCCCATATAAAGATACTTTTCTGTCTCCTGGACTATATCAATCATGAATAATGTTGTGTTTTGAGAGGGCGTTGTATGGTTATAGCTTCGGGAAATAGCCTACGAAAATTGAGATAGGGTGACCATTTGGTATTTAGCTCGGATGATCCACTGATCTAATCCGCGAGACTTCACAGAATCGACATAGTTGTGACGTGACGAGTCATGGCGTGACATCAATCCGGCCCTAATTTGTAACGTCGAAATTTTAAACTGGTTCAGCTCAAAAGGATTTGCAGGTGGCCAAGTAGAGGTCATTCCGAGGGAAGAAAACATTATGAGGAATAGAAGAAAATGCTAGTTATCAGCATTTCCTACTTTTCCGGCGATGTTTTCAAAAACATTTTCTTCAGGTAGGGTCGTTACAAACGATGGGATTGTGTGGTGAAAGATTAATTTACCGCTTCAATGAAGATTTGATGTCAACAATAAGACCCAAAATAATTCCGACTTCAAATTTCTTTTCGCCGGTAAATCTCACCTCATCGCCGGTCAGTTCAATATCAGACTGCACATTTATTTATTATAATCCAATCTTGATCAATAATGAAGTTCCGAAATTCAAAGCGCATTCTGAGTCGAGCCAGAGGCAGAGTCCCAAAGAACGGCTAATTTCCTTCATAAAATTACCATAAGGTATTTTGATCATTTCGTGGACCTATCATTTTTTATCAGGAGCGTAGCTAGCCTTCTTGTAAACTGGCAGTCTGTAATCAATCTTTGCATCAACGTCTATCGTCCATCGGATGGTCATGGGAGATACAACGGGTACCAGTTACTCTACTGGACCACTGAAATGCTAAAAGGGGGTGTAAGGAGCATACCCACCTCCTTTGAAAAATCTTACCGCGTGAAATTTGCTATACGCATCTGCGTATTTGCGTACCGGCAGCTACTCCACTCGACAAAAGATATAGAAACATTGTGACAAACTAATTTTGAAGTTGATCAAAACGGGCAAATTTAACATGCTAGATCTATCAACATTTTTTTTTTTTTTTTTTCAAATTTTAAAATAATTATTTAACTAGTCCAAAAATTTCTAACAATAAATTTCTCTTAAAAATTGCACTGTATCAGAGATTTGTAAAGAAGCTCATTGTCTACTTGAAAGTTGTATACTAACAACTGAGGATTTAATTCTTAAATCAAGATTTCTTTTATTTCTTGGTTGCGAATCACAAGTTAATTTGTTGTACACATGGTATTAATCGCGCCAAGAAAATTTCTAGCGAATGTTGTAATTTCCTGTCTTTCAAGACACGTGATTAAAAAAAGAAAATGAACGGGGGAAATCTGTCTCTCTGTATATAACATGTCATAATGACACGTTTTCTGCATAGTATTTGTGTTATTATTTCCCCCTCCACCTCTTTAAAAAAAGTCGTGTAAGACGATACGCAGCCAGAAATGATATAATTAGCCTAGCCCATTTTAATCCAATGAAACGACGATGCTTTCTGTCAGGAGAACTGCGCGAGACAATACGTGATTTCATAGGAAAAAAAAGAAAACACATGAAACTTTGGCGGCATTGTTACAAACGATAAATTTGTCAAAACGGTGTATTTTCACAGTTTCTTGTAGAATTCAGTATGGGTCCAAAGAAAAGAGATGCTGAAAATGATATTGGAAAGAAACCTAAAGCAAAGAGACAAAAGAAGAAGAAAGACGAATTCGATTCCGATTCGGAAAACGATCAGGAGGAACAAAACAATGGGAACTCGGTCGAAAATTATGAAGAGCACGATAGCACATATGACATAGTATGATTTGTTTCTATCTAGAGTTATCTTAAAAGCAAAGTTGTAAACTCGTCATTATGAAATTAAATTTTCTGTTATAAACTGATATTTCAGCATATTTTAAGGCCTTTCAGACTGTCGGATAAATGGTCCATTGCACCCAGATGACCTCTTTGTGTGCAGTGGTCCGAAGCTATCGAATGCTATCTATTTGGGATCATTCTGAATTATCCCATACAGCCATTGATTAGGAAGCTGAATTCAATCAGTTCAAGAATTTGTCAGATGATGTCACTTTATGGCCTCTAGCGGACACCTCATGTTAGCTCGTTACAATTAACAGAAGTTTAGTAGAAATTCAAAACATTTGCCATTGACATTACATATGGCTCACATAATGGCTCTTGACCTTAAAAGAGTATAAAACATTGTGCAAAAACAAGAAAATGCTGGCTTCCGACTTTCTTTCCCTGTTTGCACAGTGTTTTTTCAGGCCATCTTTTCCATGAGCGCTAAAACTCAGGATTGTTTGGTAAAAGGTTGAGATGGCAGACAATCAACAATGCCATATTGCCAGTGGTGATGCTAAGAGGTAATACAGTAAAATGTTGATAGTTTGCAGTGCAAGGGATTTGAGTATTTATTCGAACTAAGCGTAGTATATACCAAAATCTGTGACTGTGTTCTGGTATTTTCGGTGCCGTTTATGTACGGAAGTAGACATTCAGATTTATGCAGCATGTCTTGCAGTACCCTGAACTATTTCAACTAGTACAGATTATACATGTATATCTCTGTTCCTTCAACCTGAAGGCTTGATCTGATGTTATTTTTGTGATTGTTGCTCAGCTCACCTAGCAAGACACATTTGAAAAAATAATATCGGAGCAAGCTTCCGAATCAGGTGTAGCCTCATGTGACCATCAGAAACAAGAAAGTTTATTTAATTTTTCATCCATTTATAAATTCATGTTTATCATAATCAACACGTGAAACAAATGTATCCACTGTTTTTGTGTTTGTTGAATTCCCTCAGAGTGATTTTCCCTTCTAGAGATCAAATTACTCGGAGGACTTCAGACCGGGTCACTAGTAGAAAGACCGAAAAACACCTAATGGTGTTTTCCTGCATATTTAGGTGGTTTAGGCGAGTAAAAAGTAATAGCCTTCCCCCATATCCCCAATGACCAGATAACCCTAACAAACGAAACACCTCCACTTATATGATTTGCTTTTTTCCCAAAATTTTTGGGCTACATGATGATTTTCGGTGATAAAAATGGAATGGGATGAGGAAATATCAATGGTATTTTTCGGCAAGTATAGTTTGATAACTTCTTTCCCTAATACCCCAATTTAACATATAACCCTACCCTTTCGACCCCCTCCCCCTTTCGATATGTATTTTGCTATATATTGGGTGTTTTCTGACGTTTTTCAGTGTTTTCTGGTCATTCTAATAACCGCTTCAGACTGTTATCCATTTATGCCTTGTCAGATGTTTTAAGCAATTTCGGAATTATTAATTTTTGTTTTGAACGATTAATTGATGTGACAAACCAAAAATACATTTAAACCTTTAAATACATTCGCTCGCAGTTAACGACTTAATGATACCAGTTAACATTGTCAATCAACAGGTGTGAAAATCTAGGTTGGTCATGGGCTTTCACACGTACCCAAGTTTGCAATGGGATTATTTATATACCAAGTAAAGATAGGAGTTTGTGTTCAAAAATTACTTTAGGGTTATGAAATACACTACGAACTACGGACCACCGACATTCGAAGTATTCAGAGAAATTTAACGATGATAATGAAGAATATAAATCAGGACCGGAGACAGCATGCAAACCAACACATAGCTTCGAACAAGCGACATGCGAACTAACGGAATTCTACCGTATTATGATAAAGAGTTCATATAAAAATTACTGCTCACAAGTCATAACAAATGTTATGGAAATAGCTTTATTTTTTTTTCATTCCATCAATGAAGATTGAATAGACTGCATGCATGCAACAAATGAAGCATTCATTGATTATCCCTTTACCACACAATCCCGGCTTTTATGGAGCCTTCTAAAATAAACCTTTTGAAGACACTGTGGGAAAAGGAGAAAATGCTGGTTACCAGCAATTTTCTCCATTTCCCACAATGTTTTTCTAGCCCTTCAAAGACAAATTCTATATATATATTTTAGACATATTTAAATTGTCATCTGCAAATCCTTTCATTTCGACAAGTTTACATTTTTGTCGTGTGTTTAAGAGTCACGTTAGTTTCAATGATTTCTCTCTTTCACAGACTCTTGAAGGATCAATGTTAAACGGAACTTTGTTGATATGTGGTGGCACGAACTGGGATATGGTTGGAAGAAATACAGCTCCAAAGGGAGGTAGGGTATCCTAGAATTTTTCAGACAAGTTTTCTGGTCTATGACCTGTATTTTTGGCAAAAGATTGTAGTTGGTGGTGCTTCGCTTGTAGAACATTAGCAAAAATAATGGAGTATAACAGAAAAGTTGCAAGTAACCGTGGTCGAATGTTTTTGTCAAGACCAAACTACACACTTCAGTCTGATCAAGACAAATCCTTAAACATGAAACAATTTGGACTAAGAATCCCCCCAAAAAACTGTTCTTTACATCAGTTAAGCACTCTAAAAATTAAGAAAATGTTATGATTGAATCTAAACAAAAGTTAATGTAGCATTAGTTTTCTTTCATAGGAAGATATATTTTTACTAGAAATGAAAAGGGTCCAGTATTGGTAATGGATTGATACTTTTTGTTATCTTGCAAAGATTTGTATTCTTTCAGTGAAAAGTAAAGGAGGACCTAGCCTTTGGAGACCACATCGTGTTGCTGGATACACAGAAAACAAAGTCAGGACTGTTGTTTCAGGCTGCTGCAGTGTGCACAGTATTATCATCACCACAGATGGCCAAGCCCATTCGTTTGGTAGGCTGACAATGAAAAGATTTCATTGATAGTGTTGTAGTGGAATCAGATACAAATGGGTCATGCCATGTAAAAGGGGGTTTAACACAGCTGCAAAAGGTATCCACCCATGAGAGCCTGCACAGTCTGCAAAGGCTAACCTGGGTCAAAATCTTTTGCAATGGGCAAGTATTTACCTCATGATTCAACTGGTTTGTAGACAAAATGGATCCATATTATAACCTGCTTGACATAGTGCTTTACAAATACGCCTGAAACCCTTTTTCCCAGAGTGCCACTCATATACTTGATTGTTAGGGAATACTGTTTGATTTGAATGTTTATGTTATGGTGAGTAGTATTGTTTTAGTGTTATTGCTAGGTCTGTTCACTTATGTGTTTTCTTCTTGGTTCCACAAGTACTGGGTTAAGCTATGCAGCCATGCCTAAGAATACTCAGAAGCAACATATAGGGCCAGAAAACAGAATCGCTGCAGTACAAATTCAATACCTTATCCACGAAGTTGTTGTTATTTGGCCATAGACTCTTGATACTGGTTAAAGAAATACATAAAACATTTTGTACGTTTTGTCAGTGAAAGTACTCAAAAGAAAGTTTTGTCTTTTACAGTTTCTGTCATTTTGAACTCAATGGTTATCTTCTGTTGATTAAGACAGAAACTTTCGACACTAACACAATGTCTTTGTGGGCAACAATACTGTATATTTAAATGAATTTATTTTTTACAACCTGTTTGAGTCCTGAAATAAAGTAAAACTTAGTGGATGTTAAATCTTTTTAACAGACAAGAACAAATTAGACGTAGTGTTAAAGTTGTTTAACTCTTTACCAAATAACCCTGATTTTTAATGACTGATAAAGAAGGCTTTTGAAACATTCTTGCAAAAGGAGAAAATGGTGGTAACCAGCATTTTCTCCTTTTCCAACAATGTGTTTTACCCTATCAAAAGCGAATTTCCATGTTTGAGTCCAATTCCTTTTGTTGTCTGCAAGTGCTTTTACATTGGACCAGTCTAAAATTTTGTTGTTTGGTAAAGAGTTAAGAATATTTTATTAATTTCAGGGAGGAATGAGAAAGGTGCTTTGGGCCATGGAAACCTGGAAAGGGTAGATAAGCCAACTATTATAGCTGGTCTGAGTCAGTACAATATTATAGAGGCAGCTTGTGGTCGAAACCACACTCTATTCTTGACCGGTTTGTTAGCATTTTCCAGTAGATTCTTATGATTTAGATATGTCGTGGATCTGAAAATTGACCAATAGCTAAAGTTTTGGCCCAGGTCAGCCAGTGCTGCTTGCACAGACTGACCTTGGTCAATATTCTTTGTAGGTGCATTAAACCCTCTTTTCACAGTGCATGGCTTAAATGAATCATGAAGAGTTTAATTGTGATTGAATATAAAGGTGACAGTGTATATCCACTGTTTTTATGTTGGGCTTGGCCCCACTAAGTTAGTGGTAGCTGACAAAGCTTGTTTTCCACTCTGTACAAGACCTTGATTGTTTAGACTGAAAAAAAAAATACTGATGCAGGGTTCCCCCTGGCCATTCTTTTTCTTGCGCCATCACTTTCGCCAAATGAGAAAAGTTTGCGCCACATTAAAATAAATGGAGCCAGTTGGTGCCATTTTTAAAATGAAAGTACATGGGGTTGGCCAGGATAAAAAATTGGTTAATAAAATATCTTTTCTTTGTTTGTATCATAAGCAATGAAATAAATGAGAAAACATTTTTCCATTGATTAGTTTTTTAACCCATATCTGTAGATATTCATTGCGTGAATATAGTTCGGCAGCAGGTGCTTGATTTTCAGGGAACATCCCAAGGTGAAAAAGGGGCATGGCTAAGCTTCAAAATGCTTTGATTGTTACCTGCTTGTTGTATAGGTTCACCTTTTGATAGTTACTAACTTGCCCAGGTTTTAAGTAATTATCTTAACTCTTTCCCAAACGACAAAATTTTAGATCATTTGAAATTGAAAGCACTTGCAGACACAACTTTAAGGTCGAAATTTGTTTTGGGAGGGGTAGAAAACATTGTGGGAAAGAGAATGCTGGTAACCACAATGTTTTCAAAAGGCTCCTTTCTCAGGGTCGTTAAAAGTCAGGATTTTATGGTAAAGAGTTAAGTAATAACAGCGGTATTCAAAAATTTCAAACTTGTTGCACGACGACGACAGGGCTACGGCAGTATAACTCGACATTGTATTCTTCAAAAACAGCCGAGCTAAAAATGTTAACTTGTCCGTATTGAAAGCTCTGGCAGACAAGAAATTACTGAGTTATTTATAGAACAAGTGATAAATCTTGTCTTTTGAAAGGTAGAAAACATTAATGGGCAATAAGATCATAATCGTTATCTTCCGATCACTGTTTACATAAAACAAATAGCGACCGACTTCTTTTACTGAGAAAGGAATAATTGATCGCGAAAATTCCAGTTTGCAAACATAAGTGGCGGGCCAATAAATCAGTTATCCCGAGGTCCAATCTTCTTTCATTGATGTGTTAATTACCGAATTTAATCCACCTAAAAATGGTGTGGTCGTCGCTAAATACGAACCATAATGCCCCGCATGTATCATGCATATAACACAGAATCAAGGCGTGGCTTAAGAAATTATGGGCGCCGACTAAATCTCGTATGTGATTCCTGATTGGTTTGCATTACTTTCACGTTGCGTAAAAATTCTGTTTTCACACCCTTGGATGCAAATGGGGCGTGACGAAATTGACATTTGATTGATTATTAGCATTGCATGGTGTGTATATGCGTGTATTGTGTGTAACTAGACAAATCCCATGTAATATACAAATTGTTATTTAGATCACCTGCATTGACGGGGTGTACGGGCGACAATTTACAAACTGCTGATCGATTTTTTGGTTATAGATACGCTTTCACGCATTGAGGTGACGGGGGACCAGTATCAAAATGTACGGCACCCCGATGTGAAAAATATCGGCGCCAGTCATTTTCGCCATTTGGCTTTTTCTTGTGCCACATTACAAAATCTATTGCCAATGGCGCCAAATGCGAAGCCCAGCGGGAACTCTGCTGATGACAAATCAGATGTGGCTCGAAGGATGGGGTTTGCATCAGAAATGGTAGAAAACTTTGTGGAGAAATGGAGAAAATGCAGGTTACCAGCATTTTCTCCTCTTCCAACAATATTTTTCAAAAGACCTTTACCTCTGGTTTTAAAACACTGGATTGTTTGGTAAAGAGTTAATGTTAATCCTGACTCCACTTAGATCTATTCTTAGGATTAAACGAAGTCATTGGGATAAGAGTCATTCCTGGCCCAGCATTGACCAGTTGACATTGAACAGACAGATGGTGGGAGAAATCAGCATTTAAAGTCTGGTACTAGTAAAATGAGTACAGTGCACAGGAAGATATAGCTTGCATTATTAAAACACTGTAAAAAAACAGTGTTTGTTATCAACAAATTTGTTTGAGCTTGATGTTCTTCCCTATATTCAAATACCAGCATCAATTAATACCAGTATTAGTTCATTGCTACCTCTCTACGGAATGGCAAAATATTAGGCTTAACCACACTGAAATATTTGCAGAGGACAAAATAAATGTGACCCAGAAATTGAAAGTTGATCAGAAGGATAGAAAACATTGTGGGAGAAGGGAGAAAATGCTGGTTACCAGCATTTTCTCCTTTTCCCATAATGTTTTCAAAAGCTCTCTTCATCAGGGTCATTAAAAGTTGGGATTGTGTGATACAGGGTTAAAGGGTTACAAATAATAAAAAAATGTGTTTCTTAGATTAGCTGCATCAGGTTATATGTTAAATTTTGACTGACTCGCTTTATAGTGGTCCTAATCTGTGATCACAAAGATGTTTACATTTGATGGCTAAAGAGTTCATGTAAGTATAGTGTAATGTGTGAGAGAAATGGTATATAGACTCCATGGCTAATTATGACTACTTTATTTCAGATAAGGGCCATGTTTATTCATGTGGAGACAATAAATACGCTCAGCTGGGGCTGGGAAACCAAACCTCTCATGTACCCAGTCCACAAAGGATTCATTATAAAGGTCCTCCAGTCAGGAAAGTGGCATGTGGTGCAGACTTCAGCATGATGGCTGACATTCGAGGAAATCTCTACTCATTTGGATGTCCAGAGTATGGGCAGCTAGGTAGGTTGGATGAATTGTCTGCATACTGTGAAAACTATAGCTGTTTTGCTTACTTGGCTAAGAGTCAATTAACCATTACTTAAATGAATTTTTCAAGACAATGGTAAAAACCCAAATGTTGCTCTTTCAAAGTTGAGGGGGGGGGGGCAGGGAAATAGCTCCTTATCAGACAGTGTAGATTCAGGATCAGACTGCATGTTCTGTGCAGTCTGATCTTGATCTGCAGTGTCTGCAAAAGGTCAGTGAGTTGCATTTGGCAGCATAAGGGTTAATGATTGGTGTTTTATGTTTTATCATGCAAACAGCTATGGTAATTTAGCTGACATGAAAGTAATTATTTGAACAGTAGGAGACGTGTTGTGACAAATGGTTGGTTTAAAAGTACTGAAGTTCATGGGAGGGTGAAAAATGTTATAATGGATGAAAAAGTTTGATATGAGTCATGCTCTGGCAAAAGGGGGCTTAATGCAACTCCGTGATGCATTAAACTAAGCAAGTCATCACATAATCATAGATCTATAGAAACAATTTTGTCTAACAACCGACTGTATCATAAGGTAGACTGGTCTTTTGACGTACAGAATATTGACCAGTAGCAAAAAGTTTCGGCCCAGGTCAGCCTGCGCGGACTGCGCAGGCTGACTTGGGTCGATACTTTTAGCAGATGCATTAAGCCCCCCTTTTCAAAGAGCATCGTTCATATAAAACACGCTCAGAATTGAAAAAAAGTGCAGAGCCCCCAGTGGGATAGAATACTTCAATCAAGAACAACACTGGACATTCTGGTGTTTTTAAACCCTGAATAAGAGCACTGTTGAAAACATAGAGATAGTGGTAACCAGCATTTTATGCCTTCCTTACAATGTCCTCTATTGTTTGAGCCACATTTATCATCATCAAATGCTTTCAGAATCGGCTTGTCTAACATTCTGCCCTCTGGTCAAAAGGGTTGGCAGCATCAAAAGTGTTATACGTATTCCTGTCTGGTGAATTACCATGATTATAATTATAAAGATTTCATTAACTCTTTACCAAACAGCACAATTTTAGATTTGCCCAAATTGAGAGCCTTTGCAGCTGTCAAATTAAAAGTAACTCAAGACCTGAAATTTTTACTTCAGAGGGTTGAAAACATTGTGGGAAAAGGAGAAAATGCTGGTTACCAGAATTTTCTCCTTTTCTCACAATGTTTTCCAAAGGCTTTTTACTCAGGATCGTTTAAACTCAGGATTGTGTGGTAAAAAAGTATTTGTTTCTATTCCAGGCCATAATACTGATGGAAAGTACATCGTAACCAGTAATAAACATGCATTTAAGTGTGAACTTACTCCCAGGAAGGTAAATGTGTGGATTGAAAAATCTCGAGATGGTAGAATAACTCCAATCGTGGATGTGGAAGTTCGAGAGATTGCTTGTGGAATCAATCATACAGTATGTCAAGTTTTTTATAAAATTCTTTTTTTAATCAGAGTTAGAGATAAGAGGAGTATTTGAATAGAAATATACCTTTAGTTGTTTAACCCTGCTACCAAACGACAAAATTTTGGCTTAGACCAAATTGAAAGCATATGCAGAGGACAAACAGAATGTTGCAAAAATTAGGAACTTTTTGTTTAAACTTTTAAAGGATGGAAAACATTGTGGGAAAAGGAGAAAATGCTGGTTACCAGCATTTTCTCCTTTTACCACAATGTTTTCAAACGCTCTTTTTATTAGGATTGTTAAAAGTCAGGATTGTGTGGTAAAGGGTTAAATACTAAAACCAATGATGTCTTTACTAGACTAGAAATGTCTCGGTTTGAGAGAAGAAATAATATTACTAGAATTGATCAAATCTGCTTCTCTGGACAGTTTTAACTGTTGTCTTTTTCTTTGAAGCATTTACAGTGTATGACCAAGTCAGTTACACTTAACCGTTTACCACACAATCCCGACGTTTAATGACCCTGAGAAAGAAGCCTTTTGAAAACATTATGGGAAAAGGAGAAAATGCTGGTAACCAGCATTTTCTCCTTTTTCCACAATGTTTTCTACCCTTCCCAAAACAAACTTCATTTTTTGAATCACCTTTATTTTGTCGTCTGCAAATGCTTTCAAATTGGATGCATCTAAAATTTTGTCGTTTGGTAAAGAGTTAATGAAAAATATAATTATACAGGGAAATTTTAACGAAATATTGTAAGCTTTCTGAACAATATTAGAAGTTTCAACTTGTGTTGAAAACAAAGATGTTTTTAGGGTTTGAATATTCACTAAAACTTTGAAATGCAGTCCTATTTAAAACATCTTGTTTGGGTCAAAAGTGAAGGTGCTGGATTTGTGTTCCATTGTTTTGAGATTGCTTCCTGCTTAGGTATGGCATTGTAGTTATCTAGTTCAAGTGAAACATAGGAAACATGAACTATTGAGCTGTTGACATACAGAAATGGTTCCAAAAGCAGCTAAAATACTGTTTAACTCTATACCAAACGATAAAATTTTAGACTTGTCCAAATTGAAAGCATTTGCAGACAACAAAGTAAATGTGAACAAAAAATGAAATTTGTTTTGGGAAGGGTAGAAAACATTGTAGGAAAAGGAGAAAATGCTGGTTACCAGCATTTTCTCCTTCTTCCACAATGTTTTCAATTCTATTTTTGCAGGGTCGATAAAAGTCGGGATTATTTAAGGGTTAAACAAATCAAATCAAATCAAAGTGTTTGTAGAATAAAGCAGTGTATTTACATGGATATAATTTATACTCTATCCAGGCAGAGTGTTTGGAACCTGAATATGCAAGACATTTCTTGACACAGTTGCTTACATGGAGCAATAGCAGTTGAGTTGCTTATATGGGGCAATAGCATTTGTCATGTGGGCTCTGAATTATGAAAGTTAGAGTTCATGCAAGACTTCTTCTATACAAAACAGGTAATTTTGGATTCCAAGAAGCGTATATTCACCTGGGGCTTTGGGGGATATGGTCGACTCGGACATGCGGACAATAAAGACGAGATGGTTCCTCGACTCGTGAAATTCTTTGATGGCCCAAATAAAATGGCCACCATGATAGCAGCTGGTTCTACCTTCAGTTTTGGACTCAATGAACATGGTATATATCTTTGTAGTTTCTATTCTGAGGGTTTTCTCTGAACACCGCTAGCCCTTCTCAAAAAGACGTCACAGTAATGAACAACTGAATTGTGCAAAATACTGCTCTTTAGGCTCTGTCCAGTCAACATAGAAATTGCTTAAATACTTTTGTTTAATGCTGAGACAGATAAATAAATGATGGACACATTTTCAAATTTTCACTGAGGTTTTCATCTACTCTGGATGAAGCAACTATCAGTTTAATCCTTTACCAGCTTACAAATTTTAAGACTTTCCCAAATTAACTCTTTACCAAGAGACAAAATATAAGACTAGTCCAAATTAAAAGCACTTGTAGACGACAAAATAAATGTGATGCAAGAACTGAAATTTGATTTTAGAAGGGTAGAAAACATAGTGGGAAAAGGGGAAATTGCTGGTTACCAGCATTTTCTCCTTTTCCCACTATTTTTTAAAAAAGCCTTTGTTACGGTTGTCAAAACCCAGGATTGGGTGGAAAAGGGTCAAGAAGAATGTGTACTCCACAACTTAAATGTGGTTTTAAATGATGGGGTTTGACAATGAAAGTATAAAATAGATTGTTAAAAAATGAAAAAAAAAAATGATGGTTTACAGCATTTTCTCCTTTTCCCAGAATCTTATAAATCAGTGGATTGTTTGAGAAGATGTCAAAGAACTCACACATTTTAAATACATTGTTCATTTTATAAAAGCAAGGATAACTGTGAAATGTGTAAAATAAAGGTGCCTTGGTTTTGTGGGGTTGAGCAAAATCATCAGGGAAGAATGGAAATGATTGTTTATTTGCTTCAAAAGTTGTTTTTTTAATATAATATGAAGGTATGTGATTGCTCTATTTATCGTCATCAAACCTGACATTTTTGCGTATCTCTGTTTTTACTGAAGATAGTAACTTAACCCCATACAAACAATCCTGACTTAACGATCCTGGGAAAGAAGGCTTTTGAAAACAGTGTAGGGCAAGGAAAAAATGCTGACAACCAGCATTTTCTCCTTTTCCCACAATATTTTCTATCCTAAGACAGTCAAATCGGACCGTTTGAGCAATGTTCAATTTGTTGTCTACAAGTGCTTTCAATTTGGACCAGTCTGAAATTTTGTCATGTGGTAAAGAGTTAAAACTTGGGCATGTTTTTGATTATTGAAAGAGGAATTCATAGCAGTAAAGCAGAGAATGTTCAAGATAATTTTGACACAGTAATACCCCATTTTGACTTAAAGAGTTGTCACTGGAAATGTACCTGGGCTGAAGTGTTGGCTCCAGTAAACATGTGATCTTGTTTTATATAAGCATCAACAGCCTTTGAATTGTTGAAATACAGGTGCCCTGTTTTTATGGGGACAAACAAAATCATCAGGGGAAGCAGCCATGTACCCTAAACTTGTACAGGATCTCACAGGGTGGCGGGTTAGAAGTATTGGATGCGGGTAAGTCAAAAGTTATATCTTACATACCACTTCCCTCATTTAGATCAATAAACCTCTCTTTGGCCACCTCTGTAAAGCTAACGTCCTGTAGTTACCTCTTGCCAAACAACAAAATCTTAGACTTGTCTGTGTTGAAGACATTTAATGTGGCTTGCTTAATGGATGCTTGCTTAATCCAGGCTGTCTAAAGTACATTATACAAGCTTGTAAATTTGCCATCAGGTATATCTTCTGTACCTTTGTTACTGCTCTGTGGTGGTTTTTATGTCCCTAGATCTTGCATAAGGAAAAAGAATTTTTGTAGTGGTCGGAAATCTCATTGATTGAACTGAAGTTTAACGCTGTTCAACTGCTTAGGTCATATCATGTTGGCCAGTGCACTACACATGTGTTTCCATATAATTATGAATTTCCTGGCTTTCTCACACCAGTACTGATTCAACTTTCTTTCCAAGTTACTGACTACTTTTCACACAGGCGTCAGAGGTGAGAGGCGAAAAATTGCCAGAAAGAAAATTTGCCTTAACCTGGTATCGAACTCACAACCACAAGGTCACGACTCAGATATGCAAACCATTTAGCTACACAGCCTAGCTTAGAAATCTCAGATACACTTTTAAATATATGTGCTTTCAAACTGCTAAATATGTGTAAGTTGTATTTGGCATTTCAACTCATACCAGATGACAAAAATTTAGATTTATCAGAATTGAAAATATTTGTGTACATCCAATAAACCCTTAACCCTTTACCTCACAGTCCCGACTTTAAGCGACTCTTAAGAAAAAAGCCTTTTGAAAACATGGTAACCAGCATTTTCTCCTTTTTTTCTCCAATGTTTTCTACCCTTTCCAAAATAAATTTCAATGTTTGTGTCACATTTATTTTATCAGCTGCAAATGCTTTCATTTTGGTCCAGTCTAAAATTTTGTCGTTTGGTAAAGGGTTAATACGCTTATTAACTTAAATGAAACTTTCCAGCTAATAGTAAAACCCCAAATATTGCAATTTCAAATTTATTGATTTGGGAGAAGATAACTTTGTATTGAACTTTGTAGACCCCAGATCAGACTGGACATTCTTTGCAGTCTGATCTTGAGCTGCACGTGTTGTAAAAGGGCCTTGAGTCATGTTTAGCAGCCTGCTAGTCCGCATTTTCTTGTCCCACCATATTTTGTGACCTTTCAGAGATAAACCCAATCACTTGAGCAGGATTTCATTTGTCATCTGAAAATGCTGTTGAATTGGACATGTTCAAAATTTTGTTGTCTTGAAGTACAGTGTAGACTTCCAACACAGGAATATTCTCATTCAAAAGTGTATCTTTAGTTATCTTGTCATTATTTTTTTTACAGTAATAAGAGTATAGTTATAGCCGCAGATGATAGCGTAGTCAGTTGGGGCCCCAGTCCAACCTTCGGAGAACTAGTAAGTAGAACTGTCTTATGTTAACCATTTACTACATGGCAAACTTTTAGACTAATCCAAACTGTATGACTTTACAGATGACAAATGAAATGAAGTTCAAATGATGGGAATTGTAAGCGAAAGAATATAAAACACTGTGGGAAAAGGAGAAAACAGATATCCATCATTTTCTCTTTTTACCTAGAATGTTTTCAAAATTCCACTTCTTTGCTTTATTAAGGGCTTATTGGATGCTTATTGTCACTGCTTTCTCTGTTTTCTTTACTAAACGATAAAATTTTAGACTGATCCAAATTGAAAGCATTTGCAGACAACTACAGGTAAACAGCGTTTTCTCCTTTTCCCACAATGTTTTCCAAAAGGCCTCTTCATCAGGGTCATTTAAACTCAGGACTTTTTGGTAAAGGGTTAAACAATACATCACTTTCTGTGCTACTCAATGTTTACTTTCATGGTAGTTAAATACTTGTAGTAGAAAAAGCTCACACCTTGACTGTAGAGGTTGTGATAAAATTTCTACAACTGAGAAGAGTGTGAGGAAAGGTTACATTCAGAAGGCTTAAGGCTTTACCATATGACAAAATATTAGACTGATCCAAATTCAAAGCATTTGCGGGTGACAAAATAAATGTGACTGAAAAATTGAAATTTGTTTTAGGAAGGGTAGAAAACATTGTTGGAAAAGGAGAAAATGCTGGTTACCAGCATTTTCTCCTTTTCCCACAATGTTTTCAAAAGCCTTCTTTCCCAGGGTTGTTAAAAGTTGGGATTGTGTGGTAAAGAGTTAACAGAATCTTCAGGTTATTAGGAAATGTTTTGTGAATAAAAGTGCTCCGATATCTGGGCTATGCTCTAGCAAAAGGGGGCTTAATGCATCTCCATGATGTATGATACCTATCAAGCCACCACATAATTATAGATCCAAAATAACCTAATTGTTTAACAACCAACTTAATCATGAAGTTGAATTGTCCTTGGATATACAGACCATTGACCAATAGCGAAAAGTTTGCAGACTGTGCAGGCTTAACTGGGTCAATACTTTGTGGAGATGCATTAACCCTTTCCCGAACAACAAATTTTGGAGTGGTCCAAATTGAAAGAGTTTGCAGACGACAATTTTAAATTTGATGAAAATGGCAGAAAGGTCTCAAAAAGGGTAGAAAACACTGTGGGAAAAAGGAGAAATTGCTCGTTACGAGCAATTTCTCCTTTTCCCACAGTGTTTTCAAGAGACTTGAACTGCAGACACATGAAAACCAGGGCTTGTTTGGGAAAGGGTTAAGCTGCTTTTCACAGAGCATTGCTCATATCTAGATTTCTGAGAATTGTGACTTATCAGATTCTTTTCACTACATATCAATATTTCTTAAATTACAGATCAGAAGATGCAAAACCATATACATGTATAGATTCGCGTATTAAAATACATAAAAAAAAAAACAGTTCACTTCTTTGAAATACATACAGAATAATGTCACACAATTGTGATATCAAACATGTATAAGATAAGAAAATTCATTATGGGTATATTACATTGGAAACATGTGAGGTTATGCGATAAATGTTGATTTTATCATCTTCAAATGCTTTCAATTTGGACAAGTCTAAAAGTTTGACATTTTGGTGAAGGTTTAATGCCCAATTTACTGACAATATTTAATTTAAAATTTCTACCAGGGCTATGGAGAAAATAAACCCAAATCCTCTACAACCCCTCAAGAGATGAAGACCATAGACGGGATCTTTATCCACGCTGTGTCAATGGGTTATGGACACACACTGATGATTGCCCGTAGTGACACAGATGAGGAGAAAGGAAAGATCGAGAAACTTCCACTGTACACACCTATGTAACTGTGCAACTCTTGTAGACATTGTATTCTCATTTAAAAGTTTAACTTACAATATTGCATCACCATTTCATTGGTAGCTCTACACCAGATAACAAACATTTTGACTTGTTTATATTGAAAACCTTTGCAGGGAACATATTAAATGTTTCTCTTATGATTGGACTTATCTTTCAAAGAGCAGAAAACATTGTGGTAAAAGAAGAAAATGCTGGTGACCAGGACTTTCTCATGTTCCCACAATGTTGTTAGCCTTCTCAAAGACAATTCCTTTTATTTGAATCCCAATTGGTTTGTCACCCGCAAATGCTTTCAATTTGGACACGTCTGAAATGTTGTTGTTTGGTAAAGGGTTAACTTAGACTATTCCTAGACTTGTTCAAAAGGAATTCAAAAGATCAAGATGATATGAAAAAGCGTCTTTTTTGGACAATTCAAAAATGATTGTGGAAAAAGAAGCAATTTGTAATGGAGACCAGTTGCTCATTGTTTTTCAAAGCATCCAGGCATTAAAAAATGTTTAAATGTTTGAAAATGGGTTTAATTAGTGACAAGTTGGCAGCAACACTACATGTTTTCAGAGACATGACAAACCACATGACAGGGCTTTTCTAAGCTCATTGGCTGGCAAAAAAAAAGAAAAAGTTTTTACTTTTTTTGATAGCTATAATTTCAATTTCAATGCAAATTGATTGACTTCAATGTCACAATTCATCTCTTTACCGTATGAAGAAACAGATGACGAATTCAGAGCATGGTTTTTGTCTTTGAAACTGTAGAAAACATTGTGGGAAAAGGAGAAAATGCTGGTGACCAGCATTTTCTCCTTTTTCCACAATGTTTTCAAAAGCCCTTTTCCTTGGGGCCATTGAAACACAGGAATGTTTGGTTAAGGATTGAGCTCAAGGAGCTTTTTGATTGGACTGTGAATTCTCTTCAATGATGTTTCAGTAAAATCATTGGGACAAGTCACATAATTATGCACAAGTGTTTTACCAGTATTTGGGAAGGCTTTGTGATGCTTTGCTGAAGGGCACTGCTAAGTAGGAGGTGTCACAGGTATTAATAAGCAATAAAAAGTGGGCTAGTTCAGTTGAATAATCAATCAGTCATGACACAATTATTCTTCACCCATCATTTTTTCCATAATGAAGGAATTAAATGAATGTGTAGAATGCATTTACTCTTCACGAATCAACACAATTTTTGACTTGTTTAAATTGAAAGTTTAAATTGAAGGGATTTGCAGACAATAAGTAAAATATGTCTCAAATGAAGAAATTTGGCTTTGCAAGGGTAGAAAACATTTTTTTTAAAAGGAGAAAATGTGGGTCACCCCCTTTTCCCACAATGTTTCCAGCGGGGGTTAAACTCACTTTTTTCTGTAGTAATGGGTTAAAGATGGGGGGGTAATGTGTTGTACTAAAACTTCAAATGTGTTTAAGTGTGTCAGTACTTCTATGGGCATTTTTAATGAATTTATTGAATTAAGCGATAATGTTAAGTGTTCCAAGTGTAAAAATTTACTATGAGGTAAATCAAGACTTCTATTCACCAACAACTGGTAATTCTAATACCAGGTGGACAATTAAATGTTAATGAAACGCTTAGGTAAACGACTTGTTCTGTCTTCTGTGCCTAATTTTATCGGTTAATCTATGCATTATATTCATATCTCGGCAAACTCATGTCACAATTTAATGATGCAATAATGGTGTCATAAAAAATTATTTTCTTTCCAAACTCATTTTCTTTTCATGAAATACAAATAGATGACTAAGAAAATTTTGATACTCAACGCTTAGCCCTTTAGTACACAATCCTGAGTTTTAACAACCCTACAAAAGACCCGCCATTGAAAACATTGTGGGAAAAGGAGAAAATGCTGGTAACCAGCATTTTCCCCTTTTCCCACTATGTCTTCTACCCTTTCTGAGATCTTAAGCTCCTTTGTATCAATTCTGGATTAATCATCTGCAGAAGCTTTCAATTTGAGAGAGTCTAAAATTTGTTGTATGGGAAAGGGTTGAAATGGTCAGACATATTAATGTTGCATAGAGTATGGATGTTTATGACACCATTATGGTATTATTAAATCTGGACACATGTTCTCTGGAACATGACGCATAGATCAATCAGTGAAGTTAAGTGCAGCAGACAGCAAAAGCCATATACCGTAGCATTTTGTCAATATTCCACCCTTTTTCCATGCAGTGAATCAAAACAAAAACCGTTTGACTGTTCCCCATGTTTCCAAGACTACCTATTTGATTATTAGAAATTAACCTTTTACCACACAATCCTAACTTTTAATGACCCTGAGCTTTTGAAAACATTGTGGGATAAGAAGAAAATGCTGATAACCAGCATTGTCTCTTTTCCCATGTTTTCTACCTTTCCATGAACAAATTTCGATTTTTAGGCAGATTTATTTTGTCAACTGCAAATGCTTTCATTTTGGACAATTCTTAAATTTTGTCGTTTGGTAAAGAGTAAAGCCACATTAATCCTATACCACGCAATCCCAACTTTTAACAACGCTGAGGAAGAAGCCCTTTAAAAACATTGTGGGAAAAGGTGAAAATGCTGGTAACCAGTATTTTCTCCTTTTCCCACAATGTTTTCTACCCTTCCCAAAATGAATTTAATTTTTGAGTCACATTTATTTTGTCGTCTGCAAATGCTTTCAATTTGGACTGGTATAAAATTTTGTCGTTTGGTAAAGATTTAAATAGGTCGTTGTGAAGTTTGAACTAGATGATGTCTCTGATGGTTGATGAATGGGACACACAGTGTCATACTTTCCTGCATGTTGTTTATTGTTACATGTTTCTGCATCATTGTCAATTTTTAAGCTTGGCTGTATTTGGAGAAAACATCAAGGTTTTGCCATAGCTCTTGCATCTTTGACAGCACCGTCAGTGTGGCCTGTGTCATCCTGCAAATACTTCAACATTTTAAAGAACTTGAACATTTTATAATATCTGTCATTACTGAAGATTAGTTACTTCAGACTTGGACAAGTTGTTCACTATCAAACAAAACTATTAAAAATGGGATCCAGTACAAAAAGGGCAGGTAACCATCCAAGTTACTGTGACACAGTTGTGCCCCTCTTTTGACTGAATTTTCACTGAAAATCAAACAACTGCAGCCAAGCATCAGCACCCATATGCGGTGCTCTCGCTTTTCATGGATATCATGTATCGTGCAACATGATCATTACTTCTTCATCATATCATTCTTTCTAATCTATGATTTGTAGATTTCTGTTTTTGTTTTTTTGTAACCCTTTACCACACAGCAAAATTTTAGACTTATCCAAATTGAATGCATTTGATGACAATAATTGAAGTGTTGCTCAAATGATGACATTGGTCTTGAAAATGCTAGAAAACAATGTGGGAAAAGGAGAAAATGGTGGTTACCAGCATTTTCTCCTTTTCCCACAATGTTTTCGAAAGACTTCTTTCTCAGGGTCGTAAAAAGTCGGGATTGTGTGGTAAAGGGTTAAACTTTGATTTGTAACTTCATTTTTTTTTTTCATAACCTATAACCCTATAACCCTATATCTTTAGAAAAGATGTTTGCAAGTACAGAAGTTTCTCAAAATGTAAAATTTCTCCATTTTACAAGGTTTTGTTGAAGTTTTACATGGCCATATCAGTGTTCTGCCAAGGGGGACATTTTTGTTGTCCCATATAAAAATGTCCCATCATGATACACATAGCTGGGATTTTGTCTGTTTGAATTTTTTTTTATGAAATTAGTCTAGAGTGCATTTGTCTAATTAATTTTCACATTGTTTCCTATTTCTGAAAGTTTATGGGACACTTATTCCCTCTTTGAATAATTCTTGGAAGAACACTGCCATATTATTGTATTGTCTTTTCTTCACATATCATAAGATTTCAGTTGAGTTATAAATTAAGGCATGAAGTCAATATCAAGTAAGTCCATGGAATTGCTTTATAAAACCAAAGTACTTCTACTTCAACAAATTAATATATCTCAGTCGGCAGATCAGATACAAGAAACATTTCAGAAATTTAAAGGCTGCACTTAGAATAGAAGGTCACAAATGTGGACTGAAGATTAACCCTTTCCCAAACGACAAAATTTGGACTGGTCCAAATTGAAAGAGTTTGCAGACGACAATTTTAAATTTGATGAAAATGGCAGAAAGGTCTCAAAAAGGATAGAAAACACTGTGGGAAAGGGGGAAATTGCTCGTTATGAGCAATTTCTCCTTTTCCCACAGTGTTTTCAAAAGACTTGTACTGCAGACACATGAAAACCAGGGCTTGTCTGGGAAAGGGTTAAAGCTGTTCGAAACAATCCTGTGTTTTAATTACCCTAACACAGAAAGCTTTTGAAAACAATGCGCAGAAAGGAGAAAATGCTGGTGACCAGCATTTTCTCCTTTTTTTCTCAGTGTTTTCTCTCATTTGAAAGACAGATCCCATTATGAATATGTCGTCTGCAAATATTTTTTAGCAAGTTTAAAATTTTGTCACCTGGCAAAGAGTTTAAGGTCAAACAACACAGTCATATGCACGTCACTCCTTATTATTGTGAGCTTACAGCATACCAACAGTTTTTGGTAGGTCTTAACTCTTTACCAAACAAGAAAAATGTAGACTTGTCCAAATTGAAAGCATGAAAGCATTTGCAGATGACAAATTAATAGTGACTCAAATTATGGAACTTGTCTTGAAAGAATAGAAAACATAGTGGGAAAAGGAGAAAATGCTGGTTACCAGCATTTTCTCCTTTTCCCACAATGTTTTCAAAAGCCCTACCTCTCAAGGTCGTTAAAATTTGTGATTGTGTGGTAAATGGTCAGTAAATCTTGTGCAGTTATGGATTATTTATGACCCTATACAGTATCTTCTTTGTATTGATTGCATTTTTCATTTTCCCATTCACACACGATACTTGTACGTAACATCAAAAGATGCAACCTTAATTTTTAAAAAAAAGAATCAGGGATAAAAAATTATATGGGTGAATATAATCTACAAAATTAGCATAGCACTGATTTTTTTCAAATCCATTGCACATCATTTTAGAATTTGGTTTTTTTTTTTAATTTTGTGAAATCCATGCTATAGAAGCAGTAAGTTCTCATTTCTCAGATTTTTGTTTCCTAATATCAAGTACAAATATTTTCTGACATTTGATGAGATAAAATGCAAAACTAGAGGTAACAAGCCAAATGGAAATCCCTACAGACAAGTAACATTGAAAAGCAGCCCCCTAAATAGTCCCTGTTTAACCCTTTACCACACAATCCAGAGTTATAATGACCCTGAGCAAGAAGCCATTTGAAAACATTGTGGGAAAAGGAGAAAATGCTGGTAACCAGCATTTTCTCTTTTCTCCAAAAACGTTTTCTACCCTATCAAAGACAAAAATTATCACTTGAGCTACATTTACTTTGTCGTCTGCAAATGCTTTGAATTTGGACCGGTCTAAAATTTTGTCGTTTGGTAAAGAGTTAAAGCGAGTCCTACTGTTCTTTTGCCTTCAATTACGAGGCTTGACTTTAAAAAAAAAAAAAGAGTTAGGAAGATACAGGTTTATTCAAAGCTTTTTTATTAGATTTTCTTGAAGCATAACGGTAAGTTCCAAGTTTCGTTCAACTACCTCACTTTTGATGACAGAGTTTTATTCTTTGTTTAGCTATTTATTTGCTTAGATATCTAAAAGAATTATTTTACTATTCATAGTGTACCATGCTAATGAATGAAAAGAAAAAAAAGCAACTATTTTACAGAATTATAGATACGTCTTTATTCCCTTCCTGTCTGCTTCTTCCGTGGCTGCAGTAAAAAGCCTTGGAAGCTTGTAATAGTGCATTGTAAATAATCAATGCTTGCTAGTCTTGTTAATTGTATATATTTGTGTGTGTAAATGTAGGTGAGCCATGCTAATGAAAATGGGGTTTATCCCATTTCCACACAGTCCCAACGTTTAACGACCTTGCAAGAGAAGGCTTTTGAAAACATTGTGGGAAAAGGAGAAAATGCTGGTAACCAGCATTTTCTCCTTTTCCCACAATGTTTTCTACCCTGTCAAGGACAAATTTCTTCATTTGAACGACCGCTAATTTGTCGTCTGCAAATGCTTTGAATTTGGACCAGTCTAACATTTTGTTGTTTGGTAAAGAGTTAACATATCTGCTAAATTTATCCACTGATTTCAGGCTGTGCAGTTCAAGCAGGCTGACTGTGGTCAACACTTTTTACTGTCTGTTAATTTTCTGCTTGTCTACCTCATGATTCAGGTGGTTGTTATACAAAATGGACTTTATAGATCCATAATTATGTGATGACTTGCTTGGTATAGTGCGTCATAGAGATGGACTAAACCCGCCTTTTCCCAGAGCACCTCTCAGGTTTTTTTTTTTTTTTTTTTTTTTTTAAACCCTGTACCAGACGACAAAATTTTAGCCTTGTCCAAAATGAAAGCATTTGCAGACGATAATTTCAGTGTGGCTAAAATGATGCAATTTTTCTTTGATAGGGTAGAAAACATAGTGGGAAAAGGAGAAAATGCTGGTTATCAGCATTTTCTCCTTTTCCTACAATGTTTTCAAAAGGCTTTTTTTAGCTGGGGCATTAAAAGGCAGCATTGTGCGGTAAAGGGTTAAACATGCATTGTCTTCTTTTTTGTAATATTTAATGTATGTTAGTATTTTGGATAAATGCTAAATGTAAAATCAATATGTCCAAAAGACTCTTTAGTCACATTGTTTAAGCTAAATATCTCCTTTAAAAAATGCCATAGATAATTTGGCAAGCAACCTTGTTAAGGCATAATCAAGATAAATTAACTTCAAAGTATTCTGTTAATCTAAAACACACAATGGGTAACGTTTGGCCTTTTTCTGCGCAGTGAAATAAATGGTTTTCAGTTAATAATTTGAAGTAGTCAGGCAGTCTTGAATTTGAACTGTATTCAGTATGAACATGAGCAAAAGAGGATACAGTATTTCACTCATAGACTGATCAAAATTGAAAGCAATTGCAGACAAGAAATGAAACGTGGTTGCATTTGAAAAAGGAAAAACATTTTGGTAAAAGGAGAAATTGCTGGTTACCTGGGTCTCCTTTTCCAACAATGCTTGCAAAGACCTCTTTCTTAAGAGTTGTTAAATCTTGTAATTGTGGTTAAGAGTTGAATGGAAACACTACCAATCTCTTAACCATTTAACACACAATCCTGAGTTTTAAAGACCCAGGGGAGAATTTAACACACAATCCTGAGTTTTAAAGACCCAGGAGAGAAGGGCTTATGAAAACATTGTGGGAAAAGGAGAAAATGCTGACAACCAGCATTTTCTCCTTTTCCCACAATGTTTTCTACTCAATCAGAGACAAATTTTGTCACTTGAATCATATTTAATTTGTGGTCTGCAAATGCTTTCAATTTAGATGAGTCTACAGTTTTGTTGGTGTTAAAGAGTTAATTTTTTGTTTGATTCAGTCAATGTACTTCTCTTGGCATTTAGTTAGTCAGGCTGACATGTTTTTGAGAATGAAAAACATTTGGTGAAAATTTGCAGTTGTTTTTTTTAACATAACCTGGTCAGTTAAAGCAGATGAAATTGTGCTTGTGGCTAGCTAAGGGTTTGTGAGCTGAAAGGAACTTTTGAGGATTCATGCCTTTTTTTGCACAGCTTGGGACCCAGATTTTTAACTTTTTTTTGACTGAGCGAACTCGAACAAATCGTACAATGCTAATATTTTGGTGCATTTATTCTTTTCTTTACATGACAAAGAGTGTATATATTTAGAAATTCTTGTATTCATAATGTGTTCATTATCTTTATTTCTCTCTCTGAACAGCTTTTCATATTTATTATCGTGTACTTGAACAGATAGGCCTGTTGTTGACATCTTAACCCATAGGCTGCTAAGTGCAATTCACTGACCTTTTGCGGACAGTATAATTCGAGATCAAACTCAGTCTGATCTTGATCTACACTGTCCGATAAGAGATATTTTTTTTCTAAAAAAACAAGTTTGAAGTAGCATTAAAGGGTGTTTAACCCTTTACCACGCAATCCTGACTTTTAACAACCCCGAGAAAAAAAACTTTTGAAAACATTGTGGGAAAGGGAGAAAATGCTGGTAACCAGCATTTACCAGCATTTCTCCTTTTCCCACAATGTTTTCTACCCTATCAAGGACAAATTCCATCATTTGACCCACATTTAAATTGTCGTCTGCTAATGCTTTCAATTTGGACCAGTCTAAAATTTTGTCGCATGGTAAAGAAAAAAACTCTTCACCAATGATAAAATTTTAGACTGGTCCAAATTGTTTTGCAGACAATAAACTAATTGTTACACTAGTTAGGAAACACAGTGTTTTCAAGTGGTTTTCCATAGGGTCATTACAACTCGGGTTTGTGTGGTAAAGGGTTAATACATCTCCATAATGCACTGTTCCATCCTAGCCATCATATATTTATGGATCCATAAAATTCTTTTTATCTAACAACCAACTGAATCATGGGATGGACTGGTCCTTTGACATGCAGACCAGTAGCATAAAGTTTTGACAGGTCAGCATGGGTGGGCTGTGCAGGCTGACCTGAGTTGATAATATTTGCTGAAGCATAAAACTTGCTTTTCACAGAGCCTGCAGATGCATTAAACCCCATTTTCTCAGAGCTTGGATTTAGTCTAATTTTGTAGAAGTGAACAAGCAAAAGTAATGATGCACAATCGTCAAACAAAATGAATTTGTATCATCATAAGCAATTCCAGCTAGCCCTTTATAAAAAATTCCCTTTTCTGCAGAAATGCAGAAACTTTGTAGGAAAAGAGACATTGCTCATAACAGGCAATTTTTCCTTTTCCTACAATTTTTCTGCAGGAAAAGAGACATTGCTCATAACAGGCAATTTTTCCTTTTCCTACAATTTTTCTGCATTTCTGCAGAAAAGGGAACTTATTATAAAGGGCTAGCTGGAATTGTTTTTTGTTAAACATGGTAAAAACTGTATTGCAGAATTGAAATGTACATTTCATTTCTGTATTACAGTATATTCTGTGTTTAAAAACAACAAATAAGCTCTATCTACTTAACCTTTTACTGAACAGAGACCTTGAGGAAGTTGGCTGCAGAAAACATGTTACCACACAATTCCAAGTTTTAACGACCCTGAAGTGCACTTTTGTTTTTTGTTAACCCTTTACCACACGGCACAATTTTAGACTTGTCCAAATTGAAAGATTTGTAGACGACAATTTAAATGTGGATCAAATGATATGGTTTTTCTTTTTTAGGGTAGAAAACATTGTGGGAAAAGGAGAAAATGCTGGTTACCAGCATTTTCTCCTTTTTCCACAATGTTTTCAAAAGCCTTCTTCCTCATGGTCATGAAAAGTCGTCATTGTATGGTTAAGGGTTAAACATGGTTAAAAACTGTATAGCAGAATTGAAATGTACATTTCATTTCTTTATTACAGTATATTCTGTGTTTAAAAAAAAAAAAACCCTAAGCTCTATGTACTTTAACCCTTTACTAAACAAAGACCTTGTGGAAGTTGGCTGCAGAAAACATTTTGGAAAAAGAAAAGGCTGGTCACCAGCATTTTCTCGTTTTCCCATAATGTTTTCTAACCTTTCAGTTTATGATCCCATCATACCAGCCAGATTCGATTTGTCGCCTGAAATACTTTCAATATGGATGACTCTAAAAGTTTGCCTTTTTGTAAAGGGTGCAGAACTTTGATTTCTGTGTTGTGTGTTCAGTCTGTTGGTAACTTTTACATTTAATATTGTATATAGATATCTGTGTAATTTTGGTAAACTTTTTTTCTTTCGGATACCAATAAAACTTGAACAGAATGCAACTTTCATGTTTTTGATAGTAAACCCATATTCCAGAGTTAACCCTTTACCAAACGATCCTGAGTTTTCATGACCCTGGGAAGGAAGGCTTTTGAAAACATTGTGGGAAAAAGAGAAAATGCTGGTAACCAGCATTTTCTGTTTCCCACAATGTTTTCTACCCTATCATGGACAAAGTTTGTCATTTTGGCTACGTTATATTTGTTGTCTGCAAATGCTTTGAATTTGGACCAGTCTAAGATTTTGTTGTTTGGTAAAGAGTTAACTGTAAGAGTTTTGTGAAGTTTATGGCCCAGTGGCTATTTTGTGTTTGTGTGTGTATTAACTTTTACTTGAAAAGTCTTCTCTGAAACTACCTGTTCAAATTTGACCAAACTTCACAGAAATGATCATGCCATGATCCCCTTCAGAAAACCGGGAACGAATTTGATTCAGTTGAAAAACTGGTCCTTGGACAAGTAGAAAATTGACCCATGGCAAAAAGTTTCGGCCCAGGTCAGCCTGAGCAGACTGCACAAGCTGACCTGGGTTGATATTTTTTTTTGCAGATTTATTAAGCCTCCTTTTCACAGGGCATGGCTCAACTGGTAGCGTGCTAAATGAACCAATACCCTAGGCAAAGAATTTATAAGTATCTGATCTACCTTGTCTTTTAAGTTTGGTAGCCAATTAAAAAAAAGACAGAAAAGAAAATTTAGAACTTAAAAAAAAATCAACTTTGTGGCAAACAGAAAATTGTCCCAATTTCTTCACTTTCTGCAATATTTTTCAGAGAAATTTGTCACAGCTGCGTCAAGGGTAGTCTACAGTATCAGGAAAGTGTTTAACTCTTTACCACACAGTCCCGACTTTTAACGACCCTGAGAAAGAAGCCTTTTGAAAACATTGTGGGAAAAGGAGAAAATTCTGATAACCAGCATTTTCTTCTTTTCCCAGAATGTTTGCTGCCCTTCCCTAAACAAACTTCCATTTTTCGGTAACATTTACTTTGACGTCTACATTAATGCTTTCAATTTAGACCAGTATAAAGTTTTGTCGTTTGGTAGTGTTTAAAGACTCAACTCTTTATCACATGACAAAGTCTTTGACTTGACCAGACTGAAAACAGTTGCAGGTACCAGATTAAATGTAACAAAAAATGTAAATTTTACTTTGAAAGGGTTGAAATCATTGTGGGAGAAGAGAAAATGCTTTTCCCGCAATGTTTTCAGAAATCTTTTTTGTCGTCAGAATCGTGAGACCTCAGTTATGTTTCGCAAAGGGTTAACTCTTTACCAGACAAGATTTTAAATTTGTCCAAATTAAAAGCACTTGTAAGCAACAAATTAATTGTTACTCAACCTACGAAATTTGTCTCTAGTAGGGCATAATACATTGTGGGCGATGGAAAAATACCAGCATTTTCTCCTTTTCCTACGATGTTTTCAAAAGCCGACTGATTCCTTAAGATCGTTTAAACTCGGGATTGGCTAGTAAAGGGTATTTTAGTCACGCTCGTTGTGGGTGTCTAACATCCAGTGCGTTTCCTAATGAATTCGTGGAGGCGGAAACAGTTTTTGTGCGACGTGCTGTCAGCTTTATAACTTTTCTAATTTACGCAACATTTGTCCGACAATTAAAACACGCAGAGTGTTCCTGAAAGAAAGACCTTTAAAAGTTAAGCAATTAATTTGCTCTATCCATTACTATCAAGCAAATCTCGTAGAAGTCTCACCAAACACCACATAACTCGGCATGGAGAGTAATCAATATAACTTTTCCAATGTTAATTAATTCCTACGCGGTCGATCATTTTCCAAGACTGACAGCACAGAAAGAGTAGCCCGTACACCTGAGTGCTTTCTATGTCGCAGCAACTTGAATAACTTAACAACACACTTGGCTATCTTTTTTTCCCTCAACGCTTCATCACACGACAAAATTTTACACGAATCCAAATTCGATAGAATTTTCAGACGACAAATTAACCCTTAGGCTGTTAAGCGCGACTCACTGACCTTTTGCGGACTGTGTAGATCAATATCAGACTGCACAGAACGTGCAGTCTGATCTTGCATCTACACTGCCCGATAAGATGATTTTATTTCACCAAAAAGTTGAAATAACTATTTTGGTTTTTACTTTCGGCTTGAAAGTTTCTTTCACTTATTCAGCAGGATATGGGTTAACCCTTTCCCAAACGACAAATTCTGGACCGGTCCAAATTCAAAGAGTTTGCAGACGACAATTTTAAATTTGATGAAAATGGCAGAAAGGTCTCAAAAAGGGTAGAAAACATTGTGGGAAAAGGAGAAATTGCTCATTACGAGCAATTTCTCCTTTTCCCACAGTGTTTTCAAAAGACTTGTACTGCAGACACGTGAAAACCAGGGCTTGTTTGGGAAAGGGTTAAATCTTTCGGCACCAAATAACTCAACTCGACCTCTTTGGACGGCTGTTAATACAACCCATTGAGACTCAGAAATTTTTTATCATATAGGCTTGACTAAACAAGCGGATGGTATAGATCAAAGATCAAACTGCACGTTCTGTGCAGTCTGATCTTGATCTATGCCATCCGCAAAAGCCTCTATTTTCGCCTATAGCGCTGAAAGGGTTAATACGGCTCAAATGATGGGGCTTGCCTTTTGTATGGGATAGCAGCATTTTATCCTTTTCCCAAAATGTTTTCAAAGCCTTTTTATTTGGAATCGTCAAAACACGACAGGATTGTTCGGTAAAGGATTAATTAATCCAGCATGGATATCTTGCGATAAGGCTATAACTTTCTGGCACTGTTTGAAGCAAAAGATAAATTAAAATTTAAAGGCAGGAACTGGTATTTTGAAATGAGTGGGTGGCTGCTATTTTTATCGGACGGTGTTATGCGAGTTACCTCAAGACCCAGAGTGATAAACTAGCGGCCTTTCTTATGTCGTTTGGGCAGTTCGACACACTTCGCTAGCCTATAGGAGTAGGAATTTAATTCAAGTAGTCTTTGCCTAGAAATATATATACATGTATATAAAAAAAAAACCTTATCCTCCTGAATTAATTAAATGATACTTTCAATCCGATAGTATAAACCCAAATGTTGCTACTTCAAGGTTACATTTTGGGGAAAATATCTCCTTATCGGACAGTGTAGATCCAAGATCAGACTGTACGTTCTGTGCAGTCTGATCTTGATCTATACTGCCGCAAAAGGCGCTCCAGACGCGCTTAGCAGCCTATGGGTTAAGAGACTACTATGTAAGATAAAAAGACAGGTGCTGGCAAAATCTAGAATAAAATATCATATGAATAATAAGTTGTTAAAATAGTGAATAGTTGTGAATTATAAATAACATTTTTTGTTCACTGGAAGTAATCAACAAGCCTCCATCGAGTTTTAGAGGGCGAAGAGGAGGACAGAGGTTGGATGAAATTGAAATAACAGGAATCCGACATTCATCTTAAATGCTGTCTTGTAAAAAATATTTATGTACGGCATTAGCTTATAAAATATACCGTTAACGTAAAGTAGGAGATAGTTCATTTAATTAAAAAAATGAAAAGATGAAGGATTTACCTTTTTTCTTTCTATGATGATATTTCTTAAACTGGAATACATCAGTAGACATATAAGTCCATTCTCCACATAGTGCTGTTTTACGTTAAATCACCACTTACGAATTTCATACGTTAGGTCAACGTCAATTTTGTAATACAGTGCCGAGTTCACTTAACGTCTGTGGAGGTGGATTACGCCTTTTTACACGTTTTCCAATGAAATCCCATAGATGCTCAATGTTAATAGGTCTAGGCTCATCGATGGAGATGTACTTATCTCTTTACCAAACGACAAAATTTTAGACTGGTCCAAATTGAAAGCATTTGCAGACGACAAAATAAATGTGACTACAAACGTGAATTTTGATTTGGGAAGGGTAGAAAACGTTGTGGGAAAAGGAGAAAATGTTGGTTACCAGCATTTTCTCCTTTACCCACATTGTTTTCAAAAGCTTTCTTTATATTAGGGTCGTAAAAAGTCGGGATTGTAACGAGTTATGTGTCTACTGATGCATTCCAGTTGTATCTATAAATATCATATAGACATTATGAAAGGTGAAAATTGTCATTTTTCCAATTTTTCCCATTGAAATAAAATACTAGTATCTCGTACTTTTTGTAAACAGTATATTCATTTACATATTTCATGTTTTAGCCTCCCACCCTTCCAAACAAATACATAATCAACTGCCTATGATTCGATCTTGGTCATTTGGTGACATGCTCTCTTTGTCTAAATTTTTCTTTGCAAGAGTTTTTAGGAATTTGCTTGTGTCATTTAAAAAAGCTGTGAAAATTCAAATGGAGTAATGGTCTTCTGAATCAGGAGTTGCAAAGCGTTTATCCGCTGATTATGAAACAAAGACGGTGCACGTCTTTATATTTGATCTTTATCAGACGATAAACAAAAACTCACTCTTGATTATTTACCACATTATAAAATTTTAAACCAGCCTATACTGGAAGTTTTTTTTTTTGCAGCCGACAAGGTAATTGTGGCTCAGATGATCAGATTTATAAAAATCACTTTTTAAAAAAGGAAAAATGCTGTTTATCAGCATTTTTTCCTGTTCCCCACGGTATTTTCCAAAGCCTTCTTCCTCAGGGTTGAAACACGACATTGTTTGGTAAAGGTTAATCAAAGAAAGTAAAGACACACACATACAAAGAGTAAACAAACGTATTTATATTCCATCAAAAAATCATCCGTTCGGTACGAATTTCGTAAATTAACAACATTCTTGAAGGTATTTCATCACTTTCATGAGCTGAATGTCTGAATCACCGGAAGTGATGAAAGCCCGTGGAGTATAAACCAATGGTATTTAAGGATGGGCTTTTGCTTCGCCAACTCTGTTCAAAGGATCCTCCTATATAACAGATTTACTGCAATGCACTCGTATATCCGCCTATAAAATTTGACGTAACCATCTTGGCATTTTTCTGTTTATTTTAAAGCCTACAGACAAACAAACTGAAGGTAAGAGGGCTTGGAAAACATGACCGAAATTTTCTCAGGAAATACAGTTACAGAACCGTGAAACACACCTTTCTTTCTTTCTTATGCTTACTCAAGCAGATGACGGTTCACGTAAATGGTTTGATAATATTTCAAAAACACGTGAGCGCACGACACAAACTAGTTCATATCACCATATCACAGATTTATATTTTATTGAAAGACAATATGTTGCCGCTTTGATATTGTAAACATTGTATGATACAGAGCACAAGCAACCGTTCCTTCTTCAAATGTGATTTGAAACTCTGTCTACAACGGATCGTAAAACATGTAAAAAGTCACACTAAGTCATCGAATTCATGTAACAAGTGTCCTGCATAGTCGAGGATTTGTATATCGGACACTGAGGTCTCTAATGGATGGCACACTCGAAACAAACTCCTTTGAATATAGAATGGCTAGAAAAAAGGAAACCTCGAGCTCATTTTTCTGTGTATTTTCTGCGTACTCTTTTTGGACAATGCACCCGTAGTTAAGATAGCTTCTCTTGGATCTGACATTTAGAGCCATTTCTCCTTTTGTAACAATAATTTTCTGGTGAAAATGTAACTCGAGATCTCCGGAAGAGGCGAAATTATTTTGTCACGAAGAGTTTCCTTTAATTTTAGCTGTTTTGTAATTTAATAATTGCTGTTATTATTTGGATTACAAAATGCTTGTAGATTTGCAGAAACTGAGACACAGTTTCACAAAAATGTGGGCTATAGCCGGTATTTGGATGTGTGTGTGAGAGAGAGGGCGGAAAAGTCTGTCCTATTCCCCCGTCCAAGTCTCTTCTTTTTCCTGTCTGGTTAAATCTAAATACTCAAATTAATATTTAACTATCAGAAAGTGTTACAGTTGTGAGAAGGGATCACGCAGTACATTTATAAGCCAATCAGAAGCCTCGTTAACAGGCTCTAGGGGAGAAATCATTTTTACACAAATTAAGCAGAAAAATGGAACTGACGTTTATAATAATTCTACACATAGCGATTGTAACTTAGTTTACGAGGACTTTGTAATTTTAATTACTTCGAAATTATAAGGACTAAATAATTTTAGAGAAAAATACAAGAAAAAATATATAATCTTCTGGCGAAAAAAAAAAAAGTATTCGAACTGAATAAAAATTAAACACTTGGGTTCTTGGATTAAACGGCAATTATATTATTAGAGCTGTCTTTTGTTTTGAATTTGGAAATTAATAGTATTGTTTATATATCATGGATAATTTACTCGGTGCCATACTGTGTATATTTAACACACTGGTATTTACATGGTTAGTATGATTATTAAATTATTCTTCCTCTGAGATTTTTTTCCGGCTTGCTACAGACGTCCGCTTCCCTGAAACATTGCGATGAAAAGAGGAATTGTTGTTAACACTTAACCCTTTCCCAAACAAGCCCTGGTTTTCACGTGTCTGCAGTACAAGTCTTTTGAAAACACTGTGGGAAAAGGAGAAATTGCTCGTAACGAGCAATTTCTCCTTTTCCCACAGGGTGTTTTCTACCCTTTTTGAGAACTTTCTGCCATTTCCATCAAATTTAAAATTGTCGTCTGCAAACTCTTTGAATTTGGACCAGTCCAAAAATTGTCGTTTGGGAAAGGGTTAAGCTGCTGATTAAATGAAACGCAAATTTCTACTCAATACTAAAAGCCCAAACATTGCAGTTCCAAAGTTGATTTCACCGGAAAGAAAATACCGTATCGGACAGTGTAGATCAAAGATCAGACTGCACGTTCTGTGCAGTCTGATCTTGATCTACACTGTCCGCAAAAGGTCAGCGGGTCGCGATTAACAGCTTAAGGGTTAAGGAGCAAAAAATCTTCTGGTGCCAACGTTTTACTCATTTACTAATGTTTCAAACATGTACAGGTACCGCGTATTCCTATTCTAGAGGGGTGATTTCCAAAGTCGTCGGCTGGAATTTTGTTTGCAGATTCACTGAATCAATTGTAAATACATTTGAGTCGTGCTCTGGCAAAAGGGGGCTTAATGCATCCCCACGTGATCCATGGTACGTTATCATGGATCCATAAAATCCATATTGGCTGACGACCGACTGATTGATGAGGTAGAATGGTCTTTGGACATGCAGAAAACTGACCAATAGCAAAAAGTTTCGGCTCAGGTCAGCCTGCGTGGACTGACCTGGGTCGATACATTTGGCAAATGCATTAACTCATTCGGCGCCAAATAAATAAACTGGACTTCTTTCGGTGGCTGTAAATGCAATCCACAGAGACCCAGAAAGATTTTTATCGTACGGGCTTGACTAATTAAACGGACGGTACAGATCAAAGATCAGACTGCACGTTCTGTGCAGTCTGATATTGATCTGTGCCGTCCGAAAAAATCCCGGTTTTCGCCTATGGCGCTGAAAGGGTTAAGCCCCGTTTTCACAGAGCGCGGCTTATTTATTAGTTTTTGTTTGTGTTTTACCTATTTTTCTTACTGGTCCATTGGTCCATTATATGTTCTTCATTTTTCTTCTTCGGTCATTCGATATCTTACGGCCACATTTTGTAACGGAAGATGTAGATCCAAGATCAGACAGCACGTTCTATGTGGTCTGATCTTGATTTATGCGTCGTCCGCAAATGCCATTTCTAGCCGCCATTGGCAATGAAACGTGATTGTGCGTCTTAACTCATCGCCATCTAAAGCAAATTTGCAGCAAACGAGTTTAAAAAAGTCCTTGTAAAATATTTAAAGTCGGCATCAACTGATCTTTTTACAAGAATATATGTGACAATATTATAGAAAGATGAGTAATTGCTTATAATTATTTTAATCTTTATTTTTACATTGTCCTCAAAAGCGGTCTTTTGACGGTCTAAAAAGTCGCAGCTAAACTTTGTTTCATAAGTCTTTCTTTCTTTCTTTCTTTCTTTTGTGTCTTTCTTTTTTTGCTCGTACCACCTTTCAACCGAGTTAGCTTTTGTAGTGACATGGCTGCTGTTGCTTATAAACCATAAAGTTATGGGTTCAATTCTCGCCGTAATTGACTCCTTGCATTTTTCTACCATCGTGGAACTGTCCATAGCTTAATTAGAATAGAACAGAACAGAACAGTTCAGATATTTTAATAGACGAGTACAAGTGTACATAGTCAAAATTACATGTTGTATACATGTTGTAGAGTGCTCCGGGACTATTTTCCTTAGAAATGTCTGGTCTGCCTAGCTACAGAGCTGCGTTTGTAGCAACGTGGTAAAGTGTTTCCGGGGCTAGTTGTATTGTCCTTGTGCGAGGTACTGTAAAATCATAGCTTGGCGCCTGTAAAACCCCGAAAACAACGAATAGTCGAGTGTTGCAGTGATTTGATTCAAGTTACGTTAAAAGCAGCGTTAAGTCTTTACCAAACGACAAAATTTTAGACTGGTTCGAATTGAAAGCTGTTGCAGACTACAAAATAAATGTGACTGGAGAATTGAAATTTGTTTTTGGACGGGTAGAAAACCTTGTGGGAAAAGGAGAAAATGCTGTTTACCAGATGTTTTCAAAAGGTTTCTTTGTCAGGGTCGTTAAAATTCAGTGTTGTATGGTAACAACAAATGTAACATTAATATTGTATCTTTATCTCTCTAAATTTTCCAACAGTGTGGGTAACCCTACTCCATTCTGGTGTCCCACTGGGCGATATCCCACAGAAAACGGCCAATGCAGCCTGTGTTACGAGCACTGCGGGGAACAAGGGTAAGTCCATTGTCATTTTTTTTTGTTGTTGTTGTTTTTTTCATTAACTGGTGTTCCTAAGTGAAGTGCCACTTTTTTTTTTTTCATTAATTGGTGGGACACCTTTATTGTCATATAGGAAAGTCTTGATGAGGTGTTAAAAAAACGTGTGTTCATATCCAGGGGTGCTGCAAGTCCTCTGTTCATGTGAATTTATAATTTTTCATTTTACTGGCATAAACGACATAATATATGTCTTTGGCCATTTACAACTGAAAAAGAAATATGGCGAAGACAAGTGTGTACATGTAGATAAATACAAATAATAGTGCATATTATACAAATTCTAAGTGTCCCAAGACAGAGTGTACAAAGATAACTTAAAACAGGTACCTTAATAAACAGTACTTTCAAGTCTAACTGACGCTGGAGTTCTGCACAGCTTTTTCACGAATTTTGTAAGAATGTAAAATATAATACACAAATTTACTAAAGTTCTTTTGTGCTTTGTGGACATAATGTATTTGAATCTAAAGATACTTGCATTTAATGTATTTTTGAAATATTTAATTCTGAGAGCTGAGTATTTCGGACAACATTAAAGAAAAATGACATTCGTTTTCAATACATCCATCGTTACAAATTTTTATAAAATCTCTCCTCTCATGGCTTATTTACAAAACAACCAGCTTCAATTTCTAACTCGTGTGAACAGCAAATGTTTGAATAAAGTTTACGTTTTGAAGATTCTCTACATAAAACTCAAAGCAAAAATCTGTTTTAAATTTACAGTACATAGATAATTTTGGAATGTTACTGATTACTCCCGCCCAGTTCTGAATAAACTGATCTCGTAATCTTTCTTTGAATATTGAAAAATAGTTAACTTGATTATTGAAAGCGATTCGAATATTATTAACCCTTTACCACACAATCCCGGCTTTTAACGACCCTGAAGAAGAAGCCTTTTGAAAACGTTGTGGGAAAAGGAGAAAATGCTGGTAACCAGCATTTTCTCCTTTTCCCGCAATGTTTTCTGTTCTATCAAAGACAGATTTCGTCATTTGAGCCACCTTTAATTTGTTGTCTGCAAATGCTTTCAATTTGGACCGGTCTACAACTTTTGGTTCATTTGTAACACTTTATGATTTTGTCGTCTGCAGAAGCTTTCGATTCGGATGAGTCTAAAATTTATCGTATGGTTAAGAGATACCAAATACAATACACAAACAAGAAAATATTGATGCTGAACATCAATGGCGCCGCAAACTAGTTGTTTCTGTAACAGGGCACAATGCATTGGGTTATTTCCTAATACGCATCTCTTGCACAATCTTCGTACAGGTCCAAGTGGTGATACTGTATTTAAACTCTGGGCCATCTGGTTTTTGACAAGATTTTTAAATTTCATATCATTGAAGGCTATTTGCAAACTTCTTATCCATGGACTGGGCCATTTCTTTATCCACAGGATTGGACACAATTGGTAGATAGAAATGTTAGAGCTGTTGCCTTTCTGATATTTGATAGAAGATTTTGAAAAGTGTGCAACAAATATGGCTATGCGCAAATTTGTGACATCTGGGTGGAGGGGAGCATATGGCAACTTTTGACCCGAAGGCCACCATTTGAACATACTAGTACTTGGTAGAGGTCATTGTAGCGATACTACACATGGAATATCAAAACTCTCGACCGTCTGATTTTGAACAGGAAGATTTTACATTAACGAAAGAAAAGTCTGTTATCGGATTGTGCTAAATCTGACACTCCAACACATATGTCTGGTATCATACGACCCCTCTTTATTATAGATATAATAAAGACTTGAATGAAGTCCTTATATCTATATAGACTAGACGGGTTGTATGATACCAGTCATGTTAGGCGCTCCAACATTGATTTATGGATGTTTCGGTAAGAGACGAGTTCGGTAAATTGGACTTATAGAGTAAATTGATTGGATGTTTCGGTAACAAGGCAGTAATATAGTGCCGTGACGTTTTTCACACCCATGGCTTCTGTTTGTGCAAACGTTTTTTCTTTTAATTTGCAATTCTCACTCGTTTTCTGACGTAAATATATTTGTTGTTCTTTCCATGCTGTATAAATAAATACCTGAAATTAGTAAATTTTGATCACCATATCTTATTTTCGTTTTTCACCCATAGCTGATTCATGTAATGAATAATATACGATCCCTGATAAAACCCAGCCCTAAGCTTGTACCCGTATTACTTAATCGTCCTACAGATAACAGACTCCAACTTTAAGCCAGTCCTCAAGTTTTTTAAAATTGTTTTATTAAAAATGACGCTATTCTTGTCAACGTTTTCTGTGTGAAAAGTAATTTCTTCCGGAAACAAATTGGTCAACTTCCAAACCAGCCATTTACCCTCAGAATACCTTTCACTCTTGTTGCCCTTGCGACCGATTCAGACAAAGATCAAACTGCAAAGCAAAAAAAAAAAACAGAGTCTGATCGTTGGTTTACGCTGCCAGCTTTTCTAAGACATTATGAGGAAGGACAACTTTGCTTTGAAATAGCTAATATTAGACCAGGGATCGTATATTGTAATATATATATTGTTCTGTTTCTAAAATAAAAATAGCCTTTACTTTTTTCGATGCTCTAAAGGTTAAAATTATGGATAATTAAGGTGAATTCAGAAATAAAGATAATACATTTGAAACATTGTGGCAAAAGAAGAGAGGGAGTGAGAGATAGAGAGAGAGGCCTTGACAATAATGCTTTCGTGCATACTTCTTGTGATTTTGACCATGAACATTTGTGCCCATCTAAAAGATATCTGTTCTGTATTGTTCCTCTCCATTTTCCACACAGATTTCAAATCTGGTCTGGTGCACAAAAATCGGCGTCTGCTGGTTTTAAAGTGCTTTCATCAATACAACACTGCATAAAAAAATCATATGCGTACTATTTGAGAGCAAAGGGAGTACTGTAAATTGTATATAGACGCGTTTACAGCCTGTCTTCACACCTCCCATTGCCAACAAGGTAAAGAAGTTTCCCGTAGATCTTAAAGATTAACCCCGGTTTATGAAAACCTGAAACACCAATGGACAAGAAGAAACTTGCAGATCAGACTGCATGTAAAAGTTATGGGGATTGGGCATGTTTAGATCACACACTGCTCGTGCAGTTTGAAAAAAGTATTTGTCAAAAAAAGTATTTGCTACTATCTATCTCTCGCGCTCACTCTCTTCTTTTGCCACAATATTTTTACCTGTATTACCTGTGTTTCTGAACTAAATTTAACTGTCCATAATTTTAAATCTAAGAGCGTCGAATAAACCCAAGGGTCATTTTCATTCTAGATATAAAACCTATTTTTAGCAGTGTCAAGGTTTTCTTGTTCAGAATGTCTTGCAAAATTGACAAATGAAGATCAAAGATCAAACTCCGTGTTTGGTGTACTCTGATCTCGATCTGCACCGGCCGCAATGGCAACAGCAGTAATGACAGACGCTCTAAGGGTTAATGGCTGGTTTGGAAGTCTTTTAGTAAGAAAATATTTTCACATTGAAAGGATCATAAATCATTGATTTAAAAGGAGATACAACGTGTTTCAAGTTTAGGATTGGGTGTTGTTATTCGTTACCTCAACTTTGATTCGGGCATCATTTTACGTACAGCATGACAGTAGAAACATAACAAAAATATTATGTCTTAAAGTGTGTGGAAGAAAAAAGAGAAACATTGAACGAATCAGAACCAAGACTTTATTTGGTGTGAAAAACGTCACGGTGCATTACCACTATATAATTACCTTGTTACCGAAACATCCAATCGATTTACTCTGTAAGTCCAATTTACCGAACTCGTCTGTTACCGAAACATCTGTCACCCCCAACATTGACCTAGTTACAGTTAGCTGGTCTTAAAAATACGATCGCGAAAGGAAAACAATATTTCTACAATCCATACAATACTAGAACAAAAATATAAGTGGGGTCACAAGTACCACATAGGGTGCTCTAGGGTCAAAGAGCTTGAAAATGCCTCTTAACCTTTTCCAGCGTAAGATATTTAAAATGGTGGCTTCGAAAATTTGTGACAGATAATTTTTGATCACGTGAGTTATTATTCGAAATGCATTTTTTATTTTTCGAAAGGAAAATGTTGATATGTCTACGATCCGTGTTTTTATCCATCTAACAATGAAAGTGCAATATACAAAAACAAAACAAAAAAATCCCCACAAATAAATAAAAAAGTTATTATGGTCCCCGATCTGGTAATCAAAGTACAGTAGATATAGCTGGATGTTAAAAAAAAGCATGGAACCAGTTCAATATGGCTGCCTCCATAGGCACTTTTCAAAACCGAATAAAAATATAGTGCCGCCGCTCATGCGGCGCCACAATCAGATTTTGTCAACAACTAGAGATACAATCTGCTGCAAGGTGAGCAGCCAATTCTGTCATAACCAAGAACATTGTACGAGGGGAGATCAGACTTCACGTTCTGTGCAGCTTTGTCTGGATCTAAACTGCTCACATAGGCTTTTTGTGTCGTCTATGGTAGGTGAATAGTTACAGGTTTTAAAACAATGTGTATTCTGGCCTACTTTGGGGCGTCTTGAGGATCATCTGGTGTGCTGTATTTCTGTACTGAAGGTCGACGATTAACTCTTTACCAAACGACAAAATTTTAGACAGGTCCAAATAAAAAAAAAAAAAAAAAAATGAAGACGAAAAAGCAAATGTCTTTCAAGTGATTTAATATGCCTTAGGAAGGGTAGAAAACATTGTGGGAAAGGAGAAAATGCTGGTTACCAGCATTTTCTCTTTTCCCCACAATTTTTTCAAAGGCATTCTTCTTCAGGAATACTCAGTTGTTTTGTAAAGGGTGAAAGGAGCGTAATTCTAAGCTCAGAAAGTATCACACTTTCTGATTGGCTTAGCCAAATGGTACAGCCAATAAGAAATTGCGTTACTTTGAAATTTAACAAATTATTAAAAAACAGTCCAACACAGTTATTTGGAATGCTTTGTGAACACGGGTCCTGGTATGAATCAAAGCGTTGAAAACACTGGTGTGGCATTTGTCAAGGGAACCATTGTTTTGATTTAATAATTCTAAAAATAAACAACAGAAATAGTTTTAAAAGATTCGCTTGAAAGTCAACCTACTATATAGCTATGCAAAATCCGATAGAGAAGGATGCGAACAAGCCCTGGGACGAATAAGCCCAACGACGAACTGCTTTTGGGACGAACAAGCATGGTGCATGTATGTGTGTATCATTACGCCACTAAGGAAGGCCATAGCTGGTCAAGCTATTTTCGATAAAAAGAAAGTATTTCCTCGATCGATGGCCTATTCCAACTTATTGTTATACGCCATTTTCAATTTCTTATTTGAGTGCAATCGAAACACTTATTTGACTCAGAAAAATAGATTTTAATTGGGATTACTTCCTTCGGTTTTGCACAAGCTATGATACACTATTTTCAAAATGGCGTATTTAACTCATAGTGGCGTTGTCTTCGACAAATGCCACAAAAAAAATTTAGGTCAGTTTTCCACGATAGGGAATGATTGTTAGAGTCTGTTTTAAAGTACATAAGGGGGGGGGGGGGGGGGGGGGGGGAGAAATCGTGTTATTTATCTTCTTTGTATCATGATAAAATAAAAAGTTGTATATAGTGGGAATATTTTTTGTTGTATTTTGAGATTTATTGTATTTTAATGTATGGTCCATATGTACATTGGAAGGGGGGGGGGGTTAATTTTCAAATACTGCATGTAACGTGAAACCCGATTTAATTCCCGTAAAGATACCCGCCATTATTTAGAATATATATTGTATATGGTGGCAGCTATATGGATATTTTTTTTTTTTTATTTTATTCCCGCATTATTACCAATGAGCCATGCTCCGTGAAAAGGTGGCTTAATGCATCTGCGAAAAGTATCGACTAAGGTCAGCCTGCGCAGTCCTAACCTGTGCCGAAACTTTTCACTATTGGTCAATTTTCTGTATGTCAAAGGACCATACTACCTCATGATTCAATCGGTTGTGAGACAAAATGGACTTTATACATCCATAATCATATGATGAATTTCTTGGTATGCTTCAAGGGGTGGGGTGCATTAAGCCCCCTTTTGCCAAAGCATGACTCAAATCTAATTGAATCATTCTTAAAGGAAACATAAATACACAGCATTATGAAAAACTGACGTCATACGTAAAGTATTTGGAAACGATTGATTAGCCTCTATTTAACGTGTAAATATTAGGTCCCAATCTCGTACATTAGGCCAGATATCTTTACTTATAAAAAAAGTCAAAACTTTTGATACATAAGTATATCAACATCAAAGGCGTGTCCCCACTTATGAATTTGAATCCATATTTGTATATCATATAAATAATTAAACACTTTCACTGAAAAATGTTGACATTGTATTACTAAAAAATCATTTATTCAAATATTAGACGGACTTCTAACATCCTCTCTAAGGGGATTAGACTACTATGGCAAAGTCGAGACTTAACTCTTTACCACACGAGAAAAAATTAGTCCAAATTGAAAGCCTTTGCAGACGACATTGTGGCTCAAATGGTGCAATTTTCTCTGGATAAGGTAGAAAACATTGTGGGAAAAGGAGAAAATGCTGATTACCTGCATTTTCTCCTTTCCCCACAATGTTTTCAAAAGGAAAAGTCGAGACTTAAGTCTTTACCACACGAGAAAATATTAGCCTTGTCCAAATTGAAAGCATTTGCAGACGACAATTTCATTGTGGCTCAAATGGTGCAATTTTCTCTGGATAGGATAGAAAACATTGTGGGAAAAGGAGAAAATGCACAAATGGGAAAAGGAGAAAAGCGGTTGTAACAAAAACTCAGACCATCAAAACTAAGCAAATACAAGACTTAACCTTTTACCGCACTATGCCGCCTTTTAACGGCCCTGGGAAAGAAGCCTTTTGAAAACATTGAGGGAAAAGGAGAAAATGCTAGTAACCAGCATTTTCTGCTTTTCCCACAATGCTTCCTACTCTATCAAAGAAAAATTGCACCATTATAGCCACATTGAAATTGTCGTCTGCAAATGCTTTCAATTTGGACAAGGCTAAAATTTTGTCGTCTGATAAAGGGTTAAAAAACTTGACGGTCCCGCAAAAAAGATGCAGTTGTTCTGCTACCGTTTTGAAAGCGGAAACTGCCTCTGCTTACTTTTATGTGATCAGATATGACGTCATTGTACCAATTCGAAAAAGATCTCACGTCATTGACGTTGTTATTGATTATGTGTCATTCCTACCTTGCGCGAAATGTAGGAATCGCTGAATAAGCTACGATATCACCTTACGGAAATGTACAATAAAAAAGAAAACATTTCTTGCACTTTTCCTTTTGAAAACTTGTTAAGTTTAATGTACTTCTAAAAACTGAATGGCTGTAAGGTCAAAGTCTACATTATGTGCATTCTGTTCAGATATTTAAATAAAAGGGACGATTTAATATGATCCATGCTCTGTGGAACGCTTTGACTTTTGATGCGTCTGCAAAAAGTATCGACCCAAGTCAGCATGCGAATTTAGCGCAGGCAGACCTGGGTGGATACTTTTTGCTGTTGGTCAGTTTTCTGCATGTCAAGGTACCGTCTTACCTCATGATTCAATCTGTCGTCAGACTAAGTGGATTTCATGGACCCATAATTACGTGATAACTTGCCTGGTCTCATGCATCACGGAAATGCATTAAGGCCCCCTTTTCACAGAGCATGGCTCTGTATTTGACAGTCAAATAGATAGTTGTCCGCTGAACACTGAACTCTGTGCTGTATATTGGTATAACATTGTCTATAGGAAGAAGAGTAGTAGGGGCTGGTTTCCAGGGTTACAAAATAGAACCAAATGTATCTAGTCCACGACAAAAAGCAAACACTGGTCAAAATCTGATCAATGTTCAAACTGACCATAAATAGAACATAGCAAATAGTGACCAAACGTCTTTGTAAATACTGCATGACTAATTAAGAAAGATTAAAATTACGAGTACCGTCCCAAAATACTTTGTCCTGCTTTCATGTGTATCGAAATTAGGGACAATAATTAATGCTCTATAGGAAGAAATCAAAGTAACGTGGTTACTAACCTTGAAACAGTCCCCTCCTCTATGTTTTGTCCTTCCTATCCACAGGTTCTTGCGTTTGAACGTTTGCTAGAGAGTTATCAAACGACAAATTTTCAAACTCGTCTGTATTGAAAGCATTTGCAGATAAAAAATTTTATGTAGCTTTAATTATGGGTTTGTCTTTGAAAACTTAGACTAGACATTATGGAAAGAAGAGAAAGTGCAGGCTACCAACTTTTCTCTATTTTCCACAATGCCTCCAGAAGACTTTTACCTCAGGGTCGTTAAAACACTGATATGTGAGGTACAGGTTGAATCGTTTTGTCTATTTCAGATGTACAGGTCCGGGATCTAACCTCGGTCCAGGTGGCTGTACGTCGTGCTGGCAGGCTCTAGAAGTGAATCATTCAAACTTTCTTTGCATTTCTCCTTTCTCGGACTGCCCGTCTGATCATTTCAGAAAAATACAGACACGCCACGGACAAACTACGGCGGTAAGGCAAAAATACCTTTTTTTGTCACTCGTAAACTTTATCTGAATACATTTTCACTGGAATACTCTAAAAATTGTTTTAACCCTCATCCTGCTAGATAATTGGACGAAAACTTTCAAGATGACAATAAAAACCCAAATTTTGCTATTTCGAAAGGATTTTTAGAGAGGAGGGGGATGAGAGATATCTCCTATCGGACAGTGTAGATCCAAGATCGGACTGCACGTTCTGTGCAGTCTGATCTTGATCTACACTGTCCGCAAATGGCCCTTGAGTTGCGCTTAGCAGCCTGAGGGTTTAATCTAAATTCGAAGACTTGTCATTTTACTGGCTGAGATATTTTTTTCTACTCAGCTATTCATTTACTTGAAATACGAAAGTGTTAATGCAACACTTTTAGATGTAAATAATGTTTATTTGGCAAATTTAATAATATCGGTATACTTATATGGCGGTGATAAAATTCAAATTACATGTATTTACAGTTGTAGCTTAATTGGTAAATTTTGGCTACTATGAATGTCAGTTGGCACGAACGCAAAAAAAAAAATGTGATACAAGTGACAATTATCGCGATATTTTTATCGTGAAACTTTTATTATCTAGATAATATTTCCAGGAAAGTTTGCTTCATCGCGATTGTTTTCAAGTTATCGCAATAGTTATCTCGTATCTCGTGGCAGAAATATGCCACCATACACAGGCACTTCTTTTTTTTTTAAACGTCACTCTCACTAATCTCGTACTCGTACACAAGACAAGGTGTACAAAACTGGATTACTTACCGAACACGACCCAAAGTCATTTGTCAGTATTTTTCATGTACTTAAAAATCGACTGGATCTGGAGTTAGAATAGTCCTTTGACATGCAGAAAATTGACCAATGGCAAAAATTTTCGACCCATGTCAGCAAGACTTAAATCATAATACCGCAGCGAATATACTGCGCGAATTTGATTGGTCAGTGCTATTCATGTTTAGCAGCTTGCAGTTAAGTTTCGTAGACGGGCCAATCAAACTCGTTCAAAGTGTTTTCTGTGGTCTTAACGGCGAGATGAAACAAATTTGTTCGCTTTCATATGCTTTCATTTTTGGACAAGTCTAAAACTTTTTTATATGGTTAAATTTAAGAGTGGGGAAAAAAAAAACAATATAAAAATTTCTGTCTCTCACTTTCAGGTTTGCAAGCCATGCCACCCTTTATGCAGGACATGTTCCGGACCTACAGTCTCTCATTGTGAAACCTGCAAATTTTTTCGGTGGGATGGAATGTGCGTGCGGGCTTGCCCTCCGGGTGCGATCGTTCGGAGCAGACGAAGAGCCTGCGTGTACGCTGGGCCCCACTATCGGAACAGAGGCATTCCAGCTTACCTACGACCGTACAGTAGTCGCCATTGGAATCTACATCAACCTTAGATATTAGATATTCTTCTCCCTGAAACAGACGCATCCTTATGGAGCAGACAACATTTTATCGCCTTCATTGAGACGCAAAGATATGAAACAGGCGACACCGAGACGCATTTGCATAAGGCCGAAGATATATAGACGCGTTTATATAAAGCAGACTACACAAAGACCCAACGATGTAAAGCGGACGACATAGGAACGAATCTTTATTTAAAGCACGAAACTTTATTGTCGGAAAGAGAGGCCTCTATTTGAAGCAGACGATTTTATGTCCACAAAGAAACGATTCTTTCTGAAGCAGACAATATAGTGACACATCTATATGACGTGCAACACACGAAAAGAGGCCTTCGGACATATGCGTAAAAGTGTGTCGTCCCAGATCAACCTGTGCAGCCTGTGACTAATCCGAGACGACACTTCCCGTTTTTGTGAGATTTTCTATTTCACGAAAGTCTACTGTATGAAAAAAAATCTTATGTAGTCGCAAAGTGCTGTCCAGGATTAGCCTGCGCGGACTGCGCAGGCTAATCCTGGACAACACTTTACGCAATTGTTGGAAGGCCGCTTTTCGTGTATTGCACGCCATTTAACGCAGAGGATTTTTTTTCCGTCAGAGAGACGCATTCATTTAAAGAGGATTTTTTCCTCCGTCAAAGACACACATCTATAATGAGGCACGGACGGGTTTTAACCCCCCTCATCTACGATACTGGCGACTTTTTTCCTCCCTCATGGAGGCTTTTGTACGAAGCATGGCACTTTTCCCTCTCTCATAGAGAAGCATCAGACGAAGAAAGCCACATTTTTCCCCCATTAACCCTTTACCTAACAATCGCGGGTTTTCATGGCCCTGGGAAAGAAGGCCTTTGAAAACATTGTGGGAAAAGGAGAAAATGTTGGTAACCAGCATTTTCTCCTTTTCCCACAATGTTTTCGACCCTGTCAGAGAGCTTAAGCTCATTAGTACCAATTTCGAATTTGTCGTCTGCTGAATGTTTTGAATTTGAAAGAGTCTAAAATTTGTCGTTTTGGAAAGGAAGGCGCATCCACAAGAAGCACAGTTCTATGTTTTTTTTTTTTTCTTCTTCTTCTTTTTTCAGAGATGTCAAGGTCATACGAAACTGACGACTATTTTCCTCCCTCATAAACACACATCTATTTGAAGCAGACGACTCTTTCCCCTTCCTCAACAAGACGCATCAGTACGAACCATGCTCTGACAAAAGAGGGCTTAATGCATCTCCCTGATGCATAATATCAGTGTAGCCGTTATATAATTATGGACCAATAATAGCCAGTTTTTTGAACAACCGACTCAATCATGAGATGGACTGGTCCTTTGACATACAGAAAAATGACCACCAGCGAAAAGTTTCGGCCAAGGTCAGCCTGCGCAGTCCGCGCAGGCTGACCTGGATCGATACTTTTCGCGGCAGATGCGTTAAGCCCCCTTTTCACAGAGCCTTATTATAAATCTGACGAATTTATTTTCACTCATAAAAAGAGACACATTAACGAAACTGAAGATTTTTCCTACCCTCATAGAGACATACCTACATGTATATGAAACTTACGACTTTTCCTTCCTCATACAGATACAACTACGAAACTGGCGGCTGTTTTTTTTTTTTTCCGCATTCTGATAAAGACGCGTCGATATGAAACTGACGATTCTTATCCTTCCAAATAAGAAGCAGCGATATAAAACTTTTTTTCCCTATGCTTATGAAGAGCGTTGATATGAAACTGACGACTTTTTTTCCTTTTCGATAAAGAGCATCGATTTGAAACTAGCCATTTTTTTCTTTCCTAATAAACAGCATCAATACGAAACTAACGACTTTTTTCTTTCCTAATAAAGAGCATCGATAGGTAATTGACTTTTTTTCTTTTATACTAAGGAGCATCGATATGAAACTGACGACTTTTGTCCTTCCGAATAAAGAGCATCAATACGAAACTGACGACTTTTTTCTTTCCTCATAAAGAGAATCGATAGGGAACTGACGACATTTTCCTTCCAAATAAAAAGCATCGATATGAAACTGGCGACTTTTGTCCTTCCTAATAAAGAGCATCGATATGAAACTGACGACTTTTGTTCTTTCCTAATAAAGAAGATCGATACGAGACTGACGACTTTTTTTTCCTAATAAAGAGGATTGATACGAAACTGGCGACTATTTTCTTCTCTAATAAAGAGCATTGATAGGGAACTGCCGACTTTTTTCCTTTCTCAACTAGACGCATTTATTTCTATCTGCAGGATTTATTTGTTGCTGTTAAAGACTGAACTAAGAAACTGAGGACTTTCGTCTGTCTCAGAGAGACGTAGGCCTATCTTTGTAGAACTGGCCATTTTCTGTCTAATAGAATCACAAACTGGCGATTTTCCACCTTATAGAGACACATCTACGAAACTTACGAACTTTTCTCCTTCCTCATTAAGAGCATTGATATGACGCTTGTGACTTTTTTTTCCGTCTTATATAGACGTATCAATATGAAACAAAAGACTTTTTTCTAACAGAGACGCATCTATATGAAGCAGACGAGTTTTATCTTTATTCATAGAGACATATATGCATAAGAGACGGACGAGTCCTTTACAAAACGACATAAATTACACTCACCAAAATCAAAAGCATTGTTGCAGACAACAAAAAATAAATGTAGCGGCAAAATGGACGTCTGTCTTGAAACTGTATAAAACATTGTGGGAAAAGGAGAAAATACTGGCTATCGGGATTTTCTCCTTTTCCCCTAAATGCTTTCAAAAACCTAGCCTTCTTCTTCAGGGTCGTTAAAATTCGGGATAGTTTGGTAAAGAGTTCGTTGAAAAATATCTTCAGCTTGGGGGCTGAAAATACAAGCCATGATCTGTGAAAAGTGGGCTAAATGCATTTGCAAAAAGTATCGACCCAGGTCAGCCTGCGCAGTCCGCGCAGGCTGACCTGGGCCGGAACTTTTCGCTATTGGTCAGTTTTCTGCATGTCAAAGGACCATTGTATCTCATGATTCAGTAGGTTGCTTAACCCTTAAGCTGCTAATCGCGACCCACTGACCTTTTCCGGACAGTGTAGATCAAGATCAGACTGCACAGAACGTGCAGTCTGATCTTTGATCTACGCTGTCCGATACGTTATTTTCTTTCTGGTGAAATCAACTTTGAAACCGCAACGTTTGGGCTTTTAGTATTGAGTAGAAATTTGCGTTTCATTTATCCAGCAGGACAAGTGTTTAAAAAAATGGATTTTATGGATTCACAAGTATATGATGACTTGCTTGGTATAAAGCATCTCGGAGATACTTTAAGCACCCTTTTGCCAGAGCATGGCTCACTTAAATTAGTTAGTTTTAGAAACTCTTATAGAGATATGTACTCATTAAAGTCACGACTCGTTTCTGTTTGCTGGCAAATAAGGAATTAGAACTTTGTAGATCTCTTTCGCTGACAACTAAATAGAATAGACTTCTTTTTCTATGTTTGAAAGTAGAGTTACAATGTTATTTTGATGTAATAAGAGTAGTTGAGTATCGGGTGGCGGACGATGTAGATCTAAGATCAGACTTCAAGATTTGTGCAGTCTGATCCTGGAACATATGCCATCTGCAAAGACTCTTTAAGTCGGTACCGGTAGTGAGAGAGTCTATGACCATCTTTAACCGTCTCTACCACACGATCCCGAGTTTTAACGTCCGTGAGATAGAATCTATTTAAAAACAATGAGAAAAAAGAAGAAAATGCCGGTTTCCAGGATTTTCGTCGTTTCTACACTGTTTTCGACGTTTTTAGAGAAAAATCCTCTCACTGAACCTGACTTTTAATTTGTCGTCTGCAGCTGCTTCCAGTTTGGACAAGTCTAAAATTTTGTTGTCTAATAAAGATTTATAAGCTTAAGCTTCCGTTCTTATCCTTTTCTTCAGTATATTTGTCATATGACTGTATTGTATTCTGTTAACCTGTATCTTATACTGTTGAATAAAATATGTTTAAACTAAAGATTTAACTCTTAACCAAACGATACATAACGGTACCTAGCCTTGTCCAAACTGAAAGCATTTGCAGCCGTTGTGACTAAAATGATGTAATTTCTCTACGAAAGGTAGGAAAACATTGTGGGAAAAGGAGAAAATGCTGATTACCAGCATTTTCTCCTTTTCTCATAATGTTTTCAAAAGCCTTCTTTCTTAGGGACGTTCTAACTCGCGATTCTGTGTTAAAGTGTTAACTCTTTACCACACAATCCCGACTTTTAACGACCCTGTAAAAGAAGTCCTTTGAAAACCTTGTGGGAAAAGGAGAAAATGCTGGTAACCAGCATTTTCTCCTTTTCCTACAATGTTTTCTATCCGACCCAAAACAATTTTCAATTTTTCAATTACATTTACTTTGTCGTCTGCAAATGCTTTCAATTTGGACCAGTCTAAATTTTTGTCGTTTGGTAAAGTGTTAAGCTTGTTTTTGTAGAGATGTACCATTTTCTCCCGCTAGATGGCATTCTACAACTACACGTATCTATCTAATTTGGGCATCCTGGGTACAGAAGCGGAGTAATTTTTCAAAACAACAACCGTGACTTTGAATTTCAAATAAAATAAACGTTTACTCAATAAAACGCTACCTGGTGCCATTCATTCAGCTATGATCGGCTAACATGTAACCTATGCACCGACCATTTATTAAAACAGCCCCTACATGCTTTGGTAATAGGCTAATAGCTTCAATATAAGCCCTACTTTTCCCAGGTATACGGGGGATGGGTGATGCGTCATTTAAGACGGGTCGAATCTTCGAAGAATATGACATGCGTAGACAACGGAGATGTACAGCTTATTTTCCTCTTATATTTGATAGTTACGATAGTTAACGCTCACCGCGTTCAGGGTTTTTACATGCTTGTCAGCCAAGCCCCGAAACTCAGTCGGTAGCGTGCAGGAGGTCTCTGGTTCGATCCCCGGCTTGGCCAATTTCTTTCCGAGGATTGATGATAGTCATTGCGTCAGGATTCGTTCCTCTCTCACCGCTGACCATTGTTTCGACGATGGTTATGTGGGAAAGCAGCCAGTGGCTTGGAAAGAATATGGTGCGGAGTACTGGTAAAAAGAAACTCCAGGAAAGCATGGATAGGTGCACTGGCCGCCGCGATGTAACTGAAATAATGTTGAAAACGGCCTTAAACACCATACAGTCAATCAATACATGCTTGTCAATCTATATATTATCTGTGAAAAGGGGTTTTAATGCATCTGCAAAAAGTTTCGACCAGGTCAGCCTGCGCAGTGCGCGCAGGCTGACCTCGGTCGAAATTTTTTGCTATTGGTCAATATACTACATGTCAAAGGACCAGCCATTATCATAGACAAAATGGATTTTATGGATCCATAATTATGTGATGACTTGCTTAGTATAATGAATCACGGAGAGGCAATAAATCCCAAGTTGCTAGAGCACGGTTCATATTTTTTTGAACTAAGATATATGGCGTGCAACACGCGAAAAGGGGCCTTCGGACATATGCGTAAAAGTATGTTGTCCCAGATCAGCCTGTGCAGTCTGTGACTACTTCCCGTTTTTGTGCGATTTTCTGTTTCACTAAAGTCTACTGTATTAAAAAAAAAAAATCTTATGTAGTCGTAAAGTGCCGTCTCGGATTAGCCTGCGCGGACTGCGCAGGCTAATCCGAAACGACACTTTACGCAAATGTCCGAAGGTCTCATTTCGCCTGTTGCGGGCCAGTTATAGTGTGGCATTACAGAACTGTGGCAAATTATACTTTGGCACACCATCGTCCGTTTCCGTGAAGATCCGTTTTATGTGGTTTTTACCAGGGTCAGATAAAAGCTTTAATAGTAAACGAATCAGTTCGGGAGACGAACATTACCGAAGTATCGCAAATATGCACATAGCTCTCATTTCAATATTGTCAGCCAATAGATCCATTTGTTTACGTTTACAAATATGCAAATTCGTATATCGAGATTTTAGACTGGGTTTTAGAGGTGAGGCCATAAAAAAACCAGACGATTTGCCAGAAAAAAAAAAGTGTGGGGGTGGGGAGATGGGGGTCGCTTCATACATGTTTATTGTTTATATTTCTTATTATTTTTCTAAACGAAGATAGTATATTTATATACTATCAAGATATATAGCTGGCGTTCAGGAGTCATCCCGTACGCAGATGAGTTTAGCTGATGTTATTATGTATGTTATCAATTTTATTCTTGCGTTTTTGTTATGCATATTTATATAAATACAAAGATAAATGTTGAGAGAGAGAGAGAGAGAGAGAGAAAGAGAGATTTGCGTATCACTGACATTTTTCTTTTCAAACGAGTATATAGTCCCATATATCGAAACTTAACCGAAGTCTCTTTGTAGGCTTGTTTATAGAAATTTACGTTGTGGGGGGAAAAAGTGTTCTGCCACTTACCCGTTTAACCCTTTCCCAAACAAGCCCTGGTTTTCACGTGTCTGCAGTACAAGTCTTTTGAAAACACTGTGGGAAAAGGAGAAATTGCTCGTAACGAGCAATTTCTCCTTTTCCCACAGTGTTTTCTACTGTTTTTGAGACCTTTCTGCCATTTTCATCAAATTTAAAATTGTCGTCTGCAAACTCTTTCAATTTGGACCAGTCCAAAATTTGTCGTTTGGGAAAGGGTTAAACTATCATTATTGTTGATTTTATTTTGTTGTAATGAATAGTAAATTAAAAAAAAAAAAGAAACACAACATGCAAAACTTGCTTTTTACATTCCTGTAAGACAGCAGCTTTCCTGTAAGACAGCAGCTTTCCAACAAATTGTGGGTAAATGAACAATCGCTTGTTCCAAGCAGTGGCTTCTTTTCTAGAGCATTTTCTTTAATACTTGAAAGAGCCGTTGCGCATTTTTTCAACTATATTTTCCTTTCTAGTACTTGTACAGGATGTTTTGTGATTGCAAGTCTTCATGTAGCCTGTCTTGTATTGGAGAACTTAAAATTGAGCCATGCTCTGTGAAAAGGGGGGCTTAATGCATGTGCGAAAAGTATCGACTTAGGTCAGCCTGCGCAGTCCATTCAGGCTGACCTTGTGCCGAAACATTTCGCTATAGGTCATTTGTCTGTATGTCAAAGTACCAGTCTACCTCATGATTCAGTCGGGTGCTATACAACAGAGCTCCAGATAAGAGGAAGTGATGGTATTCTAAATCCATTATTTCTCTTCCAAACCCTATGTTGTGGGTAATCATTAGAATCGTCTCGATGAGACGATTCTAATGAGTACCCACAACATAGGGTTTAGTGAAGAATAATTAATATTTTCAGTTTTGAAATCAAAATCACTCAATCTATCTGGAGCTCTGTATACAAAGTGGATTTTATGTATCCATAATTATGTGGTGGCTTGCATGATTGGTATAATCCATTACGGAGACGCATTAAGCCCCTTTTGCCAGAGCACTGCTCAACATCTCGTTTTATTGTTTTTTTGCGTTTTGCAGCAGATCGCTTTTGCCAGCGTGATTGTTTCCGGAGCATTAAATTTTTTTTAACCCTAGTCATTCTTTCACGGTCACACAACAAAACTTGAATGGTCCAAATTGAAAGCATTTTCGGACGACAATTTAAATGTAGTTCAAATGATGGAATTTGTCTTTGATAGGGTAGAAAACATTGTGGGAAACGGAGAAAATGTTGATTACCATTATTTTCTCCTTTTCCGATAATGTTTTGATTACCATTATTTTCTCCTTTTCCGATAATGTTTTTAAAAGTCTTTTACCTCAGGGTCGCTAAAACTCGGGATTGTGACTGGCACTGTTCACGATTGCCTTCTAAGTACTACATATACATCAGATTGATGCATGAACAGAAGGTTCCCAGTTTTGTGGCACCTTTCTGAACTTTGAAAGAAAGATACTTTTGCCTGTTTTTGAGGATCATCCACCAGGCCAGGGAAAGATTGCTGGACGCCGGATGACTCAAGTTCTTACTGTGAGTGGCTCCAAGTCGGGGATCGAACTGATCATCTGAATTTCCTGCAGGAAATATAGAGTTCAGGACTTCATTAACAACATCTCATTTTGAAGTCTGTCACATTTAAGACGTGAAACCCAAAGAAGAAGAAGAAAAAATAATAAAGATAATAGGAGATAGATAGATAGATAGATAGATAGATAGATAGATAGATAGATAGAGAGACAGAGAGAGAGAGAGTGTGTGTGTTTACCCGATTCATCATAGATGAGAACATCCGGTTTTCGTCATGGTACGAACTATGAGGGGTACGCCTAATTAGATATCTAAATAAATCGGGGCGAATCACAATCCAACGCTTTTCCACCTATGTATTAAGCTAAAAATATATACTACATACATAAAATATTTTTGCTAAAATGTCTGGGAGATTCTTCCTTTCCTCATTGAAAATTTGTTTTTATTTTCGTTGACAAATTAATCCAATCCAAGTCAGTTGTTTTATTCAGTGCGGAGCTTTCTTGCAAATGGCGGCAGGTGAAATTATTGAATAAGATTTCCCATTTTTCACCATTTTAGATTGTTTTAACAACAAAATAACCATGTCATCTAGCTACCAGGGTAAGTATTTAGTTAACTTTTAAAAAAGAAACTTCTCTAGCTGAGAGGATCAGTATAAATACGGATTATTTTCATTTATCTACAACGTGCATGCCTGCCCTCGTGAGAGAATTTCAAGGTACACCGGTAGTTTTTTTTTTTTTTGGATGCACAGACAAATAATTCACCTTTATCCAATTAAGTCAAACGGTCTACGTTGAACTATTTCTTCAAAGTCTATTTAGTCAAACCCCCTTTTGCCTCTTGAATTAAATTGTGTTGGAATGCTCTTAGGGGTGTATGTAAATTGTTAAGGGTTTAAAAAAAGAAACCAAATGTTAAAAAGTTTAAATGAAATTACTGCTGCAATTCCTAATGTGTGCTGGGTACATGTGTTGAAATGGAAGTGTGCTTGATGCATATACCAATACTTGTAAAGAATATTAAATGAAGGTTAATCCTAAGACCATTGTGTTGTAGCAATATCACCCTTTACCCTATGCAATAACAATTTGTATATCTGTTACAAAATAAATTTGAATCTTGTGCCAACTAAGCAAATGAACATTTACAGCCCAAAAGAATTTAAAAATGAGTCTTAGTGAAGGACCCAATCTTGTTACTTTTTGTACTGCTTAGTTCAGCATTAGCGGAATAAATTTTATCTATTCTAGTCGAAATACTGAGCTTTAACATTCAGATCTTGATCTTCACTGCCTGTCCTCATGATTTACATTAGTTTCTGTAACGGACAAGTTTGGTAAAGTGAACTTGCATGATATAACTTTTGGAGGTTTTAGGTAATGAGGTTAAAGTGTTATCCTGAGATTTTTTCACATGCAGTACCTGTATTTTTTGAGAAGAAATGTACTGTGTAGGTGCATACTGGTCTTTGTGATACCAAGGGATTTGATCAAAGGGTCAACCAAGCTTTGCAGAATGCCATATCAAGTATACATTTAATCAGAAGCGTCAAACCTCTGGTGGTCTGTTTGTCAAGATAGATATAGGTACTGAATCAGTCTACATTTGCATTTAGAATCAGATACCAATACATTTGGTCCCCAGTCTTGCAGGGGAGCATGGTGGAGATATTTTTGCTCAGATACTCGCAAAATGGATTTTGATTTAAGCGCTTTAGAAAAGACGCGACTATATAATTTTAGCAGGACTATCATTAGTAAAAACAGTGTCAGTGGAAAAAAAAAAAGCATGCTCTTGAGGGGTCCAACGAATCACCGAAATACCGAAATGCCACCGAAACACCGAAATACCCCAGATTTTTTTTTTTTATTTTTGATTTCAAACAACTGAAGCTGTGGTGTTTGACACAAATTGTAATCATACTGATGAAGGAGGGTTAGTTTAAAACCTAATGACAAAATAACAACATGCCATTGAAGCCCGACGTGAAGAATGTGCACCGGAATATCCCACCGGTACTGTAAATGTTCACCGAAATACCCGCCCGGCGTAGTAAAATTTGTCGATTCAGGGATTCTAACGCAATCTAACTACAGTAGCTGTGCTTGTGCACAAGGTTGATGTGTCTGATTTTTATCCATAACTATGCTGGTAAAAAATAGTTTTCACTTTTATGTTGGATATAGATGAAATTAAAAATCAACAAATCGGAAAACCGCCAGCCATTTTAAATCTGTGTGGTTAACGCGTTACCAGGCGTAAATTGATAAGACAATTATAATTCCACCGATAAGATTATTAATAATAACCATGCCATTTTCAAAAAAAAAAAAAAAAAATGACAAACTTACACAAAATAAGATCATATCAGCCGAACGCCTTCAATTACGATTGCATCACTTTAACAGAACAGAACAGAACCAAACTATTTGTGCGTTTCGATGGATCAGAGACCTACATTCTGATTTGGGTCTACTTCGTCCACAAATGATTTTGTATGTGTGTTTATCATTCAAAGAAATAATAAATTCATGTGATCATGTGATACTGATAATTTTTCGGGTCTAGATTGGCGTCATCAAGATCGGGTATTTCGGTGTGTAACAGACCAGACATTGCGAGTGTTTCGGTGATTGTTCTCCACGTAAATTAATGATGAATATATTAACAACATCATTCTTCTCATTAATGACTGATACTTTCATTGAGCGCATTTTCAGTTAAAGAAAAAAGAAAGAAAGAAAAATACTGCGAACTAATATCAGTTATCTGAACTTAATATTGAAAAAAAATAGGGGTATTTCGGTGTTTCGGTGGCATTTCGGTATTTCGGTGATTCGTCGGACCGCTCTGGAGAAAACACTGTGGTTTCCATGGTGAGTGTATAGTTAGGAAATGTGTATAAATATATATTCCATCACTAGACACATATTCGAATAATCTCTAGGTTGAAGGCCATTTGAATAAGAAAGAAAATGCTGGTCATTAACATTTCTCCCTTCTTGTCCGTCAGTGTATTCTATCGTATCCTATCATTTAACTTTACCAAACGACAAAATTTTAGACTAGTCGAAATTGAAAGCACTTGCAGACAACAGAATAAATGTGTTACTCAAAATTGAAATTTGTTTTAGGAAGGGTAGAAAACATTGTGGGAAAAGGAGAAAATGTTGGTTACCAGCATTTTCTCCTTTTCCCACAATGTTTTCAAAAGCTTTCTCCTTTAGGGTCGTTAAAAAGTTGGGTTTGTGTGGTAAAGAGTTAAGCAACATTCAATAGGGCTGTCACGATATACTGGTATAATGGTATATTGCAATATAATTCAAAGTCAATACGTACCGCGATACAAACTTCACCTACCGTTTTTTTGCAATATTTTCTAGTTTCGATCTATTTTTGGTTTATTTTGATCTAGTCATTTCTAAAACGTCGCGGTCATGCAAATGCTTACCACTATTACAAGTGCGCACGAAAGTAGACTGGCAGCCTGTTGTCCGTCGGAGGGTTACGGGTACCAGTATGAAAGCAGAGTAGGGAATACTTGATACGTGATTGTCAATCTTTTATCGTCACAATCATTTCAATCCAAACCACAATGCCGAGTCTCCAACGTGATGTTTAAAACATCAAAAGTTACAGATTTTTAAAAACAGGAATACAAGAATAAAATTCATTCATACGATAATTAAATTAATGGAAAAGTGTGCAAATTATACTGAAGTATTTTCTTGTAATTCTACTTGATTGCGTCTGCATTTTCCGAATCGAGTATGACCATATCAACAATGGCTGCCAACGCTAATGCTATAGACGCGACCGAGGACGGTTACAGTAAAATACCGATTAAGAAGGCAAAATCCCATATTTGGAATCAATTTTGTTGAGATTGGGTGATTTAATTGATTCCCCTTCTCTTGTTTTGGAAGAATTAAACCTGAATTATGAATAACAAAGGTATTTAAAAAAAAAAAAATTAATTTTAACAAGGATGCGATATATTGCGGTACGTATTGCAATACGGTTTCTGTGTATTGCATTATATTGTGGTACACTTATATTGTGGTACACTTAAGGCTTATTGTGACAACCCTAACATTCAATGTCTTGTTTGCAAGTGAGTGTTCCCACTTGCATCTTTTTTTTGGAGTGCATGCACTCCCTGGAGTACAAATTTGGGAGTACAAGAGAAATTCTAGGAGTGCACTTAATAATGACAATTTTAGAGCATCTATGGAGAAAAGTAAGGGTCTGTTGTATTGAAAATTTGTTTTTATGAGTCTGACTCGGCAGTCATCTACTCTTGAAAACAATTTGGGTAATTTAAAAATGTAGATGCCAGTTTTCTTCAGGACATCTTACAACCTGATTGCCAGTAGAATTTTCCATTCCAGTTTCAATTTCAGACACTAATTAACTTTCACTTATTGTTTTATAGAGATATTCATGTAAATTCAGTTTAAAGTCATTGATAAAGCTGAATAGACAGTTTGAAATGCCTATGATCGGACGATGGCAACAACTTTTGTTGTGTCATGGGTTTTCACCTTTTTTTTTTTTTTTTTGGCAGCGATCTTTTTTTTTCATGCCTGTTAAGTTTTGGAACAGTATTTCCGAATGATTTGACATAGATTTGTCAATTAGGGTAGCATATAACTTCATAACCTGTAATTTTTCACTAGAAAAGCTGATTAATACTTTAAATAAATGACAAACGTTTGATTAGCGGTGAAAAACAGTGACTTTCACACTTGATCCCTATTTTACATGTCAGAGTTTAGATCTTTCAAATATCATGTAGGGACATTTTTTTTTTTTTCTAACTTGCCCCGATTGGCGCAAGTGGTGATCGACAGCAGGAGCCCTGAAACCTGTGCGTGCATGCACGCTTCACTTAATATTTTTGTGCATGATTATTCAATTAAGTGCATGAATCACGCACATATGTGTGTGAATGGAAACCCTGCAAGTCAATTTAGACCACTTAAAGTTTGATTGTTTGGCGAAGGGTTTGAGAAAAAAGTTGTTCAAAGCAATTTTCTGGCATGTGTTTCAGATTATTCCTACTCAGGTTACCAGTATGGCACTTCAGGCCAGAATTATGGTAGTTCCAGTGCACAGCCTTCGACAACTACAGCATCCTACAGTTATGGAACCAGTGGCTCCTCCTATGATTACAGTCAGTCTGGTTATGGAAACTATGACAGTTACCAAGGTATTTCATGTTTCTTTAACTGTTTACCGGGGGTCCAGTGTTACTCAGTGGTAAAGTGTGGGACTTGTGACCTTGAGGATCGGGGTTCGAGCCTAACCTGATCTGCTGGGTTTTTGGTGGGTGTGTCCTTGGGCAAGACACTTCAGAGCCCTAGCCTAGTACTGGTGAAACCCAGGAAATACATGGATATGTGAGCTGTCGCCGTGATATCGCTGAAATGATGTTGAAAGTGGTGTAAAACACCATTCAATCAGTCAGTCAATTAACTGTTTACCACACAATGAAATTTCAGACTGTTCCAAATGTAAAGCATTTGCAGACAACATAGCAGAAGATGTGCGTAGCAGTTACGATTTTGTCTGTGAAAGGTGAGAAAAAATTGTGGAAGAGGGAGAGAATGTTGTTTTCAAAAGCCCTCTTCCACAAGGTAGTTAAAACTCAGGATTGTGTGGTAAAGGGTGCAGTTGTGTTTTCTCTCAGGCTCTTTTAACCCTTTCCCAAACGACAAATTTTGGACTGGTCCAAATTGAAAGAGTTTGCAGACGACAATTTTAAATTTGATGAAAATGGCAGAAAGTTATCAAAAAGGGTAGAAAACACTGTGGGAAAAGGAGAAATTGCTCGTTACGAGCAATTTCTCCTTTTCCCACAGTGTTTTCAAAAGACTTGTACTGCAGACACGTGAAAACCAGGGCTTGTTTGGGAAAGGGTTAAAACAATACAGATCCCAACATTGAAATCAGAATGATGAGTCATGCTCTGGCAAATGGGGTCTTTATGCATCTACTTGTAGATCCGTAAAGTCTGTTATGTCTAACAACCAACTGATTCATAGGGTACACTGGTCCTTCAACATGCAGAAAATTGACCAATAGCAAAAAGTTTCTGCCCAGGTCAGCCTGCATAGACTGTTCAGGCTGACTTGGGTGGATACTATTCGCAGATGTATTATGCCCTCTTTTCAAAGAGCATAGCTGATATTTATAATTTCATGAGCTGATATCAAAAATATGGAATCGTTTGGTAGAAGGCAAAATTTTACACTGGTCCAACTTGAAAGCATTAACAGAAGGTAAACATGACTGAAAAATTAGAATTTGGTTTGGGAAGAGCCGAAAATTTTGTGGGAAAAGGAGAAAATGCTGGTTATCATTGGCTGAAAAATTATGATTTATTTTGGGAAGAGTAGAAAACATTTTGGGAAAAGCAGAAAATGCTGGTTACCAGCATTTTCTCCTTTTACCACAACTTTTTTAAAAGGCTTCTTTCTCAGGTTAGTAAAAGTCGGGATTGCGTGGTAAAGGGTTGAGATAGTACCAGCTGCAGATGACTTTGTTTCCCAGTTGTCTGAACTTGATCTATGCCGCCTGCAAAAGTTTCTGTTTTCACCTATGGTACCAGGGTTCAACATTAACATTTTTTTCAACTAGACCAGTGGACTAGTAACTTACAGTTTTTACTAGACCACTTGAGACTTCTACTAGACCATTTTTGAAAAATGAAGAACAAGTTTAAAGTCCAGCCAAGAAAATTCATCCTTCCATTTGGTAGAAAATGACCTTTTCCTTTTATTTTTTTCATAGTGTTGTTTTGATTCAGCTTTATGTTTTCTTTTTGGATTTTCATTTTGAGCTTCAGCTCCGCCTCGATCAGATGTGAATCCAAACTTATGTAGGTTTGACATCTTCATGCGTCGTCTGCTTCGTTGTCTATGTAAACAGCTGGAAGACTCATTTTCGGTTGTCGTCAAAAAGGAAACTATCTTTTCACTCTATATTTCTTAAATCCTCCTAGACATAAGACAATCTCAGTAAAAGTGTGTGATAATGAAGGAGAAAAAAGATAAACATCAAGATAAATTTTACGACTCTTAATCTGGACTAAAAATATATCAAACTTGTACCCCTTTTGTAACGTTACCATCCGATAACGACGAACAGTAACAGGCTACCAGTCTAAAAATAGATCTAGCCATCAATAATTGGTTTTTCCTATAACAATGGAATACCGCACATGCGCGACAGTTGACAGTTTTCCTGTTTAAAAAAAAAATTGTTTTCAATACACTGGGCGATTTAACCATTTTATTACGTATGCTAGAGATCTCCTTCGGTGAACGGCTGATTCAATGATCGCCATTGGTTAATTATGTGATTAATGCATGAAAATAATACAAATTTCTCGATTTTTTTTTTTTGCACTAGACCATTCGGGCTAGCTAGACGCAGTCTCGTCTAGCCCGAACCGATGGTTTACTAGACAATGTCCTTAGGACCTGCCTTAATGTCGAACCCTGGGTACTGAAAAGGCTAAATAGTTGCAGGTATTTTATGTTAAAAAATTCTCTTTACTTGCTACAGGGCAATCATACGGTTCAGGAAGCTATGGAAGTGGCAACTATGATTATTCCAGTTACTATGGAACCCAGTCTGGATACACAACCAGTGGTTCAAGTTCGTATACTACCACTGCTAGCCAAGCTGCATCTAGGTAAGAATTTTGCTCTTTTCATAATTCTGTGGATGGCTGTGAACCCTTTACCACACAGTCTGGAGTTTTAACAACCCTGAGAAAGAAGCCTTTTGAATGTATTGTGAGGAAAGGAGAAAATGCTGGTAACCGGCATTTTCTCCTTTTCCCACAATTTTTTGTTGAAAACAAATTCTATCATTTGAGCCACATTTAAGTTGCCCTCTGCAAATCCTTTGAAGTTGGAAAAGTCTACATTTTTGTTGTTTTGTAAAGTGTTGATATGAATCTGGCAGAAATATTTTACATGTGGTAGTGCTAGCTCTTACATTTGAAATCAGAGCTTACAAACCTTGAATGTAAGATAATGAAAGCATGAAAATAAGCATTTACAGTACACTTGCAGTAAATTTGCGCTTGCACGTGATGCGCAAAAATGCGCAGAAGGGAGCAAATGTCCGCGCAAAACCCTCGCAAGTTCCATGAAAGCTCCCCCGCATCACACGCCAAGAGTATCCTTCTCACGCACTAACAGTTAAATGTCTATGCGCGAACAGTAAAATGTTGGCGCATGAACAATAAAATGCTCGAAAGTTAGTGCAAAATCATAGTACAATGTATATGGGCAAAGTTTGTGAGTGATGCGAGTAAAAAGATCTTTTTCAAAGAAAGGATATATAGTAGCCTTGGTTCCAGTGATTGTGTGGTAAAGGGTTAAAGTGAAACATCTGTAATTGGGTACGCCTGAATTACGCATTGGAAATTTTTCGACGAAATGGAAATCGTTTGACAAAATGGATTTTATCATGATCTAAAATTGGCGTTTAAATGAATTTTTTAGACCTAAAAGCAGTAGCTTTCTAAAGTCATAGTTCAGTAGTGGATGGTATCGATCCAAGATCAGACTGCATATTCTGTACAATCCGATGTCTTTCCACACCGTCCACCAATATTTTGAACTCCACCATCGTACCATTAGCAGAGTAAATAAGATTGACCAAAAATACATAACAAGCCATCTATCAACAAGATTTCAAGCCTGTTGCGAATACACAAATGTTTGCAGTAAAATTTGGATTAGGGGTAAGATGTAACATGCAAATCATCCAGAGCAAGAAGGTTGTAATGCTCCTGTGTTTTGTACACACTCTGCTTAAGAGACATACCTGGTTACAGGCTGACCTCCAATCAACACAAAATGACCACGCAATAAGCCTATATCATGTGCATTTAATGTTACATGAAAGTGCCTTTCTGCATTTAGTAATGGTTGTTTTTGGAACACCTGGGCAGTCATGTCACAATTTTTGTAGTCAGCAGAAAAAAGTCCACATGTTTTTCTTTAGTTGCAGCTGAAAAAAAAAAAGGGAATGCAAACGATAATTAATGCATTAGATCTAGTTTCATATATATAAATGCATTACCGATAAATAAAGAAAAGAAACAGCAAGGTTTAGTATTTATAAATTCTTTGATATTGTTTATAGAGTGACAACAAAGCTAGGGGAACAACTTTTCACGCTTCTGCAAGTGTCTTTGGAGAACGTTGCAAAAAAAGGAGAAACTGCTTGCACAACACCAAAAAGCCGAAAACCATTTAATCCTTCAAGCACCTTTCAAAACTACTTGCTTTAGCGGCCTGTGTAGATCAAGATCATACTAGGCAGAATGTTTTGTCTGATCTTAGATCTAAATCTATGTTGTACATTTGTCTTTACACAAAAACAACTTTGTTGTTACTTTTTTTTTGGTCTAACCAGGGATTGTAATGATCTGTGGTCTAACTTAATGACTTAAAATAACTGCTGAGTTACTCGGCTCTTAGGGGACTCATGTTTATAATATCTTCAATACAGACATGTGCAGATATGCAGCTGATCATTATTGGAAACATCTTCTAAACAAATAAGTTTTAATTTAACTGTCTTATATTTTGGAAAAAAAATGTACAGACTGTCCCAATATAAGGGAAAACTTATTTTTTGGACTGTCCGGATTAAGCACTCAAAATAAATTATTTTTGAAAATTTTTGAATGTATCCGAACTTTTAGGGTGTCTGAATACATTGGCAAATTATGGGGTACATGTATGTCTAGAAAACAATTCGGTTTTGTTAATTATAATTAAACGGTTTTCTTCTTGAAACACAAGCCGCCAATCAAGGACAAAAAATGGGTTCTTTTGAGATGTATATTGTTGGCAGGGAATAATTATAATTATGCACCCCTCGCTGAAATTAGTCAGATAACTATAATTATTTCTATAATAATTATTAATTCCTGCCAACAAAGCCTCTTATTGTCTTACCCAATCAGTTCTTAATAAGATACAATAATGTTACCATGATCAACGCAATTTAAGTCCAAAATCGGTATTACTCAAAGCCAGTCCTATCATAATTTGACATAAGTTGACCAATTTATTTTTCATTATTAGTGGCCCTGAGCCAGTTCGGAATTATTCTTCATGAATCTAAGTAAATACATGCATCATAAAGGACTTTATCCATCCTTTGCAGCTACTCAAGATGATTTCCAAGTAACCCATCTTGCCTCAGTCTTAAATGCAGTGAACTGATGCATAGCTCAGCCTAGCCTGGGTTGCAGTCTGATCATTTTTTGCTCGGACTTTACTTTGTCAAATATGACGCTAAGATATGACAAAATATTACTTAAATTAAGTAAGATTTAGTTCAAATTTTTTGAAATAATATCATTTTGTAACTTTTCTATGTCCTAATTCACTTAACTGTCAATTTTAGATGGGTGACGATTTTCATTTCGTCCAGCAATTTCCATTTCGTCTAAAAATGTCCAATAGGTATTTCAGGTCAACCCCCTTTCACACGATTATCTAGGTTTTTTTTTTTTTTAGAAGAATTCTTGTTACCAAACTTTGCAATGTAAGATAATAGTCTTTTGCAGTAGGAAGTTAATCTATTACTGTACTTGCGTAGGCTTACACATACAGGTACATGACTGTATGCTCAACTTAAATATTCGACCTGGATGTTGTGTGAAGTACATTGTACTTACAGTTCTGTATGTGCACAAATGTGAAGCATTATACCGGTAATTCACAAATGGAGCCTAGGAAACGTTATGCTGCATATTAAACTCTAAGCATGAAAACATGCGAAACTTTGCTCAAGGTATCAGAATTTCCTCATGCGAAGGTTCGCGTAACTAACTATATATCTTGTGCGTGGTTCACGTTATTTCCCCTGCAATCTCCTCTGAAAATATGTGCGGCAAAAATTACAAATTCGTGCATGATGCGCAAATTCTCGAAGCTTCACGGCAAGTGTACTGTAATACTGAAAATATAACCAATATAACTGGTAGGTTCATGTCCAGTAAAACCTGGAATAGTGGAATATACATCTGTTACTGTATACCTACAGATTTTGGCGGCTTGCATTTTGTGTTAGACGTTTTGATACAGATTTATTTTTATGAATAAAAATTTGATTTAAACAAATGGTTCTAGCCGATATAAGACTGATTGATTCTTCAATGAATGGATGAATTGTCAAAAATGACTTAGTCCGTGAAAACATGCTGTGAAAAATACCCTGACAAAATCATTTCAGCGTGTTTGAACAAAATTTATTTGTATGGTAACCGAAAAGCTTCTCCAGTGCATGGCACAGGGAGTGCAAGACTTGTGCCTTGCAATTGTGTGAAGTCCAATTTCTGTTATAAGAAATATATAATGACAATGACATGTCTTTGCCATCAGGCTGGTTATATACACAAGTCCTAACATAAGTTGAAGCAATGTTCTGTCATAAACAAAATTGAACACTCTAATTTCTCCTGTACAGGATATAATGATGCGCCATAGCAGACAGGTCAAATCTTAGAAGAATATTGACATGCGCAGGCAACAGAGTTTGTATGAAAATTTTGCTTACTATGTGAAAAGAAAAAAAGGTTTCTGTATAGAGACAGAGAGAGTATTTTCTACGAAAAGTTTTGTTTTCTTTTGTAGCACTAGCCAGCCATCATCCACTTCTTACAGCACTGCTTCATACCAGGGTAGCTCACAGTATTCTACTAAAAGTAGGTTTGTTATATGATGGTGTTTAATTGCCATTTTCATTACTTTCAGTTATATAACAGTAGCTATTGCACAACTACCGTACTTCCCACAATATTCTTCCAAAGCCACTGGATGCTTTGCCTCATACATATTGTGGCAACATTGTGCAGCGATGAAAGAGGAATGAATCATGTCACAAAGACTATCAATAGGCCCTGGAAAGTAATTGGTTGAGCTTGGGAGTCGAACCATCAACACCCTGTTTTCAAGTCCCTAAATGTTACTGAATGATCTACCAAGCTGTGCTAAGGTGCTAAGGAAAATAACCAAGGGTTAACATGTTGAGCTTTAATATGTTGCCCAGAATATTGTGACCTAGAGATTAGCCCTTTACCAAACAATCCCAAGGTTTTAACGAAGAAGGCTTTTGAAAACATTGTGACAAAACTGGTAATCAGCATTTCCTCTTTTTTCTACCCTTTCAGTGGGTGGTCCTGTGTGGCTCAGTGGTAAAGTGTAGGTCTCATGACCTTGAGACCCCAGGTTCAAGTTTCACTGGATCCACTGGGGTTTTCTTGACAGTATCTTTGAGCAAGACACTTCAAAGCCCTCGCCTGGTGCTGGTGAAATCACTGTGATATGACTTAACTCTTTACCAAATGACCAAAAAAAAAAAAAAACCCATTACCACACGACAAAATTTTAGACCCATCCAAATTGAAAGCATTTGCAGACGACAGTTTCAGTGTGACTAAAATGATGCGATTTGTCTTTGATGGGGTAGAAAACATTGTGGGAAAAGGAGAAAATGCTGGTAACCAGTATCAGGATTGTGTGGTAAAGGGTTAAGAATGGATGTAACTTGAACTTGTCAAATGGAACACGGCACAATATTAACCCTTTACCACACGATCCCGAGTTTTAACGACCCTTAGGAAGAAGGCTTTTGAAGACATTGTAGGAAAAGGAGAAAATGCTGGTAACCAGCGTTTTCTCCTTTTCCCACAGTGTTTTCTACCCTATCAAATACAAAAAATTATCATTGTAGCTACATTCAGTTTGTCGTCTGCAAATGCTCTGAATTTTGTGGAGTCCAAAATTTTGTTGTTTTAATTTGTTAAGAGTTAAAACAGAGTAGATCTACCTCTTTTACTCTACTTCATGGTGGTTGTGAGATTTTGTGAAGATGTAACATTACAATTTTTTCAGAACCTCTTGTGTGGTTGGCTCAAGTTCCTGTGTAGCTCAGTGGTGGAGATTTTGAGTCTCGAGGCTCAAGGTTATGGATTTTCCTGCAGTAAGACACCACGGAGTACTTGCCTAGTACTGGATAACCTGGGACAATGAATAAGTGAACTTGCGCTGTGAAGTAATGTTGAAAGTAGTGTATAAAGAACATACTTCAACCAGTCAAGTCTTCTGGATCTCATTTTTTTTTTTTTTTTCAGGTACACCAAGCTACTCGAGTCAACCCCAATCTCAGTCCTCTCAAGCAGATACCTCCAAGGCCTCAGACTGGTCCTCATACTACTCTAGTGGACAATCTAGTGGCTATGGTAATGGAAGCAGCAGTTACTATAGCAACCAATCCTCCAGCTACTCTGACCCATCAGCTTATGGATATGGAAGCTCAAGCTACAGTTCCCAATCAGGAAGTTATGGAAATTCCAGTTCATCCTATGGAACCCAAGCAGCAAGCTACAGCTCTTATGGAAAAGATGCCCAAAGTTACGGATCAAGTTCAACAGCAGGATACGATAAAAGTAGCCAATACACTTCACAGAGTTATGGAAAAGATCGTCAGGGTGGCTATGAAGCCAGTAGCTATAATTCCAGTAGCTATGGGAAAAGCTCGTCAGGGACCTACAGTTCACAGCCTAGTAGCTCATACAGTAGGGACAGCTATGGTTCTTACAGCTCTCAGCCTACAGCGAGCTATGGAAAAGATAGACAACAGAGTTCATACAGCACTCAGAGTAATTACAGTAAAGATAGTTATGGAAGTTACTCTGGGCAGTCCGGGAGTTATGATGGAAAAGATAATCGTTATTCTAACAGTACATCAGCCTCTAGCCAACCCAAACAGTACGCTAGAGACGCCTTAGGAACATACGGTGTTCCTACCACAAGTTACAGTAGTAAGAGCAGCTCATGGAGTCGTACCAGCCAGGATAGCAGTGGCTATGGAAGAGATTCAACAAGCACGTACAATGGCAGTCAGGGAAGTAGAGCATATTATGGCAACAGTGCCAGCTCCGATCCTTATTCGTCATCTAAAAGTTCAGCATATGCTGTAGAAAGCCGACCAAGCCAGCAAGTGTACTCCAGTCAGAGCAATGCAGAAGTGAAGGAGAAGAAGGAAGAAAAAGCAGAGCCAGAGAAGGTACCGGAAGGACCTGTCACGAAATACATTGATGAGGATGGGAATGTGAAGTACAGATACGGAAGTGCTAAACCTCCTGTCTTCACCAGCTCTAAAAGTGAGTCTAATACCAGTGGCAAAAAGCAGAATGATAGCTCTGACAAGAAAGACACTAAAATACAAGAGAAGAACGAAGGTTTCCAAAATAGTATTGCAAGTCAAAATAATGAAGGAGGACAAATGGAAATGGGTGGGGAAGGTTATGGGGAAGGAGGTTACAGAGATTTTGGAGATGATGGATCAAGAAGAGGTCGAGGATGGAGAGGAGGTCGGGGAATGGAAAGAGGAGGCTGGGGAATGGAGAGGGGTGGGTGGGGTCCGATGTTTAGGGGTGGTCCTCCTTTCCCTCCAAGGGGATTTATGAGAGGTGGTATGAGAGGCAGGGGTGGATATTCCTTTGATGGTTTTGATGGACCTCCATTTATGAGAGGAGGATTTAGAGGTGGCCGAGGATTTCCCAGGGGCGGCAGAGGAGGTAGAGGATTAGGACCATATGATGAATTTGATGAAGGCCCGCATGGAGGACCCATGAAGAGGAAAAATGAGTTTGAATCTGGTCAGCCATCTAAAAAAGATCCAGCCAAGAAAGCTGATAATGAGGAGAAAATTGATGTCATGCCCTTCATCAAAAAGCACATTGAAACACATTGCACTACCAATCCCGATGCACGTAAATTGGCAGAAGAAGCCCTGAAAAAGATGATGATGCCAAACTTCTGTGTACTATGTAATGCTAGAATGACAGGGGCACCCCAGTCTACAATGCATTACAATGGGAAAAAATGTGCGAAAAAGGTGAAGAATTTTATCACGACTGGATTGACAAAGTATGCGGAACACGTTAAAAAGGAAGGGGAGAAATCAAAAGAGGGGACTGAAAATGGGGAAAATGAAGATGACGATAAGAAGAAAACTCTTCAAAAGAAGAAAGAAGAGGTAAGAAAAGTGATTAGTCGATCTTTGAAAAGTGAAATAAAGTGAGTATATAGTGCTGTCAGCTGGTAATGATATATTTTTGGTAAAAAAGTGTTAGGAGGTCTGATTACTTTTTTGACCTAAAAATTTAGACACTTATTCCATAATCTGAGTTACACTTATTGTTGTCTGCAAATGCTTCCAAATTTTGATTTTTATCTTGTGGGACAGCTCTTTGCCACACAGTTCCACATGTTAACGACCCTGAAAAGAAAGGCTTTTAAAATATGGTGGGAATAGGAGAAAATGGCGGTAAGCACCATTTTCTCCTTTTTCCACAATGTTTTTACCAATTAAAAGACAAATTCCATTATTTGAGCCACATTTTAATTGTTGTCTGCAAATGCTTTCATATTTTGATTTTATTGTGTGGAACAGAATTTACTCTTTGCCGCTTAATACCAAGTTTTAAAGACCTTGAAAAGGAAGGCTTTTGAAAAAATTGTTGGAAAAGGAGAAAATGCTTGCCACCAGCATTTCCTCCTTTTCCAATGATGATTTCTACCTTATCAAATATAGAAATAGTATTTTGAGCTACATTTAATTTGTTGTCAGCAAGTGCTTTCAATTTGGTCCAGTCCAGAATTTTGTTGTGTGGTAAAGAGTTAACAGCATATTTAGAAGTTCAAGTGATTTTTGGTAATATTGAAAAATGGATAAGAATGTCTTCATTCTGTGGCTAGACACTAACTCTGGGAACACGCCCCAAAGCCATTTTGATTCTATTGTGAGAGTTTTGTGTGCACTCTTGCTTGCTGTTTTATATCTAGTCGGTAAGATTTTACTAACATTTTAGTGCTCTGTAAAGGTAGGAATTCAGGGACATAATCTTCTCAAATTATAAAAAAGAAAATCCCATCCAAATAAACATGCTGATGAGACTTTGTCTCCTAAAGCTTTGAAAAAAAAAAAAAGTGTCAAATGCATGTATTTGTTTCACTTAATTTGAAATTATCCACTATCTCTGCAAGTTCATGGGAAATGTCCAATCTAGTACATTCCTCGGCAGAACACTGAAGTGATGTTTGTCTGGCTTCTACACTGAGTTAGCTACAAGTATACAGTCTCTCTTAACCCTTTCCCAAACGACAAATTTTGGACTGGTCCAAATTGAAAGAGTTTGCAGACGACAATTTTAAATTTGATGAAAATGGCTGAAAGGTCTCAAAAACGGTAGAAAACACTGTGGGAAAAGGAGAAATTGCTCGTTACGAGCAATTTCTCCTTTTCCCACAGTGTTTTCAAAAGACTTGTACTGCAGACACGTGAAAACCAGGGCTTGTTTGGGAAAGGGTTAACTCTGTACCACACAATCCTGTGTTTTAAAGAGCCTGAAAGAGAAAGCTTTTGAAAACATTTAGGGAAAAGGAGAACATGCTGATAACCAGCATTTTCTCCTTTTACCACAATTTTTTCTACCATACCAAAGATAGAAATCATTTCAGCTACATCTAATTTTTTGTCTGCAAATTTTTCCAATTTGGCCAAGTCGAAAATTCTGTCGCCTGGTACAGGCTTAATTATCTAAAGTTGATCATTTCATATATTTGGAGCTTTAACCCTTTACCACACAATCCCGACTTTTAACGACCCTGAAAGAGAAGGCTTTTGAAAACATTGTGGGAAAAGGAGAAAATGCTGGTAACCAGCATTTTCTCCTTTTCCCACAATGTTTTCTACCCTATCAAAGACCGAGATCATCAATCTAGTAACATTTAATTTGTTGTCTGCAAACAAATTTGAATTTGGTCTAGTCGAAAATTTTGTCGTGCGGTAAAGAGTTAAGGTTTGATTCTTTTTCTTTTTCTGTAGGCCCGGATTTCATTACAAAAGCGAGATTCAAATTTCTGTAAACTCTGCTGCGTAGAATTTTCCTCCAACCAACAAGCGGAGCAACATTACAATGGTAAAAATCATCAGAAACGTGTCCGACAGGCCATGGCTCCACCTCAAGAAGTGTAAGTTACAAGCTTAACAACCTCTCTTTGTCCTAATACCCATCCTGTGTTTTTGTAATGAAGACATTTTCAAGTGCAGTGTACCTTTATTTACACTTATTCTCTTCTGTATGACGAAATTTTGGACATACCCAAATTGAAAGCATTTGGCAAATTAAATGCAGTTGATTTGATTAGATTTGTCTTTGAGAGGTAAGGAAATATTGTGGGGGGGGGGGGGAGAAGGGCAAAATGCTAGCAGCCAGTAATTTCTCCTTTTCCAACCATGTTTTCAAAGTCTGTTTCTTTGGGGGGTGGGGGGGGGGTGTAAAACTTACGATTATTTAGTGAAAGGTTAAGATTTGGCAAACGCTTTGGCAGCAGACATGGCTGATCTGTATCCTGTAGATTTTAGTACCGTTGGTTCTAATTTAGTCCTTTACAAACCAAGCATGTTTTTACTTTCCTGAGAAAGACAGCTGTTGAAAACCTTTTGGAAAACAGGAAACCAGCAGTCTCTCCCCCTCCACATTGTTATCTACCCTTCACAGACAGATCCCATAATTTGAGCCACAATTGGCTGCAAATGGTTTCAGTATAGTCTAAGGTTTTTGATGTCAGGTGAATATTGAGATACAGATGTGGCTGTTTATCAGCGTGTGGAAAAACTTGTTACCTGCCAATGCATATCTGCAGCAGACAAGTTATAAAACACCCTTTTAAAATATGGATAATCAAAGTGACTTTAAGTTTGCTTTCTGAATCTGTGCGAAAACATTGTGGAAAAAAGTATATCTGAAGGAGTAGTATGCTGTAAAGCCAGAAAATGCAGCAGGTAAATGTGTTGAATGTAATGAGGTTTACAAAGTAGATGAAATGAACATCCTTGATGTTAACCCTTTACCACACAATCCAAAGTTTTAAATGATTCCTGGGTGAGCTCTGAGAGGATGGAAACTTCTCCTGGAGCAAAAGGGCCAAAGCTCACTTGACTTTGATGTAGGAAGAAGCGTTTTGAAAACATTGTGGGAAAAGGAGAAAATGCTTGTAACCAGCATTTTGTCCTTTTCCCACAATATTTTCTACCATTTCAAATACAGAAGTCATCCAGTGAGGTAAGTATGAATTGTCTTCTCTAAATGCTTTCAATTTAGGTTAGTCCAAATTTTTGTTTGTGCGGTGAAGGGTTAAACAATAAGATTGGTGGTAGCAGGATTAACCCTTTACCACACAATCCCGAGTTTTAATGACTCTGTTTAAGGAAGCTTTTAAGAATATTTCGGGAATTTTTCACAATGTTTTCTCCATTTTCAAAAGCAATTTCTACCAGTTGCGCCACATTTACTTAGTTGTCTGCTTTGGCTTTTGGATTTGGAAAACACTGAAATTTTTGTGTTGTAGTAAAGAGTTAATACTTGATTAGAAGGATCAATTTATGATTACCCACTGGCTAAAGCGTTTTAGGTTGCAGCAGACTATTACTCTTTGAGGTAAACTTTCTGGCGATATTTCGCCTCTCACTTCTGATGTATGTGAGATAAATAGTGACTTGGAAAGAAAGTTGTGTCAGTACTGGTGTTAGAAAGCCAGGAAAGACACATAGGAGCACTGACCGCTGTGATATGACCTAGGCTGTGGAAAAAGTGTTAAACTCCTGTACAAACAAACAAAACAAAACAAATACCATTTGTCAAAACATGACAAAAGGAGACATTGCTGATAACAAGCAATTCTGTTTTTATGTGCATTTAACATTGATATTTATTGCTTTACCATATTGTACAAGGATGTTGCTGTAAATTTGTTTAACCCTTTACCAGCATTTTCTTCATTTCCCACAATTTTTTCTTCCCTTCCAAAATATATTTCAGTATTTGATTCACATATATTTTGTCATCTACAAATGCTTTCAATTTGGATAAGTCTAAAATATTATGGTCAGGTAAAGAGTTAAGTAGGTTATGGATATTTTAGAGAAAATCAAATAAAAAAACCTGTGATTTTGAATAAATAGTTCCTTCCCTTTCCTGTTGTTGACTATCCCTCTTCTGTAAAGGTCAGAGAAAAAAGAAAGTAGACATGTTACAGAAAAATAAAAGTGACATCCAAATTATTAAGTTGAAATATGATTTTAAAAAGACAAAAAGGGCCTATGAAGCCCACAAAGAGTTGCCATTGGTTCTCTAGACAATAAAAAGAACAGCACAAATAAAAGCTTACTGTTTTCTTTTCATTTATGTTAAGAAACCAAAATTATATGGACAAAGCTTAAATTATGCTACTGACTGTTTTTGTTGATTGTCTTGCCTGAGCAATGCATTATTAAACTGTGAAAGATCAGTTACGACATTTTTTATTTTGCTTTTTTGCAAGATCTTATCTGTGAGAAAAGTAAACTTCACAACGTTGTTCACAACAATTAATAAAGAAAAGTTATTTTAGATATCTAAGCCCGAGTACTTCAAGATCAGGCCGCAAAGAACATTGTTGTGCAAGAGTAGACTGGTCAAGAACACACAAGCTGATCTTGTATCCAGTGTGTTCTAATATTAAGGGAAATAAATCACATTGAAATTGCTGGTCAGAATTTTGATAACTACTGCAACAATCATTGTGTTTTTTTTCTGCTGTGTAAAGGTTGATGAATTTGTGTGGTCAAGTTTTGTTGTTTCGGCATCTATAGATGGTCAGTCGTTTTCTTCCCTGCAGTACCATGTTCATGAACTTCAATCTAACAAACTGTCTTTTCATTCTTTATCATGCCTTATCTTATTTGGACAAGATGTTTACAAAAGATGTTTTAAGGCTATTTGTTGGTTGAATGGTAGTGCCATGTTTGGTTGCACTTGGCTCTTTATGTGGTTAATCTTCTTATGATTAATTCGATTGATAGTGTTTTTAATGGCCAAGCATGTCAAATCTAAAACGGGTCTCCATTTTGAGAAGTATATACCCTTTATAAAGGGTCACCTCATATTTGTAAGGGAACAGTGCACATTACACGGTCTGCCCAAGTCTATTCAAGGTCACATCTAGACAAATATGTTTTGCCTGTCTGTATTTTATATATGTTGATGAAGACTTAGTTGAACACTACTGAACATTTATGGTGGGCACTTATTTTCAGTGGGAACTACCTCTGTGAGGTGTGTAATGTGCGTGTCTCAACACAAGAAATGTTGGACCTACACCTGAAAGGGGCTAAACACGAGTCTAAGGCCAAGCTTTTGAGCAAACAGCAGCAATCTAATGTTGTACCGGAAGGGGGACTGCTGGTGGATGGTGGCCCAACATTGAGACCAGGTGATTGAAATATTTCCCATCAAGGAACTGTTTTTGGCTTTCTCATGTTGATGCTGATCTGGCCCCTTACTTTCTGAACTCTCTCACTGCCAAACAAATAACTTTGACTTGTTTTCAGTGGCTAAACATACAGTACTATAGTAATAAAAGGACTTTTCAGTCACAGTGGATAATAAAGTAGCAGACAGTATACATTCAAGATCAGACTACATGATCTGCGCTTTCTGATCTTGGCCTATGCTATCTGTAAAAGCTTTGTCAATGGCATTGAGAGGCTGAGTCTCACTTGGTTCAGATATGATATTAGTTTCGATAGTTGAGTGTATCTAATTTTGGTACGGTAGATTCCGCTTATTCCCAACTCCTATTTGTCAGAGAAAATCTTGCGATAAAGCGTTCATGCCGATAAACGGATGCCTCTTTTCAGACCTGAAGTCAAACAAGAGATGCAGATGATTATTTCGTTCTGATGACAGACGTTCAGTACCGAGATCGCGATCATTTAATTAATTCATAATTTTGTAAAATATAATTATGTATTTTAAAATAAATCAGTTTAAAATCTTCATTTCTTAATGTCCCATTTAGCAATCAAGTGCATATCGCTCCCGAAAACAATCCTTGCTGTTGGCGATGGAAATTCTTCATTTCACATGAAATTCCAAAACAAACTCATGAGGATACAAGTTTCAATGGTTTGCGGTTGACTAACAGTTGCTACATATGTACGTTGTATTCTTAACACAACATGAGAAGGTGTCATGCACCTGTATAACCCCCGACTTGCCACCTGTGCGGTTGAATGGGTCGGTAAATTCTATGTGATGTCATTGACTGATGGCCATACAGATGATTCCATTTTATCGAATTAATTTGAGCCATACCATTCAAACCAGACCTACATACGAAACTATTTTCTTTGTTTTTCACACATAAATTTTAAACCAGCATACATTGACACCTGTCATCAAATTGTTTGTTACAAATTGGTTTATCAACAAACCACTAACAGAGACAACAAAATAGTTCCATTTTTCATAGTTTGTAATGATCTGAAAAGTAATATGCAGTTACGATCAGTCTTTCTCTTAAATAGGTGAAGAACTGAATTGGCTTCACTTGTGTTTGTAGAAAGAGTAGATCAAGATCAGCCTGCACAGAACGTGCAGTCTGATCTTAGATCTACTCTAGATCTTATTGTTTACATGTTGTGACCAGAACAACATTGAAATACACACATTTCCGCCATTTTTCCTACTTGAAAATTACGCTTTCATTTAATCAGTAATCTTTTGGTTACATGCACAACCTGGTACCCGTTACTCGCGTAACCATCCTCTTTTTAGTTGATATGAAGATTGACAACCAGTGTAGTTAACTGCATAGCAAATTACCGCTGCCATGATGTCAAACAGAAGCTGATTAAACAAGATCCTGTTTCGAAATGTCGGCAAATTGGACACGTTTTGCAACCGTCATTATGCTTTATAAAATGAAAAGAACATAAAACAAGGCAAAAATTTATATCTTCCATTATTAAATCATGAAAATGATAATTCAAGGTCAACATGGACTTGTTATTTGTATGAAGTATTACTCCAACAAATTGACATGAAATAGATGACCTGTGTTACCAAATATTACACGCTTGAATTACTGTCCATACTTAGCTTTGGCTTTCGTCGTCTGAATGAGGAAATATGTGAACGATTTTCGATTCTCTATGCAGCTAATACATTTATCGCGTCTTTAAAGAACACTTAAAACGCCTGAAATAAACACGATTTCGTTGTTTTAAATTGGAAATACGTGGTGGATGACATTGATCTAAGATGCACTTTCTGTGCAGTCTGATCTTGATCTATGTCATCTGCAAAAGCTGCTTTTTTTTTGACTATGGCACTGAAAGGGTCAAACCAGACATTTACCGTTAATAGAATTTCCGTACTGTCCGATTATTAGCGACGATAGAAATATTCAATTTCTAATTATTCTTTGCATAGAGGTCAATTTCAGGTCAATTTGTTTAAGTAATAGCAGTGGTTTATAACTTTGAGTCTTCGTACGCTTTGATGATTGACTTTCATGTACTAATGAAAACTATTTCTTGTGGAAAAGATTGCAATTTTTCTTTGTCCTATGCCACAAAATTGCTAATAAACCCTGAAAAAATTTTCAGTTTAAGGGATCCCGATAAACCATTTAAATTTACGTTGTCTAAATAGGAAAAGGATCGGTGCTGGGCTAATTCTTACTAATAGCAGAAAATTTCGATAAACAGGGTTGTGATTAAGTGGAATCCACTGTATTATCATTTTTACTTAACCCTTTACCGCACAATGCCGCCGTTAGACCCCCCTGGGAAAGAGGCTTTTTGAAAACATTGTGGGAAAAGGAAAAAATGCTGGTAACCAGCATTTTCTCCTTTTCCTACAATGTTCTCTATCCTATCAAAGAAAAGTTGCACCATTTGAGCCACATTGAAATTGTCATCTGCAAATGCTTTCAATTTCGACAAGGCTAAAATTTTGTCGTCTGGTAAAGGGTTAAACTATTTTGCCATCAAAATTTGTTGACATGATCTGAAAGGTATGGTTGTTTCTTGGTCTGTATTAAGTTTGGTCAAATAGCTAAAGCATGGACTTTGATGGAAAATTTTTTCAATTACCCTCCACCTACAAAACTGGGTACATATTCAGTAACCATTCTGAAGAACGTTCTCAGTCTTATTTTCTATAATTTTCTGAATTTGAAAGTTACATGACATCTGATTGACTGAACCATTTTGACTAAACCAAATGGGTTAGCCAATCAGAAAGTTGGATTTCTTACTTTCTCATTGTAGAATAAGGCTAAGAATTAAATTGAGAAAGGTTTTGGAATATGGGCCCTGGTTTCTTACTTGCTACTTAGTGGATTCTAGAAAGTTCTCTGCAAATTATAAGCTTATGATTTCACAGCAAAATTTATTATTTTGCAGTAAAATTGTGAGCTTATAAATTCTCTCTCTGTGCTGTTATGCTTCTGTTTGAATCTTAAGCGTACTGTTGGGTTTATAATATTTACAAAATATCAATCTAACCCTATACCGCACAGTGCCGCCTTTTGACGACCCTGGAAAAAAAACGCCTTTTGAAAACATCGTGAGAAAAGGAGAAAATGCTGATAACCAGCATTTTCTCCTTTTCCCACGATGTTTTCTACCCTGCCAAAGAAAAGTTGCACCATTTGAGCCACATTGAAATTGTCGTCTGCAAATGCTTTCAATTTGGACAAGGCTAAAATTTTGTCGTCTGGTAAAGAGTTAAGAGTCAACTTAGATGAACATTATCTTCATCTCATATCAATCAAACAGATGATTAACCCTTAACCAAATGACAAAATGTTAGACTTGTCCAAATTGAAAGCATTTGCAGACGACAAAAAAAAAATGTGACTCAAAAATTTAAATTTGTTTTGGGAAGGTTAAAAAACATTGTGGGTAAAGGAGAAAATGCTAGTTACCAGCATTTTCTCCTTTTCCCACAATGTTTTCAAAAGGCTTCTTCTTCAGGGTCGTTAAAACCCGTTATTGTGTGGTAAAGGGTTAACCTATTACCACACGGAGAAAAAATTCTTGACTTGTCTGTATTGAAAGAATTTACAGATGGTTCAAATGATTGTACATGTCCTAGAATAGAGAGAAAACTTGGTGGAAAGATGAGAAAATGCTGGTTACCAGCATTTTCATCTTTTCCCACCATGTTTTCAAAAGCCTTCTTTCTCAGGGTTGTTAAAACTCTGGATTGTGTGGTAAAGGCCTGAATGGTTAACCACTTTTGACTGCATTATAATCTATGGTTGCTTTTTGCCCAAAGCCATTTATTACTGTATATAAGATGCCACTTTCTTAACTCTTTACCACACAATCCAGACTTTTAATGACCCTGTGAAAGAAGCCTTTTGAAAACATTGTGGGAAAAGGAAAAAATGCTGGTAACCAGAATTTTCTCCTTTTCCCACAATGTTTTCTACCCTTCCCAAAACAAATTTCAATTTTTCAATCATGTTTATTTTGTCGTCTGCAAATGCTTTCAATTTGGACCAGTCTAAAATTTTGTCGTTTGGTAAAGAGTATATATGCTGTACCACATAATCTCAAGGGCTTCTCTTGGCTTAGTGGTTAACTGGTTATCACACAAGCTCAAGTTTTAACTGCCCTGATGAAGTTCGTGAAAACATTGTGGGAAACAGAGAAAGTGTTGGAAAACTGGCATTTTCTCCTTTTCCCACAATGTTTTCTGTCCTTTCTAAGACAAATTCCATCATTTTTACCACATTGAATTTATCATCTACAAAATGCTTTTAATTTGGACAAGTCCAGAAGTTTGTCATTTGGTAATGGGCTTAGGTGAAGGTGCCCATTTGTAATCTGGAAACCTTGGTTTTTATACCAGCTTGCAGGGCTGGAAATGGAGAAAATTCTGGTAACAGCATTTTCTCCTTTACCCACTCTTTTCTAGTCTATTGAAGACAGAAATCATCATTTGAGCTACTTTAATTTTATGGTCTGCACATTCTTTCAGTTTAGTGAGTCCAGACTTTGTGGTTTGGTAAAGAGATAGTGAGTTCATGGCTGATTTCACTAGCCATTCTTGATTTCATTCTTAGTCTTATTCTAGATCTAGAAAGTAAAAGAACTTCTGATTGGCTAAACCATTTGGTTTAGCCAGTCAGAGGTTGTGTTACTTTCATACAGGAAAATTCTTGAGAATAACACTAAGAAAATTCTTGGAATGATGAGTTAAAACAGACCCAGGTGATGTGTTATAAAAGGTAGGAAAGAAAATGGACAATCTCTGAAGTGTTCTTTTTATGAAACAGATTACGAAATAGCAGTGGACAGCTTTTGAAAACACTTTGGGTACAGGAGCAGTAGCAAGTTACCACCAATTGCTCCTGTACTCAAAATGTTTTTCTTACTGGTTTTAAGTGGTCCTGCATGGCTTAGTGGTAAAGTGTGGGACTCGTAACCTGGAGGCCCGGGTTTGAGCCCCACCTGAACAGCTGGGTTTTTCATGGGTGTGTCCTCGGGCAAGACACTTCAGAACCCTAGCCTAGTACTGGTAAAACCCAAGAAATATGTGAATATGTGAGCTTTCGCCATGATATGACTGAAATAATGTTGAAAGTGGCATAAAACGCCAATCAATCAATCAACCTACTGTCTATACACAATTGTCAGAGCTTTAGGTAAGAGGGAGTGATGGTATTCTAAATCCATTATATCTCTTCCAGACCCAATGTTGTGGGTACTTATTAGAATTGTCCCTCTATCTGGAGCTCTGAATTATGCTCACAGGATTTGTCTCAGAAAGAGCAGAAAACATTTTGGGAAAGGAGAAAATGCTGTGTACCAGTATTCTCTTCTCCTTTTCCTGAATTCTTTTCAAAAACCTTTTACCCCAGGGTCAAAAAAATGGAATTTTTTTTTCATGATAAACAATTCTTGTTGTTATGCATTGGCTTCAAACAAGTAGAAGATAGTAGCTTTTGTACAAGTTTGAGGTGTTGTAGCTCTTGTGAAAACTTCGACATTCTATATTACTGAAGATATTTGCTTCAAACTTGGACAAGTTATTAATTTATCGAAAGGGGAACCAATGCAACAAGGGCAGGTAACCATCAAAGTATTTTTGACACAGTCATGCCACTTTTTTGGCTTAGAATTTTTACTGAAAATCAAGCGACAGCAGCTGAGCATTATCACCAGCATGCGGTGTTCTTGGTTTCTTCTGTTTCTGTTAACTCTTTACCAAACGAAAAAATTTCAGACTAGTCCAAATTGAAAGCATTTGCAGACGGCAAAATAAATGTGATTGAAAAATTGAAATTTGTTTCGGGAAGGGTAGAAAACACTGGGAAAAGGAGAAAATGCTGGTTACCAGCATTTTCTCCTTTTCCCACAATGTTTTCAAAAGCCTTCTTTTTCAGAGTCGTTAAAAGTAGGGATTGTGTGGTAAAAAGTTAAAAAAAAAAAAAACAGAAGAATCTTTTTTTGTAATGAATGAACATGGAATCGACATGAAAGTGGGAGTTGAAAATCTTTGTTAAACCCGTTACCAAACAATCGCATGTTTTAATGACCCCGAGGAAGAAGCCATCAAAACTATTGTGGGAAAAGGAGAAAATGTTGGTGTCCAGCATTTTCTCCCTTTTTCTGCACTGTATTCTACCCCTTCAGAGACGTATATCATCATTTGCTTTGATAACAGTTTTGAATTTGGAGAATTCTGAAATTTAGTCTTTTTTAAAGTGTTAATCATCAGGTAAACACAGAGTTCTTTTGTTAACCCTTTACCATACATTCCTGACTTTTTAAGGATCCTGAGAAAGAAGCCTGTTGAAAACATTGTTGGAAAAGGAGAAAATGCTGGTGACCAGCATTTTCTGCTTTTCCAACAATGTTTTCTTCCCTTTTCTAAAATAAATTTCAGTTTTTGAATCACATTTATTTTGTTGTCAGCAAATGCATTTGATTCAGACCAGTCTAAAATTTGGTCGTTTGGTAAAGAGTTAAACAAAATTATGACCTAAAAATATACAATTGGAACGAGTGGGGGAGGTGGAAACGGTGAAATATGTGATAAGTTGTGCAAGAGCTGAGCCCTAGATAGTATTAGATTTATATAGTTTAACTGCTTATTACACAATCCTGACTTAACTACCCTAAATAAGGAGGCTTTTGAAAGCATTGTAGCAAAAGGAGAAAATGCTGGTAACCAGCATTTTCTCCTTTTTCTCACAATGTTTTCTACCTTATCAAAGACAGAGATCATCATTTTAGCAACATTTAATTTGTTGTCTAGAAATACTTCCAGTTTAAACAAGTAAAAAATTTTGTCGTTTGGGAAAGAGCCTTTCTTTCCCCGATATTTAGACAAAATCAGACTAGATACGAGATGGATATCAGAATAATAGCTATTTTGAAACTGAAAAGAAGAAAATAAAACTAAAGGTATGTCATGTCAGAATACATGTAGGGTATTAACTCTTTCCCACGCTTTCCCGACTTTTAATGACCCTGGGAAAGAAGCCTTTTGAAAGCATTGTGGGAAAAGGAGAAAATGCTGGTAACCAGCATTTTCTCCTTTTCCCACAATGTTTTCAACCCTATCCAATACATAAATCACTATTTAAGCTACATTTAATATGTTGTCTGCAAATGCTTTCAATTTGGTCCAGTCTAAAATTTTGTCGTTTGGTAAAGAGTTCATTCAAGGTTAGATTTTGAAAAGGAATATGGCAGACATGAGTTACGCAAGTTGATTAACCATGTAAACCTTAACCAGAAAATAAATTTCCAAACTTGACCAATTTGAAATCAGCTGAAGATGAGAAATGTAGCACAAGTGCAGTGTCTGATCCAGAATTTGGAAAAATGAGGGGGAAAATCCCCCATTACTTTGAAAAAAAATGGGGGATTTCTGAAAAGTATGGGGGATAGGAAAAAAGTAGATCTATAGGAAAACGACCCGCCTTATAGAATCGGCTTTGGAAAAAATTGACGAAAAAATTAATTCACTTTTTTCCTTTTATATTATTGTCGATAAAATAAGTTCATATTCAGAAAAAAACATCAAAAATACTAACATTTCTGTAAATATGACGAAATTGTTTTTTTACCAGGCTTACTTAGATAAAAATGCGGTTTAATTTTTCGTTTAAAAAAAAATTTTTAAGTTGAATTGGTAACTCTATCGTAAACAAAAAGGGAAGCTACTCTATGCAACCATGATGTGCTCGATCTATTTTTCTTCATAAACACATGAATCGGTGAAAAATAGGTAGGAAATTTGACTATTCTCTCCAAAATTTGAATGCAGGATTATCCCGTCGTTTGTTTGAAAATATGCATGAATCAAAAAAAGTATTGGCGATTCCCGCAATCACGCGCTCTAGATCAGACACTGCAAGTGATCACATTTATCTTTGAAAGGGTAGGAAATACAATGAAAAACGAGAGAGTGCTGGTTACCTACATTTTCTGCATTTCCCACATTTGAAAAAGCCTTTTTTGGGAAGGTAGTTTCATGTAGAAACATGGAATTGTGTGGTAACCCTTTACCACACAATCCCTGGTTTTAACTACTCCGAGGAAATAGGGTTTTGAAAACCTTGTTGAAAAAGGAGAAAATGCTGGTATTCAGCATTTTCTCCTTTTTCCTCAAGGTTTTCCACACTTATTGTCTGCAAATGCTTCAAAGTTGGTACCAGTCTACAATTTTGTTGTTTGGGACAGAGTTAACCCTTGACTAAAAGACAAAATTTCGAGTTTTCTGAGTTCAAAGCACTTGCAGATGATACATTAAATGTGGCTCAAATGGTGAATATTGTCTTTGAAAGGTTAGAAAACATATGGGAAAGGAAGAAAAGGCTGGTTACCAGCATTTTCTTCTTTTCCCATGTTGTTTCCAAAGGTCTTCTCTCTCAGGGTCGTTAAAACTCAGGATTGTGTGGTAAAGGGTTAAACAGTTAACCATTTACAACACAATCCCGACTGTCAAAGAGCCTGAAGAAAAGGCTTTTAAAAAACCATGGTGGAAAAAGGAGAAAATGGTGGTAATTAGCATTTCCTCCTTTTGCCATCATGTTTTCTACCCTGTCAAAGACTGAAATCATCTGTCACACTACATTTGATTTGTCATCTGTAAATGGATTGAATTTGGTCAAATCCTAATTTTTTTCATTTGGTAAAGAGTTAAGAAACTTCATTTATTTAAAAAAAACATGTGGTTTGGTTTTGAAGAGCTCATGAAAGGAAATTATAATGCAATATCATGAAACTTCTTTTATTTAACTCTTTACCACACAACAAAATTTTATACTCTCCAAATTGAAAGCATTTGCAGACAACAAAATAAAACATGACTCAAAAATTGAAATTTGTTTTGGGATGGGTAGAAAACATTGTGGGAAAAGGAGAAAATGCTGGTTACCAGCATTTTCTCCTTTACCCACAATGTTTTCAAAAAGCTTTTTCCTCTGGGTTGTTAAAAGTCGGGATTGTGTGGTAAAGGGTTGAAAACTGAATTCATGATAGATATAGAAACATACAGAAGAACAAGACCTCCAAGTTAAGACTTTGAAATTTGGAAAAGTTCAGAGAAGTAGCTTGGCAAGGAATATTGAGTGGATTGGGGGCGGGGGGGTTGAATAGTTAGGACAACAGGTAAATGAAAACGATTTTCGGTCGGAAAAGAAAACTGAAATATTGCAATTAATTAGCTGCTTTGGCCACAAAGCAAAGAATTAGAGGACATTGGGCAGACCGTTTATTGCTATTTGAAGCAGATTCTGTTTCAAGACTACATATTTTAGCTTATGGCTGCAACATTTTCACATTCACTGGGGTGCGACGAATCATTGAAATACTACAGAAACTCCAAAATACCTTTCTTCATCATTTAATTTTGCTGAAGTTGTGGCTTTTGACATAAATGTTCACCCAAATACCCGCCTGGCATAGTAAATTTTGTCAATTTAGCGAAATGTATTTACCTCCACACTCTCACTACAGCAGCTTTTGTGCAAGTTTTATGTGTCTGATCTAGATCCATTTGTATGGAAGAAAATTATTTTCTTCCTTTTCAAAATTGGGAATGTATCATTAAAACAGACTGTATCATATTAGAAAGCTAGCAGCCATTGAATCTTCAGTTAACTGTCAGTACCAGGCATCATATTTTTAACTTTTCCAAATCTAACCTCACACGACAAGTATCAATATAGATTTATGAATTTGATTAAAGTTGACCCTTTAAGATAGAAGACATAGTGTTAGAAGGAGAAAATTAAAGATTGGGTATTCCGATGTGTAAGACTGTACACACGAGTATTATGGTGACTTTACTCTGTGTAAAACCTTATATAAACATTATTATTCTTTTCATAAATTGGTAATACGTTAATTAACCATTTTCTGTTCAGAAAAAACAAAACTTTGTACTTGTATGAACATCTGTGCCAGTAATCAAACTTCAGTAGAATGAAAAAAAAATAAGAGTATTTTGATGTTTTGGTGGTATTTCGGTGATTTGTCAGACCACACTTATTGTAATTGATGGCAAATTTGCCATTACCAATCTTTGGTATTGTGTTGATGACCACTGACAAACTTCATACCAAAATTTGCAAAGGGACAGCATAGATTCAAGTTCAGACTTCGTGTTTATTGCTGTCTGATCTTAGATCTTCACTGTCCATAAATGTGCATGAGGTTGCCCTCAGGATCACAATGGTCATGGTGAAGACATTAGAAATCTGAATATTAGTTTTGTTTATTTACCCACTGTAGGTGAACGTGTCCCACATGGGTTTGTTGTCAAGCCTTTCAAGGAACGAACGCCCAACCAATCTTTTACGAAGAGTTTTGAAGGACCAGAGGGCTTTTTTACGGAAAATCCCCAACCTGTTGAAATAATTAGTACAGAAGATGAAGAGAAAGGAAAAAAGAAGAAGAAAGCTGCCAAGAAAAATTTTTATCCTGTTATATGAACCCTGCATTTCCTGTTTTAACCTTGTGTCCAATTCATAGATGTATATTTGGTGTATTAGCAGTTCATTTGATTGGAAAAAAAGTGGCATTTGAAGAAAATGCTCCCAGTGGGCAATTCCTTCAAATGCCAATATGTTTTCTGGATTATAAGTTCATTGAATTACTATATCTGTATTTTTTTACTTCATTGAAGATGTTTCAACTTTGGCAGTGAATTTGAATTGTGAGGAATTAGTGAAGTATAAAAATTGTAAAGGGAGTTTTCTGGATTTCGGATTTCTATACTTACTGATGCTGTGTGAGGATTGGAGATATGAAAAGAAACAGAATTTGTACAGTTTCAAGTGAAAAGTTTTTTTTTTAAAAGAAATTGTTTCGCGGAATAGTTGTTAACATTTTTTCTTAACCCTTTACCACACAATCCAGTGTTCTAATGAACCTGAAGAAAAAAGATTTTGAAAATATTGTGGGAAAAGTATTTCTTAACCCTTTTTCCACACAGTCCAGGGCTCTAACCACCTTGAAGAAAAAAGCTTTTGAAAACAATGTGGAAACAGGGGAAATGCAGGTAACCAGCATTTTCTCCTTTTCCTGCAGTGTTTTTTTACCTTTTCAGATATAAATTTCTACATGTGAGCCACCTTTTATTTTTCATCTGCAAATACTTTCAACTTCGACAGGTATAAAAGATTGTTGTCTGGTAAACGGTTAAAAGAAATTTCTGAAAAGGGCCTTTGTACATGCCCAAAATATAAAATTTGTTCTATGAAAATACAGCTGTAAATGAGAAAGTGCATTTTCATGTCCAAAATGGTGATTGTGTTTGCGGAATAATAGATTAAATTTTTTTTTTTGGAAATAACAGATCTGTGCTAAATAACATCAGGGCATGTCTATTGGGGAACAGTGCTTCTCTCTTTCCTAAACAGCAAGTGTTGGACTTGTCCAAATTGAAAGCATCTGTAGGTGAAAATTAAAATCTGATCCCAAGGTTGATTTCTATCTTGGGCTAGATAGAAAACATTGCAGAAAAAGGAGACCATGCTGGTTACTAACATTTTCTCCTTTTCCCTCACTGTTTTCTAAAATCTTCTTCAGGGTCCTTAAAACTGGGATTGTGTGGTGATTGGTGAATATTTTTTCTCTGTCAGCATGTGTTTCTGACATTGTATCTTTCTTCAGCTGTTGCGAAAAGAGCTTTTTGTCATCTAAAATTTGTCAGTTTATTGTTTTTTCAAGCTACAATACAGGAGTCAAGTTTTAGCTCTACTAGCCAAAGGTCAGGAGAGCTTATTAAAATGTCATGGTTCGGTGGCAGTCAGTTCATTGGTTCATAGCACTGTAAACATTTCCTTGGTGCGATAGAGTTCAAATTGTCAAATAGATTTGAAATTTTGACAGACATTGTTTTTGCAATGAAGTAAAAAATTTCCACCCAATTTACATTCTCTAAGACCACAACATGTCTACATACGAGCAATTTATTCATAAGTTCATGATCAGTTGAGCATCTTAGACCCTCATTGCCCTCCTGTTTCCCTTACAGTTGATTATGCTTATAAATCATTTAGTTTTGAACTAAACTGTTATCCAACGTGATTTTTATGGGGTTGATTGTGGGATTTGTATGATTAATATGAATATACCCGTACATGTATTAGCAGTTTCAGAATATTCTTTAGCCCTGTACCATGCAATCATGAGTTTGAACAACTTGAAGGAAGAAGGTTTTTGAAAACATGGTAAAAGGAGAAAATGGTCACAGCATTCTTTTTCTTTTCCCCAAAATGTTCTCTTCACTTCATAAGAGAAATTTCAGTTTTTGAGTTGCATTTTTTTTGTTATCTGCAAAATTAATGTTTTCAGTTTGGATGAGTCTAAGATTTTGTCATTTGGTAAAGGGTTAATTGACATAATATAACTCGTGTATCATTTTGATGACACTACAAGCACACTTTTTTTTTTTGTCTAAATAAAGTCATTGAAGGCTTAATCTAATCCTTCTGGTTTTGTGTGTCACCTGTACATGTTGCCCTTTACTCCCATGCAGGTGCCAGCATCTTCTCCTTTTCCCACAATGTTTTCTACCATTCTCAAAACAGATTTTTGAGTCACATTTGATTTGTTGTCTGCAAATGTTTCCAAATTGGACCAGTCTAAAATTTTCGTTGTTTGGTAAAGAGTTGAAACTGTTCTTCTTAATGATCCTTAAAACAGAGGATTGGTAAAGGGTTAAAGTTTAAACCCTCTGGGCTCAGCGCTTTTTCCATTGGACCATTTGGACAAGGAGTTTGTGACACCACTTCTCCTTCCCAGATTTGCAATTGTCATTATCATCTGTTATAATTTCAAGTTTCTTACTAGCATTACCCTAATCAGTGCTCTCATTAAGCAGTAAATTCAGGAATTTTGGAACTCCAGGGTCCATTTTCATTAACCATTCTTAAGAGCATTCTTAGTCTTATTCCCTAAGATTTTCCACATTTAAAAGTAACACAACTTCTGATTGGCTAATCCAAATATTTGTTTGAGCAAACAGAAGTTGTGTTACTTTTAAAATCAGAAAAATTTTGAGACTAATCCAAGAATGTTTGGTGAATACAGACTATTATCTGAATTTGTGGAATTCTGTTGTGAGATTTCAGGAAGATTTAGATTTCTAGGTATGTGTAACATGACAAATCCATGTTTCTCCCATTTTATCAGTTGTCTAGAATAAGATTGTTTTAACCAACCGACTACCCTCATTCTTGTATTGTATATTAGATATTTTTCATTTCATGATAATATCTAACTTTCTTGCTCATAATTAAACAAATTTTGGCTTCTGCTTCGTGTTTCATGCAATGTGTATTATATTTTTACTGTTAAAAGTCATCACTAAGGCTGAAAAGGAAGTTTGAAGGGACTCTGATCTGAAGATGTTAAACTGACGTTTGGTTTGTCATGGGTTTTCATGTTTTTTTTCCATGTTGATTACTTTCTGAAAATAGTACTCTCTGTATTTCAACCTTCACTTTAAGAATGGAAATCAACATGGCATTGTAATAATATAAGGATATTTAGTGCTTGGTTAAGAAAAGAATTAGGCACAAAATGTTTACGTTAATTGAGCACAGGAATGATAACTTCTGACGCTTTTTACCAACTTTGTTTTCGTAAGGTCATGATGTGTACCGCTAAATTATGTTTGAGTGGAGTCAGTTCCATGTTTGATTGATTACATGTGGACGGAGCTGAATACTCATTGTGCTCTCTTGTATCATTCGAAAGAGAAATCCATTTTTCAGTAGCAACTTTGACCACAAAAACAGGTTACAACAATCAGGCCTGTAACTTGGCATTCACCTTTTGTCACTGGATTGATTTCTTCATATAATCAATTTAGAAATTCCACTTGTCCCATCGGACAACCAGATTTGAAATTTGCCTGTTTGATTAAGATTTTCAGTTGCCAAAATCCATTGGACAACTGTTAACCCTTTACCGTACAATGCCGCTTTTTAACGCCCCTGGGAAAGAAGCCTTTTGAAAATATTGTGGGAAAAGGAGAAAATGCTGGTAACCAGCATTTTCTCCTTTTCCCACAATGTTTTCTACCCTATCAAAGAGAAATTGCACTATTTCAGCCACAATGAAATTGTCGTCTGCAAATGCTTTCAATTTGGACAAGGCTAAAATTTTGTTGTCTGGTAAAGGGTTAAAGTTGCGTCTTAAACCTAAGATAAGAGCAAATACAAAGACTGATGATAATTATTCATATAGTCAGAATGAGGTAAAATAAGTCAGTTATTTCCCCTGTAACATTAGGAAGTGGTTGTTGAACTCTTTACCAACCGACAAAATTTTAGACTAGTCCAAATTGGAAGCATTTGAAAAGGACAAACTACATGTGACTCAAAAATTGAAATTCGTTTTGGGAAGGATAGAAAACATTGTGGGAAAAGGAGAAAATGCTGGTTACCAGCATTTTCTCCTTTTCCTACAATGTTTTTAAAAGGCTTCTTTCCCAGGGTCGTTGAAGTGGGATTGTGTGGTAAAGGGTTAAATGGGACATGATTGTGTTCTTTCGTTTTTATCCCTCGTGTCTCTTCACTAAAAAGAAGTATACATGTTGTGATACCTCTGTCGAATCTTGTCACATTATCTTTTAACTCTTTCGGCACCAAATAACTCAACTCGACCTCTTTGGACGGCTGTTAATACAACCCATTGAGACTCAGAAATTTTTTATTATATAGGCTTGACTAAACAAGCGGATGGTATAGATCAAAGATCAGACTGCATGTTCTGTGCAGTCTGATCTTGATCTATGCCATCCACAAAAGCCCCTGTTTTCGCCTATGGCGCTGAAAGGGTTAATGACATATTTGAATTTCATTGGTATTGATAAGCAAAATGTCTTGTGAGTTAGAGCTCGTCACTGTGGGCGTGTTTCATAAATCATAGTGGTAAAATCACAACATTTGCATCAGAAGCAAGGATAAGGGAAGAAAGACATCTAGAAGGACCCATCTGAAATTTGGTTGGCTTTCAATAAGTATCAGATAAGGGAGATAACTGCATTTATACTAGTATTTTACTGCTGTTTGACCCGTTACCAAAAAATCCCAGATTTTACAGCCCTGGGAAAGAAGGCTTTGGTAAACATTTTTGGAAAGTGAGAAAAAGCTGTTGACCAGCATTTTCTCCTTTTTCCACAATTTTTTCTACCGTATCCGTGACCTTAAGCTTATTTTTACCAATATTTAATTTGTTGTCTGCAGATGTTTTTAATTTGATAGTCTAAAATTTGTCATTTGGGAAAAGGTTAATCAATTCTTGACAAAGTAAGAGAATAATCTCATGGTTCATCTGTTATATTTCCAAACGTCTTTTCTAAATCTGAATACAGCCGCAAGACAATAAGAGAAGAAGGGGTTATTGCTTGTAATGAGCAACTATTACTTTTTTCACAATGTTTTCACATGTATTTGCATTTTGAAGTATTTGTATTTTGAAATTGATGTTCCATGTTTTAACCCTTTATCACATAATCCCGAGTTTTAACATCTCTTTGAAAGAAGCCTTTTGAAAGCATTGTGGGAAGAGGAGAAACTGCTGGTAACCAGCATTCTCCTTTTACTATGTTTTCTACCCTTCCTAAAACAAATTTCAGTTTTTCAGTCACATCTATTTTGTCATCTGCAAATGCTTTCTAGACTAGTCTAGACTTAACTTTTAGTCATTCGGTAAAGAGTTAGGATATTTTAATTTTTTCTGCTGTAAATGTTGAAAGAGTTAATAAGTAAGTCACATTTTATTAGAAAAGTGGCACTGAATGGAGCTTCAGGAAATAAAAAGAGGACAATTCTTTTGTACAGTGGAATGTAGAAGACTTACCTTGATTTCTTGGAACAGTTGTTTGTAAATTAACCCTTAAAGCGCCTTTCTGTTCTAAAGTTGCTTTTGCAGCCAATGTAGATGAAGATCAGACTGCACAAAATGTGCAGTCTGATCTTTGATCTGCACTGTCCGCTTTGCTGAGACATTCTAGGTGAAATTGACCATGGCATTGCTTTAGTTTGGATCTTATTTTTACGTTTACAATGTCATTTAGGTTTATTCGGCGTTCTAAGGGTTAACCCTTTACCATACAATGCCGATTTTTATCCACCCGGGGACAGAGGACTTTTGACAACATTGTGGGAAAAAGAGAAAATGCTGGTAACCAGTATTTTATCTCTTTCCCACTATGTTTTCTACCCCATCAAAGAAAAATTGCACCATTTGAGCCACAATGAAATTGTCATCTGCAAATGCTTTCAAGTTTGACTGGGCTAAAATTTTGTCGTCTGGTAAAGGGTCAGATTTAGAGCTAGTTCGTGTACAATGTTAGTGATCGTGGAACAATAAAAGTGTAACTCAACTGGTGGGTTCTTCTGTTCAAGATTAATCCCTTAACAAACAACAATTTTTTGTACTCAACTGAATTGAAAGCATTTGCCGATGACAAAATGAATGTAGCTCAAGTGATGATTTCTGTCTTTGAAAGCAACATTTTCCTCTTTTCTCACGGTGTTTTCAAAAGCTTTCATAGCGTTGTCAGAACTTGGGGTAATGTTGTAAAGGGTTAGTCATTAATTTTTATACCATCACAGCATTTATACCCCTGAGTGTGAGAATATGGCAGAAAAAGACAACCTTATACAGGCAACTGTTTAGCTTTCCAACATTGTTTATCCATATCATTCTATAAAGACATTTTCCTTCTATTCAGTTGTTCCTACTTTGCATTATTTGCCCTTTGTTCAAGTTATATTCTAAAATAGTCTTACTGACCTTTTGAGTGTTGATCCCTTATTTAACTCTTTACCAAACAACAAATTTTACACATGTTCAAATTGAAAGCATTTGCAGACGACAAATTAAATGTTGCTAAAATGGTTATTTCTGTCTTAGTTAGGGTAGAAAACATTGTGGAAAAAGGAGAAAATGCTGGTTACCACTTTAAAATGTTGTCGTTTTGTAAAGAGTTAACTCTTGACCAAACAACAAAATTTTAGACTGGTCCAAATTGAAAGCATTTGCAGACGACAAATTAAAGGTGGCCCAAGTGATGAAATTTGTCATTGATATGTTAGAAAACAAGTTGTCATCTAGAAATTCCTTTTAATTTGGACAAGTCTAAAATTCTGTTGTTTGGTAAAGAGTTAACTCCCTACCAAACGGCAAAGTGTTCGACCTGTTCAAATGGAAAGAATTAACAGTCAACAAAATAAATATTTATAACGTAACATAATTATCCAAAGATTTAAATTTATTTTTGGAAGGGTAGAAGACATTGTGGGAAAACAAGAAAATACTGGTAACCAGCATTTCCTCCTTTTCCCACAATGTTTTCAAAAGATTTCTTTCTCAGGGTCATTAACATTCAGGATTGTGTGGTAAAGGGTTAATGCATCTCTGTGATGCATTGTACCAAGCAAGTCATCACAGAACTATGAGTCCATAAAATCTATTTTGTCTAACAGTCAGCTGAATCTTGAGTAGAATGATCCTGGGACATGCAGAAAATTTACAAGTGGCAAACAGTTCAGACACATGTCAGACTATGCAGACTGCACAGTCTGACATGGGGTGATACTTTTTGCATACGCTTAACCCTTTACCACACAATCCTGACTTTTAACGACCCTGAATAACTCAATAAGAAGCCTTTCTACCTTTCCCAACACAAATTTCAGTTTTTGAGTCACATTTATTTTGTTGTCTGCAAATGCTTTCAGTTTGGACAAGTCTGAAATATCATTGTGTGATAGAGGATTAAGCCCCCTTTTTAAAGTACATGGCTGTTGTAAATTTATTCACTCTGCTGAGACCCGGGAGTTGCTTGTTTAATTCCCCACCTCAGCCAAATTCTTTTCCAGGATTGATGATAGTCATTATGACATGATTCATTCCTTTCTCATCGTTGAACATTGTTTAGGGGTCCTGCGTGGCTCAGTGGTAAAATGTAGGACTCGTGACCTGGAGGCCCCTGGTTCGAGCCTCACTGGATCCATTGGGTTTTTTGTTGTGGTGTTTGTAGGCAAGACACTTCAGAGCCCAGGAAATACATGAATATTTGAGCTGTTGCTGTGATATGACTGAAATAATGTTAAAAGTGGCATAAAACAGCATTCAATCATTCAATGGACATTGTTTCGACAATGTTTATCATTGAAAGCAGCCAGTGGCATGAACAAAATGTGGTACAAAGTGGATTAAAGAAACTACTGAAAGGCATAGCTAGGTGCACCAAACCAGTGAGTGATGTTGAAAATGATCTAGACCCTTTACCATGCAGTCACACTGATCCTGAGGAAGAGGCCTTCAGGAAACCTAGTGGGAAAAGAAGAAAATGCTGGAAACTAGCATTTTCTCCTTTTCCCACTTTGTTTTCTACCCTATCCAAGACATTCCATCATTTGAACCACAGTTAAAATGTTCTTTTCAAATGCTTGCAATTTCGACAAATATACATTTCTGTTGTGTGGTACCCTACAATCATGAGTTTTAACAACCCGAAGAAAGGGCCCTTTAAAAACATTAGGGAGAAAATGCTTGTAACCAGCATTTTCTCCTTTTTTCACAATGTTTTTTACCCTTTCACAAACAAATTTCAATTTTACATTCACTTTCATTTTGTCATCAGCAGTTACTTTTAATTTGAACCAGTCTAAAGTTTTGTTGTTTTGAATTACCCTTTTACCACACTATTCTGAGTTTTAAAGACCCTGAGGACAAAGCTCTTTGAAAAGATCATGGGAGAAGGAGAAAATGCTGGTAACCATCTTTTTCCCTCAATGTTTTCTACTCTTCCAAACGCAAAATTCATTTTTTGTATCCCATTTATTTTGTCATCTGCATATCCTTTCAATTCGGACTGGCCCAAAATTTGTTGTTTGGTAAAGAGTTAACTCTTAACACAATCCTGAGTTTTAAAGACCCTAACAAAGACAACTTTTTAAAACATAGTGGGAGAAGGAGAAAATGCTGGAAACCAGCCTTTTTGCCTTTTTTTACTGTTTTCTACCCAATCAAAAACAAATTGTATCATTTGAGCCACATTTACCAGTAAGTTGTTGTCTGCAAATGCTTTCAATTTGGACCAGTCTAAAATTTTGTCGTTTGGTAAAGAGTTAACTCTACCACACAACCCCGACTTTTAACAACCCTGAGGAAGAAACCTTTTGAAAACATTGTGGGAAAAGAAGAAAAGCTGGTAACCAGCATTTTCTCATTTTCCCACAATGTTTTCTACCATATGAAAGGCAAAATTCCTCATTTTAGTAACATTTAAAATGTCGTCTGCAAATGATTTCAATTTGGACTGGTCTACATTTTTCTCGTGTGGTAAAGAGTTAAACACCAAACAAAAAACTTATGTATTGGGATGTTTATTTTTTCCAGATGGCGATATTAAAGATAAAGGACAGCAGCTGTTACAAGGGGGACTTCGGCCAAAGGGTCTACGTTCAGATGGGGGATTTAAAGGAAGAATACCACCAGTACCTGAAAGTTTTGCCGAATCTTCACCCCCTCCTCCACGGATACGAATTACAGAAGACCTAGCTAACTATCGAACCCCGAGCGGAAAATTTTACTGCCCAATGTGCGATGTGACCCTAAACACAGAAATACACTTTGGTCAGCACACACTAAGCAGGGGTCATCGACAGAAACAGCTTAACAAGAAATATGAAGATTTGAATAAATAACAAATGTATAGAGGTCTTTGACTTAATCTCTATGATCTTGAAAATTGTATTTTTGATTATGTCGCCATTAATGAAAAGTTGTACTGATTATGTTCATGTTGTGTGTTCAGAAGTATGTAAGGTTTTATGTGTGTGTTTAAACTGTTGTGTATGTACATACTGAGGGATGCAGTTTATCACTTGTAAATTCTATCCTTTATTGAACAATCATGTATTATTATGATCTGGAAGAACATTGCTTTTTGAAAATTGTGGGAAAAAAAAAATGCTGGTTACTGGTATTTTTTCCTTGTCTCACAATTTTTTCTAACCTTTCAGAAACAAATCCTCTTGTTTTAGTCACATTTAATTTGACTTCTGCAAATGCTTTCAATTTGGACAAGTCTAAAGTTTTGTTGTCTGGTAAAAAAGTTATTTTTGTAAAATAGGCTTCTGCAGATCTATAAAAAATCTCTGACAAATTTCTCAAAATACAAATGAGCCATGCTGTGTGAAAAGGGGGCTTACTTCATCTGCAAAAAGTATCAACCCAGGTCAGCCTGCACAGACAGCACAGGCTGACTTGGGTCAATACTTTTCGCTATTGGTCAATTTTGTGAATGTCAAAGGACTAGTCTGTCTCATGGGTCTGTCAGTTGATAGCATGGATTTTATAGTTCATGATCATGCAATGACTTGCCTGGTATCATGTTTCATGGAGATGCATTAAGCCCCCTTTTACCAGAGCATGGCTGAAATATATGAAGGCAATACAATGACTGGTTTTCAACAGTAGAGAAAATGCTGTGAAGAAATAGCCAATTGCTTATTGCAAGCAGTTTGCTTCTTTTCCCATATTATTTTCCAAAACTTCGAAATGGATGGCCTAAATGATTGCTTGTCAGTGATGATTCATTGCTTATCTCTTCACCAAACGATTCCATGTTTTAGCCATGCTGATTAAGAAAGCCTTTAATATCAATGTGGGAAAAGGAGAAATTGTTGGTAACCAGCATTTTCTCTTTCCCAAAATATTTTGTATACCTTAATTCTCTACCAAACAACAAAATTTTTTAGTTGTCCAAATCTAAAACACTTGCAGACGACAAAATGAATGTGATTGATATTGTAAGTTTGCCTTTGAAAGGTTAGAACCATTGTGAGAAAAGGAAAAATGCTGATCACCAACATTTTCTCCTTTTCTCGCTATGTATTTAACTCTTTAGCACACAACAAAAATGTAGACTTCCGATTTGAAAGCATTTGCAGATGACAATTTAACTGGGGGTCAAAAAAAAAAAATTGTTTTTGATAGGGAAGAAGTCATTGTGGGAAAACGAGGAAATGGTTACCAACTAATTGCACCTTTTTCATCTTTTTTCTCAAAACTCAAAAAGTAAAGGCTTTTTGCAGGAATTTACAGACTTGTAATTAATGCTTTTATGAATTCATTTAACCCTTTACCACACAATCCCAAGTTTAAACAACCTTGAGTCATACTTGAGTTGGCATTTGCAAATGCTTTCAATTTGGACTAGTATAAAACTGTGCTGCTTGCTACAGAGTTAACCACACAATCCAGACTTTTAACGACCCTGAAATAGAAGCCTTTTGAAAATATTGTGAGAAAAGGAGAAAATGCTGGTTACCAGCATTTTCTCCTTTTTCCACGATGTTTTCCAACCTTTCACAGGCAGAAATCATCATGTTAGCATCATTTGATTGGTCGTCTGCAAATGCTTTCAATTTGGTCCATTCCAAAATTTTGTTGTTTGGTAAAGAGTTAAAAGCAGTGATAGTATTGATCTCAATCAAATGCAATCTATCTCTAAGTTATCACTTCATAAACATTAACCCTTTACCAGACGACAAAATTTTAGCCTTGTCCAAATTGAAAGCATTTGCAGACGACAATTTCCATGTGGCTCCAATGGTGCATTTTTTCTTTGATAGAGTAAAAAAGATTGTGGGAAAAGGAGAAAATGCTGGTTACCAGCATTTTCTCCTTTTCCCACAATGTTTTCAAAAGGCTTCTTCCCCAGGTCGTTAAAAAGTCGAGACTGTGTGGTAAAGGGTTAACACATACATGTGAGCCATGCTCGGTGGAAAGGGGGTTTATTGCATCTATAAAAGTATCGACCCATGTCAGTCCAAGTCCAACTTTTTGCTATTGGTCAGGTCAATCGTATGTGCATTCAAGGACCATTCTGCCTTAACTCTTTACCAAACGACAAAATTTTAGACTGGTCCAAATTGAAAGCATTTGCAGACGACAAAATAAATGTGACTGAAAAATTGAAATTTGTTTTGGGAAGGGTAGAAAACATTGTGGGAAAAGGAGAAAATGCTGGTTACCAGCATTTTCTCCTTTTCCCACAATGTTTTCAAAAGCCTTCTTCCTCAGGGTCGTTATATGTCGGGATTGTGTGGTAAAGAGTTAAGGCTCAGCCGGTTGTTTTACCAGGTAGACTTTATTGATTCATGGGACTTTCTATGATTAGATTGAAACTTTGTACATTTACTGAACAAAAACTTGATATGCAGAAATATTAATCCTTTACCAAATAACATGTCTTTTAAAAACCCCTGAGGGAGAAGGCCTTTTAAAATTCCAGTTGTGGAAAAATTGGCTGTAGAAATATGATAGGTGGAGTGAATGCTTATTTCACAATTTCTGCACCTATCATATTTTCACAAGCCACTCTGTAAATATATTTGTGTTGGACCACTGTGTAAATATGTTTGTTTGTGTTGGATAGGAGAGATATCGTGTGAATGTGTGTTGCCAGTTTATAACTTTGTGTAAATGTATGTGTGAAGTATGTTCCTTCGACCAAGCTCATGCTGTTTTTAGCTCTTTACTAAACTTCAGAATTTTAGACTTGTCCATATTGAAAGCATTTGCTAATGATAAATTGAATATGGTCAAAAGAAATTGTCTTTTAACTCTTTACCACACAGCAAAATTTTAGACTAGTCGAAATTGAAAGCATTTGCAGACAACAAACTAAATGTGACTTTAAATTTGAAATTTGTCATGGGACAGGTAGAAAACATTGTGGGAAAAGGAGAAAATGCTGGTTACCAGCATTTTCTCCTTTTCCCACAATGTTTTCAAAAGGCTTCCTCTTTGGGGTCGTTAAAAGTCAGGATTGTGTGGTTAAAGAGTAGAAAGCATTGTGGGAAAAGGAGAAAATGCTGGTTACCAGCATTTCTCCTTTTCCTTCAATCTCTTAAAGGTAATCTTTCCTAAAGGCAGTGAAAACTCTGGACTATTTGGTCAAGAGTTAAAATCAGTGTGCTTCTTTCTTGTTGTACTTACTTGAAAAAAAAAAAAAGAAAAAACAAAAAAACTATGGACAGTGAAGTTGTGGAGGAAGAAAGATTTACTGAAATAGTGTGTTTAACCCTTTACCGCACAGTGACGTGTTTTAACGACCCTGGGAAATATGCCTTTTGAAAAGATTGTGGGAAAAGGAGAAAATGTTGGTAACCAGCATTTTCTCCTTATCCCACTATGTTTTCTACCCTATCAAGAGAAAGTTGCACCATTTAAGCCACATTGAAATTGTCGTCTGCAAATGCTTTCACTTTGGACAAGGCTAAAATTTTGTCGTCTGGTAAAGGGTTGTGGAGGAGCTGATTGTTTTGTCAGTTTTCTTCATCCATCAACAAGTCGTCTTAAACCATCTTTAGTAAATGTATTTGTAATTTCCTGGTCAGACAAAATGGATTAAAGAGGTTTCATGGTCTTTACATGTAGAACTTATGTTCAAGCTCAACAGAGTTATCTTATAACATCTAAGTTGATTTATGCTTCATACAGTAGAAAACATTTGCAATTAAGACTTCAAATGAATAAGAAGAAAGGAGGAAGAGCTCTTAAATTTAAAACTTTTCTCTGTGAGCTTTATTGAACTACTTTGGTCTTTGAATTTTCGTGCAGAGCTTAGTAAAGCTCTTAATACAATATAGTGCTTTTGTTTTGGGACATCCAAAGTATTGGGACACCATCAAAAAACACGAAAATAATTATTTTTCGTGACCCAAAGATTTTGGCCATACTAAAAATTGCAAAGCAAGATAGGTATTTTTTTGGTGCCAAAGAATTGGGACAGTGAATATCTACTAAAAAAAAAAAAACTTTCAGGTTTATTTTTATTGGCACAGTTTGAATGTTGTCAGTTTTCATTGCCTTTGTTAAAATATTTTTGTAATAAAAATGTACTTAAAGACATGTAGACTTTTATTCACAGTTGTATTGCTTCATTAGTACTTTTGTCTCTTCTTGGGGGAAAAATGACTACTGAAACTGGATTGAAGAACCTGCATATATTTTAAAATTTGCTAATTTCAACAACTTCACGAATAATTTCTGTATCATTAAGTTGTGAAAAACCATCTGTATCAGACGCTTGAGTTGCACAGAGAAGTAGAGTCTATTCCCTTTTCGTTACAGTTGTAAAAAATTTTTATGTTACAAAGATGTACCGGAGAACACACTAAGTTTGTGTCATTTTTGTCATTTTTATTACAAACGCAAAATAAAGGGAGATCACAGGTTAAAATGGGATCAAAAGTATTCTTAAAAACATAGAAATCTCTTTTTTATTTGTCTTCAGATTTTTGTCAGCTGCCATTTTCCAATGCACCTGTACAACATATGGGAGTGACAGTTAACTTGTGAATACCAATTTACTCTTTTCACTACCTAACCTTCTAAGAACATTTTATGTGAAACATACACAAGCCATGCTCTGGGAAAAGGGGGCTTGATGCATCTCTGATCTATTGTACTAAGCAAATCATCACAAAATTATGCATCCATCGAATCCATTTTGTCCTGAACGCGTCTGAGGTAGGATGGACCTAGGACACACAGAAAATTTATCAGTGGAAAAAAGTTTGGACCCAGGTCACCCTGCACCAACTGCACAGGCTGATTTGGCTCAACACTTTTCATAGATGCATTAAACCCCCTTTCCACAGAGTATAGCTTGTGCTTGAATACATGTATATTCATTTACCATCCTTTTGCTTCATAAATATTGTAGTTGCCTAAAGAAAAATACTGTAAAATACATCAGAGAGGTAACCCATTGACAAACAATCCCATACTTCAAGGATCCTGAAGAAGAAAGTAGTTTTAAAACATTGAGGAAAAAGGAGAACATGCTGAGAACCAGCATCTTCTCTTTCTCCTTGAACTACTGTTAATGTGTCATTTAAAGGTTTCAGTATGGCACAGTTTAAAATGTTTTCATGTGATAAAGAGTTCAGAACGAGTTAGGTATACATTGCAATAGATGGAGAAATATAGCATTGTGAGTCATTTCATAAAATTTCGTTATAACTATACTTGTACATGTGCAAGGAGTAAATAGACTTCATGTGAACACAACTTATTCACTTTTCATTACCTTGTTAAATATTCTGTGTTAGAAGAAAAAATTCATACCTGAAAACAAATATACAAGTTCACCCATAATCATTTTGCTTCATTATCATCATGCTTATAGTAATACAATACATGTTTGTTTATAGTGTTTATTCACATAGTAATTTTTCTTTTGGTTCATTCCTCACCATAGAAAGTTAGGAATTCCAGAATGCTTTCTGATACAGCTTCACTTGTTGTGTAGGGATCCGCTCGGGCCCAGTCAATAACTCTTTACCAAACGACATTTTGGACGTTTCCAAATTGAAAGCATTTGTAGACGACAATATAAATGCGACTCAAAAACTGAAATTTGTTTTGTGACAGGTAGAAAACATTGTGGGAAAAGGAGAAAATGCCGGTTACCAGCATTTTCTCCTTTTCCCACAATGTTTTCAAAAGGCCTCTTCTCCAGGGTTGTTAAAAGTCGAGATTGTTTGGTGAAGGGTTAACCAAACGACAAAATATTGAAACTATTTGCAGACAACAAATTACATGTGACTTGAATGATTTGAGCTGACCTTGAAAGGGTTGGAAACATTGTAGGAAAAGGAGAAATTGCTGGGTACCGGCATTTTCTCCTTTTTTTCCAATGTGTTTTCAAAAGCCATCTTCCTTAGGGTGGGAAAAAACTTGGGATTGTAAAGGGTTAAGACTTTGGATTGGTCATTAGAGGTTCTTGGTTTTATCTTCATGGTGGTGTTCGGCTTGCTGGAGTCTCCTTTGGCAAGGTACCACAGAGCCCAAGCCTAGTGGAATCATATGACTTAGTGAGTTTTCACTTTGATATAATTGAAATATTGTTGAAAGTAGTGTAAAACACCTTTGTTATCATTATGTATAGAAATTGACATTTTATGAGACTTCATCATCAGAAAAATTGTTTCCCATTTGGATATTCCATTTGGTTAAACAGTGTATGTGTCCTGTAGCTTTGTTCTATTTTTAGAAGTCTGATATCTATTTCTCTGAATTCTATTTTTAACCTTTGGCATGCAACAAGCAACTGGATAGAGTGAATCAAGACTAGATTGCACAAAACATGTGATCATGGATTTAAAATTTCTAGGTCTGTATTCACCATCATATGTACAACGATTCCTAGTATTGATGTAATTCTCAAGAACTCTCTAAATTTCAAAGTAATGAAATTTCAGATCTTGTATTATTTTCTAAATCTCAAACAAGACTAAGAATGCAATTTAGAATGGTTGGTGAACATGGGCCTAGAATGAATTTAACCCAATACCACACGACAAAATTTTAGACCAGCCTAAACCCAAAGCATATACAGATGCCAAATTGAAAGTGGCAATAATGGTACAAGTTGTATTTGATAGGGTAGAAAACATTGTGGGAAAAGGAGAAAATGCTGGTTACCAGCATTTTCTCCTTTTCCCACAATGTTTTCAAAAGCTTTCTCCTTCTGGGTTGTTAAAAGTCGGGATTGTGTGGTAAAGAGTTAATCCCATACTTGCAATATTTTGGTACACTGATAAAAAAAATATTATTCTAACTGTTCAGCATGCCAGGTGTTAAAAGAGTCCAGTTTTGCATAATTTAGGTAGATGTTATGTGACCTTGACATGATCACTGATGTAAAAAGTTTTAGGTTTAATGTGTTTTGACAAATGCAGCGGAATTTCATTAGACTTGTCTTAATAAAGAATAGATATCAAGAAAACTGTAACTTTTGTCTTTTATTTCCATTCTCTCTTCTTTTTAGCTTGGCTGTTTTTAACTTTTTCCCACACGACAAAGTTTGGACTGGTCCAAATTGAAAGAGTTTGCAGACGACAATTTTAAATTGGATGAAAATGGCAGAAAGTTCTCAAAAAGGGTAGAAAACACTGTGGGAAAAGGAAAAATTGCTCGTTACGAGCAATTTCTCCTTTTCCCACAGTGTTTTCAAAAGACTTGTTCTGCAGACACGTGAAAACAGGGCTTGTTTGGGAAAGGGTTAAAGAAAACAAGGTATTGCCATAGCTCTGGCGTCCTTGTCTGCATTGTTGTTTGGCAAAAAATGACAGTTCACAATATCTCCTTTGTTACTAAGGATATTAACTTCAAACTTGCACAAGTTGTCAGCTATCAAAAGTGGAACCCATACATCAGAGGCAGGCAATTGTCAAAGCATTTTAACACAGTTATGCCCCTTTTTTCACTTAGAATTTTCAAGAACTTTTTTTAATATCTATTTTTACTGAAGATACTTTTCAAATTCAGCCATGTTGTTTACTATCAAAAGGAGAGCCTATACAACAGGAGGTAAATAACCATTAAAGTATTTTTGACACACCTATGCCACTTTTTAGCTCACCAGAGCACAAAGTGCTCAAGGTGAGCTTTTGTGATCGCCCAATGTCCGTCGTCCACAATTTCTTTAAACATCTTCTCCTCCTAAACCACTGGGCCAATCTTGATGAAACTTGGCAGGGGTGTTCCTCAAGCTCTACCAAAATTGTTCAAGAGATTGAATTCCACCCATAACTCTGGTTGCCATGGCAACCAGAAGGAAAAAAATAGCAAAATCTTTAAAAATCTTCTTCTCTGAAACTAGAAGGCGTAGAGCTTTGATATTTGGTATGTAGCATCTCCCAGTGGACCTCTACCAAGTTTGTTCATATGATGTCCCTGGGGTCAAAACTGGCCCCGCCCCGGGGGTCACAAGTTCAAACATAGGAACAAAGAAGGGAAACTTTAAAATTCTTCTTTTCTAAACCTTGAAGGCATAGAGCTTTGTTATTTGGTATGTAGTGAACTTGTGTTACAAGTCAATATTGCTCTGGGTTCTCGTTCAGGGCTGAAATGCAGACGACCCGGCCCATTTAGCAAACTATTCTAATGTTGTATTTTAAGCGCAGGAGTTTAACAACCTGACGAACCAAAGGTTCAATAACGACTGCCATTTATTAACATAAATGTAACATTTAAACAAATAGTGACATGTACAAAAACAGTAATTCATGATAGACAGACAGACTAACGGACAGACTCAGTAATTCGACAAAACTCTGACAATTTACAATGGCTAGGACAGGCTAAGACAGACAGCCTGGCCAACAGACAGACGTACCTTAAATGTTGAATGAATGAAAGTAATGTGAAATGAGTTATGATTAGGAATGTGAAATGAAAGTTACACATACCTGAAATGCAGATGACCCGGCCCATTTAGCAAACTATTCTAATGTTGTATTTCAAGCGCAGGAGTTTAACAACCTGACGAACCAAAGGTTCAATAACGACTGCGCGGTAGTACGTCAGCAGAGTGGGAACGTCTACAAAACAGGCACAGGGAACTCGTGCATGAAAAAAAAATGAGGCCCTTATTTACATAGTGCTGGAATGAGGCCCTGGAAGGTGAAATGGGATGAAACAAAAATGAAATTAATGTGATATATGACAAATACAAACACAACAACATGACGACACATTACATTTAACTCATCCTGTGACACTTGTTCTAAGTTTGTTAGCCCACCTTAGCACAACATGTTCAGTAAGATCGAAATTGGGTCACCTGGGGTCATAAACTAGGTCACTAGGTCAAATTAAATAAATACCTTGTGGGCACTCTAGAGGCCACATTTATTGCTCAAATGACCTGAAATTTGGTCAGAATGTTTGTCTTGAGAAAATCTCGGATGAGTTTGGATTTAGGTCACCTGGGATCAAAAACTAGGTCACTAGTTCAAATTAAAGTAATTCCTTGTGGGCACTCTAGAGGCCACATTTTTGGCTCAATTGACTTGAAAATTGGTCAGAATGTTTGTCTTGATAAAATCTCACATGAGTCCGAATTTGGGTCATGTGGGGTCTTAAATTAGGTCACTAGGTCAAATTAAAGAAATACCTTGTGTGCACACTACAGGCCGCATTTATTGTTCAATTGATTTGAAAATTGATTAAAATGTTTCTCTTGAAGAAATCTATGATTAGTTCAAGAGTGCGTCAACTTGGGTCATAATCTAGGTCACTAGGTCAAATTGAAGAAATACCTTGAGGGCACTCTAGAGGCTACATTTCTTGCTCAATTGACTTGAAAATTGGTCAGAATGTTTGTCTTGATGAAATATCAGATGAGTTTGATATTGGATCACCTGGGGTCATAAACTAGGTCATTTGGTAAATTAAAGAAATACCTTGTAGGCACTCTAGAGGCCACATTTATTGCTCCAATGACCTGAAATTTGGTCAGAATTTTTGTCTTGATAAAATCTCGAATGGGTTTAGATTTGGGTCTCCTGGGGTCATAAACTAGGTCACTAGGTCAAATTATAGAAATACCTTGTGGGCACTCTAGAGGCCACATTTCTTGCTGAATTGACCTGAAATTTGGTAAGAATGTTTGTCTTGATAAAACCTCAAATGGGTTTAGATTTGGGTCACCTGGGATCATAAACTAGGTCACTAGGTCAAATTAAAGAAATACCTTGTGGGCACTCTAGAGGCCAAATTTTTTGCTCAATTGACTTGAAAATTGGTCAGAATGTTTGTCTTGATAAAATCTCACATGAGATCGAATTTGGGTCAACTTGGATCATAAAATAGGTCATTAGGTCAAATTAAAGAAATACCTTTTGGGCACTTTAGAGGCCACATTTATTGCTCAATTGACTTGAAAATTGTTCAGAATGCTTGTCTTGATAAAATCTCTTGAAAAAATCTAGGATGAGTTTAAAATTGGGTCACCTGGGTCATAATCTAGGTCACTAGGTCAAATTAAAGAAATACCTTGTGGTCACTCTTGAGGCCACATATCTTGCTCAACTGACTTGAAAATTGGCCAGAATGTTTGTCTTGATGAAATATCAGATGAGTTTGAAATTGGGTCACCTGGGTCCTAAACTAGGTCACTTGGTCAAAAAAAAAGAAATACCTTGTGGGCACTCTAGAGGCCACATTTATTTCTCAATTGATTTAAATATTGGTCCAAATGTTTGTCTTGATAAACCCTACATGAGTCTGAATTTGGGTCATGTGGGGTCTTAAATTAGGTCACTAGGTCAAATTAAAGAAATAACTTGTGGGCACTTTAGAGGCCACATTTATCGTTCAATTGATTTGAAAATTGGTTAAAATGTTTCTCTTGATGAAATCAAGGATGAGTTCAAAATTGGGTCACCTGGGGTCATAATCTAGGTCACTAGGTCAAATTAAAGAAATACCTTTAGGGCTCTCTAGAGGTCACATTTCTTGCTCAATTGACTTGAAAATTGGTCAGAATGTTTGTCTTGATAAAATATCGCATAAGTTTGAAATTAGGTCACCTGGGGTCATAAACTAGGTCTTTTGGTCAAATTAAAGAAATACCTTGTGGGCACTCTAGAGGCCACATTTATTGCTCAAATGACTTTAGAATTATTCAGAATGTTTGTCTTGATGAACTTTCAGATAAGTTCTAAATTGGGTCAACTGGGGTCATAATCTAGGTCACTAGGTCAAATTAAAGAAATACCTTTAAGGCTATTTAGAGGCCACATTTTTTGCTCAATTGACTTGAAAATTGGTCAGAATGTTTGTCTTGATGAAATCTCACATGAGTCTGAATTTTGGTCAACTGGGATCATAAACTAGGTCACTAGGTCAAATTAAAGAAATACCTTTTGGGCACTCTAGAGGCCACATTTTGTGCTCAAATGACTTGAAAATTGTTCAGAATGTTTGTTTTGATAAATTTTCAGATCAGTTAAAACTATTTTAAATTGGGTCATGTGGAGTCATAAACCAGGTCACTAGGTCAAATTAAAGAAATACCTTGTGGGCACTCTAGAGGCCACATTTATTGTTCAATTGATTTGAAAATTGCTTAAAATGTTTGTCTTGATGAAATCTAGGACGAGTTCAAAATTGGGTCACCTGGGCTCATAATCTAGGTCACTAGGTCTAATTAAAGAAATACCTTTAGGGCACTCTAGAGGTCACATTTCATGCACAATTGACTTGAAAGTTGGTCAGAATGTTTGTCTTAATGAAATATTGGGCGAGTTTGAAATTGGGTCAGCTGGGGTCATAAACTATGTTACTGGGTCAAATTTAAGAAACACTTTGTGGGCACTCTAGAGGCCACATTTATTGCTCAATTAACTTGAAAACTGTTCAGAATGTTTGTCTTGATCAATTTTTTGATGAGTTTTAAATTGGGTCACGTGGGGCGATAAATTAGGTCACTAGGTCAACTTATGGAAATTCCTTGTGGACGCTGTAGAGGCCACATTTTAAGCTCAATTGACCTGACGATTGGTCAGAAATTGGATTATGCACGTTGAGTGAATTTCGCCTATTGACTCAGGTGAGCAACCCAGGGCCATGATGGCCCTCTTGTTTTGACTTAGTAATTTTCACCGAAATCAAGCGACTGCAGCCAAGTGTTGGCTCCTGTACACAGCGCTCTTGTTTTTCAACCACTGCAGTTGCCATGAGGTTTGTGGCTGGCCTGGAAAGCAGCATGTTTCTGGATTAATCCCTCACCATGCTATCCTGAGTTTTAACGACCTTGAGGAATAAGGCTTTTGGTAAAGACTTTTGAGTTTAAAGCTTTTGCAAACGAATTAAGTGTGGCTCAACTAATGGAGCTTACTTTGGAAACAGTGGAAAATATTTTGGAAAAGGAGAAATGCTAGTAACTGGCAAAATCAACCAATTCCATCTTTTAACAACCCGTACCAAGATAGCATTGAGAACTTGATTTGGAAAACAGAAAATTATGTTAACTCACATTTTTCCCCCCACTATTATTTTTACCCTCTCAAAGACAGATTTTATCATTTGAACCACTTCTGATTTGTCGGCTAGATCCAGTTCTTCAAATTCTTTTGCTATGGACCAGTCTAAAATTTTGTTGCCAGGTAGAGTTAATTTCACTAGGAAAAAACAGATATGTTTTTGCTTAGCCTAGTTGATATTTTTAATTTGAATGACTTGTGTTGTACAATAGAACATAACTGTTCAGATTGTTTAACCCTATACTGCGTAGCAAAATTTTAGACCTTATTTCAGGAAATACAGAGGAAAATTCAAGTGTCTTTCAAATTATAGTATTTGTTCTTGAATAGGTAGAAAAGATTGTGAGAAAAGGAGAAAATGCTGGTTACCAGTATTTTCTCTTTTTCCTTCAATGTTTTCAAAAGTCTTCTTTTTCAAGGTCATTAAAACTCGATATTGTGTGGTAAAGGGTTAACTAACGAAAGCGCAGCTAGATTATCTTAAAAAATTTTGCTATATTTCCCATTTGCTGATGTTTGTTTGCCCTTATTTAACTTCAGCTGAGAGGGAAGAATAAATCCTATCACCATAACTTTCAGAAGTCCTCAGTTTAAAGGGTTTTGGCAAAGCCAGGATTAAACTTAAGACCCCTGAATTTCTAGATTGCCATTTAACCCTTTACCACATAATCCCCACTTTTAACAACCCTGAGAAAGAAAGCTTTTGGAAACATTGTGGGAAAAGGAGAAAATGCAGGTAACCAGCATTTTCTCCTTTCCCCACAATGTTTTCTACCCTTCCCAAAACAAATTTCAATTTTTGAGTCAAATTTATTTTGTCGTCTGCAAATGCTTTCAGTTTGGACAATTCTAAAATTTCGTTTGGTAAAGAGTTAAATCATGGGGAAATTCATTCTTAAAGATATTCATGTTGTTCACGCTGAGGCTATGCCTTATTCATAATAATGATGAAAATGATGATGACTGTTATGATGATGATAAGATGACTGATAGTCTTTTTCCTCATAACATCAGGGACTCTGTTTAACCCTTTACCACACAATCCAGACTTTAACGACCTTAAGGAAGAAGCCTTTTGAAAACATTGCAGGAAAAGGAGAAAATGCTGGTAACCAGCATTTTCTCCTTTTCCCACAATGTTTTCGACCCTAAAGAAAACAACTTCCATCTTTTGAGTCACATTTACATTGTCGTCTGCCAGTGCTTTGAATTTTTACAAGTTTCATCATTTGAGTCACATTTACATTGTCGTCTGCCAATGCTTTGAATTTTTACAAGTCTACATTTTTCTTGTGGGGTAAAAAGTTAACCCTTTCCCACGTTATCCCAAGCAATGACCTTGGGGAGGAAGGCTTTCAAAAACAGTGTGGGAAAAGGAGAAAATACTGGTAACCAGCATTTTCTCCCTTTTCCCACAATGCTTTTTACCCGTTGAAGGCACTATAGAGTCTAAGAAAACTTGGTAATTAGTCTAGTACAAAGAGCATTGCAGATCTGTGTATATCTATTGACCCTCTTGAAATATATTGAAACACATAGTAAACTGTTATGTAGAGCTAGTCAGCAATAAGAAAAGAATGGGAAATCTTTTTGTCTATCAAGCCATAATCACTGTTAGTTCTCTTTGTTTCCATACATCAAATGTTAGGACACTTTTGGAAGTAACCTGTACCTGTTGTATAAGAACAAAAGGGAACCAGATTTTTCCCTTTTCTCTTACTAGGGCCACCGAAACATTAAATCTGTCTCAATAACCACCCTCACATAAATGACTGTTATGTGCACGCAAAAACATATAATGGACTAATGACACTTTCAGAAGCAACCTGTACCTGTTGCAAAAGTCAAACAAAAGGAACCAAATTTTTCCCTTTTCTCTTACTAGGGCCACCCAAACATTAAATCCGTCTCAATAACCACCCCCATATAAATGACCATTACGTGCCTGCGAAAAACATATAATTGACTAACGGCACTTTCAAAAGCAACCTGTACCTGTTACAAAAGTCAAAAAGAGAGAACCAAATTTTTCCCTTTTTCTCATACTAGGGCCACTGAAACATTAAATCAGTCTCAATAACTATCCCCACATACGTGACCCTTGGCCGCCCATGAAAACATAAAATTGACTTATGACACTTTCGGAAGCAACCGGTACCTGTAACATTAGTCAAACAAATGGAACCAAATTTTTCTCTTTTCTCTTACTAGGGGTGCTGAAACATTAAATCAGTTTCGATGACTACCCCAACATATGTCACTGTTGCGCGTCTGCGAAAACATAGAATTGACTTACGACTCTTTCAGAAGCAACTGGTTTCTGTTGCATAAGTAAGAAAAAAAGAAAACTGATTTTTGCCCTACCCTTTTTTCTCAATACATAGACAAGAACTGTAACTTGGCTTTGACAACTACCTACTCATACGTAGCAGTTTTACTTGCTGAGCAAAAACAGCCATATAAGGCACTTGCGTGCAGCCAAAGACTTTAAAGATATAGCATGATCCAAAAATCTTTCCCATGAAAATATCTTATACATGTATACATGTTTGAAGTATTTTGAAATTGTCCAAGGACATAGAATTAGATACAAGAATAAACTATAAAAAATAAATAAAAATAAATTACAAGCCTACATAAATTTCTTTCAATTTGACAACATGGTCTATTTTTCAGCCATCATGATCCAGTTTCAAACTGATGTTACAGTGCAAAACATCCTGTACACCATTTCATGATGGCTGGACCAAAATTGTGGCCTCAAACCTTGGTCAAACAGCAGAATAACTTACTTTCTTTTCCATATCAAAAGCATAATTATGCAGATGACAAATTGAATGAGGCTCAAATGATGGAACTTGTCTGTGAAAGGGTAGTAATCACTGCGGGAAAAGGAGAATATACTGATTACCAGCAGTTTCTCCTTTTTCCACCAGGTTTTTAACCCTTTCAGCGCCATAGGCGAAAACAGGGACTTTTGCGGACGGCATAGATCAAGATCAGACTGCACAGAGTGTGCAGTCTGATCTTTGATCTATACCTTCTGCTTGTTTGGTCAAGCCTTTATGATAAAAATCTTCCGGAGACACAGTGGATTCTATATACAGCCATTAAACGAAGCCGAGTTTGTTTATTTGGCGCCGAAAGAGTTAAAAGCTTTCTTCCTCTGAGGTTTGTGAAAACGTAAGGTTGTTCGGTGAAAAATACATTGTGTCATGTGTTTTATTGAGCGACCTGGCTGTTGATCCAAATTAGGCCCATTTCAGCTTTGGTCATTAAGTGCTTTACCAAATGACAAATTTTGGGTTGGTCCAAATCGAAAGAGTTTGCAGACGACAATTTTAAATTGGATGAAAATGGCAGAAAGTTCTCAAAAAGATCAGAAAACACTGTGGGAAAAGGAGAAATTGCTCGTTATGAGCAATTTCTCCTTTTCCCACAGTGTTTTCAAAAGACTTGTACTGCAGACTCGTGAAAACCAGGGCTTGTTTGGGAAAGGGTTAAATGCTTTACCAAATGAAAAAAATTAGATTGGTCCAAATGGAAAGCATTTGCAGAAAGATTCAATGTGGCTCAGATGATGTAATTTGTCTCTGAAAGAGAAGAAAACATTATGGGAAGAGGACAAAATTTTGGTTACCAGTATTTTCTCCTTTTCCAACAATGTTTTACAAAGACTTTTATGTACTGGTCATTAAAACTATGTGGTACAGGGTTAACCCTTTACCAAACACTCCTGTTTTTTTTTTTACCTCCATCTGGAGGAGCTACCTGGGCTTTTGAAAACATTGAGGAAAAAAGAAAAATACTTGTTACCTGCACTTCCTTCTTTATCCACAATGTTTCCTACCCAAATTAAGGACAAACTTGTACCACATTTGTTATCTGCAAATGCTTAGCTGGCAAAGAGTTAATAATAAATGTATATTCAAGAACATTCAAAGACTGATAAACACTGGAGAATGGTTTTGTTTTCTAGACAGCTGCATGATTTGTGCAGTCTAATCTTGATCTACACCTTGACCTTTGACCCCCACTCCCCTCCCAAAAAAATAGGGCACCACCTTTGCTCGTGAGCAACACTTGTACAAAGTTTCATGATCCTAGGTCAAACAGCTATTGAGTTACAATACAGCAATGATTTTCAAACAGTCAACTTGACCTTTGACCCATGTGACCCCTAAACAATAGGGCACCTCGTTGGGTCATGAGCAACACTTGTATAAAGTTTCAGGGTCCTAGCTCAAACAGCTTTGAGTTAGAGCAACTTTCAAAGTAAGTCAACCTGTTACCTTGGCATTAGATCCGTATGACACAAAAACAACAGGGCACCTCTTTGGGTCATGAACAATGCTTGTATTAAGTTTCGGGGTCCTTGGTCAAAGGGCTTTAGAGTTAGAGCACGGAAATGAAAACAAAATGGACGGATTGACGGACGGACAGACAAACATGATGAAAACAGTATATCACCCCATTTGGGGGGGGGGGGGTATAATGATCCTTTTCAGAAACAGATGTTTTTTCCCCCTGTAATCAAACTGTTATATGAAACATCCTCTCTGCATATCCTCTCATCAAGACAGACACAAATTTTGTGAAATATCTGTAAGACTGGGCAAGGGGTTCATAGTATATTGAGCCATTACAAAATTGTGACAGATGGACTTATCGATAGGCAGTCGGATAGACAAACAACTTTAGAGATAATATCATGTTTCTATGGGTAACAGGAAAAAAAAAAAAAAAAAAAAATGAGCCATGCTCTGTGAAAAGGGAGTTTAATGCAGGTTGACAAGGGTTAAAACTTTTTGCTTTTTAAAAACTTTCTACATGTCCAAAGCCCTTTCTATTTTATAATTCAATGGGTTGTCAGACATAATGGATTTTATGGATCCATTATTACGTAATGACTTGCTTAGTATAATGCATCATGGACATGTATTAAACCCCCTTTTGTCAGAGCATGGCCTATGCGTATAATACAGGAAATCGAAAAATAAATTTAAGTTGGAAAAATTTAGAGGCATATGTCAGCAATCACAAACAAACAGAATTTCATTTCAAGACTAATTATTGAAAAGCAACAGTTCTCAAAATATTCATTCTACCTTGATTATTTTGGACCGGCAATTACTATAGTAGTACATGACTGTACTGGTATAGTGACACAGTCAGGCTATTCAATATGAATGGCCCGGCTGTGTCACTATACCAGTACATGTACTACAATAGTAACTGCCGATCCAAAATAATCAAGGTAGAATGAATATTTTGAAAACTGTTGCTCTTCAATTAATGACCGTTACGCGCCCGCAAAAACACATTATAATCGACTTACGACACTTTCAGAAGCAACCTGTACCTGTTGCAAAAGTCAAACAAAGGGAACCAAATTTTTCCCTTTTTTCTTATTAGGGCCACCGAAACATTAAATCGGTCTCAATAACTACCCCCACATATGTGACTCTGTTACTGCACGCCTGTTAAAATCATAGAATAGACTAACGGCACTTTCAGAAGCAACCAGTACCTGTAGCATAAGTCAAACAAAGGCAACCAAATTTTTCACTTTTCTCTTCCTAGGAGTACCGAAAAATTAAATCATTTTCGATGACTACCCAGACATATGTCACCGTTGTGCGTCTGCAAAAACACAGAATCGACTTCCGACTCTTTCAGAAGCAACCGCTCTCTGTTGCATAAGTAAGAAAAAGAAAACTGACTTTTGCCCTACCCTTTCTCCTCAATACATGGCCAAGAACTGTATCTTAAATTGGCCAATGACATAGAATTAGATATAAGAATAACTGGTTAAAGAAAAAAAAAAGTTGATAAAGTTGGAGTTCGTACCTTTGACCACTAGTAGTACATTGGGCAGCGGTCTTACCCACTGACCTATGAGAGAAAGTATCATTCGTTCAAGTTAAATTAATTTATATTCATATCCCCCGCTCCCTTCCCATAATTCCTTGAATGAAAAAACAATGGCGGCCAAACCATCGATGTAAACAATGTGGGAAATACGGTTTTAAATGATTAAAGGTCTTCTTTGAAGGCTTATATGTAATCCTTAGCAAACTGACATGCATTCTCCATCCATACACGCCAGAATTTACCGACATTGGACGAGAATCTGAGAAAAGGGTGACAGAAGCACTTGTTCGGGTGTTTTCGAGCATGCTACCAGGTTGACAACCGGTGATTCGAGTTGTCTATCTAGTTCAGGCCAGCTTCCATCCTAGGCAAACATTCAATTTTTTTCGTATTCCAAAAGTCGAGCTGCGTCTGAGTTAACCAAAAAACCCTGTACGTACGACTAGGCAGAGGTTATTTGGTCATCGTCGTTACACATGGGAAGCAACATGGGGATTCGTAATTCGATGACGGTCAGTTGCGCAAGCATAACTGAAAGTACATGCAAGTAAGATACTGGTGAGCCAGTATATCTAGTGTTAATGACATATAGTTTTCCATCCTCTCAACTTCAATGTTTCATTTAATTCATGTTGAATTTAAAGTACTGTGTAATTCCTTAAAACTGCGGAGGTGGACTTTTTAGGACGGTTTGTAGAGACCAAATTTCATTTCGTTGGTCACAGGTGAGTGCATTTATTGAATGGGACACTGAAATCGCATTTTGTCAAAATTTATGAAGATATCTAGTTGGATTTGGGCGTGACTGAGGTTAGTAATCATTTGATAAGGGAGGATAGATTCTAACATGATTAAAATTAAATTAATTAAATCATTCATAGTAAAGTAATAGAAATTCTTTTATTGTCATTAACAATATCAAATTTTTTACCTAGAAGTATCAACAACAGTATATTACTCATTACCAAATGATAACATTTTGGCCATGACCAAAATCAAAGCTTTTGCAGACAACAAATCAAGTATGGCTCAATAAATAGGATATGTTGCGGACAGGGTAGAAAGCATTGTGGGGAAAAGGAGAAAATAATGGTTACCAGCATATCACCTTTTTCCATAATGTTTTCAAAAGCCTTCCCCCTCAAGTTAAAAATTATTAAACATGGGATTGTGTAGTAAATGGTTAACTACTAATACTACAACCCCCAAACTGGTATAAGAGTGGTGACAGTCGCAAAAAAATTGTTAACTCTGAATACGTTTAACTCGCACAACTAAATAGATCAGACTTTTTTAACTCTTTACCAAACGACAAAATTTTAGACTGGTTTAAATTGAAAGCATTTGCAGACGACAAAATAAATGTGATTGAAAAATTGAAATTTGTTTTGGGAAGGGTAGAAAACACTGTGGGAAAAGGGGAAAATGCTGGTTACCAGCATTTTCTCCTTTTCCCACAGTGTTTTCAGAAGGTTTCTTTCACAGGGTTGTTAAAAGTCTGGATTGTGTGGTAAAGAGTTAAATGCCATTAATACATTTCGGCTGCAAGATGATGAACCACTTTGGTCATAATCTAGAATAAAATAGTGGACAATGTATATCAGAGATCAGACTGCACATTTGGTGCAGTCTGATCTTGATTTACACTGTTCACAATAGCTTTATGTGCTGTCCTCAGTGTGGAAAGAGTTAATAGATTGAATTTCAATTAGATGATCAGTATGTGAAAGCACATGAATTTAGTCATTATGTAATGTAAATAGCCCTCATCACTTTCACAAATTACTTTCCCTTGATGCTTTAGACAGCCTTGTACCCGTCGCGGGTAGTAGAAACTAAGGGTCAATTTGTAAATGATCAAATTAGTTAATGATACGTCACAAATTACAAGTAACAATTTGCTCATTAATACTCGTTTTCTGCCGGTGATTTGAAAGTCTATCGGGTGCAGAGACGTAAAAATCTATCCATCGGGTATCATCAAGTACTGTTATTCTGTGAGTGTCCTTGAACAAAAGATTTTTGTTTTCATCTCATGAAGTACATGTTTGATGATGTTACTTGATATTTCAGCTTGTAACCCTTACCAACATTCTGTCTCTTTGTGTAAATCTGCCTGTGTCTCACTATCTATTCTCAACAAAGTTAATGTAGGTTAGCTTTTGTGGAATCTTAAATTTTCTTTTTGCTATTTCAGATTTATTTTTGAAATGATGACCACAGAGATTAACTAGGCAATTGTTAAAAGGAATCATACTACATAGAAAGTGCATTGTGTTGAAGTTTAGTTAATGGTTTAAAGAAATCTCAGAATAACTTCAAAAAATGTCTGCTAGACGGATCAATAACAGAATGTCGAGGAATCAGGGACAAGGTGGAGGTTACAGTGGTAATGTACACATTGTGCGTCATGATGTCGTGAGCCGAAAGAGGGAAGAGCGAATGGTTAGAGAAGCATATAGAAGGGAGAAAAAAATGAACTCGTATTTGGCAGAAGATGAGAATTTTCCAAGCTTCAAAAACCAACTGGCAAAGATTGGGCTTGAGCTGAGAGATATCCCTGGAGATGGGTGCGTATTGGGTATTTTGTTCTGTCAAGAAACAGCATTTTCACCTTTTCTTAAATTTTTTGAAATCTCTTTTCCTCAGGGTTGTTAAAAACACTGAATTGTTTGGTACAAAGTTTAAGCACATTTGACGGTAAGGGAAATATATCAGCCATGCTCTTGCAAAAGGGGTCTTAATGCTTCTCCGTGATGCATCATACCATGCAAGACATCACATAGTTAGGGATCCTTATAATTCATTATGTCTATCAACAGACTGTATCATAAGGTCGACTCGTCCTTAGACATACAGAAAATTGACCAATGGTGAAAAGTTTCGCCCCAGGTCGGCCTGGGTTGATACTTTTCAAAGATGCATTAAGCTCCCTTTTCACAGAGCATGGCTCATATGTTTGTGTGAAACTTTGTAAGAAAGAAGTAGTTGCTTGTTAACTCTTTACCAAATGTCAAATATGTGGACTTGTGTAAGTTGAAAGTATTTGCATGTGACAAATAAACTGCAGCAAGAATGTTGGAATTTGTCTTAGAAAGGGTAGAAAACATTGAAGGAAAAGGAGATTTTTTTTTATTTTCAACTTATTGCTCAAATCCTCAACATGGCCAGCTTCTTTCAAATGATTTATGATGATTATTGTGACAGAATTCACTCCTCTTTCATTGCTGATCATTGTTTTGAGAATGGTCATGTGGGAAAGTAGCCAGTGGCTTTGGAAGAGTATTGTACAAAGTACTGGTAAATGAAACTCTAGGAAAGCATGGATGGGTGCACTTGCTGCTGCAGTATAATTGTAATAGTTAAATGATGGAGGTTGTCTTTGATAGGGTAGAAGACATTGTGGGAAAAAGAGGAAATGCTGGTTACAGACATTTTCTCTTTTTTCCCCATGTTTTCAAAAGCTGTCTTTGTCAGGATTGTTAAAACTTGGGATTGTGAGGTAAAGGCTTAAACACCATATACATGTAGATAAACAAATTAACCCTTTACCGTACGATAAAATTTTAGACTGGTCCAAATTGAAAGGATTTGCAGACAACAAATAAAATGTAGCTAAAATGATGATTTCTGTTTTAGATAGGGTAGAAAACATTGTTGTAAAAGTAGAAAATGCCGGAACCAGCATTTTCTCCTTTTCCCATAATGTTTTCAAAAGGCTTCTTTCACAGGGTCGTTAAAAGGCGGTGTTGTGCAGGAAAGGGTTAATGAGGATGAGACTGCACAGAAATTTGAAGTATGGTCTTTGTTCTATGTCATCTGCTACTTTTCATTTTTTTTTATGTTTTGAGCAAATCACTTCATTTGTAATGGAAATACATAAATTCAGTCATCAAATTTATCCTTTAGTACCAAAATGGTTAACAAGTAAAACAAAGGTAAACGTTGAGATTTGTTGGAAAGAGAAATGGATAATGATAAATTCATGCGTACCTACTGACAGAAATTTATGACAGATGACATTGAAAATAATAAGTTTATTCAAGTTACAGTTTTATAAAGTAAAGATAATAACACAAATGAGAATTCAACATATCACAAGGTATGGAAACATTGTGGCAAATGGAGAATGTCCTCATTTCGAGTCACAGTCCTATCAAACAGTTATGTGTTTAAATATCATTGAGGAATTATAGTCTTTTTAAAAAAACATTTTTGGTAAAGGAGAAAATGTTGGTAACCTGCACTTTCTTTCTTTCCCCACAATGTTTCCTACCCTTTCAGAGACAAGTCCTATCATTTGAGCAATGATTGATTTGATCTCTGCAAATGCCTTCAAAGTGGACAATCCTATTATGTTGTCATTTGTTAAAAAGTGAGTGAATTAACAAAAATTTTATGATGTGAACCACTCTGATAAAAAGTGAATGATTTTGCTAAAAACTTTGTATTTGAGGTTAGAGGGTCAAAGGGTCAGATGATGCCCCCCAGAATCCTTTAATCCTTTCCCAAGCAAGCCCTGGTTTTCACATGTCTGCAGTACAAGTCTTTTGAAAACACAGTGGGAAAAGGAGAAATTGCTCATAACAAGCAGTTTCTCCTTTTCCCACAGTGTTTTCTACCCTCTTTGAGACCTTTCTGCCATTTTCATCGAATTTAAAATTGTCGTCTGCAAACTCTTTCAATTTGGACCAGTCCAAAATTTGTCGTTTGGGAAAGGGTTAATTATCTTGTCATCACTTTTTTTACAATAGATAATCAATAAGTAAGTATTAGGTTATCAGATTGATCAAAAGAGTATGACAGAAGGAGACATCCATTATCACATTCCTGTTGACAAATCAATTAGTGAAGTACCTGCAGGACATGGCTCATTTACATAATTAACCCTTTACCACACAATCCCGACTTTTAACGACCCTGAAAGAGAAGGCTTATGAAAACATTGTGGGAAAAGGAGAAAATGCTGGTTACCAGCATTTTCTCCTTTTCCCACAACTTTTTCAAAAGGCTTCTTTCTCAGGGTCGTTAAAACTCGGGATTGTGTGGTAAAGAGTTAAGCAACATTTGTCATCTGCAAATGCTTTCGATTTGGTCCAGTCCAAAATTTTGTTGTTTGGTAAAGAGTTAATTCCTTTACTAGACAACAAAATATTAGACTTGTCGAAACTGAAAGCATTTGCAGTCAACAAAATGAATTTGCTCAAATGATGGCATTTGTCTTTCACAAGGTAGGAAACATTGTGGGGAGAGCAGAAAATGCTAGCAACCAGCATTTTCTCCTTTTCCCACAATGTTCTGAAAAGTTGTCTAACAGAGGATCATGAAAATATAGGATTGTTTGTATAGGGTTGACCCCGAAAGTGCCAAATAAATTCAACAGGTATTTTCAGTCCAGAATCAAGACCAAATTACATGTAATTGCAATTTCAAGGTTACTGTTTAAGTGTAGTGTTTCAGCAAAGCAGACAGTGTAGATGAAAGATTATACCACAGGTTTTGTGCATTTTGATCTTGATCTTGACTATCTGTAAAGGGGACTATTGTTTTTAAGACCAATTTAAGGATTAAAATTGACCCAAATTTTAATACCCTAGTGTTTTTGCAAGTCTGAGAGAGAAGGCCTAGGAAGACATTGTGGAAAAAGGAGAAAGTGCTGGTAACCAGCACTTTCTCCTTTCCCACAATCTATTTAACTCTTTCAAACACAAATCTAGTTATTTGAGCCAACTTTATTGTGTTGTCTGCAATTGCTTCCAATTCGGAGAGCTCTGTATATGATTTTGTCATTCAAGCCTTACTATAAGCACTAGGTTTTTCATGAGAATGTCTTTGGGCAAGATAATTCAGAGCCCCAGCCTAGTATTGGCAATACCCAAGATATATATGAATAAGTAAGCTGTTGCTGTTATGTGACTGAAATAGCGTTGAAAATGGTGTTAAACACCATTAAATCAATCGGTAAGTCAATCATTAAAACACTGCACAGACATGCATATGGGAAAACTGTGTTGAAGAGCTCAAAGGCATTTTGTCATAGATTCTACAGATAAATCCCCATGCATGTGTCATCTCCTTTGTAAAAATTTATATTTGCTTTAAGTCTTATATAATCTCATGTACTCCATGTGTGAATTATTTTAGATAGATCAATAATAAATTAACTATTTACCACACAATCTTGAGTTTAAATGACCCTGACAGAGAAGGCTTCAGAAAAATTGTGGGAAAAGCAGAAAATACTGGTTACCAGCATTTTCTTCTTTTCAAACAATGTTATCTACCCTATTACAGACAGAAATCAGCCTTTGAGTCATGTTTAATGTGTCATCTGCAAATGGTTTGAATTTGGTGGAGTCTAAAATTTTGTTGTTTGGTAAAGGGTCAACCCTTTATTAGGTGACAGCAGTTAGACTTGTCCAAGATGAAAGCATTTGCAGACAACAAAATTAAATGTGGCCTATATGATGCAGTTTGTCTGTGAAGGAATAGAAAACATTGTGGGAAAAGGAGAAAATCCTGGAAACAAGCATGTTCTCCTTTTCACACAATGTTTTTTACCCTTTTAAAGACAATTCTCATTTGAGCCATGTTCATTTGTCATTTGCAAATACCTACAGTATCTTAAATTTTGTTGTCTTTGAACTCTTTATTTAGACTTGTCCAAATTGAAAGCAATTGCAGACAATTTAGATTTGCCTCAAATGAAGTAATTTGTCTTTGATGGGGTAGAAAACATTGTGGGAAAAGGAGAAAATGCTGGTTACCAGCATATTCTCCTTTTCCCACAATGTTTTCAATAGGCTTCTTCTTCAGGGTCGTTAAAACCCGTGATTGTGTGGTAAAGGGTTAATGAGATGGAGAATTTTTGAGTTATTAACTTTGGCTGGCAAGAAAACTTTAGACTTGTCCATAATAAAAGCCTATGCAGATGACTACCGGTAATTTAATGTTGCTCGATGACAAAATTAATCTTTGTAAATTTACAAGTCAGTGTTTGAAAAGGATAAAGAGACAAAGGTTAACAGCATTTTCCCATATTCCCTTGTTTCTTAAGGTTTTTAAAACTGGTTAGTTTGGTAATAAGGTTAACTTCAACTCATAATAAACCAATGGTAGTAATTGCTACTGAGTAAGTTTGCTCCTTAGTCCTATTCAGTATTAATAAATATTTTCTCTTTTTTTTTCACCCTGTTTTTTGTATCAAGTAATTTTTCCCTGCTATATGTTAGTTTTCTATAAGATATGTACTCAAAATGCCCATTATGAAGATCAAGAAGGTTTTAGAGACATCTTGGGAAAAGGAGAAAATGCTGGTAACTAGTATTTTCTCCTTTCCTTTGATGATGTTTTCCAACCTCTTAAGAATAAGTGCCATCATCTGGGCAACATTTGATTTGTTTTCTGCAAAATACTTTCAGTTTTAACTAGTCTTAAAATGTTGTCACCTGGTAAAGAGTCAGGTCTGTTGTAACAGTTTGTACCTAAAATAGTGTAAATATGAGTCAAATGAATCTTAGATAGGCGCATAATTTATTTAATCTTTTACCACACAATCCTGAGTTTAAACGACCTTGAAAGAAAAGGCTTTTCAAAACATTGTGAGAAAAGGTGAAAATGCTGGAAACCAGCATTTTCTCCTTTTCCCACAATATTTTCAACTTTATCAAAGACAGAAGTAATCATTTAAGCTACTTATTTTGTCATCAGCAAAATTAATGCTTTGAATTTGGTAGAGTCCAAAATTTTGTCATTTGGGAAAGGGTTAAGCTTGTTGGAATGCCATGCCCTTTGACATAATATATGTCTCCTAGAGGGCCAAAATTAATACTAGTCCTATTTGAAAGCATTTTCATATTGCATGTAAATTGTGGCTCATATGTTTTGTTTTGTTTTGTTTTTAAAAGAATAGAAAACGCCCTGTGAAATAGAAAAAACACTGGTTACCAGCACTTTTCCTTTTCCCAAAATGTTCTCAAAGTTTCTATTTCACGTTTTTTTAAAAAAGGATTGTTTAAGAGATAGTAAAGGGTTGAAGAGGAAAATTTACATAATCTTAATCATCTTATTCATGTAAATATATACATGAATATTTATTTACCAATAATTCTGTCATATACAGGTGTTTTCATAATAAAAAATTGTAACCTTACAAAATTTTAGGGTATTAGTCTCTGAATAGGTTCAGTTTATTTGGCAACTAAACAGTGACTTTGGCAGAAAACGTAGGTAGAAGATCAGGCTGCAAAGAGCAGTGAATCTGACCTTAGTTCTACATGGTTGTTTTGGGAGATATTCATGGCTAAAAAAACGTAAATAGGTCTAGATTAAAAGAAAATCAGATAAAATAGAAACCCATAAACATCAATATATTTTGCTTTTTCCTGTACAAAAAAAAAATATAGATTCATTAATTTTTTTTGAGCAAATTATTAACTCTTTACCAAACGGCAAAATTTTGGACTCCATCAAATTCAAAGCATTTGCAAACGACAAATCGAATGTACCGGTAGCTCAAATTATGATTTTTGTCTTTGATAGGGTAGAAAATATTGTGGGAAAAGGTGAAATGCTGGTTACCAGCATTTTCTCCTTTTCCTACAATGTTTTCAAAAGCCTTCTTCCTCACAGTCATTGAAACTTGGGATTGTGTGGTAAAGGTTTAGGGGTGAAGCCTTTGTCACATTGTTATAAGGATTTTGAATTTCAGGACAAGATTTGCCACATATTTTGACAAAATCAGCCTTGAAATTGTAATATATGTAGAATCAAATACAAGGGAACCCTTTTATTTTATCTTGAGGTAATTCGTTATATTACCAAAAACATGTCACAGATATGGAATCAAAGTCAATATTTGTTGTGACTTCAATGTTCAATAACACCTGCATGACACCTGGTGGGCATACTGGAGATGATATGGCATATCGTTGCTCTTGGAATCTGCTGAAATATTGAGAGGTAAAGTCACCCTGTCATAGCATGTCAAAAGGAAAAAGTAACAGGGTTCCCTTATTTTTGGGGCTATGTATATATGCATCTGTAGTATTTAGTGAGATTATCAGTTTTAATATAGTAATACAAGGGTTATGTTAGTGAAAATGCTAATGTTTCTATTTATAGTAACTGTCTGTTCCGGGCCCTGGGTGACCAGTTTGAGGGCCATGTCAGAAACCACTTTCGCCATCGACAGGATGTTGTGAGATATATGGTGGAACATAAGACAGACTTTGAACCATTCCTAAGCGATGATATCTCATTTGAGAGACACAGTATGTCTATTATGTTTCTATGAATCCAATAACTTGAGAGGCGTTATTCTATCTTGCCTAAACTGGTAGCCTTTTATCCATCTTTGTATCAACAATAGGTAACAGAATACTGACCATTGCAAGACATTAACCCTTTACCACATAACAAAATCTTAGACCCGTTGAAATTGACAGCATTTGCAGATGACAATTTCACTGTACCTCAGATGATGCAATTTTTCTTTGATAGGGTAGAAGACATTGTGGGAAAAGGAGAAAATGCTGGTTACCGACATTTTCTCCTTTTCCCACAATGTTTTCAAAAGGCTTTTTCCTCAGGGTCGTTAAAAGTTGGCCTTGTGTGCTAAAGGGTTAAGAGGCAACAGAAGAGGTTGAAAGACTTGGATAATCAAATTTTTGCATTTTTTATACACAAGAATTGGTCTTGTTGCAAGAAATTCATCTACATTCTTATTTTACTAAACTTGTTGGACATTGGTCCTGAAAAGAATAATTTTTATCTTTCCTGAAAAGTTTGGCCGAGTATGGAATTCTTTCATTTTAATTTATGGCACTCTGTTATATGCTGTGTTATTGGTGCATAAAGCAACCAGTCGCTGCCCTTGATGAAATAAGTCTTGGCTGTTGTCTATCGTATGGCTACAAGAGATACAATGAGTACTAATTTATATTTTATAAATGTATAATATCAACTGTCATGATTATTTGGGTCCTAGCTTTAGATTTGGGAGTCCCTTAGTAGCAAGATTGACTAAAAAGAGAAGTTACTGATGACCAGAATTTTCTCCCGTTTCTACCTTTTAAGGACACTTCCCGTCATTTGTTTGTTGTGTGAAAATGCTCTTAATATGAGTGATTCCAAAAAATTTTGTTTTCTGGGAAAGAGTTTTTGGACTGTGCAAATCCAAAATCAGAATACATGCATTATGTTCTCTAACTGCACAAATGTCAAAAGATACTTTGAATTACTCGCTTATATGTCTGGAAGTTGATAGAGTTCTTTTTTTTGTGTGTAAAAATTCCCTTTGTGACAGATTTAACCAAATTCACCCAACAGAATTTTCAGCCTCGAAATGATGGGTCCTGCATGGCCCAGTGGTGGAGTCAAGGACTTGTGACCTGGTGGCCAAGGGTTTGAGCCTCACTGAATTTACTGGGTTTTTCATGGGAATGTCCTTGGGCAAGACACTTCAGAGCCTTAGCCTAGTACTGGTGGAACCCAGGAAATACATGAATATGTGAGCTGTCACCATGGAATGACAAATAAGGTTGAAAGCAGAGTAAAACACCGTTCACTCAATCAGTCTCAAACTAAGACCCAAATTATTACAATTTCAAGATTGTCTTTTCCCCAGGATGTTTTAGGAAAGTAGACAATTTGCACAATTGGTGTTGTCTGATCTTGATCTACACTGTTTGCAAAGGCTAGATAATAATACATTAGTAATAAATAAAGTCATGAAAGTTCCTAAACTCTTTCAGTACCAAATACATCGTTATTGTTAGCTCCACTGGCCGAAGGCCAGCGGGCTTATGTCATGGCCCGGTGTCCGTCGTGCGTCCGTGCATCTGTCTGTGCGTGCGTGCGTCCGTCCGTCCGTCCGTGCGTTAACTTTTATTTCAAACATCTTCTTCTCTGAAACTACCCATCCAATTTTCATGAAACTTCACAGAAATGATCCTGCCATGGTCCTCTTCAGAATTTCTTGAAAGGATTTAATTCCTTCAAAAACTCTGGTTGCCATGGCAACAAAACTGAAAAATATTGGAAATCTTTAAAAATCTTCTTGTCTGAAACCATAAGGCGTAGGGCTACCAAATTTGGCATGTAGCTTTATGTAGTAGACCTCTATCATGTTTCTTCAAATTATAGCCCTGGGGTCAAAATTGGCTCTGCCCCAGGGGTCACAAGTTTTACATAGGCGTATATAGAGAAAACTTTGAAAATCTTCCTGTACCTAGCCATAAGGCCTAGAGCTACCAAATTTTGCATGTAGCTATATCTAGTGGGCCTCTACCAAGCGGGCCAAAATTTTAGCCCTGGGGTCAAAATTGGCCCTGCTGCAGGGGTCACAAGTTTTACGTGGGCTTACATAGTGACAACTTAAGAAATCTTCCAGTACCTAGCCATAAGGCCTAGAGCTACCAAATTTTGCATTTAGCTTGATCTGGTGGGGGTCTACCAAAAGTGCCCAAATTACAGTCCTGGGGTCAATTTGGCCTCATGCTGGGGGGTGGGGTGGGGGGGGGTTTCACAAGATTTACATGGGCTTATATAGGGAAAACTTTTAAATCTTGGTGTAAATAGCCATAAGGCTTAGGGCTACCAAATTTTGCATAATTATAGCACTATCTAGTGGACAACTACAAAGAGGGCCCTAGTTACAACCCTAGGATCAAGTTTGGCCCTGCACCAGGGGTCACAAGTTTTACACGGGTTTATGGAGTGAAAACTTCAGAAACTGTCTTGTTACTAGCCATAAGGCCAAGAACTCCCAAATTTGGTCATAAACATGTGCTTATAGGGTAAAAATTCAAAAAATCCTTTTGCTCCTAACCGCAAAACCAAGGTCTACCAAATCTGGATCACTTTTGATTTTTTTTGAAATTAGCCTTGCATCAGGGGTCTTATGTTTTACAAAGGCTTCATATGGACGAAACTTGAAAATCACCTTATTTATAACCATACAGCATAGACTTGTATTATTTTGGCATGTGGCTTTATCTTGTGGACCTCTACCAGGGTTCAAGTAATTATAGCTCTGGGATCAAAAATGGCTTTGCGCTGCGGGTCTCAACTTTCACATGGGCTTTTACAGAGAAAACTTTGTAAGTCTTCATTTTGAAACCATTTGGCTCAGAATTGAAATGTTTAGTATTTATGGTTTATATTTATAAGCCAGTGGAGCGATACAGGGCCATCATGGCCCTCTTGTTTTTGAATGGTTACAGATACAGTTCTGCTGTAAGAATAACTCTTTACCAACGATAAAATTTTAGACTAGTCCAAATTGAAAGCATTTGCTGATGACAAATTAAATGTTGCACAAATTGTAGAATTTGTTTTTGAAAGGGTAGAAAAATTTGTGAGAAAATGACAAAATGCTGGTTACCAGCATTTTTCCTTTTCCAACAATGTTTTCAAAAGTCCTTTTTCGTGGGGGTTGTTCAAGATCTGACTTGTGTGGTAAAGGGATGAGAGTCATAATCTAGAATACAGCAGTGGACAGTGTAGATCAGAGATCAGACTGAACATTCTTTGCAGGCTGATCTTGATCTGCACTGTCCTCAAAAGCTTTTTGTGTTGTCTATGGTATGGAAAGAGTTAACTCTTTACCAAACGACAATATTTTGGACTCCAATTAATTGAAAGCATTTGCAGATGATAAATGTAGTGAAACTGATAAATTCTTTATTTGATAGGTCAGAAAACATTGTGAAAAAAGGAGAAAATGCTGGTTACCAGCAATTTCTCTTTTTCCCACATTGTTTTCAAAAACTGTCTTGTCGTGTAAAGGGCTCTATCAATACAGGGAAAATCTTGACAACATTTTGCCTGAAGCAATGGTTTCTCTTCACAAATATATCACAATTATCTGGATTTTAAGTTAAATTTGAATGAAGATAAGGTTTAAGTTTGCTTTGGCAGTTAGCTTTACCCATTCTCTCACAAGAAACAGACCAATTTTTTCCAAATTCAAGATTCATTACATGAAAAAGACCTAGAAATAGTGACAGTAATATTTGAAAGTCAGAAAACAGCATGATAAATAGAGGATATTTGTTTTTTTCGGTGAAAGATGGAAATTTATTTCATCGAGTGAACATCATCGGTAATATTTTCATGAGTGGCTCGCCCAGATTGAAATTTATTTCATCGAGTGAACATCATCGGTAATATTTTCACGAGTGGCTGCACGCCACCCGTGAAAATATTACCAATGATGTTCACTCGATGAAATAAATTTCGATCTTTCATAGAAAAAAACAAATATTCTATTTATTTCATGCTTCTAACGCCTTTTTTTGTCGAGACTTCCATAAAAATCAGTACAAACTCCCGTGGTTGGTATTCTCACTGGTCGTACCAGTGTAATATCGAAAAATATTTTCACCGCTATTTCTCGATATCCTACCGGAAAGCATGAAATAAAATAGGAGGTATTGCTCATTGGGAATTGTTGGATCTAAAAGTGCCCTTTTAGAAAGACTTGACTTTTTACCTAACAATAAAAATGTATGCAGATCCAGAATGAAAGCATTTGCAGATGACAATTGACGTAAATGATGTAACATTGATAGGGTAGAAAACATTGTGGGGAAAAGGAGAAAATTTTACCAGCATTTTCTCCTTTCCCCTCGATGTCTTCAAAAGGTTTTTTCTTTACGGTCGTTAAAACTTGGGATTGAGTGGTAAAGGGTTAAACAGTATACCAACTAGTTCCATGTTTCAAAGACCGTGAGAAAAAAGTTCTTTTGAAAAAAAGTTTAAAGGATAGCCTTCATTTTCTCCTTTTCTTACAATGTTTTCTATAGTGCAATGGGCAGATCCTATCATTTTAGCCATATTGAATTTGTCATCTGCAAATGCTTACAAGATGCCATAAAATTTTTTGTGTAGTAAAGAGTTACTTTAACCTTTTACCATACAATCCATAATGACCTTGATAAATAAAGCTTTTGAAAACATTGTGGGAAAAGGAGTAAATGCTGGTTAACCAGCATTTCCTCCGTTTCTGATATTGTTTTATACCCTTTTTCAGCCAAAAAGCATAATTCCAGCCATATATAAATTGTTGTCTGCAAATGCTTTCAATTTGGACAATTCGAATTTTTTATCAGTTGATAAAGAGCTAACAATACATCATCACAGCCAGAGAGAAAAAAAGCCGTTAACCCTTTCCCAAACAAGCCCTAGTTTTCATGTGTCTGCAGTCCAAGTCTTTTGAAAACAATGTGGGAAAAGGAGAAATTGCTCATAACGAGCAATTTCTCCTTTTCCCACAGTGTTTTCTACCCTTTTTGAGACCTTTCTGCCATTTTCATCAAATTTAAAATTGTCATCTGCAAACTCTTTCACTTTGGACCAGTCCAAAATTTGTCGTTTGGGAAAGGGTTAAAATGTGGAAAAATTATAGACAGGTTCAGAATTTAGTCAGCAGTGTAAACATAGAGAAATTACTTATATATATGTTGTAAGGGATAAATATGTATTTTGAAAAATCTTCGATTTAATCTGGAAGCGTCACAACCTTGATTTCTTTCATGGCCTTCAGAGAATGAAATGAATATTCTACCTGTCGTAATCTATGCAACCTTGCAACCATCAGGGGCAGCATTTGGCATGAAGATACAAGAACGATTATAGTTTGATAAAGATAAAATGGGTTAAAAACTGGCTGAAAAGGAGTAAAGATGTATCTATAAGGCTATAGAAAGAGTCTAGCAGGCTGCCCAGGTAATACATGTGAAAGAATCTGAACTTCCGACCTAGGGCAAGTTAATATTTGGAAAGTTTCTCATGAACTCTTAGGTAAACTTTCAATGGGTTTACTGATTCAATTATCTTGTGGTATCTCTTAAAAACCTGTGAGAATAGCTATACAAAGAAGAAAGTATGACGATTTGAAGTACCTGGAAGGCCACCTGCATAGAGCAACTGCTTGTTCTACAAGGACACTGTATTTATATGCCATTCCCATTTGGATTACTTCATCAAATTCAAGGCTCTTCTTGCCACAGTGTCTGTTTTAGATAATGGACAGTTTAGAGTAAACAACAGGTTGCTTATTCTTTTGATGCATCCCTATTTTAACTCTGTGTCCAACAATTCTGGGATTTAATCACCCTGAGAAACAATTTGGTTTAGCCAATTAGAAGTTGTGTTACTTTCAAATTTAGAAAATCTTGGAGAAGAAGTCTAAGAATGTTCTTAAGAATGGTTGGTGAATACGGACCAAGGCCTTTGAAAAGACCCACATTTATATTGCAGTTTATCTTAGCTAGTGAATTTGGTAAGACCAAGTGACAAAATGGCAGACTTTAGAGCTATGATCAGACAGCATATATTGTGCTGTCTGATTGTTATTAACTCAGTCACTGGAAAGCAACTGTAGTTGGGGCTTAACTTTTTAATACAATACAAAATAATCCTGAGTTTAAATGACCCTGAGAAAGAAGGCTCTTGAAAACAATCCTTTTTACAACATGGAGTAAGAAAGCCCTTGAAAACATTGTGGGAAATGGAGAAAATGCTGGTAACCAGCATTTTCTCCTTTTCCCACAATGTTTTCTACCCTTCCTAAAACAGATTTCTTTTTTTGATTCAGGTCTACATGCATTTTGTCGTCTTGGAATGCTTTCAATTCAGGCAAGTCTAAGATTTTGTTTGGTACAGAGTTAAAACTATTCCAGACTGGAACTTGTCAATATTGAAATCATTTACAAATTATTCATTTAACTCTTTACCAGACAACAAAATTTTAAGACATGTCCAAATTCAAAGCATTTACAGATGAAAAATCAAATGTGTCTCAAATGATAGAAGTTGTGTTAGAAAAGGAAGAAAACATTGTGGGAAACGGTGAAAATGCTGCTTACCTAAAATTCAGGATTGTTTGATAAAGGATTAAGGTGACATGATGATAGTTATATTTGAATGGGTAGAAAGCATTGTGGAAAAAGGGGAGTATGCCAGTAATGATATAAAGGTTGGATGCGTCTTCGTAAGCTAGGATAGTTCAACAGTACAATTTTAGGAGATTTTAAAAACATTTTTAGAGTTAATGTGGGAATTAAGCAGTTGCTCTCTATAATCAATGATGTTAATTTAGCCCTTTACCACACTGTCCCAACATTTAACGACCGTGAGAAAGAAGCCTTTTGAAAACATTGCGGGAAAAGGAGAAAATGCTGGTAACCAGCATTTTCTCCTTTTTCCCACAATGTTTTCTACCCTTCCATAAGCATATTTCAATCCTTAAGTCATGTTTCCTTTGTCGTCTGCAAATGCTTTCAGTTTGGACTAGTCTTAAATTTTGTTGCTCAGTAAAGAAGTAAAGGATGATTAGGGGTGTGAATTGGTAATTCTATACAGTTTTGTTATTGGACAGACACCAACAGACACTGTGACCTTGCTGACATACTGTTCACCTAGTGATTTAGCAGTCTGAGGTCAATTGCTTTGGTCCTGTGGAGATTGTGGCCTTTAACTCTTTACTAAATGACAAAATTTTAGCTTGGTCCAAATTGAAAGCATTTACAAACAAGAAAATAAATGTGAATGAAAACTGAAATGTTTTGGAAAAGGAAGAAAACTGTGTGGGAAAAGGAGAAAATGCTGTTACCAGCATTTTCTCCTTTTCCCACAATGTTTTCAAAAGGTTTCTTTCTCAGGGTCGTTAAAAGTTGGGATTGTGTGGTAAAGGGTTATATTCCTAAACCAAATAATCATGAGTTTTAATCATGTCCATATGGAAGAAGTCTTTTGAAAATGCGGGAAAAGGAGAAAATGCTGGTAAGCACAGTGCTTTCTAAGCTATGAAGGACAAATTTTGTTATGTGATTCACCTGCTATTTGATGTCTGCAAATGCTTTCTATTTGGGCTCCCTAAGATTTTTATTATAAATATTTAACTCTTTACCAAAGACAAAGTTTTGAACTCAAACAAATTGAAAACATTTGCATATGACAAATTAAATGTAGCTCAAATGATGATTTCTGTCTTTGATAGGGGTAAAAACCTTGTGGGAAAGGGAGAAAATGCTGGTTACCAGTATTTTCTCCTCTTCCCACAAGCTTTTCAAAAGCCAGCTTTTGCAGGGTCGTTCAATGTCGGGATTGTGTGGTAAAGAGTTAATAATCCTTTACCAGACAACAAAAGTTTAGACTATCCCTAATCAAAAGCAGTTTGCAAAGAAAAAAAATTTGTGTGATAGGATTTCTTTTAAAAAAGGAAAAGAAAGGATAGAAAACATTTTAGGAACAGGATGAAGATAAGGCTGGCTATGGGGTTGCTTACCAGAAATTTTTTGTTTGTGCAAATGGTATTTAATTTTTTTTTTTAAAGAATTTTGATATTTTTCCTTGGGGTTATTAAAACACTGGATTCTTTGTCGAAGGGATAACTGCCAAGCAAAGGGTCAAATGGTATATAAATGGTTTTGTCTGTATTTTTTTTTCTTTTTATTTAAAAATACTTTGTTGAAAATGATGCCTATGAATGATCTCAGACTTCTCCCTTGTTTTAAGTTCCATTTGGAGGGGGTCACAGGTGAAAAGTTAATCAGAAAATCTGGTTTTAAAAAAAACTTAATAAAACTGAATTTAATCCTTCTCTAAAGAGTCTTGAGTATTAGGGACCCTGAGAAATAAGGCGTCTGAAAACAGTGAGGGAAAAGGAGAAAATTCCTGTTCATCAACATTTTCTCCTTTTTCTACAGTGTTTTCTACCCTTCTGTAGTGAATCCTATTATTTGAGCGATATAGAAGTTTGTCTGCAAATGGTTTCAGTGTGGACAAGTCTAAAATTTTATCATCTGATAAAGAGTTAATTCTTTGAATGAACATGATCCAATTAGTCAGCCAAGCAATTATAATCTAAAAATATGTATGATGGATTATGTATGTACAGTGGGGTGTCTAAATTCATGTAACTTACGATGATTGTTCATTCGAGGTGAATATTTGTCCCAACAGTAAGACAGATTTTGAAAGAAACAAGAACATGTACTTGTTAACTCTATCAAATAACAAAAAAGTAGACTTGTCCAAATTGAAAGCATTTGCTGACAACAAACTCAATTTTGCTTAAAATTTTTATGGTCAGAGTTGTCTGTAAAGGGGTAGAAAACATAGTGCAAAAAAGAAGAAAATGCTATTTTCCAGCTTTTTGTCAAATTCCCACAATGAGGTTTAACTATTTACCAAACGACAAAATTTTATACTTGTCCAAATTGAAAGCATTTGCAGATGACAAAATAAATGTTTTTTGGAAAATTAGAAAAGATTGTGGGGAAAAGGAGAAAATGCTGGTTACCAGCATTTTCTCCTTTTCCCACATTGTTTTCAAAAGGCTTCTTCTTCAGGGTTGTTAAAACCCGTGATTGTGTGGTAAAGAGTTAAAAGGCCTTTTTTCTCTTTGCAAGTAGCTTTTTAGATGATAAGACTACATGTTTGGGGTCATTAGAATGAGGGATTGTTTGCTATAGGGTTAAGCAAGAATTTTTCAATAATCCTAGAGCTGCTTAACCCTTTACCAAACAATCCCGGGTTTTCACGACCCCGAGAAAGAATCCTTTTGAAAACATTGTGGGAAAAGGAGAAAATGCTTGTAACCAGCATTTTCTCCTTTTCCCAAAATGTTTTCTTCCCTTCCCAAAACAAATTTCAATTTTTGAGTCACATTAATTTTGTCGTCTGCAAATGCTTTCAATTTGGACGAGTCTAAAATTTTGTCGTTTGGTAAAGAGTTAAAACTGCTGGCTGTGCTGATCATTCAGAGTGTCTCTGAGCAACCCAGTAGACAGCAATGAAGGGAAAAGCAGGAAAAGGAGGAAATGCTAGTTGTCGGCATTTTCTCCTTTTCCAGCAATGTTTTTGACCCTTTTACAGACAAATCTATCATTTAAGCCATATTTAGTTTGTCCGAAACAATAATTATGGTCCTTTCAACACATATGAGTCTAAAGTTTTGCCATCCCTCTCTTTACCAACAGCAAAATTTTAGATTGGACCAAACTGAAAGCATTTTCAGTGGATAACGAAATTTAACTCAATTGATGATTTCTGTCTTTGATAGGGTAAGAAACATTGTGGGAAAAGGAGAAAATGCTGGTTACCAGCATTTTCTCCTTTTCTCACAATGTTTTCAAAAGCCTTCACCTTCAGGGTCGTTAAAACTCGGGATTGTGTGTTTAAGGATTATAGTGGTGTAGTGTAAAACACCTTCCTAGCAAAAGCAAAGAAATTTACCCTCTACCTTAGAATTTGGAGTTTTAACAACCCTCAGAAAGAAAGCTTTGGAAAACATCTTGGGAAAAGGAGAAAATGCTGGTCACCAGCATTTTCTCCTTTTCCCATGATGTTTTCTACCCTTACTAAAACAAATTTCAATTTTTGAGTCATGTTTATTTGATCATCTGCTAGTGCTTTCAATTTGGATAATTCTGAAACGTAGTGTGTTAAAGAATTAAAACAGGTTTGACAAATATAATTTAAAGTAGGCATCTCATTTTTTCCCCATATATGAAGGATTATTTACATAAATACACATACTTTCTAATTCTTCAATATAAACCATTTTGTGACAAAGTACATAGTATTTCTACTTATACGTAGAAGGGATTAAACAAGATATCCCTTACAAATAGTATTAGGATTGAAAATTCAATTGACTCGTCTTCCTATGATAAACATATGAGCCATGCTCTGGCAAAAGGGGACTTTATCTTTTAACCCTTTCCCAAATGACAAATTTTAGACTGGTCCAAATTGAAAGAGTTTGCAGACGACAATTTGAAATTTGATGAAAATGGCAGAAAGGTCTCAAAAAGGGTAGAAAACACTGTGGGAAAAGGAGAAATTGCTTGTTTTGAGCAATTTCTCCTTTTCCCACAGTGTTTTCAAAAGACTTGTACTGCAGACACGTGAAAACCAGGGCTTTTTTGGGAAAGGGTTAAACCTTTTGAAAACATTGTGGGAAAAGGAGAAAATGCTGGTAACCAGCATTTTCTCCTTTTCCCACAATGTTTTCTACCCTTTCCAACACAAATTTCAATTCTTGAGTTGCATTCAATTTGTCGTCTGCAAATGCTTTCAATTTGGACTGGTCCAAAATTTTGTCGTCTGGTAAAGAGTTAATGCAACTCCAAGATGCATGTAACGCAGCAATTTATCACATAATTATGGATCCATAAAATCCATTTTGTATAACCACAGACAGAATCTTGAGTTACACTGCTCCTTTGACATACAGATAACTGACCAATAGCAAAAAAGTTTCGACCCAGGTCAGCCTACGTGGACTGCGCAGGCTGACCTGGGTTGATATTGTTTGTAGAGGCATTAAGTCTCCTTTTCACAGAGCATCTTATACATTATTGCATATATAACATGGGATCCACTTTTGGTTGGTGATGAAGGTGTAGGATAAAAAAAAAAACCAGGACAGCATTGGTTTGATCCTTGCTGGAGGAACAGGGTTTTTTGAGGGATTGTCTGTGGGTAAGATACCTCTGAGCCCATGCACAGTACCTGTGAAGCCCAGGAAACACATGACATGGATAAATACTGTTGAAAGCAGCCTAAAATATTATTTATTAATTTTGTATATATTACTTAACAGAGTTTACAGTCAGTCAGCAGATGCACTGACTCAAAATTTTTAAGTTGTTGGTTCGAGTCGTGTTAAGCCTTCTTCCTCAGGGTGGTTAGAACAGGGGACTATTTGCTACACGATGAACCCTTTCATTGATGAACCCTTTCATTGCTATAGGTGAAAATGAGCTTTTGTTGATGGTATGAATCAAGATCAAAGGACACAAAATATTCAGTCTGATCTTTTTTCTAAACCTTCTGTCCATTTGTAAAGTCAAGCCTACAAGATAATCTTTCCAAATTTCGATGGATTGTAAATTTAGCCATTCAAAGAACGGGGGGGTGGGGGGGGGAAATATATGTATTTGTGCTGAAAGAGTTTAATAATAAAAAGGCTGTGAGGTCATGACTAGGTTGGTATTATCACCTTTGAGTAAATGTACTTTTCGAAGTCTATTGTCAGTACTTTCTTATTTACCAATTACCCTGAATACCATTTTCTGATGGTTTGGACTCTTAAGATAGATGTATGTTACTCATTACCAGATGACAAAATTTTAGACTAGTCAATACATGTATTGAAATCATTTGCAAACAGCAATTAAAATGTGTCTCAAATGATGGAATTTGTCTTTGAAAGAGGTTACCACTATTTTTACCTTTTCCCACAATATTTTCACAAGCTTTCTCAATCTGGGTTTCAAAGCAAGGGTTAACCAACTACTGGAAGGGTACTTGTAAACTGCCCAGAAGCTATCACAAATTACACAAAATAGAAACAATTAAACAAAAGGAAAGAATTAACTGTTTGAGATAAGGAGGTCTGAAAAGAGACAATTGCTTGTTAACCCCTTACTACACTATTCCAAGTTTTAGTGACCCTTGGTAGAAAGGCTTTTGAAAACATTGTGGAAAAAAAGGAAAATGCTGGATACCAACACAATATTTCCCACAATCTTTTCTTCTCTTCTAAAACTGAATTTCTATTTTTCAGTCACAATTATTTTGTTGTCTGTAAAAGCTTTCGATTTAGGCATGTCTAAAATTTTGTCTTTTGATAAAGAGTTAAATGCAATTGCTGCTTTTTCCACAATGTTTTCAAAAGCTGTCAACTGTGACATCATTGTTTTAGATCTGTACCTTCTGATTACTTAACGAACTTTCCCACCAGAACATGTAGCCTTGAACGCTATAATAGATGTGTCTTTTTTGACTTTCATCAACAGTTTTTGAATCTCAAAGGGTTACAATATGATGAAATTTAAGGACAGAAATGAAAGTGCACTACTTATATGCATTAAGCCTGTACCAAACAACAAAATTTTAGAGTTGTCCAAATTTAAAGCATTTGCAGAGACTAAGTAAACACAACTTAACCCTTTCCCAAACAAGCCCTGGTTTTCACGTGTCTGCAGTAAAAGTCTTTTGAAAACACTGTGGGAAAAGGAGAAATTGCTTGTAACGAGCAATTTCTCCTTTTACCACAGTGTTTTCTACCCTTTTTGAGACCTTTCTGCCATTTTCATCAAATTTAAAATTGTCATCTGCAAACTCTTTCAATTTGGACCAGTTCAAAATTTGTTGTTTGGGAAAGGGTTAAACATTGATTAAAGAATGGTAGAAAACATTGCGGGAATAGGAGAAAATGCTGGTTAACAGCATTTTCTCATTTTCCCACAATGTTTTCAAAAGCATTCTCTATCAGGGTTGTTAAAATGGGGACTGTTTGGCAAAGGGTTAAGCCCATGAATGATGTATGCATGATCGATAGAGTGCATCAGTATGTGCATTTTCTCTGTGCATGCCATAAAATGTGGAAACTAAATGTCAACCCTTTGTATACTGAAGACTAGCTAAGTGCAGCCCGATCTTTGATGTGGGATCCAGCAAGGGTCAGTGGTAAAGAAGGATTTGCAATCCTTACTTAACTCTTTACCAAACGACAAAATTTTAGACTAGTCCAAATTGAAAACATTCGCAGATGACAAAATAAATGTTAGTTAAAAAATGAAATTTGTTTTGGGTAGAGTAGAAAACATTGTGGGAAAAGGAGAAAATGCATTTTCTCCTTTTCCCACAATGTTTTCAAAAGGCTTCTTTCATAGGGTCGTTAAAAGTCGGGATTGTATGGTAAAGGGTTAAGCACTGGGTTTTTTTTTTGTGGGTGAAACTGGTGAAACTCCTGATTTTGCTCAAATCTACTAACATGCTCATTTTCTGACTTAACTCTTTGCAGACGACAAAATAAATGTGACTCAAAAACTGAAATTTGTTTTTAAGGAAGCTAGAAAACATTGTGGGAAAAGGAGAAAATGCTGGTTACCAGCATTTTCTCCTTTTCTCACAATGTTTTTAGAAGGCTTCTTTCTCAGGGTCATGAAAACTCGGGATTTGTGCTGAAAGAGTTTAATAATAAAAGGCTGTGAGGTCATGACCAGGTTGGTATTATCACCTTTGAGTAAATGTGTTTTTCAAAGTCTATTGTCAGTACTTTCTTATTTACCAATTACCCTGAATACCATTTTCTGATGGTTTGGACTCTTAAGATAGATGTATGTTACTCATTACTAGATGACAAAATTGTATGGTAAAGGGTTAAGCTGAGTTTTTTACTGAGAGACATTTCATTAACATAAACCCTTTACCACACAATCCCGACTTTTAACGACCCTGAGGAAGAAGCCTTTTGAAAACATTGTGGGAAAAGGAGAAAATGCAGGTAACCAGCATTTTCTCCTTTTCCCACAATGTTTTCTACCCTTTCCAAAACAAATTCAATTTTTCAGTAACATTAATTTTATTCTATCATCTGCAGGTGGTTTGAAATTGGACAATTCTGAAATTTTGTTGTGTGGTAAGGAATTAACAGACTTCAGTAACATTCTCAAATCTGAAACTGACACAATGTTCCACACTTGATTCGGCAAAATAATGGACTTGAATCTCTTTAACTCTTTACCACACAATACCGACTTTTAATGACCCTGTGAAAGAAGTCCTTTGAAAACCTTGTGGGAAAAGGAGAAAATGCTGGTGACCAGCATTTTCTCCTTTTCCCACAATGTTTTCTATCCTACCCAAAACAATTTTCAATTTTTCAATTACATTTATTTTGTTGTCTGCAAATGCTTTCAATTGGGACCAGTCTAAATTTTTGTCGTTTGGTCAAGAGTTAACTTAGTTAACTCTTTCCTTACCACAGATGACACATTAAGCTTATGTATAGACAGTGAAGATCAAGATCAGACTGTACAGAACATGCAGTCTGATCTCTGATCTACACTGTCCACTATATTGTTCTAGATTATGACAGAACTGCCTTTCATCTTGCTGCAGCACTATATGTAGCTATTGACAAAGTGTTATTTGTTTGTTGGGGTAGTGAAAGAGGTAACGACTGCCACTGTCAGTTACAGTCATGTATGGCACATCAAGGCAGTCGAGCTATATAAACGGCCATCATGGCCCCCTCACAAGTTTCAGGTTTTCATTCAATATGAATGTTAAAAAGGACAATTTAGAGTTTAGTATGATATTTATTCAGTATTTTGTTATGATAAATAATGTTTTAATAGCACTGCCCTTTTCCTTTTTTGCCAAAACTCCTGTCAATACAACAAAGCTTTAGATCTTTCCATACAGAAATCATCAACTGACAACAAGTTTGATATGGCTCAAAATTGTACCGTCTCTGAAAGGGTGGAAATCATAGTGGGAAAACAGAAAATGCTGATTACCAGCATTTTCTATTGTAAGCTTCATTGGCCGAAGGCTCCTTAACTCTTTACCAAACAACAAAATTTTAGACTGGTCTAGATTGAAAGCATTAGCAGACGACAAAATAAATGTGACCGAAAAATTGAAATGTGTTGGGGAAAGGGAAGAAAACATTGTGGGAAAAGGAGAAAATGCTGGTTACCAGCATTTTCTCCTTTTCCCACAATGTTTTCAAAAGGCTTCTTTCTCAGGGTCGTTAAAAGTCGGAATTGTGTGATAAAGAGTTAAAAAGACATTTACCATCATTTGGGACACATTTGATTTGTTATCTGGACATGTGTTTGTTAGCTGGACATGTGTTTTATATTGGCATGCCTAGAATTTTGTCATCTTGTAAAGCTTAAACTCTTTCTCTACCAATGATGACTTATGCAGCTTTTGCAGATGGCATAGATCAAGATCAGACTGTCCAGAAAGTGCAGTCTGATCTTTGATCTACACCATCCACTACTGCATTACCAGATATTAGACTATGACCCAGTTTATCTTCAGTCGCAGTGGAAATGTACCTCAGAGAAAAATGTCCAATTTCTTGAGTTAACCCTTTACCACACAATCCCGACTTTTAACGATCCTGAAGAAGAAGGCTTTTGAAAACATTGTGGGAAAAGAAGAAAATGCTGGTAACCAGCATTTTCTCCTTTTCCCACAATGTTTTCTTACATTTCAGAAACAAATCCAATCATTTTAGCCTTATTTAATTTGTTGTCTGCACGTGCTTTGAATTTGAATCAGTCAAAAATATTATCGTGTGGTAAAGAGTTAGTTGTGAAAGACATAACGTTCTTAGGGTTCAGATGGAAATTTTGCCGAGAACAGACAAAATTTGGATGGATGGGTCAAACTCTTTAGCACACAATCCCGGGTTTTGAGGACCTGTGGAAGAAGCCTATTGAAAACATTGTGGGAAAAGGAGGCAATGCTGATAACCAGCATTTTCAATCCTACGACAACTTTCATCATTTTAGCCATATTTGGTTAGTTGTCTACAAATGCTGTCCATTTGGATGTGTCTAAAATTTTGTAGTGTGGTAGAGTTCAACCTTAGAGCGCCAGATAAACTTATCAGACATTTTCATACTGGAAATACAACCCAAATAATAGCTTTTCATGGTTTATTTTCATCTACAGTGTTTCAGCAAAGCAGACAGTGAAGATCAAAGATCAGGCCACACATTTTGTACAGCCTGATCTTGACTTACACTGGCTGTAAAGGCAACTACAGTCATGAAAGGTGCTTCAAGGGTTAATCATAATAGTATCATTATCTTAACCCAAATCTGTGACCTCTTAGTTCACTTTGTTTTTTAAGAAAAAAAATGATAAATTACTGCGTGATGGCAGACAATTTTGAATTCTGACACATTATTTTACAAAGAGTTTGACAAGGTGGTGAAATTACACTACATAAAGATATGGTCCAGTTAACCCCTTTCCCAAATGACAAATTTTGGAACTGGTCCAGATTGAAAGAGTTTGCAGACGACAATTTTAAATTTGATGAAAATGACAGAAAGGTCACAAAAAGGGTAGAAAACACTTTTGGAAAAGGAGAAATTGCTCGTTACCAGCAATTTCTCCTTTTCCCACAGTGTTTTCAAAAAACTTGTACTGCAGACACGTGAAAACCAGGGCTTGTTTGGGAAAGGGTTAAAATGATAAATAGTTGAGGAAATAACTTGAACCCCATTAACTTTCTACCAAATAAGAAAATTTAGACTTGTCCAAATTGAAAGAATTTGCAGATGACTTTTTAACCCTTTACCACATGACAAAAATTAAGACTGGTCCAAATTGAAAGCACTTGCAGATGACAATTTAGATACAGTTCAAAAGATGGAGTTTCTCTTTGATAGGGTAGAAAACATAGTGTGAAAAGGAGAAAATGCTGGTTACCAGCATTTTCTCCTTTTTACACAATGTTTTCAAAAGGCCTCTTCCTCAGGGTTGTTAAATCTCAGGATTGTGTGGTATAGTGTTATATATTACTCAGATGATAATAGTTGTTTGAAAGGGATATTGTTTCTGTTGTGTCTGATTTTATGTGTGTGCAATGCATGCATCTCAGCTGAAAAATATTGATTGATTGATTGAATGGTGTTTTACGCTGCTTTCAACAGTATTTCAGTCATATCACGGTGACAGCTCACATGTTCATGTATTTCCTGGATTCCGTCAGAACTAGGCTAGGGCTCTGAAGTGTCTTGCCTAAGGACACGCCCACGAAAAACCCAGTGGATCCAGTGAGCCTCGAACCCAGGGCCTCCGTGTCACGAGTCCTACACTTTACCAATAGGCCACATGGGACTCCAGCTAAAAAATGTTTACCGGTAGATACTGGTATATGATAAAGAACAAATGTGTCGTGCCCTGTAAAAAAGGGGACTTAATGCATCTGCAAAAAGTACAGGCTGACCTTGGTCAAAACATTTTGCTTTTCGTAAATTTTCTGCATGTAAAAGACCAATCTACCTCAGGATGCAGTCAGTTGTTAGACAAATGGATTTTATGGATCCGTAATTATGTGATGATTTACTTGGTATTATGGATTGCGGGGATGCCTTAACCCTTTACCGCACAATGCCACCTTTTGACGCCCCTGGGAAAGAAGCCTTTTGAAAACACTGTGGGAAAAGGAGAAAATGCTGGTAACCAGCATTTTCTCCTTTTCCCACAATGTTTTCTACCCTATCAAAGAAAAGTTGCACCATTTAAGCCACATTGAAATTGACGTCTGCAAATGCTTTCAATTTGGACAAGGCTATAATTTTGTCGTCTGGTAAAGGGTTAAACCCCTTTTTGTCAGAGCATGGCTCAAATATTTTGATAAGAAATATCATGGGGGGTGGGGGAGGGGAAAAGAAAGATATACTTGGAGGGGAAAAACCCTCAAAATTGCTGTTTATTTTATTTGTAGTTCAAAATCTGAAGAGCCTTGGATGCTATGCAGGAAATGATGCAATAGTGGCATTTGCCCGTCTTCACCAGGTCAACATTATTATACATCAGCTGAATGACCCTTTTTTAGTGGTAAGTATATAGCCAGTGTAACTGCTAAGAATGTCTAATTGAAATGTATGTATTTGGTTGGTCAAAAATATCTTAACAGTGCAGCTGAACTCTTTACCAAACAACAAAATTCTGAAATCAACCAAATTGGAAGTATTTGCCAAGGACAACTTTAAGTGTAGCTAAAATTAAGATAGCTGTCTTTGATGTTGATTGCCAGCATTTTGTCTTTTTTCCACAATGTTTCAAAAGCCTTTTCCTTCAGAGTCATTAAAACTTGGGTTTGTGTGGTGAAAGGTCAATAGCTGGTTTGGTTAGAATATCTCATAAAATGTCAGACAGTATATATCAAAGATCAGATGGCATTTTGTCTGCACAAAAAGACCAGAGTCTGTATGCACCATTTTTAAGAACATTCTTTGTCTTATTCTCTACAATGTTCTAAATTTGAAAGCAACACTACTTCTGATTGGCTAAACAGATTGATTGTATGGTGTTTAATGCCGTTTTAAACATTATTTTTGTTATATCGCGGCAGCCAGTGCACTATTCATGCTTTCCTGGAGTTTCTTTTACCAGTACTTCGCACAGTATTCTTTCCAAGCCACTGGCTGCTTTCCCACATAGCCATTAATGAAACAATGGTCAGCGGTGAGAGAGGAATGAATCCTGTCGCAATGACTATCATCAGTCCTCGGAAAGAAATTGGCCGAGCTGGGTATCAAACCAGTGACCTCCTGTTCTCAAGTCCTGTACGCTACCAAGTGAGCTACGGGGCTCGGCTGGCTAAACAGAAGATGTGTTACATTCAAATTTAGAAAATTCTGGAGAATAAGAATGAGAATGTTTTTAAGATTGGTTGGTAGAGACGGACCCAGTTTCTCTCAGTGCCACATCTTCTCTCATGATTTTGTTGTGGTGTTTACCAGTGTTTTTACATACATGTAGTTTCAGTAATTATGGCAGCCATAAATAACATTAAATTTCTTTCACCAGTACATGCACGCCACACAATACTCTTTCCAAGTGACAGGCTGCTTTCTACGGGAATATTGTCCACACAATGATCAGTGATTGTACAGAAATTATCATACCAAATTTTAGACATCTCAAACCTGAAAGCATCTGAAGACAACATCTTTGCACTGATACAAATGAGCTAAAGTTCTTTGGTAAGATAGAAAACATTGTGGGAAATAGAAAGCAAATGCTAGTTACCAGTATTTTCTCCATGTAACATAGTATCTTCTAAAACTTTCTTCCTCAGGGTCATGAAAACATGGCACTATGTGATAAAGGGTAAACTCTTGACCAAATGAAAAAAATCAGACCCATTCATATTGAAAGTATTTACAGATGGCAAAGTAAGTAAAACTCAAAAAATGGGTTTTAACTCTGTACCACATGACAAAAATTTAGACTCTTCCAGATTGAAAGCATTTGCAGACGACAATTGAAATGTTGCTCAGATGCTAGAGTTTGTCCTTGATAGGGTAGAAAACATTGTGGGAAAAGGAGAAAATGCTGGTTACCAGCATTTTCTCCGTTTTGCACAATATTTTCAAAAGGCCTCTTCCTGAGGGTCATTAAAACTCCGGATTGTGTGGTAAAAGATTAACCCTATTCCAAAGAACACATTTAAAGCTTCTTCAAATTCAAATAATCTACAGACAACAAATACAGAATTGGTGCAAATGAGCTTAAGCTATCTAACAGGGTTGAAAACATTGTGGGATTAGAATAAAATGCTGATTTCCAACATGATCATCCTTTGCCCACAATGTTTGCATAAGCTGTCTCTCCCAGGGTCATGAACACCAGGGATTGTTTGGTAAAGGTTAAAACATTGTGAGGAAAGCAGAAAACACTTACTAGTATATCCAGCTATTTCATCTTTTTTATGTTTTCAAAAGCGTTCCTCCATAGGGTCAAGAAAACACAGCATTGTATGGTAAAGTTACAAACAGTTTTTTTCTCCTGTGTACATTTCAGATTCAGGGCCCATCAACTTATTCTTCTTCAACGAGGCAGATACACATAGCCTATCACAATGGGGATCATTACTCAAGTGTTAGAAAAGTGGGCGACAATACAGAGTCACCGACTAATATTCGGCTAAAGGTAATTCCGATTTTAACCTTGTACCATTTAAATACAACTATTTGTTCCTCTCCTGTAATATAAACTGTGTGAAGACATTTTCAGAGGAGTTAAATCAAATTTTTATTTAGCAAGCAGCTGCTCTGTAAAGGAGAAATGCTTACTTAGCTGTATATTACAAAGTCCAGTGTTCAAACATTCTGGAGGGAGAAGACCTTTGAAATCATGGTGGGAAAAGGAGAAAATGCTGGTAACCAGTATTTCCTCCTTTTCCCACAATGTTTTCTTCTCTTTCTAAGACAACACTTGTCATTTGAGCGACATCTATTTTGTAGCTTGTACATTGACATACATGTACTTTCAGTACAGACGGGTCTGAAGTTTTGTCTTTTGGTACACAGTTAAGGCGATGCTTTGCAGACAACAAATTAAGTTTGGCTCAAAAGATGAAATTTATAGTTAAAACTAGGGATTGTGTGCTTAACCCTTTTCCAAACGACAAATTTTGGACTGGTCCAAATTGAAAAGTTTGCAGATGACAATTTTAAATTTGATGAAAATGGCAGAAAGTTATCAAAAAGGGTAGAAAACACTGTGGGAAAAGGAGAAATTGCTCGTTATGAGCAATTTCTCCTTTTCCCACAGTGTTTTCAAAAGACTTGTACTGCAGACACATGAAAACCAGGGCTTGTTTGGGAAAGGGTTAAGCGTTAATTGTAAACATGTATGCTATTTTATAGATGAATGATGACTCCCCGACTGCCCAGACAAAATTTCAGGGATACCATGCTGGAGGGGCAGATGGTATTGTAAGAGCTGTCAGAGATACAGACAGACTGACGGAAGAAGTTATGAATGCCACTGGTTGTTATGTATGTTTAACATGATTTTGTTATTCTGTGTAATAGATTATACATAAATCCTCTGTGTGTACACATAGCTTTGTAATATGCAAAGATGCAGATTATTAAATAGGGTTATAGCAATGCAACTGAATGCTCTATGCCTTAGTTTGTACATTTAATTTTCTGTCACACTTAGCAAGGTTGATTTGTTCCCTTACCAGACAAGAAAATTTTAGATGACCAAATTGATAGTATTTGTAGGCACCTGGTTTAATGTGGCTCAGATGATATTGTTTGCCGTAAGATTGTGGGAAAAGGAGAAAACGAGAAAATTGCCTCAGGGTCATTAAAACTTGAGATTGTTTGGTTAAGGGTGAAGGGGTAAAAAGTGTTAGACTAGCTAAGTCGGTAACATACAGGGCCTGAAACCAGGGGTTGCTGGTTCAAATCTCCCGCTTTGCCAATTTCTTTTTAAGGATTGATGATAGTCATTGCGACAGGATTCATTCCCCTCTCATTGCCAATTATAGTTTTGACGATGGTTATTTGGGAAAGCAGCCAGTGTCTTGGAAAGATTATTGTGCAAAGTAGTGTTTTCAAAAGCCTTCTTTCTCAAGGTTGTAAACAGGATTGTTTGGTAAGGGGTTTTGATCTTCACTCTAAACAGTTATTAGATATGTATAAAAGAATCTTTTGGTTTACGTCATTGACATAAAAAATATAACCATGAATAGCTCAGTTATGAATGTGACATTTATGATGGCTTTTGCTAGATTTGTTATGTGTCAATAACACATATACATCAATTATTGTGTATTTCAGAATGTTAAATATGTTTCTTCATGTTACATGTGTCTGATTCTACACACATATCAGTTGATTGTACATTAGTCCTTTGCCAAACGACAAAATTTTCAACCCGTCCAAATTGAAAGCATTTGCAGATGACATAGCAAATGTAACTTAGATGGCAGGATATATCTATAATAGGTTAAAAAACATGGTGGGAAAAGGAGAAAATGCTGGTAAAGAAAATGCTGGTTACCAGCATTTTCTTCTTTTCCCACAATGTTTTCAAAAGGCTTCTAACCCAGTGTTTTTAAAAGTCAGGATTGTGTGGTAATGGGTTATTATATCTTTCAGAATGTATAAGATGCTTGTGCATGTAACATGTTATGTCTGATCCCAGACATCTGTAGATAGTGCATTATTTTATCTTTCAGAATGTTCAGCATGTTCTGGAATGTTTATGTGACTGTGATTATGATGTGGATGCCACAATAGCCTATGTTTTACAAACCATGGAAACAACGTACTGTAGGTGTTACGTTTTGTATATACTGGCTGAAGTTTGTTGGGAGGGTGGTGGGAGGGGGGGGGGGTGTTTTTAGTGTTAATGTCCAGATTGATTGATCTGTTGGGGTTGTACTTTCAGTTGGTTTGTCTGTCTGTGGTCTGTCTGTAGGTGCAGATTTTCACCGTTCATCTTGTGGAGCAAACTACTTTCACATTTTTTCTCTAAAATGTAGACTGTATAAGATTGATAGTTGATACTTAAGAGGCATGTGTCACAAAAGACTAATAGAGTTGTCTGTCCCTAGAAAACATGACTTTAGAAACCTTAGGTCAGTCAGTTGGTTTTGTCTGCTGGCCCACATTTTCGTAAGATACCTTGTGGAGCAAACTTCTGTCACAGTTTATGTCTGATTTAATGTAAATTATATTTCAATATTATAATTTTGGTAGTTTAGGGAGGCATATTCAGATATTTTGGTGTGAAGTATATATGAGCTATACTTTGTGAAAATGCATCTGCGAAAAGTATTGGCTTAGGTCAGCCTGCGCAGTCCACGTAGGCTTCCCTGTGCCGAAACTTTTCACTATTGGTCAATTTTCTGTATGTCAAAGGACCTGTCTACCTCATGATTCAGTCGGCTGTTAGACAAAATGGATTTTATGGATCCATGATCATGTGATGATTTGCTTGGTATCATGCATCAGAGACAGATCATGGCTCATATTTTTTTTTCGCAAGGAAAAAGACACTGAATGGTGTACATTCAGCTAAAAAAAGTACTACTAAAGGCTTCAAATAAATGTGATGATTGTTTTGCAATTGTAGTTAGGAATTCTGTGTATTTTTATGGCACCAAATATGACATTAACTTACCAATTTCACTATGATCCCACAGAATCCATATTTGTTGTTGGTCATATGACCTTCTCACAGCATTTGGAAACTTTCAGTGCAAAATAAAGTAACAGTGAATTGAAAGGCTGTAATTTTTCAAATACCAAGCATTGACTCACTCCATATATATATATATTTTTTAACGTTTTGGAGACGATAAAAACCTAGATAACCTTCTTTATTAGATTAAAAAAAAAAATCTGTTTATTTTTTCACTTGTAGCAGCATTATCGGATGATTCCACATCATTAGCCTCCCAAATGACCTCTACTGATAGTGGTATTTGGTCTGAAAATGGTACACACAAACCTACTGACTCAACAGATATCAATCACAACAAGTCTGGAGTCAAAGGTCATTACCGTGACAACAGTTTTGGAGGAAGTTCAGGATATGGGTCAGTAAGCAGCCAGACTGGGGGAGCAAGACCTAAATTATCAGAAGTAAATGGTCAAAACATTCCAAAGGTAAAGTTCTGTCAGATGTCTTTTTTTTTGTTTTTCATGCTTCATGTGTGAAGCATTTATATAAGTTGACCAACAGCTTCATTCCTGATGCCTTAACTCTTTACCAGATGAAAAACTTTTAGACTGGTCCAAATTGAAAGGATATGCAGATGATAAAATGAATGTAACTCAAGAATTGAAATTGGTTTTAGGAAGGGTAAAAAATATTGTGGGAAAAGGAGAAAATGCTGGTCACCAGCATTTTCTCCTTTTCCCACAATGTTTTCAAAAGGCTTCTCTCTCAGGGTTGTTTGAAGTCTGGATTGTGTGGTAAAGGCTCAAAAGCTTGTTTATTTAAATAGCAGCATTAGGAGAATCTCTATTGCATATCATTCTTGTTTAAAAGCTATACCAAGTGAGGAAATTCTCGACATGTCCAAATTGAAAGTATTTGCAGAGGAAAAATTAAATATGGCATAAAGGATGGGATTTGTTTCACAGAGAGCAGAGTACTCTCTAGGAAAAAAGGAAAAAGATTACAAGTAGATGAAACTTTCTGTAGAACAAGCATCAATGGTTAATTGCATATGAGGTTATTGTATAAACTAGAAATCTTCAGAAAATAAGATATTGCCTTAAGTATGTGATAAAGAATCCACTTTATTATCTGTTCAACCTTTTCCACACAATCCTGGGTGTTAACGATCTTGAAAAATAAGGCTTTTGAAAACATTGTGGTTGGAGGAGAAAATGCTGGTAACCAGCATTTTCTCCTTTTCCCACAATTTGTTCTATCCTTTCAAAGGACAGTTTCCATTATTTCAGCTACCTTTACTTATTTGTCTGGAAATGTATTCAATTTGGACAAGTTTAAAAGTTTGTTATTTGGTAAAGAGTTCAAGAGATTGAAAATATGGGCAAAATGGTCTGTCTGGCTCATTTCATTTATGAATTATAATAATTTTACAAGAGGTAGAGGTCCTACATGGCTCTGTTATGAAGTTAGAGGATTCAAAATCTGGAGTCTGCTTGTTTGATCCTTACCAAAGGTTCTGGGTTTTTTTGCGGAATTTTCCTTGGGTAACAATTGAAGACACTTCAGAGCTCTGGTCTAGTTCTGGTTGAAGCCAAGCACGCATATGGATAAGTGAGTTGTTGCTCTAACATAACAGAAAAAATGTTGAAAGTTGCAAAAATGAAGTAATCAAGACGAAATATATTACTTAAAAGATTTAGCCTGGTTTTTAAATTTTGATAGACAATACCAGAGAAGCAGGTGTCCTCAAAATTAACAAAGAAACAGAAGAAGATGGAGAAGAAGAAGAGAGCAGAGGAGAAGCACAAGCAGAGATTGATGGGTGTTCAACCACAGTTACCTGATTCAGATGATAATGATGTTGTAACTGTTGTGTCTAAAGATCTACAGATGGCTAAGATATGATGTTATAACTCATGTGTCTGACCTTCTACAGATAGCTAAGCTATGACATTATAACTGTTTTGTCTAAAGATCTACAGATGACTAAGATATGATGTTGTAACTTAAGTGTCTGAGGTACTACAGATAGCTAAGCTATGACATTATAACTGTTGTGTCTAAAAGATCTACAGATGGCTAAATTAGATAGGACATTGCAACTGCTGTGTTTAAAGATTTATCATAGATTGCTAATGACTTGGAGCAAAAAGGCTTGTGAAAGCAATGCCTTCATTTTGGACAAGTCTAAACTTGTGTCTTCCAGTGAAGAGATAATCTGGATTTGAGATTTTGAGCACCCTTAAGTGCAATAGTTATAAATATGTATATAATGAAGGAATGTGTTATGATGTACAATAATTGGCCAGTTTATGGAATGAAAGAACATTTTTCAGATAATTGTCATGTTTCATTTTGAATTTTGTTGAGATTAGAATGTGATACCACCAATGTATATAATAACTATAATGTGATAGTGTCTATATGTAGAGCATTATACAGACATAATTTTTTGTCAGTCTAATATTTTGTCAATGAGCTTGTTAAATTCAGATCAGTGTTTTGAATAGTGGTTCATTTTTCCTACATATTTTTTTTCACTTGGCTGTTTGTAAAAAAAAAACATCAAGGTATTGTCATAGTCCTGTCATTGTATTGGGAAAACTTTAGCTTCTTCTGATACCTCTGTCATTACTGAATATATCTACTTCAAACTTGGCATGTATCTTATCTACCAATTGAGGAACACCTGCCTTAACCATCTTTTAAACAACAAAATTTTAGGCCTGTTCAAGTTGAAATCATCTACAGACAATAAATAAGATGTGATTGAAACGATCATTTCTGTCTTTGATAAAGTAGAAAGCATAGTGGGAAAAGGAGAAAATGCTGGTTACCAGCATTTTCTCCTTTTCCCACTATGTTTTCAATGGGTTTCTTCCTCAGGGTCATTAGAACACATGATTGTTTGGTAAAAGGTTAACTGCAAGTAACCCTCAAAATAGGTTTGACGCAGTCATCTCCCTTTTTCAAGTAAGAATCTCCACTGTAAAAGCTTCTGCAGCCAAGTGCTGGAAGCGCCATACAGTTGCTCTTGTTTCTTCTTGTCAAAACCAACTTTTCCAGCTCATATAATCCCTTTTTTTCAAGCAGACTGCTTTTGAAATTGTGAGTAAGATGTCATGAAAGTATACTGATAAATATTGATATTGCAAATTTTGAGCTAGTTCTTTTCTTTGTTACATTGCTTGTAGTTGGTGTTTTGTTGTTGCTGATGATAAATTATCTTATGCTTTCTTGTACATATTTCATACTTTCTTCATAGGTTGATTGTTAGAGTTGTTTCCACTTCACTCTTTACCAAATGCAAAATTTTGGACATGTCCATATTCAAAGTATTTTCAGAAAATAAGTTTGATTCAAGTGATTGATTTGTGTTTGAAAGGGTAGAAAACAATTTGGGAAAAGAAGAAAATGCTGGTTACCAGCATTTTCTCATTTACCCACTACATCTTTAAAAGCCCTAGACCAGGGCTAGTACTTACAAGTACTTTCTCTCTTTCAATAATATCTTCAAACCCTATCAAAGACAAACCTGTCAATTGAGTCATATTTGACCCATTACCAGACAACAGAATTTTAGCCTTGTCCAAATTGAAAGCATTTGCAGACGACAATTTCATTGTGGCTGAAATGATGCAATTTTCTTTGATAGGGTAAAAAACATTGTGGGAAAAGCAGTAAATGCTGGTTACGAGTAAATACTGGTCATTAAAAGGTGGCATTGTGCGGTAAAGGATTAAGTCATCATCTGCGAATGCTTTCAAATTGGATGGGTCTAAAATTTTGTCATCATTTTCTAAAGGGTTAACTCTTTATCAAACATCAAAATTTTAGACGTTTCTAAATTGAAAGCACTTGCAGACAACAATTTCATTTTGGCTGGAGTTATAAGATTTGGCTGTGAAAGAACAAGAAAACCTTTTGGGAAAAGGAGAAAATGCTGGTTACCAGCATTTTTCTCCCATTCCCATAATGTTTTCAAAAGGGTTTTTTTCAGGATTGTTAGAATTCAGGATTGTGTGGTAAAGAGTTAACCATGAGAGTGCAGAACAAATGCAACAGACATTTTCATTCTATGAATTAGACCCAATCATTTGCCCTTTCAGGCAAGAGGATTGGGTAGAGCATGTTTTTTGCAGTATGATCTTGATCTCCACAAGATGCAAAGGGACATTTAACCCTTTACCAGACGACAAAATTGTAGCCTTGTCCAAATTGAAAGCATTTGCAGACGACAATGTCAATGTGGCTCAAATGGTGCAATTTTTCTTTGATAGGATAGAAAACATTGTGCGAAAAGGAGAAAATGCTGGTTACCAGCATTTTCTCCTTTTCCCACAATGTTTTCAAAAGGCTTCCTTCCCAGGGGCATTAAAAGGCATCATTGTGCGGTAAAGGGTTAACCAGATTTTGACCTAAAATTTCTTTGGGGGTAGAAAGATGATATTTTGAAAGTAAATTTAGTTAGGACAAGACAGAGCAGAATTTCCACTCAAAAATTTAACCTTTACCATGCCACAAAATTTCAGCTCTATCAAACATGAGAGAACTTTTTGACAGTAAATGTGACTCAAACATGAAATTTGTCTCTCATGGGGTAGAAATATTGTGGGAAAAGGAGAAGATGCTGGTTCTCCTTTTCCCACAATGTTTCAAAAGCTGTCTATCTTAAGGTCGTTTAAAGTGGGGATATTGTAGTAAAGTGTTGATTTAAAGCATGTTTTTCATTCATTCATTTTGCTTCATTTTTGTACAGATATATGTGTCAAAAAATATATGTCTTTCATGTTTGTTTTTGATGTGTGTTAAAAAATATGTCTTTCATGTTTTTTTTTTTTGGTCAAATGTTTGTTATCATTACTCAGAGTTTAATTTTGTACATAATGTACATAATTTATCATTAAAATTTTGATACACTTTTCATGTACATAAGAACTTACAATCGATTTGCCTTACCCTTGTCCAAAATGTTGCAGAACTACAGAAATGGTATTTGCAGTACTTAGTTTTTATCCTCTAAATGAATATTTTTGAGTAATTTAGACTTTTCAATCCTATCCCTGTTTGTTTTGTCAGAATAACTTATTCATCACACAATGCAGATCTGACATCATTGTGCACATTTTATAATTTGACTCGAAGATTGCTAAATTCAGTCCTTAGTTGTGAAAAGCTCTTTAACCCTTTACCACACAATCCCGACTTTTAACGACCCTGAAGAAGAAGCCCTTTGAAAACATTGTGGGAAAAGGAGAAAATGCTGGTAACCAGCATTTTCTCCCGTTCCCACAATGTTTTCTACTCTTCCTAAAACAAATTTCAATATTTGAGTCACTTTTATTTTGTCGTCTGCAAAAGCTTTCAATTTAGATTGGTCTAAAGTTTTGTCGTTTGGTAAAGAGTTAAGGGGTTTATCCACATGCAGATGTTGTATTTTTTCTAGTATAAAGGTCTTACATGGGATAATCAGAACTTATATTTGCCTAATAATTGTAGATACAGATGACAGAACATTGCAACAAAAGCATGTAGAAATTGTATATTTTCAAGAGGTTTCCCCTTCAAACATATATGAGTCATGCTCTGGAGAAACGGGTTTAGTGTTTCTCTGTGATGCTTTATGCCGAGCAAGTCATCATGTAATTAGGGATACACAAAAACCCCCCAACTGAATCAAGAGTTAAAATGGTCCTTTGAAATGCAGAAAATTTATAAACAGCAAAACGTTTCGATCTGTGTCAACCTGCGGAGACTGTGCTGACATGAGTCAATGCTTTTTGCAGGTGAGTTAAATCACATTTTCACAGAGCATTTACTTGGACTAAGAGGGTGTAGATGCGAGAAAGGGACTTGACATAATGTACATGCAGGCACACATGAGCTGTGCTCAGGCAAAAGGGGGCTTAATGCATTTGCAAATAGTATCAACCCAGGTCAGCCTGCGCAGGCGGTGCTGGCTGATCTGGGCCCCAACTTTTTGCTTTTGGTAAATTTTCTACATGTCAAAGGACCAGTGTACCTCATGATTCAGTAAGTTTTTTTTTTTTTTTTTTTTTTCAGATTAAATGGATTATATGGATCAATAATCATGTGATGACTTCCTGGATATCATAGATAACGGAGAGGTCATATGCCTCTTTTTCCCAGAGCATGGCTCATATATACATCGTATATAGGCTTCTGTTCACATTTTAGGTACATGTACATAATGTTCTGTTTACAGTTTGACTATTTTTGCTGCCTGTTTTTGTTTCGTTTTCATGACTATGTGTTTGGATAGATACCTGGTAGTTGCTCACTTGTTTTGTATAGAGAGTTTATTATTTTTGTTCACTTTGTGTTTGACAGTTGAATGTTTCTCAAGTTATGTTTAGTTTCATTTAACCCCTAACCACACAACCCCGAAATTTAATGACCCTGCAGAATCAGGCTTTTGAAAACATTGCAGGAAAAGGAGAAAATGCTGGTAACCAGCATTTTCTTCCTTTTCCCACAATGTTTGCTACTCTTTCAGATGCAAATTCCATTGTTTGAGCCAAATTTAATCTGTTATCTGCACATGCTTCCAATATGGACATATCTGAAACTTTTTGTTGGGTAACGAGTTCAACCTCTGCTACTTCTTGATAACCAGCATTTTCTCACAATGTTTGCTACTCTTTCAGACGCAGATTCCATTGTTCGAGCCAAATTTAATCTGTCGTCTGTACATGCTTCCAATTTGGACATATCTGAAACTTTTTTGTTTGGTAATGAGTTCATCCTGTGCTACTTCTCAATAACAAAATAACAAAGCTATAGGGGGTTCATACTGGAATGATGTTGTCTATCTGTTGGTCAGTAGTCACAATTTTTTTTGTCCTCATCTCTAATGGTTTTCAAACAGTTTGGCTGATATGTTAATGGAAGCGACAGTTTTAGCTATTTCTGTTCTAACATAGATATGAGTCATTCTCTGTGAAAAGGGGGCTTAATACGTCTGCGAAAAGTATCAACCCAGGTCAACCTGCGCAGGCTGACCTCGGCCGAAACTTTTCACTATTTGTCATTTTCTGTATGTGAAAGGACCAGTCTACCTTACGATTCAGTTGGTTGTTCGACAAATTGGATTTCATGGATCCATAATTATATGATGACTTACTTGGATCATGGATCATGGAGATGCATTAACTCTTTACCAAACGACAAAATTTTAGACTCATCCAAATTGAAAGCATTTGCAGATGACAAAACTAATGTGATTCAAAAATCGAAATTTGTTTTGGAAAGGATGGAAAACATTGTGGGAAAAGGAGAAAATGCTGGTTACCAGCATTTTCTCCTTTTCTCACAATGTTTTCTAAAGCTTTCTTTCCCTGGGTTGTTAATAGTCGGGATTGTTTGGTAAAGGGTTAAGCCCCCTTTTCACAGAGCATGGCTTATATCTAAGTAGTGTTTAACAGGTCTTCCTTTTATTTTCGCAAAGTGTATTTCTTTCAAAGGGAGAACATTCTTTGTAGTTTGCTTGTTGCTGTATTTTGTGTGTGTCTATTTAACTTCACAGACGACGAAATAATAAGACTTGTCCAAATTGAAAGAATTTGGAGACAACAAATAAATGCGGCTCAAAAGATGGCACTTGCCATTTAACTCTTTACCACACAATCCTGAATTTTAACGACCCTAAAAAGGAAGCCTTTTAAAAACATTGTGGGAAAAGGAGAAAATGGTGGTAACCAGCATTTTCTCCTTTTCCCACAATGTTTTCTACCTGTCCCATCACAAATTTCAATTTTTAAGTCGCAATTAATTTGTCATCTGCAAATGCTTTCAATCTTGACTAGTCTGAAATTTTGTCATTTGGTAAAGAGTTAAAAGGCAAAAAACATTGGGGGAAAAGGAGAAAATGCTGGGTACCAGCATTTTCTCCTTTTCCCACCTCGTGTTTAACCCTATACTACACAACCCCAACTTTTAACGACCCTGAGAAAGAAAGCTTTTTAAAACATGACGGGAAAAGGAGAAAATGCTGATAACCAGCATTTTCTCCTTTTTCCACAATGTTTTCTATCCTTTCTGAATCAAATTTCAATTTAGGAGTCAGATTTATTTTGTCGTCTGCAAATGCTTTTAATTTGGACTAGTCTTAAACTTTGTTGTTTGGTAACGAGTTATAGGCCTTCTTCACAAGCATCATTAAAACATAGGATTGCTTGGTTAAGGGTTAAAATTTGTATGTTTAAGTTGCTTCTTTTTTCACAGCTTGTTTTTTTTTTCTGCCCCTAAATTGTGGATTTGATTGTTTTGTTAGAAAATCATGATATTTGACTTGTTAACTGAAACTGAACCATGTACAAAAATATCCCTTTCTTAATAACCCTTTGTGATAAAAGGCTTAACTCATCACCACACAACAAAAATGTAGACTTGTCCAAATTAAAGGCATTTGCAGACAACAGTTTGAATGTTGCTTAAATGATGAATCATCTTTGATAGATTAGAAAACATTGTGGGAAAAGGAGAAAATGCTGTTCACCAGTATTTTCTCCTTTTCCCACAAAGTTTTCAAAAGGGTCCTTCCTCAGGGTCGTTAAAACTCAGGATTGTGCGGTAAAGAGTTAACATCAATGCAAAAAGAGGAAATCCTGGATTATGGTATTTTCTTCTTTTCCTATGGAATACCAGCATTTTCTCCTTTTTCCACAGTGTTTTCTATTCTTTCAAAGTAAACTCCCATCAAGCTGGTTACATTTGTAATGTTATCTACAAATGCCTTCTATGTGAACAAGGCTAAAACTCTGTTGTCCTTGTAATGGTTAATTTGCATTTTCTGGGGCTTGTAGTGACCACCCATTCTAGCTGATTCCTAGCCTTACTTCAAATAAAAAAGTACATGTAATTCAATTTTGACATGCTAGAATATTTGGTATAGCCAATCAGAAATTACATTCCTGTAGAGTTAACAAAATTATGGATACAATAAGAATTAGAATACAACTTAGAATGGTTGGTGAAATATGGCCTAATATACCTCAGTTTCGTTTCCAGAGATTTTGGGGAAATCTAGGGCTCAACAAAGCCTTGCTAGAGGCTGTTTGTATTGGCCAGAGCTTGTAGGTTGAGAGACAATAGACATGGTGAGGCCAAATAACATGGTTTTATCAAATCACCTGATTAATGCAATTTTAAGTGTTGAACCATCTTCTTTTTTTAAATATCTCCATCATTCCAGTAGAAACACACCAGGTACTTGAAAACCATTAAAAACAAATTCAGTTACTGTATGTTTTGACATAAATCCAAATGTGCCCCTCTAGCCAGAAATAGCTTGGTAGCCTGGGGATTTAGGTCAGATCAGAGCCAGTATTCACCAACCATTCTGTATAACATTCCCTAATTCTCAAGCATTTTCATCTTTGAAAGCAGCTTAATTACTGATTGCCTGAACTATTTTTACCATGCTCTCACAAAAGGGGGCTTAATGCATCACCATGATGCATGATATCAAGCCAGTCATCACATAATAATGGTTCCATAAAATTCTTTTTGTCTAACAACTGACTGAGTCATGAGGTAAACCGGTCCTTATACATACAGAAAATTGACCAGTAGCAAAAGGTTTCGGTCAAGGTCAGCCTGCACATGCTGACCTGGGACGATAACTTTTTGCAGATTCATTAAACCCCTTTTCACAGAGCATGGTGCATTTGGTTTAGCCAGTGTGAAATTGTATCACTTTCTAATCTAGAATAAGACTAGGAATACAATTTACGTAGATTTGTTGATGGATGAAGGCCCTGGAGTTTTATTGACCAGACGTTGAAGCCTTTTTTGAGCCGAGATCAAGTTGTATTTCTCCATCTATTTGTTTGTCAGGCTCTCGGATCTGGCTATACTAGTATATAGATTTTGATATTTAGATTTCCTAACTTATAGATTTTCATACATTACTGATAGAGATGCTGTATTGTAAAATAGAATTATATTGATAAATCTTATATATTTATCTCATAGGAACTTATATGAAATTGTTTATTTTGCATAAAAAAAATCATTGTTTGTGTTGCAGTAAAATATGAAAATGCATACTGTTTGTTTGCTAGTCTTCAGCTTACCGAAAGGCAATGTGAAATTATCTCCTGTCATGGTTTGTTAACCGTTTCCCAAACAAGCCCTGGTTTTCACATGTCTGCAGTACAAGTCTTTTGAAAACACTGTGGGAACAGGAGAAATTGCTCGTAACGAGCAATTTCTCCTTTTCCCACAGTGTTTTCTACCTTTTTGAGACCTTTCTGCCATTTTCATCAAATATAAAATTGTCGTCTGCAAACTCTTTCAATTTGGACCAGTCCAAAATTTGTTGTTTGGGAAAGGGTTAATCTATTCGTATGTCTGCATTTACCATTGACCTCTGCTCAGATACTATACAGACACTCAGAAAATGTAGCAGCCTTGGTCATATGTTTCATACAGAGCTATGGACATCTATTTGGACATTCTCTTTTTTACGCACCCAGGTGAGTGATTAAGGACCATGAAGTTCTCTTGTTTACTGATCAATAGTTGTGTAGGACACTGAACAACACAAAGGAGTTTCGTCCATAATGCACCATACATAAGTGCGTAATTTAAAAAAAATGGGAACAGGCAAAACATTCTTGTATCACTCTTTATAGAACAACTCCATAATTAAGTCTAAACTGCTAAGAAATGCAAACCAGTAGTGAAAGGCCAAATGATTTCATCCTCTTTCTTTTAGATTGAAAATCTCAATGTATATTATGTTCTGTATAATTTGATCTTGATTTACACTGTCTTCAAAAGCACACTACGTCAGGCTTAGCAGCCAAAACTTGAGGTAGCACTCTCAATTCGGAGTGTGTAATGACTTTGAATCCCCTGTTACTCCCCTGCAACCATTTCTTCATGGTTATGACTCTCATAGCCTTAAGATATTGCAAAATCTTAGACTTTTCAAACTTGGGAGCATTTGCAAATAACATAATATTAGTAGATGTTGCTCAGATAATGAAGTTTATCTTTAAAGGGAGAAAAAACAGGAATTCTTTGTAACTGATCTCTTATCCCCGCAAAAAAGAAAAACAACTACTCGATCAGAATGTAACTTTTAATTATTGCCGATGCTATGGTAGATCTAATTTTTTTCCAACCATAAAAACAACATACAAACAACAGTCAAAATATCTTTCGGAGATTTCAGAATGTTTTTTTCTTCAGGAAGAATCAAAATCGAAGAGGGAAGTCTTAGTGCATAGTAAATAAAAAAAAAATCTAACTGTATGTACACCACAGCATTGATTTTATCTGTGAATGATGTCATCATTTTTATGTGTTGACGTTGCTGTTTCCTTTCACTTTTCATTGATCAGTTCTCTAATCTTTTCCAGGCTGGTGTCCTGAAATTTGAATAGACATCAGATGACTGTATAGTATTGGCTTATCAGTTTATCTTGTTTAACCCTTTGCCACACAATCCCGACTTTTAACGACTTTGAAGTAGAAGGTTTCTAAAAAAAACATTGTAGGAAAAGGAGAAAATGCTGGTAATCAGCATTTTTTTATTCCACAATGTTTTTTACCATGTCAAAGACAGAAATTGTCATTTTAGCAACATTTAATTTGTTGTCTGCAAATGCTTTGAATTTGGTCCAGTTCAAAGTTTTGTCGTTTGGTAAAGAGTCAACATCTGTGTATGAGCTGCTTTACTATAGGTACGTGTAGTGAAGCAGCTCATGTATAAATATGGAAAGCCTAAAACAGCTGCCGAATGTAAACAATTCTGCCATTTAATGAACAGTCTAGAATTTAAGTTATCAGTATTAATGCAAGATTTAACCCTTTATCACACAGTCCTGACTTTTAACGACCCTGAAGAAAAAGCCTTTTGAAAACATTGTGGGAAAAGGAGAAAATGCTTGTAGCCAGCATTTTCTCCTTTTCCCACAATGTTTTCTACCCTTCCCAAAACAAACCTCAATTTTTCAGCCACATTTAATTTGTCATCTGCAGATGCCTTCAATTTGGACCAGCCCAAAATTTTGTCATTTGGTAAAGAGTTAATATTTATTTTTCTGCCAGGGACTGGAAATTAGACCAACCACACTATAACAGATTGTTAGACTTTAAATAATTGCTATATGTCTAACTTTTTTCCAAACAACAAACCTTTAGACTGGTCCAAATTGAAAGCATTTGCAGACGACAAAATAAATAAGACTGAAAAATTTAGATTTGTTTTGCGAAGGGTAGAAAATATTGTGAGAAAAGGAGAAAATGCTGGTTACCAGCATTTTCTCCTTTCCAACAATGTTTTCAAAAGGCTTCTTTCTCAGGGTCATTAAAAGTCGGGATTGTGTGGTATAGAGTTAAATACCTATTTTATACACAGATTTGTTTATATTTGGCTACTATGTACTGAAAAGCCAACTCTGTGCATTCCCTTACCCCCTTTGTTTTTTTTAGGGAAAAAAAGAAGGCTAATAGGATGTTAGTAAGAGAGAAGAATAATTGGGATTAACTGGCCACAGATTTCGTTTCCTATTTTTGTTGGTCATTCTCTGTAACGTTCCAGATGTAGGCATTTATATGTTTCATTTGCTTGATTTTGCATCAGATTACTTTTAAAAACAATGACATAAATTGAACTGTTTATCAAAGAATTCTGTGCCTCAGCAATTTTGAGGAAAGTTTTTTGAAACTTTGTGGAAAAGGTGGAAAATACTTTTAACCAGCACTTTCTAGAGAGTAAATCATTCCTGGTGATCAGTATTTTTAGCTCCTCTGGCCAAAGGCCACTGTTATGGCTTAGTGTCCATTTTGCGTCTGTCCGTGCACCAGTCTGCCGGGCCATGCAGTTTTGTGGGTGTGTTAACTTTATTTCAAACGTCTTGTTCTCTGAAACTACCTGCCCAATTTTGATGAATCTTCACAGAAATAATCCTGCCATTGCCAGAGGGTCTTCACAATTTCTTCAAAGAACTTGATTCTGATAAAAGCTCTAGTTGCCATAGCAATAAAATTGAAAAATAATGAAAATCTTGAAATCATAAGGCTTAGGGCCACAAAATTTAGCATGTAGCTTCACATAATGGACCTCTTACTAAAACTTCAAATTATAGCCCTGGGATCAAAATTAGCCTCTCCCTGGGGGTCACAAGATTTACAAGGGCTTATACAGCGAAAATTTTATACATATTCCTTATCTTAATCATAAAGCATGGGTCATTTGGCATGTATATTTGTCTAGTGGACACATACTAAGATTATTCAAGTAATAGCCTTGGGGTCAAAATTGGTCCCACCCCAGGGGTTGCAAGTTTTAAATGGGCTTATACAGTGAAAACTTAAAAAAATATTTTGATCCTAACTCTATGGCCGAGGGCTACCAAATTTGGCGTGCAGCTTCATATAGTAGACCTCTATCAAAACCGACCCACTTATAGCCCTGGGATTAAAAATGGTCTTGCTCCAGGGGTCACAAGTTTTACATGGGCTTGTAAGCTGAAAACTGAAAGAATCATCTGTTTCCTAACTCTAAGGTCTAGATTTACCAAATTTTGCATGTGGCTTAATCTAGTTGACCTGTAACAAAATTGCTAAAACTATAGCCCTGGGATAACACATTTCACAAAGACTTAAATAGAGAAAACTTTTAAAAGTCCTCTTGTAGTATATGAAGCAACATGACTGGAGCCTTTATAATACTCGTCAAGGGAAATAACTCCTGTTGTAATAGGTATATTGCTTGTTACCAATTACTTCCCTTGATTATCAAGTTTGCCCCATTACTTGATTGGTGTTGGGTTTTTTTTCCAGAACTTTACCATTCACTCCACTGAAAACAATGCTTTCTGCTTTTAAGTTTTGGAAATCTTCCTGTCAGAACACTCTTTGTTAGACTTCATTGACATTTAGCATGAATGATACTTGATTACACCTGCTTGTATTCACCGACATAATCTTTGCATTTAGAAAATATGTGACCTTTTTCTTTGGGAGAGTGGGGGAGCCTAGACTTTTTTCTACGAACGTTTATTAACATACAGACTTCTTATGATTTGTGTCTCTGTCAGTGCCACTAAATGCACGATACATGCATTTAAAAGGCATTGGAGCAAAACAGGGCCGTCATGGCCCTCTTGTTTTCTTTTACTACGATGTTTTCAGAACCCTACCTGTGGTCGTGAATACATGGGATAGTTTGATAAAGAGGTACGGGGTATGTTTTTGGTCATGTGAAGATCAAAATACAGCTTTCAGATGGGTGAGATCTTTCAATCTGCATCAGTGGCTGTTGCACGTTTTCATAAATTTCAAAATAATGAATTTAGGAACGCAACGATCTCGAGTTAACAAGTATACTATTGCAAATACTTCAAAATGCACGAATGGGATGATGATGATGATGGGAAAAAAAAAAGAAAAAAAACATGGGGGTCGTGGGCAATATGAGCCATTGTTTGGGAAGACATCATTTTCATAGTAAGCCTCATTTATCCAAAGTGATTTGACTAAAATACTCTTAAAAGCGGTGTAAAACACATTTAAACAATTTCAAACAATTTAGAATATGTGACCCTTTATGTATTCAAAACAGTTATAGACTGAAAGCTTCCATGATATAGATGTAGTCTTTAACTCTAACAGCGTTGTATTCGAAAACGTGCAGTCTGAGTTTGGATCTATACCGTCCGTTTGTTCAGTCAGGCCTTTTAGATAAGTATCTGAATTTCAGCGGATGGTATTTTCAGCTGTCGAAAGAGCTCAAATTTGTATGAGCCATGCTCTGTGAAAAGAGGATCGAATATATCTGCGAAAGGTATCGACCCAGGTCAGTCTCCGCAGTCCAAGCAGGCTGACCTTGGTCCAAACTTTTATATTTATCATTTTCTGCATGTCAAAGGATCATTCTACCTCATGATTCAGTCTGGATTTATGGATCAATAGCTGTATGATGACTAGGTTGGTATAATGCGTCATGGAGATGCATAAACCCTCTTTACCTAGAGCGTGGCTCATATATTTGTGGCTAAAAGAGGTACACATTGCGTTATACATTCGTGTAATTGATTCATTTCCTTTGTCCTACACTTACCCGAGTACATTCCACAAGAACAGTATTGCTGTACAATTTAGTTTTTTCTTGGAGACCACCGCAACACGACTTGGCGCGAGGACATATTTCAAAGCTTCCTTTATTCGCTGCAAATACATTTCGTACCCCTTCTGGACAGCAGTCAGTGTCTTCTGTGACGTCATCACCGGAGCGCCCAAGTCTTGGGAAATAAAAACTCTGTAATGAGATGGAAATTTTTAAGCAAAGTGTAAATTTATAAAATCATCGTTTATCATTCAACTGCACAGCATGCTTGATTTGGGGTCTTCTCAAAGAAAATTGTTTGATGTTGGCCGCTATCGAAACCCTGGTCTCCCTAAAATGACACTAAGATTGGTTTGTCTCCTATCTTCCAAGTTTTTGGCAAATACGGATATAATCTGCCAACCTGCGGATTGGTTATGTGCCTGGTTAGAGTGGGACAGGTGCTTTTTTGTCGAATTTCGAGTTGCACATGAAACATTCAGTTGAAGTGTTCATTATACAAATATACACTGACGAGGATCGGCTAACAAAAGTAGAAGATATTCGTCAAAGACCGACGGAAAAGGTGGACGAAATTAATGGAAAAGTGAATGTATAGAGTTTAAGTGACAAATAGATTTATAATAATCTTATCACTTTGTAACTTCCAGTGCGATTTTCATTTCAATTAGCCATATTTTCTCGGAAAGAGTAGACAAAGATCAAGCTGCATAGAAATGCAGGCTGATATTTTTAATTTGAACAATGCACGAGAGACAGACTGTTATGTCAGGACCAAATTCTTGAAGCAACCATCTAGAGTGATCGATATAATTTATGAGAATTATTTCACAATATATGAAAAATTACTCTTCAACGAGTTTGACGCTCCAAGTAGCTCTGGCAGCCATACACAATATCAAGCCTGTCAGTGCTTTGATTTTTTTTCGCCCCCACAAGCGAAACCAGAAAAGCAAACGTGTCTTTTCCTTTAATCTTTCTCTCATAATTACAGTGACTTTGCAGCTCTTGTAGATAAAGATCAGGTGGTTCGAATTGTGCAGTCTGATCTTTGAAATTGCGATAGTTTAGGTCTCATTTCTGGGATGAAAATGTCGGTTAGGTTTACTCGGCGATCTAGAGGTCAAAGGGACCTATTTAGATTTCTTGCTTTAAATCATTTTTTTTGTAGGACACTGATTTACACATCTACACTTCTAAATATTATTTCTCTGCTAGCGTTGAGAAACTGGACTGTTACATTCGATAAAAATGTGCGTCATTTTATTCTTTTTCCACAAAGTTTTCAAAATGTTTCTTTCTCAGGGACGTTAAAACTCGAGATTGTGTGGTAAAGGGTTAAGACTAAAGGGGTGTTGTTGTTTACGTACCATTGCTCGACCTTGTCTTGGTAAGGCAAAGTATCCCTGAAATAGAACGACAGAGTAACCATTAATACATGTTCTCTTGTAGGAAATAATCAGGAATGAGATATCTTTAGTTGGGTACAATGAAGTCGGCTTTGTGTAACTCGCAGAATTCTTCGACTATTTCATAGATGATCGTCAGTGCAGACTATCATTTACGGAATACACCAAGAGAAGCCGATCTTGGACGAAGTTTGCCGAGAGCAGCCTACGAAGATGTCTAGTTTTACCGGTTCATTTATATCCAATAATAAGAACATTTGTACGTTTGGTCTATCACAATTACAGCAAAACGATCCTTATCTTTGGTTCTCTGTGTTCTGCAATAAAAAGTAAAGTTACGTTAATGAAATATCCTGAAATATAAATTGACAAGTAAACTGTTTCAGCTAGCCTTTAAATGCTTAGTGCCAAGTTAAGTTTCTCTTTGGGTAATGAAGATTTGCAGTCTGAACTTTAATCTACACGATTTTTTTTACGTTCAGATATCCTGGCCCAAATACAAGTTGTTTGAAACTGCATCGACCTCTTTGTTCTCTGTCTCTTTGGTTTTTCACCTTCTATTCCTTTTGTGCCTCTCACGCTCCTCGTCGTTGCTGAAAATTGCCTAAAGAGTTTCCCGTGGTGAAGAAATGTGAAGGAATGAAATCATTTCAAGTTCCATCTCGTTTAAAAAAAAAGATGAGCTGCGCTCTGGAAAAACGGGGGTTTAATGCATCTCCGTATTGCATTTTACTAAGCGTGTCATCACATAATTATGGATCCATAACTCCTTTTAGTCTAACAAACGACTGAATTACGAGGTAGACTGGTCCTTGGACATGCAGACAATTTGTAAACAGCAAAAAGTTACGACCAACGTCAGCCTGCGCGGATTTCGCAGGCTGGCGTGGGTTGATACTTTTTGCAAATGCAGCTTGCATGGGTCGATACTCTTTACAAATACATTAAACCTCCATTTAACAGGGCATGACTAGTAAACATGTACATTTAAAAAAGATAGCAATAAGTTGTTGAGATTAAAAGTCAAACAAGTATTGACTATTTTGTTGTCTTCCCAACAAAGCTACATGCGGTTTGCTTCAGTGTGTAACGGTAAAACCGCTAGAACGGGCCAACAGTATTAAATGACATTTTATGTATACCTTCTTCACAGAGTCAAAGTGTCTGTCAATATTAGCCAGGGTTCCAGTCCGACCCCCCCTTTTTTTAAAATTATTTTTAGCTGAATGCGTCAGATTTTGACCTACTATTTGGTATCATATTCGAATGAATAAATAGATATTCATTCTGATACTGGAGAAAATCCTTTTAACACTTAAGCTGCTGAATAAATGAAACACAAATTTCTACTCAACACTAAAAGCCCAAACATTGCAGTTTCAAAGTTGATTTCACCGGAAAGAAAATATCGTATCGGACAGTGTAGATCAACGATCAGACTGCACGTTCTGTGCAGTCTGATCTTGATCTACACTGTCCGCAAAAGGTCAGTGGGTCTCGATTAGCACCTTAAGGGTTAAAAGTATCGTTGCACTATAAAATGCAATATTTTAAACCCAGTAGTATACATGGTATTTTTGAAAGTTGTGTAACTGACACAACTTTGATGAGAAATACCTAAACATGCTTAACGACATGAAAAACATTGTGGGAGGGGGGAAAGGGAGCAAACTGCTCTTTTTCCAACAATGTTTTCCAACGTTATCGACAGATGATGGGCATAGAAACCCGTGTTTCTATGGCAACAGTTTTTGTACATTTTCAACATGCGACGACGAATGTAATACATGCAAAACATTCTGAAAAGAGGGTTAACTGCTTGTAACAAGCAAATGTTCCTTTTTCCACAATGCTTTTCAACTTCTTCGACCAAATGTGTATCCAAACAAAACCTTGCATTTGTAGGGCAACTGGTTTTGTTTTATATTCTCAACACGCGACAAGATTGTTTTATCTCTACTCTGGAGTTAATTGGTTTCTAATCATCGAACACGGAAAACATGAATCAAAATGGAATCAAAATGGAAAGTAAACATGATTTTTGTTTCCATGCCAACTGTGTGTTTTATTTTTAGGCCAAGGTTAGAGAATGATACATACATGTGAGCCATGGTCTGGAAAAAGGGGACTTAAAGCATCTCTGTAATGGATTGTACCAAGCAAGACATCACATAATTAGGGATCCATAAAATTTTTTATGTCTAACAACCAACTGAATCATGAGGTAGACTGGTCCTTTGACATGCAGAAAATTGACCAATAGCAAAACGTTTTGGCCCAGGTCAGCCTCTGCAGACTGCGCAAGCTGACCTGGGTCGACATTTTTTGAAGATGCATCAAGCCCCGTTTTCACAGAGCGGTAGAAACTCTCTCTAAAGTCACTAAAAACACCTCCTGCAATCGAAAAAAGACGGAAGACGGAAAAAGTGGAATGAAGGTGGAAATATACCGGCAAAAGATTTCGACATACAAAGATAAATTTGGATAAAACAAAATCATTTTAAGTAGCATTTCTTTCCCAAATAACCATTTATTCGGTCGCCAATCTAATTTGATTTATGTGTATGTTTTTCAAAAAAAAAAAGAATGAAATATTTAATACTTATTCTGCTGAATAAGTTAAATGATACCTTCAAATCGATAGTAAAAACCTAAACGTTGCTATTTCAAAATTTGTTTGGGGAGAGAAATATCTCCTTATCGGACAGTGTGGATCAAAGATCAGACTGCACGTTCTGTGAAGTCTGATCTTGATCTACACTGTCCGCAAAAGGTCAGCGAGTCGCGCTTAGCATCTTAAGGGTTAAGGACGCTAAAACACAGCTTTAATATTTTTGTCACCAGGAGAGAGTACAACAATATCTCCACAAATTCAATGTCTGCAGAGTTTTATTGCTGAGTCTATATTCTTTACAGTTCCACATCCCTGCACCACACAAACATATGACTTCAAACACTCCTACAGTGAACAATCTTTGAAAACATCGTGTGGAAAGCAGCTGTTGCTTGTTACAAGCAAATGTATCCTTTTCACACAGTGAATTCTAAAATAAGAAGAAGAAGAAAAAAATATGTGTATCTTCATTTCTTTTTGAAAATTTCTACTTCGTTCGCGGACATTGTGTCTATGAATCTGAAAAAAAAAAGTTCGATCAAACTGCAGACGAATTGGACTTTCTCTCTTCAATATTTGAGTCATGCTATGGCAAAAAAGGGCTTAATGCACCTCCTTGATGCATTATACCAAACAAGGATCCAAATAGCTATGGATCCATAGAATCCACTATGTCTAACAACCGTCTAAATCATGTGGTAGATTGGTCCTTTGACATGCAGAAAATTGACCTATAACAAAAAGTTTCGGCCTTGGTAAGCCTGCGAGGACTGCACAGGCTTACCTGGGTCGATACTATTTGCAGATGCATGATTGATATTGAAGTAATAAAATCCCCGCGTAAAGGGTTTTTTTTACATTACTAATTTAATGATTGAACAGATATATTTATTTCAGTTCCCGTTGTTGTATATAATAATTTTTGTACATATGTATTTTTGGATGACAATGTACTTTGTACAAGTCTATCAATAAAATGTTCTGTCTGTCTGTCATGAAGCCCCCTTTTCACAGAGCAAGGTTCATTTATATTAGAACTATTCTTAAGTGCATTTATAAGACTTATTTTCACATGATCCCTAATTTCTACAGTTGATGGGTCAGTTTTAACTTTACTATGTAAGCCTTGGCAAAGCACCGCTTATAGGTAGGCTCCTAAAAGATTGTACATACTTAGTCTGCATTGTAATAGTTTAATTTTCATTAGTCTCTTTTAAATGTCTAAAAAAAAATCCGCCGTAACAATAACTTACATGTACTTAATAACCAACTTTTTTTTATATAAACAAATAGACAGACATATTTATAGATACAAAAAATGTTTTATTTATAGTCAGACAAATCTATAAAGAAGCATGGATCATTTATATCATGGAAAATCAAATTATCTGGTACCGCATGCTTCAGACAAGCGCCATACGTAAGGCGTCATTAGGGAATTGAATGGGCCAAAACATGCGAAAGGGAAATAAGAGAACGTGTTAAAGTTCAAGATACAGAGAGGGAAAACTATCAGACTGGGATTTGAATGAATGCTGCTATACGTTTGTATTTATGAAACAATTGTTTGAGAGTCAAAAACAGAAAGGGTGAAATGGTATGTTCTGTTGGCAAAAACGGCAAAGTTACTCAAAATTCTGGCGCCCGTATTCGCCAACCGTTCTTATTAACATTTGAGTCATGCTCTATGAAAAGGGGGCCTAATGCATCTGCAAAAAGTATCGATTCATGTCAGCCTGCGCAGTCCGCGCAGGCCGACATGGATCGAAAGTGTTTGCTATTTGTTAATTTCTTGCATGTCCAAGGAGCAGTCTACGTCATGATTCAGTCGGATGTGAAACAAAATGGATTTTTATGGATCCATAATTATGTGATGACTTGCCTAGTATAATGCATCACAGAGATGCATTAAGTCCCCTTTTGCCAGAGCATGACTCACTTTTAGCCTTATTCACGAGAATTTTCTAAATTCAATGTAACACAATTTCCGATTGGCTAAATCAAATGGTTTAGCCAATTAGAGGTTGTGTTACTTTCTAAACCTAGAATAAAACTCGGAATGACATTCGGAATGGTTAGTGAATACAAGCCAGAGTATCAAACAAAATATCAGAGAGAAGTGCTCTTCTGTGCAGTCTGATCTTAATCTACACCGTCAGCAAAAGATTCTTGAGTCCGACTTAGCAGCCTTATCTCTTTCCAACGATGTTTACTTTCCTTTCGTAGACAAGTGCTATCATTTGAGCCACATTTAATTTCTGGGCACGTATTCACCAACCATTCTTAAGAAGTTCTCAGTCTTATTTTCCGAAATTTTCTAAATTTGAATGAAACACAACTTTTGATTGGCTATATCATTTAGTTTAACCAATCAGAAATTGCGTTACGTTCAAATTTAGAAAATCTTTGAGAATGGAAGTAAGAATGTTCTTAAGAATGGTTGGTGAATGCGGACCATGATCTGCAGATTCTTCAAATATTGACAAGTCCTACAATTGTTTGTAAACTTCGAGTTGATATGGATACAGGAACTCTCTTAATATATATATATATATATATATATATATATATATATTAAAAAAAAGCCACAGAATGAGAAGATTGAGACAGGAAATGATGAGAAACATTTTTTATGTCATGCAACAATAGATTCTCCTATTGGCGCAGCAACAATCTATAAGTCAGACCCACGGTTTCTCGCACAAAATTTTAGCCTGGTGAATTTCAAAGAAGATGAATATAGATGAAGTGATGACATGATGATATTATTACGTCATGTGATCGACATAACATTAAACCGTTATGAAATCGATCGGCACAACATGACAACGTTAAAAGGTAGACAAACACAACATGATAGCGTCAAGAGATAAATCGGAACAAGATGATGATGTCGAAGGGCAGATAAACACAGTATGATAGCGTCAAGAGATAGATCGGAACAACATAATGATGTCGAAGGGTGGATAAACACAACATGATGGCGTTAAGAGATCGATTGGCACAACATGACGATGTTGAGGTGTAGACAAACACAACATGATAGCGTTAAGAGATAGATCGGAATAAGATGAAGATGATGTAGAGGGGTAGATAAACAAAATATGATGACGTCAAGAGATAGATCGGCACGACATGATGATGTCGTGAGGTCGATCGATACTATAGGATTATTTCGAGAGATAGCTCGGAACAACATGGTAATGTCATGAGGTAGATCAGCACACTCACGTTCAATAAGTGTGTCACGTTCGAATTCTGTAAAAAGTTCATCACGTCCTGTCTATGGTTAAGAAGAAATTTCATATCGTCTGCTGTCAAGTTGTAACCCTGCAATGTGTTATAGAGTTGTTCTTTTCTATATTCTTTTCTAAAACAAATAGAGCCATTGAAAGCCCAAGGTTTGACAAAAACTTGCACAACAGGGCCATGATACGCTCTCAATCGATCACTACGTACCGTTGAAAGATGAATAACAAGCTCACCATATTACATATAAACTGGTCGGACTATGTGACTCTTAGCACACATGGTTCATCCAAAGTTTGATCTAGTGACCCAAATTTTACCCTAGGCAGGCAAAACAAAGCAAAAACTGAAAGACGCACGATGTACGTACTACGACGGGCGATGGACGACCATAAAAGCTCGCCTTACGCACTTCGTGACCAAGGCTATTCGCCAACCACTCTTAAGAACATTCTTGGTCCTACTCCCGAGAATATTCTTTTTGAAAGTAACACAACTTCTGATCGGCTAATCCAAATGGTTTAGCCAATCAAAGTTGTGTTACTTTCTAAATCTAGATCAATACTAAGAATAGAAGTAAGAATGGTTGGTGAATACGGACACTGGTGACCTAAAACTTTATCCATTCATCAGTTATATGTACAGAATTTTTTCTTCAAAGCATCACAGTAGAAACGCTGCAACTTCTGACAGATTATTCCAATTATTCTTGAAAAAGAATATGAATTTGATTATAATGCATGAGGAATGAGTCAAATTAGGAATAAAGAATCAATTTTCTGGTACATACCTGTTGTAACTTGTAGGGCGATTTATTTTTTATCCTCGGAGAAGTATGGACAGTTACGAAATGTAGAAGTGTGTACAGATTTAATTCACAAGTACAGCGATATACCATCTTTCATTAAATTGTATACTTGTGTAGTAAGTACAGTGGTTGTAACAATTTCATGTCTTTAAAATATCAGTATATGCAATCAAGAAGCTGACTGGCCTAAGCCATCTAGATACATTTTGAAATTACCTTCCTCTTTCGAAACGACAATTATATACAAACTAAGCCGAGAGAAATCGTTCATGACGATCATGGAATCCAAGGAGTATTTGACGAAGACTATCGGATTCTGCCGATCCAATGATGCCTGATTAAGTTACCTTGGTGTTTGACTGGACCTTAATTGTGATTAAAAGTGAGCTAGGCTAGTCTTTTCCTCTCTAACTTTAATCAAGAACTATGTGCAGATTTATCCAGTTTTAATTCAATTTCCGGCGCTTTTGTGGATAGTAAGGTTCACAATAAGACCAAATAGAATATGTAACCTGATCTAGGAGACATCTTTACCATCGTTTTCTTTTTTGGGAGGGGGTGTCTGTTTTACTTGTACACTCATTTTTTTTTCTAGGGTTTCTCTGTTTATTATTACTAGACTTTAAATCATTACGGTAATTTAGGTTGTTGCGTCTGAACTATTGACGGGACATGAAGGATTAATGCAAATAAAATCCATTTACTTGCTTTGTAGTTTAATAATTTGCTATGATCTGCGACAGACATATTAACCCAGAAAGCACTAGAAAAAACAGCATAAACATTTTCAGTCTAAAAATCGTACCCAATTGGTACAAAGTCCAGATTGCTTTTGTTCAGAAAGTCTCGGCAAAGTGAACAGTGAACATCAACGATCAGACTGCACATTTTTCTGATGTTTGATGTTCATCTACACTGTATACAACAGCAAAGTCACTATAAGGGTAAAAATCTAGTGGCACTTTTTACATAGCTGCTTGATTAGTGATATTCCGATTAATATAAATAAAACCTTTAATTGAAATGGAAAATTGCAGAGCACGTTTGTGCAAAACGTATCAAAACTGGTATAACAGTCGCAAGCAGGATCGACCGTATGAAAAATTAAACAATAAAAAACGAAAAACAAGTGTATGCGCCATTAATTCCTACAAGCCGGAGCAATAAATATCGAACTTTTTTATGCGCAATATTTCAAAACGCTGTTTTATGATTTATGCATAACGCAGCCAGCAACACTAAAAGTTACGCGAAAACATCAAACGGAATGGAAGTATTGTCCGGTTGAAAAATAGAGAAGAGCTGTGCTCTTTGAAAAGGGGTCTTAATGCATCTGCGAAAAGTTTCGCCCCAAGTCAGCCTGCGCAGTTCGCGCAGGCTGACCTGGGGAGAAACTTTTCGCTATTGGTCAAGTTTCTGCATGTCAAAGGGCCAGTCTGCCGTATGATACAATTGCTTGTTAGACATAATGTATTTTATGGACCCATAATTATATGATGTCCTGCTTGCTATAGTAAATCATGGAGATGCATTAAGCCTCCTTTTGCTAGAGCATGGTCCAAAAGTTTTTGACACTATCCTTTAAGATAAATATCAAGTGTTGGTGAATTGTACATATAGCAGATCAGGAATAGACTGTACAAAACACAGCCTGGTCTCGTCTCTATTCTGCCTGGTATGTTCAAATATACTGAAACATTTTACTTGAAATTGCAATATGTAGTTGCTTTCCAATGGGGCATAGTGATGTGTTAAGATCCAGTTTAAACAAGATTTTATGATAAAACATAGTTTCTTGATGGCGCAATGTGAAGTAGTATAATTTGAAAAGCATTAGATTCCAACGATTCCGGTCTGTCACTGTCCTACTTTCTATTCTTAGAAACTTCTTTCTGTATATATCAGCATTCGTATTATCGTGCGACTAAGTTTATTTCTTTGATTTGTGAGTAAAGTCACAACTTCAAAGGGATCCTGTTACATGTGCTTTGTATTCCGAAAGTTAGAATTCCAAAAGATCTTTTATGTATAACTGAACACAAATTTATTCAAACGAGGACTTCACAACTAATAGAATATAAAATCATGAAAACTGTGGTCAATATGAAGTCTGTGGTGTGACACAATCTTATAAAAATTATTCATCATGTTCTTGTCCTACCGGTCCAGCTCTTCCTATGCGGAGAAAGGAGTTCCGCTGTAAGAAACAAAACAATTTAATGGTATCATGGTTTACAGCTCAATTAAACATCTTCAGGGCAGTAGCTCATCATGTGTTTCTATTTTGCTTATTACTATACAGACAATTTAGACATTCCACTAACAAGTCCACTTGACACAGGTGTGAATCATGTAAGCAAAGATCTTATTTCAAAAGTTATGAAAAGTATTGTGGGAAAAAAAGAGAAACTGCATTTAACTATTGATTGACGCCCCAACATTTCTTTCAATATCTGTCAAAGTGCTTCAGGCGGCATAGTTTTAAGCCGTACTTGTATGTTTAGCCTACCTTTTTTATTAAATGTCAGCAGTATAAACTGATAGCATTCCAAGATAAGCTTGCCATGTTTTATTTCCGTATGGACTCTTATTGCTTGTCAGTAAAGAGAAGTAAAACATAATAACACACATGATCTACGTTTACTTAAAGACACACATTCCATCTAATGATAAGTTATTAAGGTAAAACGACATTTTTTGGCCACATTCTAGGTCGTACAGTGCCTTTCACACTGAATTTTTACTTGAATCATTTTCGCTGACACATTATGACACAACAGTAAAATTAATCAACGGGCAGGTATAGAACCAGGTGTTTATAGCATTTGTGTCAAAGATATAGGAAGAGAAAATAGCGAAACGAAGAACAGAGAGATGCTAGTCTTTTTATCATTTCATGGCAAGTAAAAGTATTTACCGTTTCTGGACGCTTCGGCCTACTGCGGCCTATTCTCAGGAATTCCTGTGAAACAAAAATGATTTCTGAAGCGTTTTTCTTTAAATCAATCTAAGGTACACCGAGCTGTCATTCAATCTATTAAAAAATAATCCCCGTGAAAACTTATAAAAATATCTATCATTTGGACTTTCTCATTGATTGCCATTTACAATTATCATATTGCGAATTATAGAACAAAAGTAATGTACACTGAGTGTACTATGAAAACTTGGTATAACTTGGACTTTAGTCTGCTTGTTTATTCTAAGGAACAGCACACGAAGAGCCGTCTGTAAAGATTATCCCGATAAAACAGGCAACAGTTTACAGAAGTATAATATGGACTTGTCTTCTGCATATCACATGCTGCACTTTTCTGTTTGGAAAAAAAATAGACATACTTCAAAGGTATCGAAACTAATATCTTGTAACTGTTTGATATCGTAACCGAAACTGAACCGAGATTCTCTAAGTCTTCGCCATAGAATTCTTGTCTTTTATGCAATACGTTTTTTTTTTTTTTAGATAAAGTACTTCAGTTTTAAAACAATTATAAATGCTTTGGTCTCACAAAGCTAGACATGGAGAGATTATGCAAATAATATGAATGAAGGAAAATGTACCAGCTATTTATAAAACCAAAGATATCTGAAAATATCTGTAAAAAGGAGACGTCTGCATTTGTTCATGATATGCAAAAGTGGTTTAATCAGTTCGGAGACATTATCTTTTTCTTCACTCTGTTGTCAGACCTGGTACTATGGAATACATCATGATTTCTTGAACTAAAGTTGTTAATTAAATGTAAATGTGAACTTGTAAATCAAAATCGTACCGATTCTTCTGCTGGTATGTCAGCCTTTGTACTTCCTCTACCAATTCTCAAGAAATTCTGAAACATTGCGTAATTCGGTTTATTGTGCCTTTATATTGTGCCTCGCACTTAATGCATTTTTGTTGCAAATCTTGAATTACTATTTCATTTACAAAACCTAGAAATCAGTATTGATTAGTTCATGTATAAAGGAATAATACTCATGAGATATAATGCACTCACCGTAAGTCTTTGTCGGATTAGTTATAATCAAGATTGTTTTTATTATTCTTACATATTTGAATGTTACGATAAATACCATACGTCTCAACCTTGATTGTAGCAATTTTTTTGTAGATAATAAAAAAATATATTTAAAAAGTGATGCACATGATTTTTTTCTGTCTTTCATATTACAAATATAATGATGAAAACTGATCACACTTTAGCCCTAAACAGGACTAAATGAAGACATCTCGATCAACTATTTGGTGGATAAGAACAATATAATCCTTTATCACACAATCCCGAGTTTTAACGACCCTAAGAAAGAATGTATTTGAAAACATCGTTGGAAAGGAAAAAAATACTGCTAATCTGCATTTTTCTACTCTTCCAGAAACACATTTGAGTCGCATTTATTTTGTCGTCAGCAAATGTTTTCAATTTGGACAAATCTAAAATCTTATTGTCAGGTAAAGAGTTAAGGTGTGTACGCCTTCGTCGACGGTATTTGCCCAGAACAGATTCTGTTTCATGTAAAATGTCCAACATTTTGATAGATACTTTATAATTGCTGTGGCCACAAAAGAACAACAAAATAGTGTCTCTTAGGGTTTTGTTTATCTATAGGCTGATGTATCAGTTTCATTGATTCAGTTTGTTTTGATTTTTTGACAATGTTTTACAAGAAAAAAAAAAAGTATATGTACCGATTTTTTATCTAAGTCTGCCGGTCTGCCCATTCTGATGTATCCCTGGAGATGTGAGAGCCAAAAAGCACAATTATTATACATAAAATACATAAAAATCAGGTGTTTGATTTTATAAGTAAATGCTTTAAACTCGCAATGTGATACACAGTAACTACTAGTAATCCTAACACCGAACCATCGACACCCTGGAGAGCTTATTAAGCCAATGTATTTGTGATACTGCCTTCTGATCCTGATGTATGCTGGCAGCAAAATATTTGAAGCTGTGCCCAACAATTCATGCCAAGATAATTCGAATGACCAGGTATCTACATGTGTAAATAAAGATTTTCTAGATCGGTAAGAAGAATCTCATTTATCTTAACAGGTAAAGAATCCAATGTAACAGCCACATATGAAAGTTTATCAGCTTGACATAATTAACCCTTTCCCAAACAATAAATTTTGGACTGGTCCAAATTGAAAGAGTTTGCAGACGACAATTTCAAATTTGATGAAAATGGCAGAAAGTTCTCAAAAAGAGCAGAAAACACTGTGGGAAAGGAAGAAATTGCTCGTTACGAGCTATTTCTCCTTTTCCCACAGTGTTTTCAAAAGACTTGTACTGCAGACACGTGAAAACCAGGGCTTGTTTGGGAAAGGGTTAAACAGTTAAGATGCATAACACATATGAAGATTTTCAACCCCTTCAACATTTAGAGCGCTGGATCTGGCATAAGATGCATTTGAATACAGAGTAATTCAAGAGCAGAATGCACATATCTACACTGGCTGCTACCACATTAAATATTCTGATCAAAACAACCGTGTAAAAGCAATATGTCAGCTATTTTCCTGATTGAAATAACCCATCTCATTAATTCAGCGCTCTAACACGCTTTCAGAACAATGGGCAAAACATATTTTAATTTTTGGGAACGGCATCGATCAAGATTAGACTGCACAGAACGTGCAGTCTGACCTTGGATCTCTACCGTCCGTTTGTTTAGTCAAGCCTATATAAAATCTGTCTGAGTTTCAGAGGATTGTAATTTCAGCCGTCGAAAGACATCAAGTTTACATGAGCCATGCTCTGGCAAAAGCGGGCTTAATGCATCTCCGTGATACCTATCAAGCCATCACATAATTACGGATCCGTAATAGTCACTTTTTTAACAACCGACTTAATCACGAGGTAGAACGGTCCTTGAGCATACAGAAAATTGACCGAAAGCGAAAAGTTTCGGCCAAGGTCAGCCTGCTCGGACTGCGCAGGCTTACCTGGGTCGATACTTTTCGCAGATGCATTAAGCCCCTTTTCACAGAGCATGGCTCATATATTGCAGCTGATGGGATTTAGTGTATCCCAAGGTCAATAACCTCGCAAGACCAACGCTGACAAACTATATCATAGACGAATCAAAGTCCACCTTGAGACACTAAAGACCATTAAGGCCACCCCTTTCTAAATCGTTTATCTTAATTTTCCACCAAAATGACACTTGCGAGTCATATTGAACTTTGGAAGACAATAATGTGCTCCGTAACTGGTTTTAGGTAATATTGATCTGATTACGAAAAAAAAGAGAAAAACGTAATACCGATTCATCCTCTTCGGGTGAGCCTCTACCAATTCTCAGAAAGCTCTAAAGGGGAAAAATAAGAAACAAAGCAGTGTGATAAACAAACTTTATAACGAACAATTTATTAACGCTAGTGATCTTGGTTTTGAGAAGTTCGACTGAATCAATTAACCACTCAAGTGCAAAATATTTTACGCAAAGTAAACATTGCAACTTTGAGTTGTCTAAGACAAAATTTCTTGAAAAGTGTATATCGAAAATTAGATTGCACATTCTGTGCAGCCTGTGCAGCCAAATTTTTATCTCTTTCCATAAAGCTTCCCATAAAAATAAATACATGTACTTTGAAGAGGAAACGATTGTGCATAGACTTCTTCATCAATTGTCTTGTGATTTCCTGAGACTTTCGTTTGAAAATCGATTTACATTCTCATTTAACAAAGATATTTTATAATACAAGGATCTTTAATTTGCTTCCTGTTTGCCTGACCACTTATAAGTGGAAATCGCTTGAGAAAAAAATTGGCAAGGTACTGTCACCTCTAAAACTATGCTTGTAAACTGAAAGAGAATTACGTGTCGTAAAACTACTGCTAAAACTTGATTGTCCGACGACCAAGATGGCTGTGGTCTCAGATATGAAAAAAATAATTCTGTGTAGTTTGCTTCGAAAGTTATACTCTTCAAACTAAAGTTCACAAAAACCTTGATATGCCACAAGTTTTACTCGATGAGTTTATTTATACGATTTAGAACTGATAGAATGAAATGTACGTTACCTCTCTTTTTGTTGGATCCGACTTTCCGATGCGCAAGAAGCCCTTAAACAGATGTTCATGGAATTTAAGATTGTTCGAAGATATCGGAATGTTCCAATGTACATGCATCTTTTTAAGTAAAAATCTCTTATCTTATATTCACAAGCATTGTAGAGAATTATCGTATGGAAGAAAAATATAATGAATGACTATATTTTACGATCCTTGGCACAAAACATGTCTCTATTTTGAATAAAACGGCTAAAGTTGACTTAGATATTACTGAAGAATTCTACACCTTTTAAAATGTCTCAAATCAAATACAAGACCAACATATGAAAAATGGGAAAAATCCTTAGTGTCTGGTTTGGAAACACTAGGAAAATAAAGTCAATTGCCTGTAGCAAGCCATGTTCTCACACTGTTTCAAAACGTTGGCAACTGCACAGGAGTAAAAAGTCCTCGTTAAACGGCAATGGTTTTGTAACAGAAATTCGTATCTCTAGAGATTTACTTCAAATATCAAAAGGACTGATAATGTTTGTCAGTCTAAATGGGAACATTCTTCCAAGAAAAATGATTTTACGTCAAACAAATTTCTATCAGTTTGAGTCATGTCGTTGTAGAATTGAGATTAAAATGGTAATGATCTGAATGCAAATTAGCTTTAAACAATAAAGAAATAAACGAGAAAATCATGAAAATCTTTTATAGAAATGAGACGTCAAAATTTTTACTTTTACGTCAATAAGATCTGACAGGGTTAATACGGATTACAATAAGAAAAAAGAAATGCTGATCGCAAGAAGTTCAGAGAGAGAGAGAGAGAGAGCAATCTACATGCGTGTAAAGTAAAAATATTTTTTTGAATTGCCATGTGATTTTTTTCCATGGAGAATATTCCTTTTTTTTCAAAGGAAGAATGAAACCTTGTGTCGGGACTTTTACAAAGTGGTCATCAAAATATATAATTCGATAAAACCCTTGCAACCCAATGTAAAACTTTAAAGTTCTCTTCGTTTGTAAATACTCTTATTTAACTTTTAAACATTTACCAAACGCAAAATTTTAGACTAGACCAAATTGAAAGCATGTGCAGAAGACAAATTAATTTTGGTGATTTTTGTTTTGGTTAGGGTAGATAAAATTGTGGGAAAAGGAACGAATGCTAGTTACCAGAATTTTCTTTCTCCCACAGTTTTGCAAAAGTCTTCTTTTTTCAGGGTCGTAAAACTCTGGATTGAGTGATAAAGTTAAAGCGCAGAGCAAACAGTAGGTCATTTAAAGTCAGGGAAAACGGAATTAGCGATATCGTATTGGGTAGAATCAGTAGACACTTTGGATCAAACATCAAACTACGTTTCGTGTTGTGGAATACTGACCTATGCTTTCTTCAAAAGTAATACTGTTGAAAGGCGCAGTAATGATACGAAATGTGAAGTCTATAATAAGATTTTATGAAATGATTAATTAGGTCTTATAACAGGAAAGAAGAGTTGTGTGTTTCGAAAAGATAAAGATAGAGCAATTAATAACACCTCCGAAAATTGGGATAAAATATCCCAAACTTCAACGCACTCCCTTGCTTTGGTGTTTGATTACGCATTTGGTGTCGCATTGTGTGTAACAAGGCTAACTGTTTGGTACATGGAAACTAGAATGGAAATTACCATCCACATTTACGACAAGAATAAAGGCCATCAATGGTTGAAGACCATGTTTCCTCTTAATTTTGGTTACAGGCACCAGACTGGTTCCCGACAAATGATAAATTTCATTCAGTTTCCACAGAAGAAATATATTTTAGACATTTTTGAAATAAAATGGTATTGGTGTTCTTCATATGAAATTTCTACACAGGACTACTTATAATCTGAAGATTTTCCATTCCGATGTTTCGCCATTGCGCACCAAAGATCAAAGCATTGAAGGGAGCATGCGAAAAGACAATACTTACATCTCTCGAAGTCAAATGAGACTTATAATACATAACACAACAGCTTATTTTGACTTATTAGAACGAGTCTCATAGAATGTGGTTGTATAGTTCAAGAAATTCGAACTGATATGTACAATATTCAATGATAAACTATAAGAAGTTATTTTTAGGTATGATTTACTAGAATGAGTATGGCAATCAATATCTTACTGTATATAGAGCTCGGTAATAAGTGACCGAAGTGAGAGCTCGGTAATAAGTGACCGAAGTGTTCAACATTTAGGAATGCTCTAATAGACGTGATTTATGTATTTACAAGCTCTAGTTCTAGTTACTAAAATTAGCACTGTAGGAAATATTTGTTGTGTAGTGAAACGATCACGTTGTAAGTTTCGTTGATATTATTTTTTCAAAAGAATGACTTACGAGACATACTTGCTTTTAACGCATCACCCTCTTGAACAGATTTGCAGAAGACAACATTGTTAAGTAGTCTTGTAGAATATTGATGACCAACACGCATTAAAGCTTTTATATATTTATATATATATATGTAAATGAATCAAAGTAAAAGGAAAATCACTCGTGACAAGTAATTCTTTGCCACAACATTTTAAAACTGGTCTGCTGCAAGACGACAGATTGGTCAGCACAAGTTAATGTTAACCCTACTAAATCACTTAAATGAAACTTTCAAGTGGATAGTCAGAAATTAGAATAATGCAATTTCAAAATCATTTCTTTGAGAAAGATATCTCCTTATCGGACAGTATAGATCCAAGATCAGACCACAAGTTCTGTGCAGTCTGATCTTGATCTACACTGTTCCTAAAAGGCCAAGAAGTCGCGCTTAGCAGCCTACATGTTAAAACTTACTACTAGACAAATGAAACGAAATCTTCCTCTCAATGATAAAAACTCAAAATATTGCGATTTCAAAGTTTATTTCACTGGAAAGAAAATAATGTATCGGACAGTGTAGATCAAAGACCAGACTGCACGTCTGATCTTGATCTACACTGTCCGCAAAAGCGCCCCGAGTCGCGCTTAGCAGCTACCCAAGGGTTAAAACAGTTCATGATAATCCGTGACTACATCACTTATCTTGCTGGTCCTTTCCGCCAGAAAAGCGTTAAAAAATCGTAATCTCGGCAATAAATCATAATATGAATCAAGACAATTTCAAATCCCATTGATGTCAAAATTGACGAGTTGCATCATTGCATCAGTTTGTCATAAACAAAATTGCTTTATTTAAATAATTGGATAATACCTAAGTGGCACTCTGGGAAAAGGGGTTTATATGCATCTCCGTACTGCATTAATACGTCGCAAGTTGTAGCATGATATGAAACTATAAAATCCATTTTGCCTAACAATCGACTGAATTATGCGGTAGAATGGTCTTTGGGCATGCATACCAATAGCAAAGAGATTCGACTCAAGTCGGCCCATGCGGACAGCGCAGGCTGACGTGGACGATACTCTTTACAGATGCATAATAAAGCCCTCTTTTCACAGACCATGGCTCATATTTATTCTTTACCTAAAGACCTTGTGTGTTTCACTCAAAAAAAGAGAGAATGCTGGTAACCAGTATTAAAATTGCGCTTCTTAACTTCCATTTCAGAGATTAATCCCATTACTTAAGCTGGAGTTAATTTGCTGTCCGTTAAATCTTTTTATATCGACAAGTCTAAATTATTCTGTTTTCTTGTCAAGGGCAAATCAATCATACTTTTTTATCTTTACAAATCTACTTACGAGACATTAAAATCCAATACATTACTCCTTCATTTGTGGAACTCTACCCAGATATTGATAGCAATGTTGTTGGGTACAATACTATTGTTAAGTGATATCAAATGCATCGCAACCTTTGATTCCCTTTTGAAAAAGAGAGTAGACCAAGATAACATAACACATCACAACACTTTCATATTTGTTTGCACTATTATACAACGAAATGCTTAGACCTTGCACGTTCAAACATTTCAAGTCAGAGTCTGTCTTTTATTTACAGATTAAATGGAAAGAATTCGATGTGTAAATATAATTTGACGACAGGCAGTACCATAGATAATTTGTGTTTGAATTCGTGAGTATACATGTAGTCCACAGAAAGTACACAAAGATAAAAAAAGTCAGTTAGAGTAAATTTAAGTTTCCCACCAAGAGGTTTTTTTTTTTTTAACATTCTTCTTTACAAGAAAGAAAACAACGGTAGATTCATGCAACTCTCTATCATACCAGTCGATCCTTAGGCCTTGACCTTCCTATTCTGATGAAATCCTAAAGAGCGAGCAAACAGAAATATCAAGTTATTTAAAACATACTTCAAGTGAATTTTACATGAAGTGCGCATCGTAATTCATATCTACACAAATTTAAATTGTTTGGCCTTTAGCAGTCTAGAGCTCTTTTTTTTAATTATAACATTTTGGGCCATGGAACGATTTCTCTATACAGCAATTTCCAAAATGCATTCCTGCTTTTTTGGAAGGATATTCTATACTCTTCAAAAGTCAGTAGCTGATAAAAGACATCGACAAGTAACTCATATAACAACAGCCGCGTTAACCCAAAGTATCCAAATATTGAAATGACATTTTCAGCCTTCCATGGCATTCCTCTTACACTGTCGCACTGTTTCATAAAATATCTCCCTGTAGATCAAAAATCAGAACACACCTTGTGTACAGTCAGACTTAGATCCATACCGTCCAAAAGCCAAACAAAACCTCATTGGCGCCAAAAGTGTTTAAGACACAGAGAAATATAATGTATATTCACCGATCTTTCCCTTTTAGGCACAAGAAATAATCACTGTAATAATCACTGTAATCAATGAATTTTACAAGCCATGGATTCTGCGATTTCAACAGCAACACTAACTACACAGTTCGGTATTAAAAAAAAAAAAAAAAAAACACATTTTAAGCATCTGAAAAAAAGTAAAATATAAAACTTTTGATATTGCAACTTGTTTATTCCCTTTTATCTTTAACAACAATTAAAGGTCTATAATAACATTAAAACAGACTGCGAAAAATAAAATAATAAATAGAGAAGATTCCTTGATTACGACATAGTATTAAAATAAACATCTTTTTCATGATCAAATTCTTTAAATTGTATCAACAAAACCCTTCAAAATAAAGAAAAGAAAATTAAAAGAAAAACATTTGATTCCGAAAAGGTCATCATATGCACGTTTAGAGTTCTCGCATCAGATCTTAAATAATCCAACTTTAAAGAGAAGAATTTGACCTATAGAGGATTTTCAACACACTTCCACATATATCATTCTTGTGCTATCAGTGTATCATTTGAAAGTCCAACTTCATTTATTCTGATCTTCTAGAAACATATCCCGAAGACGTAGTAAAGGCTGAAAAATAAAAGAAAGTTAAGCGTTGGTGTAAAGTGTGCAAGATTAAATCGTTATTAATCTATATATTATTTTAAATAAGAACCTCGGAATTGCCGTCTGCTAAATATTTTCAAAAAGTTCATAAATTTTCCTTAACGATGACAAAAATATATACCTAGACAAAGAACCATAATGGCCAACCGGCAAGATTAGAAAATCGAGTTAGTTTGGTGGTAATCTTCAAAAGTAAACTGTCGGATTACTTTTGATTAACCCATGCACACACTTTAGAAAGAATAAATCTAAGATGAAAAATAGATTTATTGTGAATTTGAAATTGACAACTGTGAAAGCCATATTGACACGATACATATACCGTCCATTGAATATTTTTAAAACCTACATAAGAATGGACTGCACAACTGTAATGGGTAACGAAATAAAAGATGAGCTGGTTTTTTTTTTCCCATTCATTAAACTTGAGAAATACACCTTCTTAAAATAATCTTTACAGCACAATGTAAGAAGTCGGAACGAAGCATCTGTTTTGATTCACAAGAGTCTATCACGTATCTGAAACTGCTATTGAACTTAACCGAAACTACAGAAGTACATTGAATGCGGGTAAGATAAATGAACTGAAGGCTTAGCGCGACTTAACCCTTTCCCAAACAAGCCCTGGTTTTCACGTGTCTGCAGTATAAGTCTTTTGAAAACACTGTGGGAAAAGGAGAAATTGCTCGTAACGAGCAATTTCTCCTTTTCTCACAGCGTTTTGTACCCTTTTTGAGACCTTTCTGCCATTTTCATCAAATTTAAAATTGTCGTCTGCAAACTCTTTCAAATTGGACCAGTCCAAAATTTGTCGTTTGGGAAAGGGTTAAGGGTGCTCTTACATTCAACTCAAACTTTAATCTCCAAAAAAAGCAACCTTCCTGAACTAGGTAGCAACTTGCCAGTCTTTTAAATTATTGTGTTGTGGTTTTCGGATTAAATTATGAGAGTGTTTACTTTAGGTACAAGTGTTGTAACCATACTATAAAGCTAAACATGACTAAAGGTTGGTGTGGTGGAGAGGGCTGCGAGCAACACAATTATAGCAGTTAACGCGCGCACACAAAAAACTACTGAATTAAGGATTGGAAAACAACACATGAATGTGGGTAAAGCGAAAAGTTCGGAGGGTTCAAAACAACTTTATGGCCATACGATTGTATTTCAACGGACAACCAAACATCTCAGACTTGTAAATCTTATAAGTATTTATGATTTTATCATTTTTATATATAACAAGAGTACAGCATGCGGGTGCCAACGCTCGGCTGCAAGTGCTTGATTTTCAGTGAAAATTCTAAGTAAAAAAAAGGGACATAATTGTGTCAAAATATTTTGATGGTTAACTGAACCTTTTGTAAAGTCTCCCCGTTCAATTGTTACTACCCAGCTAGTCCAGGTTTGAAGTAAAAACTTCAGTAATAACAGAAATATTACATAATGTCAAAATTTTGCTTGACGACGCAGACAAAACGACGCTTGACGACGCAGGTAACGACGACGACTACGACTCCAGGGCTATGATAATAACTCGATGTTTTCTTCGAAAACCGTCGAGCTAAAAACTGTGCGCAAGATAGTTTATGCAAAAAGGTTACAGACCGAATGTAATATCAAATTTGAATCTTTCTAGCTATCCTTCAAACATCACTTAATAAAACTATACTATCGCATTGCTCTCAAGTTTTCATGAGGTTAAGAATTTCTAAGTGTAATTAAGCAACTGACACTGCAGATAAAATATTCGCCGAGAGAGTTAAAGACAACAAAACAATGGCATGATATACGACTTAAAAATTCACCTCCAAGAAATGATTATGGTTCTTTGGAGGAAAAAGCGATACTGGAAATGTAGCCTTCACTCACTAGAAAATATCTTTTGAAAGTTGCTTCACTTTTAAAGAACATGGATTCTGACAGCAGAATGGTCCTAGCCATCTTACTTTTACTGTCTTTGGTTAATATGTATAGTCACGTTGCTGTCTTTCTTCAGACACATATCCTTACAATTACTTTATCTGTTTTGAAACAAAATAGTAGATTTTGTGTTAATGTACGGGATTTTTTTCTACTGAGTTTAAGAAATATCGGTAACCCCCCATTTATTAAGAGGAAGATAGAAATTGCTGGAGCTGATGTCAGTTTTATGTGCCCTAGGGATTGTTGGCACTGCAATTGGACGGGAAAGCGAAAATACAAAATTGCACAAACTGCACGACTGAGCAAATGAAAATGGTCTAAAATCTTTGTTGCATGCAAATTAATAAGTCATACCAATCCACCATTATTTCTGTAAAATCGAGAACCACTGCTCCTTAAAACACCCTACAGCAAAAATGAAATCAATAAACGAAAACGTTACAGAAAAAAAAATAAAAAATAAAATTGACCCCCCCCAAAAAAAAAAAAAAAAAAAAAAGTGAAAGTATTATAACATAGTTTTACAAAACTTTTAACGAAAAATTATTCAAAGACACGTCGACATCTCGACATCTGAACTGGCCTTATATTTGGATAAGTTAATAAAGTAAAGACATAAATTTACCGTAGATATATCAATCAACACACACAGATTCTCGCACGATCATTAGAAATGCTGTTTCCTTTCCTATTTGAGAAAATGTGTAATTATAAGTAAAGGAATTCAATTTGTAGTACATGTAACTGGTTATGATAAAATACACATTATTTACCCTTTTATAATTATCTTCTAGTTCTTCTGATCTTTCTTCAGATGGCTGATTGTAAAGTAAATGAGAAAAAGATCACATATATTTTTTCTAATGTTCCAAGCGAGGTGTAAATTTATTTTATTTACAAATCTCTTGTCTATAAACCGACACAAACAAACATCATAGTGACTTATATCTGTCAATCAAATTCGTCTGGCTTATAAAATTTAGTGGTATTTCTAAGTGTCAGAAAATGCCTAAGTTTACATACTAATGGATGTTTGATTTCTCTATTTGTCGAATTCGAACTATTATTTTTTTAAATGGATATTGGTAAGACTATACATGTCTTTAAACATTACTGTCCATGGAATGCTTATGCTGCCTTACCATACTGTCCAGTACAAACGTGCGTTTTCCTGGTCGTGGGGCTCGGAATTTATAACCACTTGTTGGCCACTGTGGTCCCAAATAAAAGAAAGAGACAAAAGTAAAACAATAGAAAACAAAGGCAAAAAATAACATTAAAAAGTAGGTGATTATTACTTAAATATATTGAAAACAAGGCCAAGAATAAATAAATTAAAAAAAGAAAACACAAACAGAATATACTGAACTATTTTGATATAAAGCTGATCATAGGAAGTTCATGTCAGTTCAACTCAAACATGGTTTGACAGATTGCTGTAGCCTGTTACCTAATATATGAAGTTACTTCATTCAATTATTTTTAAATCATATTGAAACAATAAAATTTAAATACACAAATTTTGACTCAGGTTTAGTTTATTAAAGCCTTATATATATATATATTGGGAAATTCATAGAGTTAAAGAACATAAATTTAGAAATATATTAATTTATGAAAATACCTTTTCCGTGTAAAATCCAAATTTAAAATTGGTATTACACGGTTGAAATGTGCTTATTTTGAGTATAAGCAAGTAGTCGGGATTTAAGGAAAATACATGCGGTGTGCGAATTCACCAGGATATCCTTTTCTTCCGTGATTTAAGAAAAAGTTCTTGAAAGGTGGACTTGGTGAATCAGAAGAAACTATCAATGTGTTCCTACTAAACACACGTCAGACTAACAAGGGACCAACAGACCACAGTATAGGTAAGAGTGTCCATTTAGTAAATAGATCAGAATATTTTAATTCTAAGGCCCTTCTTTGGTCTGAACACATCACATAATATCGGAGAAGTTCCAAGATTACATTCTTGCACTTGAAAGGGCTAAACACTTTTTTTTGTAATGGCTTTGGCCCAGTTTCCCAAATGACCGTAAGTTACTGTTTCTCTCACAAAACATACCCCTTTATGTCCTCGTTTTCCCCTCGGTGCAGCAAAACGTTCTGATCTCTGGAAGGGTTTGTGAAGAATAAAAGGTAAAAGAAAGAGAAAAGACAGTGTGACAATAAAAATTTCAATAATTCCAGATTTTCACATAAGAAGAACTCGGTAAAGCAAAAACTTGAAATCATTTGTAATGTACACAGGAAATATGAAGATCGAGAATAAAAGTAGATGCAAATTGTTTAAAATTTGATCCCCTCGAAGCTGAATGCCTATAAACATACAAATACACTTGTGTATGTACCTTCAGTTGATTACTTTCAGAAATATTGTAAAAAGATCGCGATTACTTGTCACAAGCAATTGTCCTCTTTTCCACAACATTCACCGAATCAAAGAAAAATAACGTTTAACTGTTTGTTTTTTGAAAGAGTGGTTATACTTAAAAATAATTTGTGAGGTAATTGGTCAAGTGCAAAGTTTATTCATGTCAACCAAGGTCCAAGAATTACAGCAGAACAGTCTCATGAGGCAACAATAGCTTTTGAGACGGAAGAATTTTTTATCGCCATTACCTTCTTCCACGGAAACACCATGTAATTATAAAGAACAGTATTTCGCATGTTTTTGCATGACAAAGATAATGGTGAATACTCTTTAGCTAGTACAGGAAAGCTGGTCATACAATTTTAAATACTTGTAACTATTTTTGTACAAGTATTGGCCTCAAATGAATAATGCAAGTAGTTTTTGTAACTGATGATCTATTTTCTAAGCAACAGAAAAACTAGAAATTCACCATTGCCATGGGCAACTTCAGACCACATGGAGGCAATTTGACTCATCTATTTCAAGCAATGTATCAGTTTCTAATGATTACGGTACTTGCTTAACCACCTATATACAGAAACGTGAGCAGACCAACCTGTTCTAAACTAGAATATCTTGGAAGATTAACAGCATCTGGATTATAGATATCCTGAGAAGAAAACGGATAAGTTAAGAAACATTTATAGATATCGTAGGAAGAAAAGAGACAAGTGAAGAAGCGCTAAAAGAATTTATAGATATCACAGGAACAATATGGAAAAAATAACTGTTCAAGACATCGGTTGTGGACAAACTTATCCAAGAGTGAATTACAACCACCAAATTCCTGTGAAACTTTCAACCTAAATCCATGGCGCTCTCATAATGTATAAACTTATCAGAATATTTTTTGCATTAATATAGGGTCTGTTTTCATATTTTTTTTCACCCTTGTTATCTATATAATCTTCGAAGGTAACAACTCACCCTGTGAAGGAACGCTTGACAAGTACAATTTGTTCAACAGACAGAACGGTAGAAGAATAGGAGGAAAAAAAATGTTGATTCCTTTTATTTCATCGGTTTGCATTCAGAAAGATGTGAAAAGAACAGAACAGAACATGAAATAAAATACAATAGTCTTACAAAAAAAAAAAAAAAAAAAGTAAATAAATAAATGAAAATACAAAGACATACGAATTCATCTATTTCTTGATAAGGTTCACTGCGTTTGCCACCTCGGGGTGCTCCAAATCTAGGCTGTCGCTGTAACAATGTCAAACGAAACAAAAATAAAAGTGACAATAAGAAACAAACTAAATATGAAATAAGATAAAAGCACTGCTTCGTTTTGAGAAATGTAAAATCTTGAACCAAAAGGTGGAAAACTGATTTAATAAAGACAATTACAGTTGAATAAATATTTTTGTCATAATAATAATTGAAAAACTAAGGCAATATCCTTAATGTTTGAGATACGTTTGCCAAAAACAGTTGTACTCTAAAACTCGACACATTAAAAAGTTTGAATCAAATGTTAGGAATTATTTATGAAATAAATCTCTATAGTAGAATGAACTGAAATAAAAAAGAAATGAAGAAAAATAATTAAACAATGACTGCATGCATGCAAAGTACTACATCCGCCATTACACTTGAATTTGTTGATTGGTGAGCGAATGACACACGTGTTTTTACGTGATTTAAAAGGTAATTTCACTGCAAACTGAAAAGACATTCAGGTCAGTATTTAGAATCGAGTAGCGAACGGCATAGCTCCAAGATCATACTGAACGTTCTGTGCTGTCTGGCCTTGATCTATGTCGTAAGAAAATGCAACTTTCCTGCCTGGCAGTGAAAGGGTTTTTAAGCCATTCATAATCAACAAAAGGAGATGGGATTAATGTTCGAACCAATAAGAAGGAATGTTTGATCGCTTGAGGCTGCTATAAGATTATTTAGATGAAGGAGCGTAAACAGAAGCCAGAGTACAGAAAATACTCGTTCATTTAAATGTATTTCATACTCGGCACTTGAATTGCCACATCTAATTTTCAGATTTTAGTTCCATGAAAACGAAAATATGTTTGGCGGTAATACAGTCATGTTGTGATACGTAATCTTTATTTCTAACGAAGGCTGAGAAAGAATTGCATACTTTATCAATGTATATGTAAATCTTGCATAGTTCTATAATGCATGCTGAATCCATAGTTATTTCTATCGTTGGCTGTTTTAGTTTTGTTTGTTTCATAAGTATTGTTTACTTCTAATAATGGCTAGATAATTAAGTATTCTTCAGCTCTATTGATTGCTCTCTGAGTAGTCTTTAGCTTTTTAATATTGTCAGTTCTAACGAAAGTGATTTAACTTCTCTATACCTCTACCGATTGCTACTTGAGTACTTTTTAATTTCATTGCTTGCCTTTCAAGTATTAAGTAGGCCTATCAATAATGTATATGTAAGGGTTGAATATGTAAAAGTGACATATAGGCTCCTTTGGGCCTGTTTCTTAAAATGCCGGAAGAGTTTGTAGTTTTAAGTACATGCCGCTTTGACAAATACCGTATCTGCATACATTCTCTATGGATGAGCCTTTGTAGATAATACAAGGTGGGCTTCTTTAAACTGGGTGTGCAGAAGATGGCAATATGCAGATGGCTCCTAATCAAAAATGGCGTCTTGCTTGAGTTTTCCTTAAATAGAATAGACAGGCGTGATAAAATGATGCATGTATGTTTTGAAGATGTGGTGTATTAAACCAAGTTCTTACCTTCTTGTCGGTATCTACGTTTTCGTAATTATGCAAATCAGATCTTCCGTTCCTAAGTGTCGTGGTGTTTGAATGTATATATAAACATGACGTGAAACATGTCTATTTGTTGCGACCTTGGTTGTGAGATGAGTGTCTCAATGGCTTGAAAGGGCCTGACCATGATTTAAAATGCATTACGCGCCAAGAATCAAGACTGCTGAATGATGGGAATGGGCACTGTACTCTACATTTAAAAAGGTTAAACAAAATCTTTGGCCTACTTCTCTACATTACGCACTTCACCTGCTTATTTCACGCTATGGGAGTTTACTTCTGTATTTAGTACTCAAGTTTTGTCTATTCACCATAGATTGTTCAAGAAATACTACCGAAAGATTAGCTGCTAACGTTTTATTAACTTACAAGACACCTATCTTCAACCCTCGGAAAATACACACAATATTACATAGCTGTCACACCGACTGACGAATGTAATTCCAATCGTAGGTATGGTTTCAAACTTTTACAATCGCCTTTGTTGGGCTTCTTTTCAATTTATACAGTAGTACCACCCAGACCACTTCGAACAGTGTATTACATAAAATGTCGGGAGGCTGCTTAACCCTTAACACGCTAAGCAAGACCTTGCGTATTTTTTTGCGGACAGTGTAGATTAAGATCGGACTACACGGATTGTACAGTCTATTCTTCGATTTACACTGTCCGCAGTATTGTAAAACAGTCTGACCACACTGAAATTTCAACAACTAGGGAATTTAACTGACCGAAAATATTCATACAGGGCGTTTCATTATTTATGTTACACTATCAAATGTGCATATGGTGTATTGTTCTCAAAGGGAACGCAGTAACACTTACACCTTATCCATACAGGGCGTTTCATTATTTATGTTACACTTTCAAATGTGCCTATGGTGTATTGTTCATAAAGGGAACACAGTGACATTTATACCATATTAATACAGGGCGTTTCATTATTTATGTTACTCTTTCAAATGTGCCTATGGTGTATTGTTCATAAAGGGAACACAGTGACATTTATACCATATTAATACAGGGCGTTTCTTTATTTATGTTACACTTTCAAATGTGCCTATGATGTATTGTTCATAAAGGGAACACAGTGACACTTATACCAGATAGTTTAAGAATACAGTTTTATAACATGTACAGTATAAAAGGTATCTTTGCGCCGATCGGCGCATTTTAAAACATAATCATTTTATATTTAAGGCCCAGGGGCGGCCGAAAGTGAACAATGCGGATGCTGAAATGCATTTAAATTTAAATCACACCATTAACAAGTATGGAAGATGACAAGCTGTTATTGTACGGTCGGTCCAACTGTTAGCTGCTGGCAGAAAAATGAATTTTAATTCTATGTAAAAACTTGACAAGTCATTTTATCTTTTGTTTACTTTTTACCTGGGTTAAAATTAATTTTTCTACCAGCAATTAACACTTGGACCGACCGTGTAATAACAGATTGTCATTTTCAAAACAACTCTGTACTTTTAAATGGTGTGATTTAAATTTAAATTCACTCTAGCACCCGCATTATTTACTTTTAGCCATCGATGGGCCTTCAAATGGTGTCCATTTGTACGTTGCACAGCATTCAGTATCTTTATGATATTCGTCACTACCGATCTACACGACTGAGTTTTGAGCAGACTCCTCTCTCGATCGATTGATGCCTTATGCTCATTTACTTCATGCACGATGGCTATGAAAGTATCCTTTCCCCTTCCACCCCCCACCCAAGAAAAAACAAGCCTGATGGGCTTAGGTCCGGTATATGAATGGGGCATGGTCAGTATATATTCTTAGGTTACCCTTCCGTCAAAATTATTTCAAACCATTCCAATAAGCTATCGGCTGTACGTGGTGTTGCACCATCCTGCTGAAACTATATTTCTTCTAGTTCTATACCTTTACAACGACGTGCTTAGCGGATCCTTTGATTCAAGAGCTGCAAATATCGTTCACTATTAATTGTTGCAGCGTCACCAGTACTGTATCCAAATAAACCTATTGAACATTTGGTGTTTTTTCCCCCCAAGGACAATGTGAATAAAGTCCAGCCCTAGACAACAACTGAGCTTTTCAAGAGATGAGACTGATCACAACCTAGACAGATGCTAGAGAGTTCATTAAAAAAGAAAACCAAAAGCAAAAAATGAGACCCCCCCCCCCCCCCCCCGCGACTCCAAAATGGACGTCAACTGAACATTTCGTTTAATGCGATGTATGTTTTAAAAGGCGCAATCCAAATCTACTGTTTATGTTACCTCACATACTGTACATGTTTTAAAAAACTGTATTCCTAATCCAACTGAATGGTATAAATTTCATTGTGTTACCTTTATAAACAATATACATTTGGCATGGTAAAAAGTATAACATATGCCATATTATTAAACACTGTATAATCAGGTTAGAATTCTAAGGGTTAACTTTTTCATTACTAACCAAATGAATACAAATTGTCTTATAAGTAATTCTACAAACACAGATACGTTGTAAAGTGGGTGAAATCTCTAGTCATATAGTCAACGAACACGTAACGGTCAGTACAGATCTGTGCCGTCTAATCTATATCCACGCCGTCTGCATGAACTATTCATACTATATATGAAAATGAAAGGGTCAACAAGACAATAGAAATTGCCGACCTTTTAGAGGAGGTATGAGAAGTGATAAATCCCATTTATTCTCCGTAGTATCCATTACCTCGCAATGAAATCTATCATTAAGTGTGAGTGCTACTTGGAAGGAAATGAGACGTACCTTATTTTGACAACACGTGCCAGATCGTATTTGTCAAATCATGAATCTTTGCTTACATAGCGTTCTTAACTTTTCGAAGTATTTTACCCCGTCGATAACGAAATAGGTCAATTTTTGAAAAAAAAAAAAAAAAAAAGGGGGGGGGGGGGCAATCAAATGAATAGAAATATATCCTTGTTTCAGCTAACGCTTTGAGATAGGCAGGAGAAAAAGTCTTACTTTATCCTTGGAAAACACAGGGCCATCGGGAAAATTGGCAGGATTTGGCAATACATGTATGTGACAAGGTTTAACGTTGTAATTTTGAGTTGACCTAATTTCCATCATTAAAAAAAGCATAATCAGGGTCAGAAACGGCTTCGATAGGGTTAGCGAAATCACTGCTATTTTTGCCGATGAAAAGAAACAAAATCTTAGCTTTTTTTTTTTAGATTAAATAATCAAATTTTGATTAGGCGTTTAAAATAGGCGAGTTACTCATAATTTTTCAATATTTTGGGTACAAAAAAGAAACTGAAAGTTTCATTCCTGCCACGTTAGAAGATGATGTAATCGTTTTAATGTCGCCTTTGAGATCTTTATCTACCCTATCATAACTATGGCGTGGATATTGATCAGCAGATATGCTATATGGTCCTGACATGACTGTGTAAAGCCATTGTTTGCTCTTCGTCTGCGTGGTAGATATGATTGTTGGCGACATCAATGTAGGAATGTTAATAAGGGTAGATTTTAACTCCTGTTATGCAATATCAATAGCAGGTGATTGTGTATATGTTTAGATCAAGATCACTGTGAGCAGAGCTCGTGCTTGATCTTGGATGTGCACTGCCTGATAATGACTGATATAGCCTTGTCCAAAAACAGCCCTGTTTGGGTCTTTACAACTGTGTTGAGATATCTATTTTATTTACGTATGCGCTTAAGGGTTATTGGCTTGAACTAGACGACATTTGTACTAGTATGGAATGAGGCGTCGATGTAATAGGATTTTTCCCCCCATTTTTTTTATCCTTACAACTGAGAACAGAACCTTTAATATTTTTGATTCGTTTTGGGAGTAAATGTTCGAAAGGACAAAGCGTGAGAGTATTCAAAAAAAGAATATTTTACTTGATTTCGAAATATTGATACTTTGTCCGCATACGCAATCATGGTCGACCGAATTCGGTGTGACGTCAAAACTCGGGGCGAAAACATACAGACAAGTCTGCATAATTGATAACGGTTGAAAAGACATTTAGATAAATGTCATAGAATGGGCCTACTACAAGGGGAAACCTCTGTGAGCATGTTTTATGTGATTAGTCATTTTCACCTATAGAATGCGTATATCGAAATTTGTGCCCGAGATTTTCTTTTTTAGCTTTGAAAGTGACGCGGTTCCTGATTGGTAAAATCATATTGTTCACCCAATCAGAAATTGCGTTAATATTCTAATCCTGACCAAGAATATGAATGCAATTTTGAATGGTTGGTTGAAAGGCCCATGGAGTAAATAGCGATGAAAGTAGACCCAATATAAGCCATTTGCGACCGTTCAGTCTATTCACGGGTCTGCTCTGTTCCATATTAATATGTGTACTTGAGCTTTACTGTTACAGACTTGGAATTAGTCATAAGAAAATATCGGTTCGTTGATTATTTAAAGTTTAATGGCGTCCACAGGGTAAGATTTAATGGCGTCCACGACAACATCGCTCCATCACATGATTTTAAGAACCAAATATGTAAGCAATGATACTAGCATGACACAAACATAGACATACTACACGAAAAGGGTGAGACCAAAGGATCAGAGACACTTAGCGATTTTTTTAGGTACATGTATGAAAGTATAAGATCATCAACTGAGAGTATCGATATACATTGTATGAATTGACACCGTAGTATAACGTGATTGATATCCCCATGAGAGCGTTATGTTTGTGACATGATATTTTTTGTCATTTGAACTGAAAGAAGAAAGTACAAATACCGATGTAAAACGGGCTTTGTCTTCCTCTACGTATTGATAACAGCATAGTTACCGAAAGTATTACAAAGGCGTTTCTTGCAGATATTTTCCATCACATGGTCCGGTTTTGACCAGTCAACATTTATGTACAATTATAAATAGATTATTTCGATACCATTTTCCTCCTAGATCCTATCAGCGATGACAATCAAGTCTTTCTTCCCGTATTTTAGCGAGCACGAAGATTTTAGAAAACACATATCAAGAAACGATTGAAAACAAATGCTTTAACCACACACACACACACGCACGCACGCACGCACGCACGCACACACACGTAAAGAGTTGAGTCGAATATTAAAGACGATAAATTCTCTATCCTGGATTTGAAAGATGAAATAATTCGCTTTATTTCATGCTTTTCGCTGGTTTATCGAGAAATAATGTTGGATTATAGTTTGTTAATTAAGGGTTACGACCAGTGAAAAATACAGATATCATATTTTCTAATTCTTCAATCGAAGGCGAAAAAAATAGGTCCCGCGCACTTGTTACCTAAGTTAACAACGCCACTTAAATAGAGGGAAATATGACGTAATTTACGTGCTTGTACTCTGTCTTTCTCGTGCTTTACGTAAAATTGTAATGCGTTGTTATGTCAGGGGTACGCCACGAGGAATTACCGAAAACAACTGTACTGGATTTTAATGAGAGTTCCAACAAAAAAGGTTTTAGAATAATGAAATAAATAGAATTTTTTGTTTTCGGTGAGAAGTCAAAATTTATGTCATCTGTGAAAATATTACCGATGATGTTCACTCGATGAAATACATTTCGATCTCTCACCGAAATCAAAAAAAGAAATAAATCTATCCTCCATGCATTTATGTAAATTAAAATGAATGATGTTTATTAGGACACAGTTTGTAAATGTTCTACTCGTATACGAGAATAGAACAATAACAATATATATATATATTTTTCTTACATTACTCTTTCCACAAAGTAGTTTGAGGAAAATTGATTTATTCAATGAATGAATACTATATTTACAGCTGTACACACACAAACAAAAGCGATGACATAATTTGAGTGAAAAAATGGGGAAAAAGCACAAAGTTTAAGACAGATCGTGTCGTTTGAAAAAAAAAAAAAACTTTCACAACCAATAAATAGCCAGCTTTTAAAAACAATGCGGAAACAAAGGTTTAATTGTTTATTATAATCTTCTTTTCCCGAAATATTTTCCTCATCCAGCAGGAATAAGTAATTTCATCCAAATATTTCTCTCACGTATTTTAAAATCGGTTAACAGCTTAACTCCCGAGACATAATAGCAGCGGACGACATTGAAAACTTCCTTGTACAATAGAAATAGGTAATCAGCAAGTGTGGCCGTAAACACCACAGACTACCACAGACCATCACAGAACACCACAGACCCCACCGCAGCCCACCACAGACCCCAGTACAGTCTAACACCCATTGAAATTAAATGTTAAACTAAAAAAAAAAAACACATTTTCAAACACTTAAATTATTAAAAGTTGAGTACAAAGGGGAATGAAATAATTTCTCTACTGTAGTTTTCTTTTGGCTTACTTTTCTCTGTTTTTTCCAATATGCTTCACTTTAACTTTTCTGCAATGTGTCTTTTTTAAAATTTCATTATGTTCAGAACTCTATTATGCACTTTATTATGCAATCCACTGTGACACTCTGCTTATACCATATTATGTCTCCTCTTTCCTTTCTTTTTTATTTTCTTTTGGGAAATCTACTACATAGCTTCCTACAGAGAGGCAACCTCCCTCTCACAGGCACTGGTCAAAAACATGATATAAGGAACTAAGCTTGTTGCTGATAAGCAAGCCAATTAGACACCTGGTACAGATTTAATGACAACAAGTAGAAAACAATGACTGAACGCATGCTGAGGTTCAGGGGTTAAATATGGGCAATACATTACCGGTTTACATAATCTTTCTTTATGGCTATCTCCACTGAGTGGGTTACAATTAAGTGTTATAGCTATTTTTATGTTAATTAGCAACATTTGGGAACAAGTGTCTGTAACATAAATTTAATGAAAATTCTTCTGATTATGAAGTAGAACTAGCAATAGACTAAAAAAGCATTTAGAACAATCTGATTGTCATATCATCGTGACTATTATTGGCATTTTGTATAATTATTGGTATTAACTTTTTTCCCCGCATACTGATATTAGCCTGAAACTCGCAATAAAAGTACTTATCATAATTTCGGAATAAAATGATAAAGTTATGTAAACTTACTGTACATTTAGTATGATAATCTGTATCTGTATTCAATGTCGTTTTTATGATTGTTCTATTCACTCAACATGATTAGAACATTTTGAAGATATTTTGCTTACCATGATGCTGGTATTACAAATTTCTCTTCTAACTCTTCTTTAGGTGACTGGTGAAGGTTTTGTTTTTAAATCAGCAAAGACAACTGACTTACAACAGTTTGATGTGAATGTAAAGTAAATTCAATGGCTCTTGATAGAATGCTTTAAAGGTTGTGATGAGATCTATAGTTAGAAGTTAATTATCATAGCATGTAAACTGAAAAATTCAAAACATATTATTAAATACTGCCTAAGTGTCTAAACTATTGGCAAATGTTGGTGTTTCTTTTTTACTTTAAACACAATTAAATTTTATTTTTATGGGCCACAGGGAGTCTGCATGGGGGTTTGTAGTTGTCTGTGGTGGTCTGTGGTGTTTACGGTCACCCATCAGCAATGCACTAAAATTTAACCTTTAAGCTGTTAAGTGCGACTCACTGACCTTTTGCGGACAGTGTAGATCAAGATCAGACTGCACAAAACGTGTAGTCTGATCTTGGATCTACACTGTCCGATAGGGAGATATTTTTCTCCGAAAAATAAGTTTGAAATAACACTATTCGGGTTTTTACTATTGGCAAGAAAGTTTTATTTAACTTATCTAGCAGGGTAAGGATTAATGGGTATGTGTGACAACATTGTGTCAGAGAAGAAATTGCACACAAAGAGCAGTCTCTCTCTTTTTTCTCCGCAATATTTTCAAGAAGGATCTGGTACAAGACGTAATGATAGTAATAATAATAATAATAAACGTCTGCAAGAGATAGTCGAGACAGAGCAGAGTCGATCAGGCAACAGTATCAAGGATAAAAGAATGTTTCAGCCTTTAAATCTTTTAAAATTGTTAAAGGATGTTTATTTCAAAAACAGAACGAGCTTTGTTCTGCGACAAGGTGGCTTGAAGCATCTGCAAAAAGTATCGACTCAGGTCAGCCTGCGCGTACTGCGCAGCCTGACTTTTGTCGAAACTTTTTGCTTTAGGTAAATTTTCTGCAGGTCCAAAATCCATAATACGTCATAGTTCAATTGGTTGTTTGACAAAATGGATTTTTATGGATCCATAAATATATGATGACTTGCTTGGTATAATGCATCACGGAGATGCTTTAACCCTTCACCGCACAATGACGCCTTTTAACGCCCTTGGGAAAGAAGCCTTTTGAAAACGTTGTAAGAAAAGGAGAAAATGCTGGTAACCAGCATTTTCTCCTTTCCCTACAACGTGTTCTATCCTATCAAAGAAAATTTGCACCATTTGAGCCACAATGAAATTGTCGTCTGCAAATGCTTTCAATTTGGACAAGGCTAAAATCTTGTAGTCTGGTAAAGGGTTAAACCCCCTTTTACCAGAGCATGGCTTAGATGTTCTGTTCCTATATGTGAAAAGCAAAGCAAGGTAGGGATACCATTAGAAGAATAAGAGAGCAAGAGAAGGTAAGGACATTCTTAGAAGAATAAGGCGGGTTCCTTCTCTTTCATATGGAGGGATTGGGGAGGTGGAAGCAACATAGGTCACTGATTTTAACTCACATTTTTGTTTTATTTCTATTTAATACCGCAGAAGTATACAAGATAACCGCAAAAAAGACAATGCACCAAATACCACTATACTATTTTTCAAAGACTTGTGTAGCTGCACAAAGCCTTTGAAAGCAATAAAGCAAAAGGAGCAATTGCTTGTAACAAGCAATTGCTTATTTTCCTTCAATTTGTTCCTATAAATAAAATCGGCCATTTTCCTCAGCATACTTTTTCTGTGGTGCCACGTGTACGAGTTAGTCTAAAAATAGCTTTTAAAAATAGTAATGAGCCAGAGAAGAGTAGACGATGTACACCATAATTAGAAGATTCAGATGGCAAAGGATTGCATGCACAGTTACCATTGGCTCAAAACCCTCGTTAAGGTCATTGTCGTCTGGATAGGATATTGTGTAACCCTGTGTAAAATAAAAATCACACACAAAACTTAAAATGGCAAATAAAATGGTGGATCAAAGCATATACTAAGAACGTAATAATTGAAACAAATAATTGAAAAAAGATGCATATAAACATAAGGCACTTTGGCGTCCAGGGTCCATATTCACCAATCATGCTTAGAATCATTCTTTGTCTCATTCTCAAGAATTTTCAAAATTTAAAAAAGTGACACAAATTCTGATTGGCTCAACTAAATGGTTTAGTCTATCAGAAGTTGTGTTACTTTCTAAATCTAGAATTAGATCAAGAATGTCCTTACGAATTGTTGGTGATTATAGACTCGGACCATTTCCATCCGGTACAGAGGCATTTAACCCTGTGGAAAATGAATTAAGGGAAAAAAGACATTCTCAAAACTAAAACTGAAATCTAATTGTGTGAGAAAAGCATCTAATCAAACTAATATATTCTAAAATAATTCATAACTTCAAGGTAGATGAACTAATAATAGACCAAAAGTTTAATATCTAAACATATGCACTGCATAACAGAATGAATGGTACGTAACAAACTGGTAGATGTAGTTTTCGAGGATATGATGTATGGTAGGGCAGAACATGAGAAAAGACACTCAAAACTAAGTAAGGAAGTTTAGGTGTGAAACATCTAGTCAAGCTATATATATTGCAAAGAATTCAAAGCTTTGAAGTAAGTCTGTGAAATAACATTATGTATTAAAAGTCTATCTAAGTAAATGCACTGAAGCAGTAATGCGTGTAAATAAACAAATGAAATAAAAAAAAAAAAACTATTATATCCAACAAATAAACATTACTGCAATATTCAACTGAAACCTCAAGGCATAAAAGAAGGTTTTGCTTTTTAGCGCTTTGTAAAACTCTGGGAAAAAATAAACATGAAATAAAACTTAAAATGACAAATGAAATAGTATTGTTCAGCTTTAATTTTAAACGATATAAATGATTCATGCTTTGTGAAATGGGGGGCTTAATGCATCTGCGAAACGTATCGATTCGTGTCAGCCTGCGCAGTCCGCTATTGGTCAATTTTCTGTATGTTTACGGACCAGTCTACCTTATGATTCAGTCGGTTGTTAAAAAAAGTTGCCATTATGGATCCATGATTATGTGATAGCTTGATTGCTACAAAGCGTCACGGAGATGCATTAAACCCCCATTTGCCAGATCATGGCAAATGGTAAACCATATATTCTGTAAACAAAAGTACAACTGCAAAAAGTAATCATCGACTCAACCCTTCTGGCGTCGTAAAGTGTTTGATTTCAAAATCGACCTACTTCGGTAAATTGTCAGAAAACCTACCCAGATACTATATTTTATTGTCTTTATGATTAAAAGTATTCCAGAAGAAATACAACACCTTACAACCATACAATGTATTGCTCGATATCTGACAAGTACATGTGAATTATGTAATTATAATTCTATTCTGCAAACTGAAAGATCCACTATATTTCACTCAAGTGGTATGAACAAGGGCGACATTCCAATCTATTTTACATTCATTGTTTCTGTTGTTTTACGGAACCAGCACTAAAACTAGAAACCTGATAGTTAGGTTGTGACAGCTTTAGAAAACTCACGTTCGTACTAAATAGGTTGGACTGAAAATCAATTAGAATGATTTTCAATTCTGATCAACTCTTTTTTTACCGTTATGTAGATAAATATTTATCTTTTATCATTATAAATATTTTTCTCGGGAGGTTGAAATACAGTTCCATCGTACATAGCGAGACTTTTGGGTCAAAGTTCAAAATCAGGTAGCGGACGGAATAGATCCAAGATCAGACTGCACGTTCTGTGCAGTTTGATCTTGGACCTATACCGTTTGTTGAGGCGTCATATGTAGCTGGTGAGGGGAAAAAGTTGAAAATGCAATTAAAGTGATAATTGGTTTCACAGACACAAGTGCTTCAGTAAATATGACACTAATGCTTTTTAGAATGCAAATTCCTTGCTATTGTTTATCCTTTTGCCACCCAAGGGGACGAAACGAACATAGTACTAACGAACGATCCATTCAGACACGGCGACACAGACCAGCTGAAACACTGACTAGGCACGAGTAAATGTCTATTCGGGAAACACCACTACAGCTGGCGTATTCTTTTAACCCTCTACCGCACAATGACGCCTTTTGACGCCCCTGGGAAAGAAGCCTTTTGAAAACATTGTGGGAAAAGGAGAAAATGCTGGTTACCAGCATTTTCTCCTTTTCCCACAATGTTTTCTACCCTATAAAAGAAAAATTGCACCATTTTAGCCAAATTGAAATTGTCGTCTGCAAATGCTTTCAATTTGGAGAAGGCTAAAATTTTGTCGTCTGGTAAAGGGTTAACCTTTATCCTACTAAAGAAAAGGAATGAAACTTTAAAGTCGATAGTAAAAACCCAATATTTGCTATTTCAATAGTATTTTTTGGTTAACGATATCTCCTTCTCGGACAGTGTAGATCCAAGATCAGACTCCACGTTATGTGCAGTCTGATCTTGATCTACACTGTCCGCAAAAGATCCTTGAGCCGCGCTTAGCAGCCTAAAGATTAAAGTTCCTCATTAGTCGCCGCGCAGAAGCGCGCGACTCATTTTTAATAGTTTTTCGAGTTAGGACATGGGCAATGGGGGATTTCTTTTTTATAGGGGTGTTAAGGTTAACAAGGACTCTCTCTACTTCGCCTAAAACTGGCTTTTTAATTCATTCTTAAAGTACGAAGTGTACAATACTGATGCTATTTTTGTTCTGTTAATACTTACAACATAAAAAAATCCGCCCAATTAATACTTTTATTTTCGCTATTCGTGAGAATGGACTCATCCAAATAAATGCCTTGTTTCCATTGGTCGAGGATGTGCTTCTAGATTCTCACGTGGTCATTCTCTATCACGTGATCTTTATGCTCTTGTTCTAATGTTTCATCAATTTGAATCTATACACAAAACACCCCAACTTTTACCAGTACAACCCTGTGATTGATATCAAAACGGTTTTGGAGGCCTGTGTTGATTGCAAGCATTCTTTCCTTTTACCCAGAGCTTTCGTAGTTTATTGGTACAGTTTCCTCTTATTCCACTTTTCAGTTATGTTCAAAACTGTAACAGAAGACAAGTTTTGATATAGATTCACAGTCACATCAATTTCATAATGTGTTAACAAATCTGCTGATGAGAACTGATATTTACTTACTTGTCCTGGATTTCTTGCAGCATGAAACAAAATTTTTGGCGGCGACTTTGATGCTTTGCATCAACTTTTTCTTGTACAGCTATGAAAATATTTTTAATTACCATATAAGAAGTTAGCGATTGAATTTTTTGTCATAATGTAGGCAACACATGAACACTACTCTCCGATTAGATGACATTTTCTAACCTCCCGATGACAGTGCTACCGGTATCCGCGTTTTCTCCTTTTCCCCACCATGTTTTCTGTCCTTTCAAAGACAAATCCTTTCATCTTAGACACACTTGTCTTCTGCAAATTGGTTAAAATACGATCAATCTAATTTTTTTATATCCGGTAACGAGTTGAAGGTAAATCCTGTTCGTTTTGTGCAGTTTTCAGTTATCACGAAATTACGTGTACCTAAAACCATGTTTTCTTGATTGATTGATTGATTGTATGGTGTTTAACGCCGTTTTCAACATTATTTCAGTTATATCGCGGCGGCCAGTGCACCTATCCATGCTTTCCTGGAGTCTCTGTTACCAGTACTCCGCAAAATATTCTTTCCAAGCCACTGGCTGCTTTCCCACATAACCATCGTCGAAACAATGATCAGCGGTGAGAGAGGAATGAATCCTGTCGCAATGACTATCATCAATCCTCGGAAAGAAATTGGCCGAGCCGGGGATCGAACCAGCGACCTCCTGTTCTCAAGTCTTGTACGCTACCGACTGAGCTACGGGGCTCGGCCCATGTTTTCTTGAAGATGTTCACGGAACACGTCTATATGAGGGAGCAAGGAATAACTGATAATTATTTAATGTTTGTACTGTAACCGGTCATATCTAATTACAAACTATCTCTCCAATTGCTGTTCTATCCAAAGATCATTTAATTGTTACAAAATAAATAAGATGTCAATCCTGCCTGTTCTTTTTCCATGCAATTTTAACCCCTTCAGCGCCATAGGCGAAAACAGGGACTTTTGCGGACGGCATAGATCAAGATCAGACTGCACAGAACGTGCAGTCTGATCGTTAATCTATACCTTCCGCTTGTTTGGTCAAGCTTATATGATAAAAGTCTTCCGGAGACTCAGTGGATTCTATTTACAGCCATCAAAAGAAGCCGAGTTTGTTTATTTGGCGCCGAAAGAGTTAAGTCTTTACCAAGCAATCTCCAGTGTTAACCCTTATCCTGCTAGATAAGTTAAATGAATGTTTCAAGCCGATAGTAAAACCCTGAATAATGCTATTTGAAAATCATTTTTGGAGAAAAAAATATCTCCTTTTCGGACTGCGCAGATCTAAGATCAGACTGCACGTTCTGTGCAGTCTGGTCTTGATCTACACTTTTTGCGAAAAGTCAGTGAATCGGGATTAGCGGCCTAAGGATTAACGACCCCGAGAATGAAGGCTTTTGAAAACATTGTGGGAAAAGGAGAAAATTCTGGTATCCAGCATTTTCTCCTTTTTCCATAGTGCTTTCTATTATTTGACAGACAAAGTTTATATTTTGAATGAAATTTAGTCTGTCGTCAGCAAATGCTTTCATTTGGACAAGTCTAAAATTTTGTCGTGTGGTAAAGAGTAAAGTCTACTGATTTCGAAGCAAATGTCGAGGTATTGGCAAAGCCCTGTTGCCGTTTGCATCGTTGTCGTCCCGCGAAAACCTCGACATTTTTTTTATATCTCTGTAATATGTTAAGATATTTTGCTTCCAAATTTGCGCTAGGTAATAGTTATTAAGACAAAAAAACCATACCACCAAAAGGTCAGGTAACTATCAAAATATTTTTAACACAATTATGCCTTTTTTGGAACTAGAATGTTCACCAGCGGAGCGTTGGTACTCGCTTGTGGTATTCTTGTTTTCTTCCTGCGACACCCTAACTTAGTGCTGCCAAGAACCAAAAAAATGAGACATGCTGTGGCAAAAGGGGACTTAATGCATCTGTAAAAAAGTATCGACCCATGTTAGCCTGCGCAGTTCGCGCAGGCTGACATGAGTCGGAACTTTTTGCTATGTGTAAATTTTCTGCATGTGCAGATCCAGTCGATTTTCAGACTAAGTGGATTTTATGGGTCCATGACTATGTGATGATTTGCTTGGTATAATGCATCACAGAGATGTATAAAACCCCCTCATATGGCTCATATGTTTGAACAGAATAGAACTGAAATCAGGGTCTGTATTCACCAACCATTCTTAAGAATGTTCTTTGTCTTATTCTCCAAGATTTTCCACGTTTGAAAGTAACACACCTTCTGATTGGCTAAACCAAATGGTTTAGCCAATCAGAAGTTGTGTTACTTTCAAATTTGGAAAAATCTGAAGAATAAGACTAAGAATGTTCTTCAGAATGGTTGGTGAATACGGACCCAGACTGCATGTCCTTTGCTTACAAAAAAAAAAAAACCAAATGTCCAGCGGCGCTACTGGACATAAGCTGTCGGCTGCAGAGGACAAATCACTTCCGGTGACGACTTAATTCTCTCAACACAAGGTCATTCAATTAACACAGGGGGCACAGGATGTCGAAAATCGGCCTACTTGGTCCTTACAAACACGGTAGGGGAGATAAGTTTCCTTCCATATTTTCTGGCAAGTAACCCTTAACCTGCCAAAAATGTCGATAGTAAAAACTAAAATGTTGCTATTGCAAAGGCACTTTTCCGGACAAAATATCACCGTATCGGCCAGTGTAAATTCAATATCAGACTGCACGTTCTGTGCAGCCTGATCTTGATCTTCACTGTCCACAAAGGGTCCTTGAGTCGCGCATAGCAGCCTAAGGGTTAAATCCCCTAGTGCAGACAGATTGAAACATCTGGCAAAGACAAGTTTTGCATCTATTCAGGGGCACGGAAAAATCGCGCCAAGCTAGAAATATTCTAGAAATACTCAGATTCATGTCCACACTCACTATCTTCTGTATCTGCATAGTTCCGTTTTCAAGATGAGAAATCGGCATGTTTAAGGCGTTAGAGTAGAGACAATCCTGCCTTAGTGGCCACGTCCGCTAAGCAAAACAACCTGTATTAGGCAAGCTTTCATTGAGTTCCCAGGGAAGGGATTCTTTACACAGTAAACAAAAAGTATCTTGAAAAAAAAAAAGATAATCGGCGTAAATTTGCCCACAAATAGGCAGGGGACCTTAAAATAAACATGTCTACATTTCTTACCAATGACAAACCTCTATGTATTCATTTTATTTCAGTACCAACAAGCGGGTCAAAAGCCAGCATATTCAGTTACGCCAAAAAATTGCACCCCTTGTGTTTTTACCGGGTGAATAATATGAAATGGGGTAGAAATTAGAATCTGGCTGCCGCATACACCAAGAGACCATTCTTTTGCCTATAGAAATGACTGAACTGAGGTATCCCTTGACCTCATGGTAAGTACTATTTTTTTTTCCTGAAATATTGCATTCGAATTAAAGAAAAACGATCTGGTTTTAAGTTTGGTAAAAACTGGTAATTTATGTTCGTGTATGCAGCAGCCGGATTCTGATTTCTACCCCATTTCATATTATTCACGTCAGAAAATCAAACCCGGTAAAAACGCGGGGGGTGGGGTGGGGTGGTTGCAGCACTCTTTTTCTATATACATTTTGAAATGAAACTGTACAAAGCCAGCACCTGTCTTAACTCTCTTTACCACAGGACAAAATTTTGGAGTCGACCAAATTGCACGCATACATTGCAGACGATAAAATGATTCCAGCTTCCTGTCTTTGATGGTGTAGAAAACATTGTTGGAAAAGGAGAAAATGCTGGTTACCAGCATTTTCTCTTTTACCCACCATGTTTCTAAAGCTTTCTTCTTCAGGTTCTGTACACTTCGGTATTGTGTGGTAAAGGGTTAAGCAAGCACATTTAAAAACTCCTTGTGGTGCCTGGTTATAGGTTGTAGATCTAGTCTGTTGAGCTGTGGATATGTAATTTCAAAACTGGAGCTTTCAACTGAAATGGAGGACGCCTCAGTTTCTTGTTTTCATTTTGTGCACCATCTAGGCGATGTCGTCATATCGTCGGTTGGTTTCTTTACCCTTATCCTGCTAAATAAGTTGAATAAAACTTTCAAGCCGATGGTAAAAACCCGAATAATGTTATTTCAAACTTATTTATTTATTATTATCATTTTTTCTCTGTGAAAAAAAAAAAAAAAAAAAATCTCCTTATTGGACAATGTAGATTCAAGATCAGACTGCACGTTCAGAATGGTTGGTGAATACGGACCCAGATGTAAAAATTCTAGTAGAAAAGTGCAGCTTCATTAAGATTTTATTGTAGACGAAAAAACAACAACCGGAAGTAGAAATAAACATACTATCAATAAAAGATCCCAGTTTGAGTTTGGTCGCTGATTTACTGTTAACCTTTTTTCCTGCTGAATTGAAATAATTTACAGAAAGAAGAACAGTTTTGTACCTGTCATTTGATTGTAAATAGGCACTGTAAAACTCATGTAATTTATTTTGCATAAAAGGTTACATATCTGTATCAGACTGCACATATTTGCGGACTGGTTTTCATCTACACTTTCTTCAAATGACATCAGAGGTCTTGAATAACAGGATATGGGTCGATTCCTCCGCGCTTCCGGACCCTACATTAAGTATCGTGACTGATGGTTGTTTTTGTTTTCAGTTACTTCCAACTGAACGCCACTGATTTCTTATCACGCTAAGACATTCGAATGAAGTCCAATTTCCAGAGTAAATGAAGGTAAGAGAGAAACTTGCTTTTTTGTTGTGCAATTCATTCATGCATTTTTCACCAAACAACCCCTTGCTTTAACGACCCTCGGGAATAAGGCTATTGTAAAAAAAAAAAAAAATGTAGGGGAAAATGTTTGTAACCAGCCTTTTTTCTTTTTTTATTTTCCTACAATGTTTTCACCACTTCACTACAGTTTCAACGACTAACCTCATCATTTGAGTCACCCTGGATTCGTCGCCTACAAACGCTTTCGATTCTAATAAATCTAAACTTTTGTCGTCTGGTAAAGAGTTAAGGATTTTTCAATTATTACAAATAATCATTAATTTCTGTCCACCAGCCACACTATAGAAATCAGTCATTTGTTAATATAAAACATTGTGTAAGAGATAATAGTTTAAAATTTAATTATGCTATGGGCAAAGGAGGGTCACTCTGCTATCACGAAACTAGATCTCCCCGGGGCTGGGGTCATTGCTTGAGCAGCTTTCAAAATTACAGACTTTAATTACAGCCCGCGGACAAATCTATAACAAAAATCGATCCGTAGATTTCATGTTTATGGTATTAACGCTTTAAATGCCAAACGACAAAATGTTAGAATCGTCCGTATCGAAATAATTAAACAGACGAATGGTGGAATTTTTCTTTGAATTTGGAGAAAATATTGGGGTAAAAGGAGAAAATTCTGGCTTCCAGCATTTCCTTTTTTTCCCTCAATGTTTCCAAAAGCCTTCGTCTCATTGTTCAGGGTCGATAAATCCCGGGCCGTTAAGTAAAGGATTGCCCGATTCCACTGAGATCGTCACTTAATTAAACGCTCTTCACAAAGTTCTCCTGCATTCGTTTCAGCAATACTGCACTTAAACAAATCGGCCGGAAACAATGCGGGGTCTAGTGGTAGTCGTTATTCGGTGCTAAATGGTTGGATAAAAGAGGTCACCCGATAATTGCGGTATTCATTTACGAAACGCGTCAATATTTGCCAACCTTTTCTGTCTCCCAAAATTCTTTTTTTTTAATAATTCTGATCATAAATAAATCAACATTTCTGCCTGAGTATTTTTTCTTATGCAATACCTACCATTCATAATTCAGCGATTCAGGTTATGAATAGCGCTATACAGTTTTTTATTAGAACAAGGAGGAATTTAAAGACAATATGCCACCCTGTATATCAGCATCCGCTTCTCTTTCTAAGTTTTTCAACGTATCTTAAATCATGACTCGTACGATTGTTATAAAAATCAAAGAGAAGCCATTAAAATCTGTATTTCTAAAACGGCGAACGAAAAGAAAACATGGTGCCAAAGTTTCAGAGTTCAAAGTATTTTGGACACTATATAGCATCGACTCGCTGGTGTCTCACCACTGCTCTGTTTTACTACAATGAAAATGAAGAGAAGATCACTGTCTTTGGCGCTCTGCCCATATTTCACTGGCAAACTTCCGAGGAAAAAGGCCTTTGAAAACATTTTGGGGAAAAGGAGAAAATGAATTTAAAAACCCGGTAAAGAAAGAAAGCAAAAGACAAAGCGATCTTGCAACTTTTGACCTAGTTCCAAAATTCATTTTCCTGCCAGTGATTAACACTTGGACGGATCACACAATAACATATTGTCATCTCTTCACAATAATTTCCATACTTTGAAATGGTATGGTTTAAAGTCAAATACATTTCACCATCCCCTTTGTTTACGTTTGGCAGCTATTGGGCCTTTAAAACCTGACTTCCTGAAACAAATTTACAGCAGCCAACATTGCAACATCCTCGTAAAATGTGCCCGGATAGTCAAAATTTAGTCGTGGTCATTACGTGAACACTGTGAAAACAATGTGACGAAAGAGGGAATTGCTCCTTACCCGCAGTTAATTCTTTGTTATAATAGTTTTAAAGGTTGCCTTGTAGCGAAACGAAAAAAATGTCATCTTTAAGTGATAATTGTGTTAACCATTTACCTAACAAATCCCGAGTTTTAACGATCCTTAGGAAAAAGGGTTTTTTTTTAAAACACTACGGAAAATGGAAAAAAAAAAAATGTTGGTAACCAGCATTTTCTCCTTTTCCCACAATGCCTTCTTTATTTAAATCAAATACCATCATTTGTGTCACAGTCTGAATTTTCGTCTGCAAATGCTTCGAATTTGTCAAGTCTACAACTCTTTTGTTTGGAAAAGAGTTAACTGTATTTTAGATGACATCCGGGCTTCCTAAACTTCGGTATTATAACTCACACAAAAAAAAGTTAATCTGACGGATATAAAATTGAGAAACAAACTGGCAATTTCTTCTTTACCATGACGTTTTTTGTTCAAAGACTGCTTACTGCAAAAAACGAAAAAGTTCGTCAGCGAGTGATAATGCGATAATGGGGTTAAAATTACATCTGAGCTTCCTTAAGTATTATAACGCACAAAAAAGGAGTTAACCTTTAGGCTGCTGGGCGCGACTTGAAGACCTTTTGCGGACAGTGTAGATCAAGATCAGACTGCACAGAACGTGCAGTCTGATCTTGGATCTACACTGTCCGATAAGGAGATATTTCTCCCCCCCCCCCGAAGTGTCTTTGAAATACCAAGAATTGGGTTTTTAGTTTTTGCTTTCGACTTGAAGGTATCATTTAACTTCTTTGGCAGGATAAGTGTTAATCCGACGAAGATAGAAATGAGGAAAAAAGGCATTTTTTTGAATAATTCTCTTTTTAAAGCAGGTCAGGTTGCAAACACTTTGAGTGCAATTCATTTTTGGAAAAAAAAGTATATCGCTTCGCAGTGGTGCTCTTTTTCGGTTGTGTTGATAGAGAAAATTTAACATAGGTGTAAGCCTATGTTTGGGGAAGGTTACATAAGCCAACAAATAATGTACATAGTTTGAAGGGATTCGAATATTCTGTTACTAAAATATTTTGGCTAATTCGAAGGGTTGGCTGGAATGAACATAATTACGAACTCTTTAAAGTTCCAGCCACAGGAATATTTAGATAGCCCTAATCTTAATAGTGTTTGCTAACTAGCGGTAACTTCTTAACTGTACTTGCATTTGAGTAAAAGATTTATTACAATCCTTTGGAAGACGAAGATAAGGAGCAGAGAAAAATAAAAACAAGAAATATCTTTTAAAAAGATAGATGGCATAAATTTGCCGGCAAATAGGCAGGGGCCTTTAGAATAAACATGTCTACATTTTCGACCAATCACAAATTTCTATTTATTCATTCTTTATCAGTACCAAAAAGCAGGTCAAAAACCAGCGTATTCAGATACGCTGAAAAAAAGACACGTCAGATTAATGCGTTGTGACAGTTTTAAACCTGTAAGTACAAGAACGTGGAGTTGACTGACACCTTTTGAAACCCAATTGGTGTCAAGAGCCGAGGTTCCCGAATGTTTGCTCTTATTTAATTTCAAGAAGGTTCTCGATTGGCCAACCTGCATGTTTTAAAGCCTCGTGCCGTTTTCGTTTGAGCCATTATCTGTAAAAAGGGGTTAAATGCACCTGCAAAACGTATCGATTCACAGTCCGCACGGGCTAACCTAGGTCGAAGCTTTTTGACATTGGTCAATTATCTGCATGTCAAAGTAGCAGCCTACCTTATGATTCAGCCGATTGTTAGACAAAATTGATTTTATGTTTCAAGTTTCAAGTTTCAAGTTTTATGGACTCATAATTAAATGATGACTTGCTTGGTACAATGCATCACTGCAATGCATTGAACCCCATTCTGTCAGAGCTTTGCTATTTTTTTTTAAGTCTCTATTAAAATATGTAAATTATTGCTGAAAGTTTGTGAAATGAATCTGAGAAACCGATGAAAGATAACTGATAAGCTGTATTTTTGTTTGAGGAGATTCTCCTCTAAAATAAGTCTAACGTTGATTGACGGTCTGAAAATAAAGTTGGGCCTATATTAACCAACTCTAGAATGCCTTTTCAGTCTTATTCTAGATTTAGGGGAAAACGCGATTTCCAATTGGCTAAACCAATGGTTTAGCATATCAGAAAACGCCTTATTTAGAAATGAGCCAATGCTCTGGTAAATGTCTTTCCGAGAGAGACTGCATTTACTTGCGCAGTATGAACCGAATGAGAGCGTTTGCATGCTCGTTAGCAAAATATGTCCCACCCTATCCATGCAATAACTGGCGTGCAACTCACGAAAAGGGACCTTACCTCGAAATATGTATTACGGGTATTTTTCTACAACAATCCTACTATTTAAAGTTTAAACGAGGAAAACATCAACATAGGCATCCTGTTGGAAAGAATCATATACCCCTTTGTCAGCTTACGCTTTTTTCTTTGCCCATTAAATTGATTGAATAGGGTACGAAACTCTAAAATGTGGACCTTTAACCCTTATCCTGCTAAATAAGTAAAATAAAACTTTCAAACCGATTGTAAGATCAATCCCGTATAATATTATTAAAAACTTCATTTTTGGAGAAAAATATCTCGGACGGTGTAGATCCAAGATCAGACTGCACGTTCTGTGCTGTCTGCAAAAGGTCAGTGAGTCGTGCTTAGCAGCTTAAGGTTTAAAAATGTCGAGGGAAAAAGATCAATTGCTCCTTTCGTACTGGCATCATTCGATATCATTCGGAACAGGCTGTTTTCTCTATCCTTCTAATGTATCATCCATTTACTTATATGCACCAGCTAGTGTTTCTTCTGAAAATGGCCCAGCAATGGCTTAGTATACCAGTAAGTAAGGCTTTTGACCTTAGATAAAGTGATGTTTTCCGATATGTTACGCTGCACTATAAAACAGAATTGACAGAGTTGACAATCATGACTCGATACTTAACCCTTTCCCAAACAAGTCCTGGTTTTCACGTGTCTGCAGTACAAGTCTTTTGAAAACACTGTGGGAAAAGGAGAAATTGCTCGTAACGAGCAATTTCTCCTTTTCCCACAGTGTTTTCTACCCTTTTTGATAACTTTCTGCCATTTTCATCAAATTTAAAATTATCGTCTGCAAACTCTTTAAATTTGGACCAGTCCAAAATTTGCCGTTTGGGAAAGGATTTGCAGAGGGCTAAAATGCTGATGTAAACACAAATGCACTTATTGTATGTCAAAATGAACAAGGCATGCTTAGTGATAAGGGGCTTTAATGCATCTGCAAAACGAATCAATTCAGGTCAGCCTGCACAGTTCGCGCTGGCTGACTAGGGTCGAAACTTTCTGCTAGTGCTCAATTTTCCTGCATATCCAACGCCCGCTCTAATTACAGATTTAGACAGATTGCAGAAAAAAATAGATTTATGGATACATGATCATGTGACGACTTGCTCGGTATAATGCATTAAGGAGATGCTTTGAGTCCCCTTTTCCAGAGCATGGCTCAAATAGATTTCAAATTGGCCGGAACCGGAAGTATGTAATCGTATTTACTTGGTTTCCGCTATCGATGTACCAACGTAAGGCCGAACAAATAAATATATGAAGCAATTTTTTACTAACTTGTTGTAGAAAGTTTTAGATACATATTGTTGGAAATATGCCAGATTTTCCTAGGATCAAATGACTGTTCCTTTTTCCAAAATAACTTTCATTTTATTCAACAAAGGCGATACATTCTTTTCTTTCATTCTTGGTAACTAGCATTTTCTCATTTTCAAACAATTCTTTCTTCACTTCTAAAGCCAAGTTTCAGTTTTATAGTCACATTTACTTTTTCATGTGCAAATTCTTTCAGTGAGCACATGTCTAAAATTTTGTCAGGTAAAGATTGTTTAACCCTTTATATCATGGTCCCGAGTTTTAATGATCATGAGTAGGAGAGTTTTTGAAAACATTGTAGAAAAAGGAGAAAATGCTGCATTTTCTCCTTTTCCCGCAATTTTTTCTACCCTATCGGAGATCTACAGCTCATTTGTACCGATTTCAAATTTGTCATTTGAAGTTATTAAAAGTCAGAAAGAGTTTACAAATTTTTCGTTGGGAGAAGGTTCAACAGAATGTGGGAAGTTGAGAGTTTTCTCCTCGTAACAGCACCATACACTTCCATTCTAAACATCCAAACTTGATGTACCGATAATGTTAAACGTTAAGGATATTATAGCTCTGCAAATGGCCATTACTTTCCAACACGAGTAGCTCTTCTATAATACTATCCACGATATTGCTGTTATATCCGGAATGCTTTCCTAGAGATACATTTCGTCCCACAAATTATTCGTCCAAAGGGAATCGTTAGGATTCAATTATGCATAAAATTTCTCAATTAATTCTGTTCAAGATTAAGATCAGTTCTGGCTGATCAACAGAGGCCAGCATTTGAAAATATTGCGAAAATCACTCCATCTTTGCAAATGATTTTCATACCACCTACACTTTTAAAATCTTCCCTCATCTCCGCCCCTTTCAGTTTTTTTTTTTATATTTCCCAAGTGTCATCTTTAGTCAGATATTGGGCCAGTCAGTGAAAATCATCACAAAACGTTATTAGATCATTAACAGTAAATGTAAATTTCATACAGAATGGAAAAATAAACAAAGAAACATAGAAATAAACAAAGAAATACTGTAGAGAAACATTGAGGAAAAGGACGAAGTCGTATGAACTTTATATAAAATAACAATGTGAGAAAAGGCGCTCTCTTTGTATCTTTCAAGATCTCCTTGGCTTTTCAATTTTGTCATGAGCTATCTTGTGTCTTAGGAAAGGATGAAAGGGAAAATAGCCAACCCGTGTTTATGTTCTATTTGGTTGTACATTAAGAAACTGGGGATGGAAGGTCATGATAGAAATTAAGTAATACAAAAATCCATTCATTTGGCATTTAACACATTATAAAAAAAATCTGTGTTTCACGTGCCTTGAGACGAAAGTTTTGAAAACATTAAGGAAAAAGGAGAAAATGCTGGTAACCAGCATTTTCTCCTTTTCCCACAATATTTTCTTCCATAGAAAAATCTGATCATGTGAGTTTGGTAAAGACTGAAAAGATTATAACAAGCAGGCGACTTTAGCTTGGCTATTTTAAGAAAACGCCGAGGTATCATCATAGACCTCTTGTCGTCTGTGTTTCGTCATCGAAAACTTTGACCTTTTCTGATACCTTTGTCATATCTGTGGATATTTACTTCAAATTCCAGCTTGTTTGACCAGCCTGAATAGCTCAAGTGGTAGAACCAGTCGTAATTTTAGGATAGTTTTCGTCCTGCATCCTTCACTATCCCTCGTAACAAAAATAACAGTCTTCTGGGGATGTCGCCCATATGGGCAACCGGTGGCGACGAAAAATAAACGAAAACCATCTAATCAAACTCTTGCTGGTTGTAAACTGTCAACAGGGGTTACCCTGACAATATTTTTGACACAGTTACGCCCCTTTCCTTACTAAGACTTGTCAGTGAAAAAGCAACTGTAGCCGGTGGGATCATAGACAGGATAGATCAACCGAGTGGACATGCAGCTTTTTAGCAGATTTGTATAGCAACTTCGCTTACTGTGATCGGTCTGACCGTAACCATATACTATCATGCATGTATACTCGCTTCCGCTGTACTAATTCTACTTTCAGTTTTAGCTAGTACACCCCAACCTTGCGTTTGTTACTGCCGTATACAAAGTCCTACACGTGTATATAGTCCTAAATCTTATACCAGAAGAAAGCTGCGTCAGTTTGGTGTATCACATTACTACTCCTTCACTCTGTACCACACGAGCAAACTTTAGACTTGTCCAAATTCAAATAAGTTACAAAATCAAAGGTGGCCCAAATGATGGAACATGTTTTTAATTTAGTGGAAAACATTGTGGGAAAAGGACAAAAATGCTGGCTATCAGCATTTTCTCCTTTTCCCATAATGTTTCAAAAGCTTTCTTTCACAGAGCCGATAAACTCGGGATTGTGTGGTGTAAGGGCAATAAATAATAAAATATTAGTTACTGAACGGCTCTGGTTGGCAGAACAATTTCGACTTTCCTTGCCCTTGCTAACTCCACTTATCAGTTACATATGAGCCGTGCTGTGTGAAAAGGGGGCTTAATGCATCTCCGCGATGAATTTATACCAAGCAAGACATCACCTAATCATGGATCCATAACAATTATTTTGTCAAACAACTGACTGAATCATGAGGTAGAATTATCCCTTGACATGCAAAAAATTCAAAGATAGCGAAAAGTATCGACCCATGTCAGCCTGCGCAGTCCGCGCAGGCTGACATGGGTCGATACTTTTCGCAGATGCATCAAGTCCCCTTTTCACAGAGCATGGCTCATATACATGTATTACATTTAATGAAATTTTATTTTTCCCTACGCCATATCACATCTGAATACTGCTTTACAAATCGGCTTTTCAGAACTTTCAGTCCTTTGATTTTTTTTTTTTACCTAGTATTTGCTCACTTGTTGCCTATTGTTACGGTAACTGTATGTACATCAGTGGCAAATACTGATAACAGAATGACAAGGATAAAAAAAAAAAAACTGTCAGACGGGCTTGCGTCAGCCAAAAGTTACAACTGTTGCCAAAATCATTTGAAATTTGAAGCCGTCAATCAGTTCAGAAAACTATAAATAGAAATAAATGGCGAATCGATTTCGTCGGGGACTACTTATTCTCTTGCATTGATACTGACTGAAATCGCGTTTACCGTGTGTACTTTTAGTAGCAAATTAGCGGTATAAATATATGACACCTGGGACCGCATTCACTTATAAACCATTCTGAATTGCATTCTTTGTATAATTCTAGAATCAGAAAGTAACTCAATTTCTGATTGGCTAAACCATATGATTTAGCCTATCAGAAATGGTGTCACTTTAATTTCAGAAAATACTTAAGAATTGAAACTGCGAGTGCAATTTAGAATGGTTGGTGAATATGCGCCCCCCCCCCCCCCCCGCGAACTTTCACCATTTTAACTATAAGGACCTGAACCCTTTCCCACACAATCACGAGTTCTGACGACGCTGAGGAAGAAACCTGTAGAAAAAACATTGTTGGAAAGGGATAAAATGCTGGTTAACCAGCATCTTCTCCTTTTCCCACAATGTTTTTACTCTGTCAAATACAGAAATCACCATCTATCGTCTGCAAATACTTTCAGTTTGGACAAGGCTACAGTTTTGTCGTTAGTAAATAATTATGCGCGTTTTTATCAAAGCTGCAATCCTTTACAGAATCAAGTCTCTCCGTTTCTCTATACGTCGTTTAACCTGATCCTGGCCTTTATGCTGAAATATAAGTAAGCATATAAATAGAAATCCGACTACTACTCGGGAAGTTTACTTCGCATTCGCTTAAGTTACGGAAGACTTGAATTAGTTCTCTGTTATGTACTCATATACGCAGGTAAGCAATTTAATACTGTACGAACTATTTTCGTGACCATTGCCGAAAGCAGCCCTGTGCGATGCCCAGGATAAAAATAGATGTAAATGATGTTGACCTGTGTCGGGTTAAATGAAGTGGGCTTTCAAAAGATTCGATACATATATACATGTACGTATTCAATGGGGCCATTCTTCAGTTCTTTCCCTTGATTACTCTCCAGCAGCATAAAGGAATTACTTGGTTTTTATCCTTGCTTTTCTTGCAACACATAGATTTATACGTTTTTTGTATCTCAATAATATCTGGTCAGATTGTTCCACAAATCGATATCTATGGTTTTCCCTGGTGATTTAGAATAAAATTTGCTTGAAAACCTTACATAATTTTATCAAGAATCGAACTATAATTATCGCAACATTTCCAAGGGAATTAAGGATAAAAACAAAGGAATACAAGTAAAAGGACCAATCTATTGTTTGGTTACCTTTAATTTTCATCTGGAAAGGGAGATAATTTGACTGACAGAAATGCCCCCTCCCCATTATTTACATAACCCAAAAATGAGAGGGCACTGTTACAGCACTTTTGTTTTTACCTATTTATTCAGTTATTGTTTTCTGTTATTCTGTATTGTTGTAACTGTAATTAACTGAAGAATAAAATGTGCAAATTTTAAACGCATGTCTCAAATATAACCGAAAAAATTGGCTTTCATTAAATTTTGAAAACGTAACTTTTTGTGAATTATAAACCCTACGTGTCGAACCTTAAGTAGCTTGGAAATTATTCCTTATATCGACCGAAACAATGAAATCCTGCTCTACATGTAATCTGAGATTCGAGAAGAAACATGCAAATTAACATGATTACATTAAACCCTTTCCCAAACGACAAATTTTGGACTGGTCCAAATTGAAAGAGTTTGCAGATGACAATTTTAAATTTGATGAAAATGGCAGAAAGTTATAAAAAAGGGTAGAAAACACTGTATGAAAAGGAGAAATTGCTCGTTACGAGCAATTTCTCCTTTTCCCACAGTGTTTTCAAAAGACTTGTACTACAGACACATGAAAACCAGGGATTGTTTGGGAAAGGGTTAAACCCTTTCATATTATCCAAAAGTATTTGCAGACCACAATTTCAGACCACAAGTGAAGTAATATTAAAAATAGAAATTTCGTAAATAAAATCACAGAGAAACTTTGTGGGAAATGAAGAAAGTGATTGGTACAAGCGTTTTCTACTTTTTCCACCATGTTTTCAAAAGCCGTATTCTTTGGCTTCATCAAAAGGACAGGACTGTTTCGTAAAGGGTTTGAGAGCGATTGCATCCAAGTTTTCCGAGTATAGATACAAGTCTGACAAAAGAGTTCCGATCTAAAAACTATGTAAATAGATTATTATTGAAATTCCTCGAAAATGTGACCTTTTATTTCATAAAATCTGTCACTATCTTTTAGAGTTTGACAAAAAAAAGCATGGCGCCAGAAATAATACTAGGAAGTAAGCTATGGCTCCCCAAATCGTGTTGTAAACAGATTTTATTATGACCATCGTCATATTAATTTTTATAATTATCACCACATTTTTATGTTATTGCCTTTATAATTGTCAATACAGTTTTAGTCTCCCCCTTTCTTTTACCAGAGAGAGAGAGAGAGAGAGAGAGAGAGAGATAAGCAGGTAGGCAGGCAGACACATGCGTGGGATAGTAAAGCCACTTTCAAAACGGCTATTATTTCCAAATTTCAATATTATAATGTGTTAAAAAGTGAAAAAGTGAGTCTTTGATCCAAAGAGAAACTATTTCCCCGTCTTTGCCCAATCCCCACATTATCTCACCATCTTGAAGTTATTTTACAATGCAAATTTGAGTTGATTTTCATTTCACGTTTCAATTCTATCGGCTCGGCGGGTCTGTATTTGTCTAGAGCCCGACAAATTTCTCTCGTCTCGAGGGAGACCGATAATCTTTTTATCTACGTTCTCTCTCTTTATCGCCTCATCAATGGAGCATCGCCAAGACTATCTTGTCACTTTCAAAAAGCCGCGCTCGACAGCCCGACTCCATGCTAAAGACGTCCTTCCCTCATATGGCCGAACATCGGTTGCAGAGCTGATGGTGCTGCGCAAAACAATTCACCGGAAGACTAAATTTTAGGCTTGTCCAAATTAAAAGCAATTGCAGATGACAAGGTCATTGTGGCTCAAATAATGGGGTTTATTTCTGAACAGAAAGAAAATGTTGTGGAGAAAAAGCAAAAAGGATGGTTACTAGCATTTTCTCCTTTTTCCCACAATATTTTCAAAATAATTCTTCCTAAAAGTCTTTAAAATTCAGGGGTGTGTGGTAAAGGCTTATACACGAAAGATCTCTTATAAAAGGATAGATGGCGAAAGAGGTTCTTAAATATAGATAATGAAAATCTTTTGTACCGTAATTCAATATGACGAGAAATAATGTAAAGCAATCACACCAGCAAATATGTCCTTTTTTATCGTTGTTTTGCAAGTTGTTGAAAGTGAAATTTTCAGTTAGATATGAGCCATCTCTGTGAAAAGGGGGCTTAATGCATCTGCAAAAAGTATCGACCCAGGTCAGCCTGCGCAGTCCGTGCAGACTGACCTGGGCCGAAACCTTTCGCTATTGGTCAATTTTCTGTATGTCAAAGGGGCAGTCTACCTCATGATTCAGTCGGTTGTTATACAAAATGGATTTTAAGGATCCATGATTAAATGATGACTTCACTGGTATAATGCATCACAGGGATGTATTAAACCCCTTTTTGTCTGAGCATGGCTCATATATTCTTAAAGATAAGATGTTTATCTAACTCGTCATTAGAAAAAAGAGGCAGTTGCTGCTAAACCTAGCGTGTCCGAAAATACACATGTATGTATTGCACAGTATGTAGGCTGTACTGTAATGGGTTATAGGGTAACGCATGAAAATATCTAATTATCAATTAGTACAAGAAAAGTTTTCTCCCCTCTCATATCCAAATGAGCTAAGGTATGTTTTAGTTCCGCAGAGCATCGATTAACGGTAGCAATCGTTGAATTAGGTGCCCTGCTTTGAACTACAAATAGGTTCGCAAAAAGCCTCACAAAATGAAGATTTTCACATTTTTTGACCAATCAGAAATTAGGATTTATTCATTCAACACCAAGAAGTATGTCAAAAGCCAGCTCGTACAGGTGAGCCGAAAAAATGTGAAAATTGCTTCAAAGATTTGTCAAAATGATTTCTCGTAAGATTATGATTGTAATTTCTTTATCATACGAGCATATGGCCAATTAATAAAATGGTCTTTATCATACGAGCATATGGTCATTTAATAAAATGGGCTGCGAGATCGCATAATACTAGACATTCTTTAATAAACTTATTTCAGCACATTTCTGTCAAATAATGTATCAAACTTTTTTTTGTGTTGAAGGTGACCTTGAGGGTCATCTCGCACTTATATTATGTATGTGTTTGTTACAATACTAATAAATGCCCATAGAATTTATTAGACAAATACAGAAGAATATCCGTCAAATTTATTCTACAACTTTTATTGTTTAAATTTGCCCAATAACACCTGATCTTCTCTACCTGTCTGTCAAATTGAAACTTATTTGAAGCAAATGAAAAATAGTTTAAGATGTACAGCAGAAAAACTGTTGCAGTGTTGCAAGCAAAGTACAGTACATGAGAAAAGTAGAAAAAAGTATTTACAGCCTTTCTTTTTTTTCGATTCTGTTGTCATTTTTTAATATTTTAACTCTTCCCGCGCGAAGCCCATAAGCCATGCTCTGGAAAAAGGAGGTTTAAAGCATCTCCCTGATGCACTACTAAGCAAGTCATCATATAATTAAGGACCCATAAAATCCATTATGTTTAACAACCAACTGAATCATAAATTAGACTTGTCCCGTGACATGCAAAAAATTGACAAACAGAAATATTTTTGACCTGGGTCAACTTCTTTCGATGGCATTCGGCAAACCTAGAATGATCTCTGTGATCAAGTCCCTCGCCTGTATCACGTAGCTTGATATGTACCTACACGGTACATTTCTTCGCCGGAAGTACACCGTTTTACCGTTATTAAAATTGTAAGGCCCCTCTTAAAAAAGAAAGCATGAGTCACAAATTTCTATCGATATCTTTCTTAGAATATTTCCGTCGGCAAACAGTTTGTACTTCAATTTTTAGCGTGGTTTATCGATTCCGTTGGGAGCTTTCATCGACAGATCGATAGATGTAAGCGATTTACAGGGGCGCCGCCATGTTTAAGATCATGTGACTGGTAGTTCAAAAAGGAAACCTCCTTTATACGGACGAGGATAGATGTAGGTACGGAATCTGCTGAGTTGTGACGAGTGCTTTCGATGGCTGAAAATACATTCAGCCGAAACCCAGAAAGATATGAGCCGTGCTCTGGCAAAAGTGGGCTTGAAGCATCCCCGTAACGCATTTAACCAAGCAAAACATCACATTATTAGGGATCCATAAAATCCATTATGTCCAACAACCGATTGTACCATGAGGTAGACTGGTCCTTTGACATACAGAAAATTGACCAATAGCGAAAAGTTTCGGCCCAGGTCAGCCTGCGCGGACTGCGCAGGCTGACCTGGTCGATACTTTTCGCAGATGCATCAAGCCCCCTTTTTACAGAGCATGGCTCATATTTATCTTGTTGGCTTAACTTAACTAGCAATTTTGGAAAAAAAAGGGACCCTAATCCATCCACCAAAAGATATTCGGCGTTGTCGATGTGTGAAAAATTCTTTCGTGTTATTTGTCTTATTTGGTTTGTGGCGATATAGGATAATCCCATGGATAAATCTGAGCAACGAAATTGTCCTATTGAAGTACTGAAGCACGAAATAGATAAGAAAGGTGCGTATTCCAGTCAAAGGTCAGCTATGATTCTCTCGTTACAACTCGGCCGATTCCGTACATCTAATCATGATTTGATCTACGAATCATCCGAGGTTTGCCGAATAAACTGTGATACTGCGATTAACCCTTTACGCGCTAAAGGTGAAACGAGGGGCTTTCGCAGCAGGCGTAGATCAAGATCAGATTGCACAGAATGTTCAATCTGATCTTGGATCTATATCGGCTGCTTCTTAAGTAAAGCGTACAAAAAAGGCATTTCTGAGTTTAAATGAATTGTGCTTTGAGCTATCGAACGAGATCGAATTTATGAGTCATGCTCTGGACAAAGATTGCTTAATGCATCTGTGAAAAGTATCGACCCGAGTCAGCCAGGCTGACCTGGGCCGAAACTTTTCGCTATCGGTCAATTTTCTGTCTGTTCAAGGACCAGTCTACCTCATAATTAGGTCGGTTGTTGAACAAAGTAGCTATTGTTGATCCATAATTATGTGATGGCTTGATTGGTATTATGCATTACAGACATTAAGCCCCCTTTTGACAGAGCATCGCTCAATTATATTTGGCGCCGAAGGGGCTAATGAATTTACCCTAGAGATTAAAAGTCACCCCCCCCCTCCCCGCCACCTAAAAAAAATTAATACTAATGATACTTGTATGTTGAAGCAACCATTTCAATATTATTTCAGCTCTTAATTTCATACTAGTGCTTCTGAATGGCTGGGACAGATCGTTGCCAAGGGATCCATTTTCTTTTACTAATCATGAGGGGTTTTTTTACAACATCGTCTGCTGCAATTTTTTTAAAGTGATGATGGGCGAAAAAGTCTTTACTACAAGAACATCAAGCGAAGCGACATGTTTGTGACGATATCGTCTTTACCAATCGTTTTAAATTTCATAGATTTAATTCAATTCTTCTCAAGGAACAGATAAGGACCATTTCTCCATCCCCTTCCTTGTAATATACTAGTACTCTGATGTCAAAAGTCAAGGTCACGACAAACAGAAAAGTACATACTTCCGGTTTACCATCGCTCCATTCATTTTTCCCTGAACTTCTGAATGACCTAGAGGAGTGCCAAAATAATGTTCCGTTGATGACCACATGATTTTCATTGAGATCGTATTTCGCTTTCCCATCAAGTGTTTTGCCAAACTGTCGCAATTTCATGTAATATACTGGGAAAGAACGATCATTCTATCTTAAAGACCTTCAGAGTCGGTTAATCTATGAGAAAAAATGGTAATCGTTCGGAAACGATGCTTCTTGGTAAAACTCATAATGAGATTTGTTTTCTATAACATTGTAGAATAATTTGTGCCTGTTTACGCATTACTGTCAGTAATATCAAATGTCAAATAAAAAAAACCTCACAAAAGTCGAGCGCCCAGGTGCAACATTAGACACGAAGAAAACATTGACTTTTTAATTTGTCAATTTTTCTGACCAATGATCGGGGTAGATGGTACCGGTATTAGGCTCAGTCCTTTATGAAGGTACTACACCAAGGTTAACACCGGTGAATCATTGGCTAAGAACTCTCCTAGCCAGACTGGATGGCATTGGGAAGGGACATCACCAAGATCATAACGAACTCCTAGTTGTGAGTCATTGGTCAAGAACGTCCTTATTAAGATGGGATCCTAGAAAGTCCAGGCTTCAACATAAGTTTTGTAAGTAAACTTTTTCAAAGACAGAAAGAGAGCAAATGAAATTGTTTTAGCGATCTAGCACAATCGTTCAATAGTAGCATCACCTTCACTTAACCTTCAACCTGCTAAATAAGTGAAATGAAACTTTCACACCGATAGTAAAAACCCAAATTTTGCCGTCAAAGGATTTTTTTTTTTGGAAAAATATCTCCTTATCGGAAGATGTAGATCCATTCTGTGCAGTCTCATCTTGATCTACGTTGTCCGCAAAAGGTAGCGCTTACTGCGGCAGGCTAAGGGTTAATTCTTGACTGCACCACTGACATACTGTTGCAAATGGTGATACATACAGTTTAATCAACTTCAGTCTGATTAATGGATTATTATATCTCGATACTACAGGTATAATGGGTGATTGTTTGTGCCTTTTTATGACAGCACGATGCTACGAACACTATCATATTATCACGTGACCCTTTACCAAACAATCCCATATTTATGCCACCCTGAATTTTCGAAAGTGTTTGTAAAACATTTTGGAGAAAAAAAAAAGATAATGCTCGTAACCAAGATTTTCTCCTTTTTTTTTCCCTTGAATTTTTGCCCCCCCCCCCCCCCCCTTTAAAGATAGTCCTCGTCATTTGAGCAGTCGTTTAAAGTTGTCGACTAAAGATACTTTCGATATGGACATGTCTGAAGTTTTGTCGTCTGGTTAAGAGTTAATCGCGTTTTTATAGTCGTCGGGGTGAACGTTACTGTTTAACTACGTGTACCAAGCTTTCAAATAAATCAGAATTTGCGTCATTTCTATTCAAGAAGCGACCGTAAAACGTTTATATGACCTTTTCTGGTAAATGACTTACTAATCGGTAGAGTAAACGGTGTCGTTAAAAACACTAACCCGTAATAAAAAGGTAGTTTTGAACTTCTTTCTTTCCGTCATGTTTTCAACCGCCATTAGCTGATTGTTTTCTCGTTTGTATTTAACCAACAGTATATTTCTCTATAAAACAATAGTTCAACATGTGAAATATTGTGGAGTAAGAAGCAATTGGTCAAAGACAGATAACTTCCTGTCTGCTAAAATGTATTATTTTTGTCTCATGGTCAAGCCAATGTATTTCCTGACAAAAAGCCTGTATGCAATTTGGCGACTCTCTCGTTATTCAACCCTTAAGCATGCAATCTCCTTTGACTGCAAAAACGAAGAGAGTCTATCGAAAACCTGGTGGGAAAAGGAGAAAATGCTGGTAACCAGCATACTCTCCTTTTTTTCCAGGATGGTTTCGTCTCCTTCAAAGACAGATGACATCATTTGAATTACATCTACTTTGTTGTCTTCAAGTTCTTTCATTGCAGAGAAGTCTAAAATTTTGTCGTCTTCCCTAGAGGTGCTAGAGTCCTTGTTCTTTTCTTAACCCATATCCTGCTAAATAAGTGAAATGAAACTTTTCAGCCGATAGCAAAAACCAAGATTTTGTTATTTCAAAGTTATTTTTGGGAGAAAGATATCTCCTGATCGAACAGTGTAGACCCGAAATCAGACTGCACGTTCTGCGCGGTCTTATCTTGATCTACACTGTACACAAAAGGTCCTTGAGTCGCACTTAGCAGCCTAAAGGTTAAGTACAAGAATCCTGATTTCTCTCCATCATCTTTTTGCCAAAACACAAAATTTTAGAATCTTCTAACTTACAAACATTTGCAGATGACACATTCAGTGTTGCTAAAATGACGGAATTTTTCTTAGAAAGAATTAAAACATCGTAGAAAAAGGAGAAAATGCTGGTTACTAGCATTTTCTCCTTTTCCCCACAATGTTTTCAAAAGCCCTTTACCTCAGGGTCATTATAAATACGCGACTGTTTGGTAACAGGTGTATAAAAGACTACTGATTAGTTTCTTTAAATTACAAGAGCCCTGGATCTTAGTTGCTTCCCTTCAATGTATAGTTTTATACCGGTATGTGATAGATACCACAGTGCTATTAGAATATAACTGAATTACTTCAAAGCCATAATTTCAGATTTGTGCCAAGTTTGCAGTTACAGAAACAAAAGACAAAACCGATTAAACGCTGGATAGGTGTTTGATAATGTTTCTTAAGAAAAACACCCTATGCATCAAAGTGATAAAACAAGTAAACTAACAAAAGTTGTTTGGTGTTGCTTTTGTCTCGCAAGTCAAGCTAGCACCAAGACTGGTTGGGTATGCGTGTGTTAATCGATGTGCTATTCAAGATCTAATCACAAAATTGCCCACAAAGCAACTTATTAATAAGATAAGCGAGTTATTGCTAAAGCACCTTCCTTATTGATGGTAACAAAAAAATTGCCGGCTTCTTTGATGCTATGCATCAAAAATTTGTCTTGTATATGTATTGTATTTGTTTCTTTCCCGCGTGCACTAAAGGGAAGAAACAGGGGCCCGTGTTCACCAACCATTCTTAACCCCTAAGCTGCTAAGTGCGACTCACTGACCTTATGCGGACAGTGTAGATCAAGATCAGACTGCACAGAACGTGCAGTCTGATCTTGGACTTACACTGTCCGATAAGGAAATATCTTTCCTCCAAAAATTCCTATGAAATGGGAAAGCTTGGGGCTTTACTACCGGCTTGAAGTTTTCCTTTCTTTTGTTTAGCAGGATAGGGGTTAAAAGCGTTCTTAGTCCAATTCTACAGACTTTCCTAGAGAACATGTAACACAATTTCTGATAGGTAAAACCAAATAATTTAGCCAATCGGAAATTGCATTTTTTTTAAAATCTAGAACACGACTATTACTAAGACTAAAAAAAAAAAAAAAAAATATCCTGGTAGTGAAGCAAAGAAAGTAATACTCAGAAAAAAATTAAACAGATTTTAAAATCCTGACATAACACCATTATTTTTGTATGGAATGCTTCAGAGTGCATGCACCAAGGATACTTGGTCCAAAGGGAATGCGTCAGACAGCGGGTCAGTCTGAATGCATTTTCCGTCAGGATCAGTTAACGCTTTAAAATGGGTATCAAACTGTACTGTTAAAACCCTAGAATCAACTGAGTTTCAGAAATATTTTACATGAATCATGGATCATTTATATCGCAGCGGACTGCAATCTGCATTGGTTGCAGACCTTACATAATCGCCCACATTTTGACTCTTGCAGTGGTACAAAAACGGAAACTAATGGCCGACATGTGTTTGTCAGTGAAATACAATGTAGATACAGATGATGCTATTAGAAAGGCAACTCGGTCATGATGATTGGCTTTTGTTTTGGGTCAAATAGGTTAAAATGTGACTCGCATACAGAAAAAAAGATAAAAGGATTTCGGATAATCTTTAGTAAACATGTCAAACATGCTACAAAAATTATTTGCTTTGATATTTATTGAAACAATTTTTTTTTTCTCCAACATTTTTATTACCTAATAAATCCAAAAACATCTGGTCATTTTTCTAAACGGAAATCATTAATTCTTTATGCAATAACCCCGAGTTCTAGCAACACTAAGGAAGAAGCCTTTTGAAAACATTGTGGGAAAAGGAGAAAATGCTGGTACAAGGTTAAACTATTAATTGTGTTCCGAAGAGAGGACAAAAAGATACGACAACTCCTATTTGCAGGCTGATCTTGATCTATCTCTCCTCAGAAAAAGGTCACGGAAATCGAGAGCCCAGGACAGAAAGTAAATCGGAGTCGTTTAGTGTTTGGAAGATGGTGACCTTTCAGATCTTACATTGTTGTGTCAACCGCCAAAGCGAAATCTTTGACGGCGTATCAGTCCTCTTTTTCAACAAAAATACTTGTAGGTCCTCATAGATCAGCATGAACAGACGCCTCTAGGTCGTTTGATATGGCGAGCAACACACGAAAAGGGACATTCGGACATATGTGTAAAAGTGTGTCGTCCCAGCCCAGCCTGTGCAGTCTGTGACTAGTCCGACACGACACTTCCTGTTTTTGTGCGATTTTCTATTTCACGAAAGTCTTACTGTATGAAAAAATCTTATGTAGTCGTAAAGTGCAGTCTCGGATTAGCCTGCGCGGACTTCGCAGGCTAATCCGGGACGACACTTTACGCAAATGTCCGGAGGTCTCATTTCGCATGAAAACAAAATGCAGATGGAAAGATTGTGCAAGCCAGTTACATAAACAGTGAACTTCAGGGTTAAATGTAATAGAATTAGCTCTAGATTTGAAATCTGCCTCGTTTCGCAGCTTTGATATGGTCTAGTTTATAAAGTCTACATCGCGGATGAATAAGAGAAACACCCCATAACACCCGAAACCACTCGAAAACACTCCGGAAACCGCTGTCATTACACCCAAAACCACTTTCCTAATACCTAAAACTGCATGCAAAACGCTTAGATACACTATTTTATGGATTATAGTCATGAAATAATGTCATCAATATTAGAACGAATGTTTTCTACCGTCAGATGAATGATTTTTTACTGAAATGGCCCATTGTTAAAAACTATTTGCTAGCAAATTTCTACTATCGCCTTCTGTTAGTACTTTCAGTACTTTTAATTAAATAGAAATATCCTACTCAACCAGACTGCTTGCTGGAATGTCGACAAATTATACAGACTGATTTTCAATTATTTTTTATTTCCAAACACTGGTTTATTGATTTGGATTTGTAATAACGGAACACAAACTTTCAAATTTCAGTATTAGCATGAAAAATGATCCCTTGTGTATTTTGCATTCAATAAAACTGAACATGTAAAAAAAAAACAAAGTTCATACTCGTGCGGAAACATCGGTTGAATCCGTGAATCTAAAGCCTGCAGACAATGTTTTGTTGTGTCATTTACATGATTTCTTCAGGTTTGGTTTATATTGGAATTTAACGCCATTTTAGCAGCTGAGGTCACATCATGGCGGTCGGTGAAGCTCGCTCGTGTTTCCTGGCTTTTTCATACCAGTGCTTACACCAACTTTCTTTCCAAAGTCATTGAATACTTTTCTCACATGCATCAGAGGTGACAGGCGAAAAATCGCCGGAAAGAAAGTTTGCCTCAACCGGGCATCGAACTCACAACCACCAAGTCACGAGTCAGATACTCTAACCACTGAGCTACCCGAGTGGGCGATTTTTTCAGACATTGTGATGAAAGGACGAAATTGCTTTTGACGTACATCATTCTGAGAAGTGTCAAGGTTCATTGCAACAGGATTGATTCCTCCTTCACAGCTAATAGTGAATAAGGACCAAGGGACTGTATAGTCTGATCTGCAGTCCACAGAAAGTGCAATTAGTAGCGCATAGCAAAAGAGCTTCGGTCTCTTTACTATACCACAGGCATTTGAAGCTCCATTGGTCTATCAGGGAGCACTAAAATTTTCCTTGATTGATCATCGAACACTTGCAACTTGGTACGTCGCCTGTATATCACGGAATACTCAAATTTTCATTTACACCGTTACTATAAATAGCACGTAGGCAACTGCCTCTAAATTGTATATACAGTATCAATCTCCGAGCAGAGTTGTCGTTCGTTACTCTCACCATCCATCTCTGCAACGGGCTAAATGACAAGAATCTTGTCAAACCGAGGAAAACATTTCGTAATCCCGTAATAGACCAATGGAGTTTCAGTGTCCTATGACTATACTGATTGTCGTTTTGATTTATCAAGCTCTTTCTGTTGTAACTCTTTTGTAGGCGACAAATTTCGAACTCTTGTTTATTAAAAACATCTGCAGACAACAATTTCGAAAATGGTGAAATTTCGCTGAAGTTCTCTGGTAAGGTTGAAAACATTGTTAAAGAAGGAGAAATTCTGCTTACCAGCATTTACTCCTTCTCCCAAGCCGTTTAAAAAATCTCCCGCGACTCGGGGCGCTCTTGCGGACAGAGTATATCAAGATCAGACTGCACAAAAATTGCAGTCTGATCTCTGATCTACACTGTCCGATACCGCATTTTCTTTCCGGTGCAATCAACTTTAAAACAGCAGTATTTGGTCTTTCACTGGGTTGATGGAAATTTTCGTATCAGTTACTTAGCAGTTTATAGGTTAACACATCGATTGGTCAGTGAATGATAATTCAGCGCCAAATTTTTAAATTAGATTTTTCTCAAACAATAAAATCAACGGAAACTCAGAAAGACCTTAACCTTTGGGTTGCTAAGCTCTACTCAAGGACCTTTTGCAGACAGTGTAGATCAAGATCAGATTGTACAAAACGTGCAGTCTGATCTTGGATCTACACCGTCCGATCTGGAGATAGTTTTCTCTAAAAGATAACTTTGAAATAGCAACGTTTAGGATTTTACTTTCGGCTTAAAAGTTTCATTTCACTTATTTAGCAGAATAAGGGTTTAATCTCATCGGCTCGACCATACAAGCGGACGGCATTGATCCAAGATCAGACTGCACGTTCTGTGCAGTCTGATCTTGGATCTATGCCGTCCGCAAAAGACCTTCTTTTCACATATGACACAGAAAGGGTCAAATACACGATAAGCACTTTAATATCTGATATCAAAAGCTCGGTGCATTTTTATGCGTTATATAAATAATAGATAGCTCCGTTCCGGAAGGGCGGGAATCACACAAGGCTTTTGATCGAACTTTATGGGCGCCATTCAGTATGATGTAACATGGTACTTAACAGTGTGTTTCTATCGGATATGATAAACGTAATAATAGAAAACAAGCAATCATTGCTTGAAATATTTAAACGTAAAATTTATAATCGCTAGAACACATGTGTTTGCTTCAAACAATGCTTTCAGTGATTTCATAGACTTCCGCTATTTCCCCGTTATACATGTAGTTTAAGGCTGCTATGCACGACTCAAAAAAATTTGCAGACAGTGTGGATCAAGAGCACATCTCATCTTTGATCTACACTGTCCTATACGTTTTTTTCCCGGTGAAACCATCATTGAAATCGCGATGTTTTGATTTTTATTGTTGTATGGAAATATTTGTTTCATTTATTTAGCAGTTAACGGGTTACACATAAGTAATTAGATTTCTGAAGGTCTGAAACCATATCTACTATATATTAAATGAAGTATGTTTAAACTATTAGATTTTTTAGCAGTGAATCAAAATTTCTTAAAACACTGATAGATATTGCCAAATATACCTTCTTTGCAAGAAAAAAAAAAAAAAAAAACTGAACCGTCGCACTCAGTAAGAAAAAGCCTGAGCACAGCAAGTGGGTGCCAATGCTCGGCTGCAGTTGCTTTTTGTGAAAATTGTGAGTCGAGTCGAAAAAGGGGCATGACTGTGTAAAATATTTTGGATTATCTGCCCCTGTTGCACTGGTTTCCTTTTTGATAGCCAACAACTAGTCCAAGTTTGAGGGAAATATCTTCAGTAATGACAGAGATATTATAAAATGTCAGTTTTTGAAAGTCATAATTGGAAAAAGGAGTAAAAAATATTTGATGATTACATGCCCTTGTCATATCGGTTCCCCTGTTGATAGTTAACAGCTATTCCGTGTTCGAAGTAAATATCTTTAGCAATGACAGAGACATCATAAAATAATAAAAGTTTTTGCACGACGGAGATGACGACGGCGCAGACGACGACGCCAGGGCTATGACAATACCTCGACCTTTTCTTCGAAAACAGCCAAACTGAATGTAATTTTGGCGTTTAAGTAACGAGATGGTTGTATTGCAATTCGGAACTCAATCTGTCCTTATTAGACCAGATATGACGTCACCATGCTTATTTTGATACTACAGGCCACTGAAAGTCCATTGATCTATCACGGGAGTGACGGGATGACAAAATTTTCCAGAGCGGACACCATTACTATAAATAGCACATTGGCGACTGCCTCTATATCGTATATAGAAGGACAAGGTGTGCAACGAAATCGAAGAAAATTTTTACCCCTCTCCCCTTTCAGAGATATATTTAACCGAAAACGAAAAACTAAACCTAGTTACCGTTGCAGATGGATTCACAAATGATTTTTCTTGTGCACCCTTAACTACAAACGGAAAAATAAACTTAGTAATACCAAGCAAAAACAGCTGTTAAAACTTGATAGTGTGTAGAATGTTTAAGAATGTAGTCAGCTGTGTAAACATAGATAAATCACCGATATATATGGTGTAAGGAATTAAGAAACTCAAAGAATTTGTCTTCGAATTAAAACCGGAAATGACAACAGCGATTTCTTGATGACCTCAAGAAAATGAAATGCAGTTTCTATCGGTCTTAAACTATGCAACCTTTCAACTGTTAGGGGCAACGTTTGTCATGAAGATGCAAGAATGATTATATAGAATAAAGATGAAATGAATAAAAAAAAAACGGCCGAAAACGAGTAAGATGTATCTTTAAAACTATTTCATCAGGTAACGAGTTAACCAGCCCAAGACTTGTATAATGACACGATAGATTTAACTCTTTATCAAACAACAAAATTTTAGTCTGGTCCAAATTGAAAGCATTTGCAGACGACAAAATAAATGAGATTGGAAATTGAAATTTGTTTTGGAAAGGGTAGAAAGCAGTGTGGGAAAAGGAGAAAATGCTGGTTACCAGCATTTTCTCCTTTTCCCACAATGTTTTCAAAAGGCTTCTTTCTCAGGGTCATTAAAAGTCGGGATTGTGTGGTAAAGGGTTAAAAGACAACTTTTTAGGCCTGTACCCTTATCCCGCTAAATAAGTTAAATCAAACTTTCAAGCCGATTTTTAAAACCCGAATATTGCTACTTCAGACTTATTTTTTGGAGAAAAAATATCTCCTTATCAGACAGTGAAGATTCAAGATCAGACTGCACGTTCTATGCAGTCTGATCGTGATCTACACTGTCAGTGAGTCGCACTTAGCAACCTAAATGTAAATGTCTGCAGTGCACTCTTCGTGACCTAAGTGTCTACTCTCCTAATGTCAAACAGTTTTTGTTAATTAGAATTTTATTAGTGTCGGAAAAGAGTGCGTGAATCATATCCGCAATAAACACGCCACAAAATTTAAAATTGAAATCATTTCCAGACGACAAATATGTCTCAAAGGATGGTATTTGTCCTTCAAAAGTTAGAAAAGATTATGAGAAAATGGTAAGTGGTATTTTTCTCCTTTTCAAAAGCCGTCTTCCTTACTTGGTATACAAAACTCAACTCTGATGCATGTGAGAAAAGTAGTCAGTGGCTTTGGGAAGAAAGTTGTATCGGTACCGGTGTGAGAAAGCCAGGACACACATGGGTGCGTCACTGACCGCCATGATATGACCTGAGCTGTTAAAATGGCGTTAAACTCCAATACAAACAAACAAACACACACAAACCTTTTTTACCAAGCTATTGGCTGCTTTCCCTTGCAGAAAAAAAAAAAAAATCAGCTCGGTGTTTAGGGAACTGGAGGGGGGTAAATCATGTTACAATGACTTAAATCGTTCATTGAGACAACAATAGCTGGGTCAGAATTTAACTTCGAACCCCTATCCCTGAGCCCTAAAAGTTTGATCAGTGGCAAAGAGGGCCTTCAAAGACTTTGAAATGGCCAATAAAATCGATATTTATGCTTAAATATGCATAAAATGATGAAATAAAATGTATGTAACCGTAACGTTTCATGGAGCAATAATCTTTCAATTTATTTTATTACTAAACAAGTGTGGGTAAATTTGCTGATAAAAGTTTAATCTGACATTCATAGTAGTGGATTTTGTGTAAAGAAATAAAAGAAATAATCAACCTACATAAATAAGTCACAAAAAGTAATTTCATCTCTTCAAAATGTGACAGCCGCAATATCTTAGACACCTGAAGTCGATTTCTCAAATTATTTGGCTCTACTTTACAATCATCGACTTTCATCGACTATCACATTTAGATGAAAAAGCAATTTCGTCTGCCTCTTTTGCGCTCTTATAAATCGCAACTTTTGGACACACGACACAGCTTTTTCCTGTCGAGACGTCAGCAATTTGTCTACGATGAAATACAAGCCATGGAAACTTTCTTGGTGTTTGACAAATTTTCCACATTTAATATACTGTTTGGGATTCAGCCTTTTTGTAGTAGCCAAACAATTTCAATTGCAGGTGGTTCTAAGTTCAACCAGAAGCAACATACATGATGCATTACAGTCAACATTGCTCTGAAGAAAATGTGATATAACCTATAACCTGCTAAATAAATGAAATGAAACTTTTAGGCCGATAGTAAAAGCCCAAATGTTGCTCTTTCAAGGGAATATTTTAGGGGGAAAACATCCGCGTATCGGACAGAGAACGTTCTGTGCAGTCTGATCTTGATCTACATTGTCCGCAAAATGTTACTGAATCGCGGTTACCAGCCCAGTGGTTAATATGTTAACTATGCACTTCACAATCCCATGAAGAAGGAAGAAGACGGCTTTTGAAAAAAAAAAAAAAAAAATGTAGCAAAAGGAAAAAATCTTGGTAACAAGCATCTTCTCCTTTTCCGCAATGTTTTCTGTCCTATCTAAGAACTTCAGTTTATTTTTACCCCTTTCCAGTTGTCGTCTGCATTTGCACTCAGTGTAGACAAACCTAAATTCTGTTGCTTAGTTACGGGTTAACTTTCGTAATACCCATCCTTTTGGTACGTATTAAAGTTTCGAGTGGCTTTCTGTAATCCGAGAATACTAATGATATGCGAATATACAAGGAACTCGAACTTTTTTCGAATTATTGCGGTTTTAATCTAACTCTAAAATTCAAAACTTATACAAAACTATCTACTCAGATAAACGTGACCCGACTGGCACTGATAGGGGAAAAATGATAGATCATATACACTTAAATTGTGACTTATCTCATTACTGTAAAACAGAACAACAGTTACTGAACTACGCAAGATTATCCCATTGTACATTCTTCCTAAAACTAGAATATCAACTCAACACAAATAAATTTTGGATGAAAAGAACCTATTGTTGCAATTTCAAGGCGGTTCGGACCTTTGTTCGTTATTGTGCTTCAACGGTACTCCCATTGAATTGCTCGACCATGGAAACATCATGGGAAATGTTGAAATCATTCGTATAAGCTATTCTCCAATTTATTTCAATGCTTTCAAAAGCAAAGTCCACTGTATAGTTTAGCGTGAATATTCATCATAATCCACTCCGTGCAAGATGAAAACCGGGTCCGTCTTTACCAACCATTCCGAAGAACGTTTATAGTCTTATTCTCCAAATGGTTTAGCCAATTAGAAGATGTGTTGTTTTCTAAATTTAAAATTAGACAAAGACTGTTCTTAAGAATGGTTGGTAAATAACAATACTGAGTATTTGTCAGAGCTTGTCGTTTCTCATGCACTTGCGGAGTGTCAGCACTGTCAGTCCTTTGATAAGTAAAAAAAAAAGGTTCATTATCTGCTCTCGGCAAAAAGATTCACGGATGTATCTAGTCTATTAACGAAATAATTACTTTTCATTCACTAAGATCAGGCCATGTGACGACCAGATTACACCACACTCTGTGAATGTCAATGAGGTTAGGCGCGCGTAGTAATACACGAATTGAGGTAATTCGCCGGAATTAAGTGCAGTCAGTCGAACCGACATACTCGATAGCATCGGTAAAGAATGCAATGTTAGGACGAAATGAGATATACTATCGGTGAGAAACTGAACTACCGCGCTGGGATTCTTAACCCTTAGGCTGTTAAGCGCGACTTGAAAACCTTTTGCCGACAGTGTAGATCAAAGATGAGACTGCAGGTTCTGTGCATTCTCATGGATCTACAAGGTCCGATGAGGACATATTTGACCTTGAAATAGAGCAATATCTAGGTTTTTACTATCGGCTTGAAAGTTTCATTTGACTCATGTAGCAGGTTAAGGGTTATCAAGCGTTCAGTAGTTGGTTACCTTTATTTTTTTTTCTCGTACAAAGGCGTTGATGAATCATAAAGCAGGTTTATTGATTTACAAAATAATCACATGTTCCAAAGAGGGCTTCTAAAACATAGTGGGAAAGGTAGAGAATGCTTATAACAAGCATTTTCTCTTTCATCCACAATGTCTCTACCTTTTCAAACACAAATTCCATCGTTCTAGCGAATTTGATTTGTTCCTGCAAATGCCATCAAACTGGAACTTAACTTGTCTAAAGTGTTGTAGTTCGGTAAAGGCACATTTTAAGTGTACGAACTAGCGAAAATTTTTCACAAGTCGCCCCGATAAAAAAAAAAGCAGTATTTTAAAGAATTGTATTGAATTATGAATGGACAATTGTTATTAAAAAAGGCAGGAAAACACCAAAAGCTAGACTATTATTGAAAGAAGGTCTTAGGCAAAGAAAAGTATATAATTCCTTGTACAACATCGACGTGCAGAGTGTTGCTGCTTCAGCTAATTTCTATTCGTCACGATCCAATAGATATATCTATATAGAATATGCTGTCTTGTACCATCTTCCCTCTAATAGACACACCCTGATATTATTGCGGGCAGAATGCTTCTGAAAACATAGTGACAAATGAAGAAATTGCTCGTAGAGGCAATTTCTTCAATTGCCACGCGGCTTTCTTTGTCGTAATATGGAACATTATTGATCTTCCTTTATTTTTTCCATCTATTTCGAAAAGGGGAGAAATACCAGATAATGGGCATAGACCTCGCTTCAAAAACGGCTAGACGATGGGTAATGAGATTTGTGTAATTCTCTTTGTCTGTTCCTAAAACTTACATGTAAATCTTGATGTATACGCAAACCTGTCTTAAGCAACCATCCTAGGGAATTTTGAAAAAATAAATGAATCAATAAATAAGCCGCTAAAAGGTTCTGACAGACAGCTGGCTGCTTTAAACAAATGGCCACAAATTAGAACTTTTGACTGGCACGCACTTTGACCACTTGAAATACTGGGGGTTAAATAAAGTATAAAATAATTCGTCCATAATAGCAGATATGAAAAGTTGCTTTTTACCTCTTTTATGGTGTTTTCCCCTTTGTCAACCGAAATCAAAGAATGCGGGATCTAAAAAGGGCCTGTTTAGCTAGTTTTCAAAACGTCAAGCTCATAAAATAAAAAAAAGCCATGCTAAGTGAATACGGGGTTTAATGCATCTGCAAAAATATCGACCCATTTCAGCCTGCGCAGTCTGTACAGGGTGAAATGTGTCGAAGCTTTTTTAGTTGTAAATTTTTTGCACGTAAAAAGTCTACCTCATTATTCAGTTGTTTGTTAGGCAGAATGGATTGCATGAATCCATAATTATGTGATGCCTTGCCTGATATAATGCATTACAGAGATGCATTAACCCTTTCAGCGCCATAGGCGAAAACAGGGACTTTTGCGGACGGCATAGATCAAGATCAGACTGCACAGAACGTGCAGTCTGATCTTTGATCTATGCCCTCCGCTTGTTTGGTCAAGCCTATAGGATATAAATCTTCCGGAGACTCAGTGGATTGCATTTACAGCCATCAAAAGAAGCCAAGTTTGCTTATTTGGCGCCGAAAGAGTTAAAGCGCCCTTTTACCAGAGCATGCTTCATACAGTTCTGAGTTAGTGTAGGTTACATGTTCAGTTGTAGAAACACGCGAGTTTAAACGGTTGGCACTGAAAGAGTGAAATGTAGATTTGGTTGTTTTGCTAACAGTGTAGATCAATTACAGATTTGACAGAGCACACAGTTCATATTGTTCCTTAAAATACGATCTTACAAAAATATATGGGCCACGCTCTGGGAAAAAAGAGGGGTAAATGCATCTCTGTGATATATTATACTAAGCAAGTCATGACATACTGTAATTATAGATTCGTAAAGTTCTGACAATCTACTGACTTGTGAGGTAGACTTCGACATACAGAAAATTGACAAATAGCAAAAAGTTTCGATCAAGCCCGCGCAAGCTGGTCTGGATGAATACGTTTTGGAAATGCACTAAACCCCTTTTCACAGAGCATGGCTCATATCTAATCGACAATTTCACCTTTCAACAATTTGCAAACAACTGAGAAAAATACAGTTGTATGTCTTAAATTGCAGGCGTGTTTCATTTTCATTATTTCTTTACATAATGAACCACAAAAGAGTTTCAATATTAATATTTCAGTAACTGTTACGCCGTTTATCTCTTTTTTTAAAACCATTCTTGTTTAGATCTCTCCGAAAATAAACGCGAAAACTTTTATTTCACTTATGTTGAACTACAAACAAATTGGGTTAAAGAGAAGGATTTTTTCCTCAAATATAAATTCTGATTAAATGCTGATAAAATTTGATTGGATTTTCACATCAATCGATTGAACAAACAACTCTTGGGAGATAGGACCATGTTTATGGTAACAGTGTGACACCTGACTTTGTATAGTGGGTTGCTTTTTACTCTTTATCACCACTATCTCTGCAAACTAACTCTTTATCAGACGATGTAATTTTTGACTCGCCTGAATAGAAAGCATTTCTAAACGACAAATTGAGTATGACTCAAGTATTTGGATTCGTCTTTGGAAGGGTTGATAGCAGTATTTTCTCCTTTCCCATGTTTCTTTTTGATAAACCTTCATCCTTAAGGTTTGCAAAACACAGAATTATTTGGTAAAGAGTTAGAATCTTTTAAATTGCATTTTTTTTTCTGTTCAGGAAAAATATTTGTAACTGCCTACTGATGTCAAACAGTTTTCGACTGGGAAAAATTTATTGGGCAAGGCGTTGGAATTTTATATAAAAGTATACAACTAGTCATATTTGGCAGGTGCGCGCACTTCTACGGTCACATGATCAAGTGGAATATCCAACAACCTGTTTTCGGCTCTAAATTATTGCAAGTAACCGGTTATAAGCTCTTTTTATGCTATAGGCGAGAGTCGGGACTATCGCAGATAGCATTGATCGACCAGTTTGACCCTAAGAACAGTATCGCGAGGGACACACTGATCAAAGTTTTCAAAAAAAAAAAACCTTTCGGACAGCCTGTTGTCAACTTCCAAAACGTTTTTATATACGTACCATGAAATAAATACTAAGCGTTAGGTCACTATATATCAAAGCCTCTTATTCTGCTTATGGTCTTGTGTTACATAAAGTATTCTTTGAACATGTAATGGGTTATTCCCTTGCAAAGACACGCGTTACTAAGTTCATACGTTATTTGATTTCGTCCTGTGAGTACTTTCTTTACTCATACTATTGACGCCATTGTATCATGAAACGTTATTGAACTAAATTGCTTTTATAATGGGCATTGATATCGGACAAAATAAAGTTTTGCATAAAAAAACGATTACAGAAAAAGGTAAATGACAAATGATAGACGACGTATCTACATGGCATTTTTTAAATACATATCCATCTGGTTTTGGCATTCTGGTACAGAACGGGACTACTTTTCAAGACGGCATTCGGTGCCGCGACTTTTAAAATAAAATACATGTTGAATCGAAACAACACTAATTGGTATGATTTATCCAGCCACGGTTAGCGGGCATGTAATCTATGCACCAGTCATTTATAAACACAGCACCTATAGGCCTTGGAAATAGCCCCCATATAAGCCCAGCATGGTTGGGGCCTTTTTGTTGTTGTTGTTGTCGTTAAAGTCTGTGAAAACTCTGAATAAATCCCGGCTTTCCCAATGTTTATACTTAGAAACTATATACAAAGATTTACAGTAAACAATGGTATTTTGGTTTTAGATTATTTTTCCGTTTACTATAATTAATTTTTTAGAAATATTGGTACGAAAAACAGACTTGATTTCTCCAAAGACGTATTATAATGCCATTTTCCGCTTACTTCTTTTCAGCGGCAGAGTTTGGATTTTACGCACCGTGCATATATTCATTCTATACACGATAGTGATACGTCATAGCAGACAGGTCAGTCTTCGAAGAATATGACAAGGGCAGGAAACGGACATATCTTTAAATACAATAGAATGAGGTTTTCGCGCTTCCGTATCCTAGATAAAAATTTTCTTCATTTGAAGGTTTATACGCAAAAAAGTCCGTGTACACCAATATGTGTTACATAGAGTACATGACTGATACGTAAAAAATTGTTCTGGTCAGTTAAATTTCTGTTTTAGATAAGGCCCGTATTTTACTAAGATCATTTACAGATATATAGTAAGTATACATCTACTTGACTACTGTCGATGGTTGAAAATCCACTGAAAATCAAAAAGAATTTTATCCCATAGGTTTGACTAAACAGGCGGACTGTAGAGATCCAATATCAGACTGCTAGTTCTGATCTTGATCTATGCCGTCCGCAAAATGTTTTCGTCCATTGCGCTGGAAGGGTTAAGAAATTTGATTCTTTTAGGAAAGCTAAAACAATGTGTACGTGGCTGTTTTTTGGCGAAGGAAAAAGTAAAAGATAGCACATACACACATTTGCAGGGCGACCACTAAAACCATGGGAATTAGAATCAATTAGTGGATTTGTTTCTCACAGGATCTTTTATGTAGATTTGACCCAGTGATTCTGATCGAGAGAAATGTAATTAATTGGGCGTAGAAGATGTTTAAACTTTATCTTGCTAAATAAGTGAACTGAAATTTTCAAGCCAATAGTAAAAATTCAAATTTTGCCATTTCAAAAATATATATGTGGGGGAAAGGCATCTTCTTAACGGACAGTATAGATACAAGATCAGACTGCACGTTTTGTGCAGTCTGATCTTGAATTACACTGTCCGTAAAAGGTTAGTGAGTCGCACTTAGCAGCCTAAGGGTTAAGATTTCCCTTAGACTTATCCAGAGTTTAGTTTAAACATTTTTTATTTCATAAGTTGAAATAGGGGTTGGACCACAAGTTCTATCAACTTAGAATTGGTCCTTCCCCTACAATACAATTTCAAAAAATCTTTTTTAACAATGGCAAATGCAATGATTTGTTATTTTAGCTATATACAAAACACGGTGAAAGAGATGAGGAAGAGTATTGGTGGAATAGGGAAAGAGAAATGAAAGGAAATTTGATGGTGCTCTCTGTTTGAAATTTTGACAGGCCTAGTCTCATTTAGTTACTGTATGTTGCACTACATTATTTAGAGTCATATCAGCTATTTAATTCCGCTTTTGGAAGATTTTGAGAGAAAAGGAAGCAAACATTAAGGGTAAAAAGTTTTTGGTTTGTTGGCAATTTCTCCTTGGTCTCAAATATTTTCTACACAAGTTAAACATTCGCTCCCCGTTTAAATGTGTTTCCTCCTTCTTTACATTAAAAGTTCATTTTTTTTCTTGCTTTTGTTGTTGTTGTTGTCGTCGTTGACCCCTTTTTTTCCCCCTGATATCTCTTAATCATTACACTGACAGGTCAAATTTCTGTTACATTATCAAAAATAAAACTAGATATCACAATTAGTTAAAAAGTGTCATATTTCGCCCTCGTGCGTTTTTCCCTCTGATTTCGTTGACGTTGTATCATGTTTACACGCTAATGCACATCTCTTGCATTACAACAATGGGAAAACAATGTTAGACTGTCATTCTTGTATGATAAGGTTTGTGAAATTGTCTTAACATTTAAATATCGGGTTCCTTTTTGTTGGACCTTTTTTTCCCTGGTCGTAGTAACATTTGTTAAATGAGCTAAAACCTACCCTGGTTAGCTAGCATGTAATCTATGAACCAGCCATTTATAAACATAGCCCCATAAGCTTGGGGAAAACCACCCGGTATAAGTCCAGCAAGGTGGGGACGTTATTTTTGTTATCAGTCTGTTTCGTAAATCCCGGTTTCCCACATGTCTATATTTAGAAACTGTTTACAGAGATATGCAGTAAACAATTGGTACTTCAAAAAAATATTTCCCCTGGTTGAAATCATTTTGTCTTTTGAGAAACTTGTAGTGAAAAGCTGGCTTAATTTTTCTACAGACGTATTATTTATTGCCATTTTCCGCCTGCACTTTCTAAGCGGCTATTTACGTACTGCGTATTAATATTTATCCTGTACAGGATAGTGATGCGTCATAGCAGACAGGTTTATCTTTGAAAAATATGATATGCGTAGACAACGCACTGGGGGAGTCAAAATTATGGATCCAGGAAATAAGGAAAACAATATTTTGGCTTTACAAGAAAACATTCTCTAAACTAAAATAGCCGCAATGAGCTGATCCTACGAAATCGCCAAATGTGAACACCGCTAATATAAGCAGGGTTACAGTAAACCACTTCCCATATGATTTTAATTTCTTATTACATGTAGACGCTTCATAAAAGGCAACTGGCCAAATACGACAACGATGTGTGACAGAAGGGCTTCAATCGAGCAGTATTGATGAGTGTTGCACAGTACTTGCGGTGTGATCTTTGAACTACACATTCGAATCTCTTGTGGGGATGTTTATTTGGCCACACAGGCTTGAAATAGTTGCACACTGTACTTGGGTCTCTTTGACAAATATCGTTTGAATGTATTGGAGTTTAACGCCGTTGTAACAGCTTAGGTCATATCACAGCGGTCATCGCACCTACGCGTGTGTTTCCTGGCTTTCTCACACCAGTACTGACACAATCGACCGACTGCTTTTCTCACATGTATCAGGGGTGAGAGGCGAAAAATCGCCGGAAAGAAAGTTTGCATCAACCGGATTTCGAACCCGAAACCACCAGGATATGAGTCTTCTTTATGCAGAAGCCTAAATAAAAGTGAAATACCGTATCCAGATTTTGATTATCAAACAAGACTTCAAAAATGTTTTCTGACAGAATTTAGTGAGGCAAGTGCTGGCAAGCCATCAATAGATATGACAGTGAAGTGAGTGAAAAAAATGATAAAAGTGGTTTATCCTTGACCAGATATGTACCTTATAAAGATTTGAGCCATGCTCTGGCAAAAGGGGGCTTAATGCATCTCCATGATGCATCATGATGCAAGACATTACATATTTAGGGATCCATAAAATTCTTTTTGTCTAACAACCGACTGTTTTTATAAGTTGGACTGGTCCTTTGACATACAGAAATTTGAGCAACAGCGAAAAGTTTCGGCGCAGATCAGCCTGCGTAGTCCGCGCAGGCTGACCTGGGTCGATACTTTTCGCAGATGCATTAAGCTCCCTTTTCAGGCAGCATGGCTCATTTTTTTACGCTAGAATTTCACGAGGCTTGTGGAATGTCGATAAAATGATCGATAACACGCGTCGATAACGTGGATCGCTATTAAGTATGATGACGTCACATCTGGTCTCAGAGAATTTGACGGCGTTCCCAGTCGTAAAAAGACCATTCACTTTAAGTCATTTTATTGAAATTTTCAAACAACGATTGAAAGATTCATTTTTACAGAAATGGTATTCGGATTTATCAAGAAGTGCTGTTCTTTCTCCTTTATATGGCCACTTGAAAGAAGAATTCAAAATTGAAAGTTACTTATCTATTATTTTAACAAAACGTCTCAGAATTTGTTTAACTAAAATCCGCGCGTCTTCCCATATTCTACGAGTTGAATCCGGAAGACACGGGCGTATACGAATCCCCAGGAATGAAAGATTTTGTATATTTTGTAACATGAATTGCATAGAAGATGAATATCATTTCATTATTGAATGTCCTTTTTATTATAGTCTTCGTAAGAAATATATAGATAAAAAATACTACGTCAAACCAAATATGTTTAAATTTGTAAGTCTTATGAAATCTGAGGAGTACAATACCATTTTGAAAACATGTACGTTTATTAAGTTTGCATTCTATAAAAGGAATGCTAAACAAAATTAATAGCGGAAAGTGCAGTTCCAAGATAGACTGCACGTGTTGTGAGGTCTGATCTGACTCTGCACTGACCGCACAAGTCAGTAAAGTTCTGTTTGACACTCCTGTGGTTCAAATGTTAATTTTTTTTACATCTTCCTGTAAGTACCTTATGATATATAAATCTAGCCAAAGTTTTCCTTTCTCTCTCTCTCTCTCCAAATGTATGTCACTGTTGACTATTGTTGATCTTTAAAACATAGAATGTTGTAACATGATGTATACTATTATGTACGAGTGAAATAAATATCTATCTATCTATCTTGATTAAATGCATAAATTACGCATTTTTATATGAATGAGCCATGCTCTGGCAAAAGGGGACTTAATGCATCTCCGCGATACATGATACCAAGCAAGTCATCAAATAATTATGGATCCTTAATGGCCACTTTTTAACAACCGACCTAACCATGAGGTAGACTGGGTTTGGACATACAGAAAATTGACCAATAGCGAAAAGTTTCGGCCTAAATCAGCCTGCGCTGACTGCGTCGATACTTTTCGCAGATGCATTAATCCCCCTTTTCACAGAGCATGTAACAGCCCTGTTCCTCTAGGTGTTAACCTTATCCTGCTTTATAAAAGAAATGAAACTTTCAAGCCGATAGTAACAACCCAAAGTTCCCTATTTCAAAGATATCTTTGGAGAAAAGATATCCCCTTATCGGACAGCGTATATCCAAGATCAGACTGCACGTTGTGCGCAGCCTGATCTTGATCCACGCTGTCCGCAAAAGGTCAGCGAGTCGCGCTTAGCAGCATAAGGGTTAAGAAATATGAGCCATGCTCTGGCAAAAGGGGGTTTCATCACATAACTATGGATCTGTAAAATACATTTAGTCTAACAACCGACTGAATCATGAGCTAGAATTGTCCTTGAATATGCACAAAATTGGCCAATAGCAAAAGTTTCCACCCAGGTTAGACTGCGCAGGCTGACATGCGTCGACACATTTTGCAGATACGTTAAGCCTCTTTTTCACACAGCATGGTTCATATACTTTGCACTATGTATCAGCGATTACCTGAAGTTGTAAATCACGGCAAAAAGTCTAAATATGCTCTTTTAATGTTATCTAGGTAATACGACGTCGCGAAAGTAGTTCTCGCGAGACTTTTATACAGCAATTCTCGGCTTGCTTTCGCAAAGTGATAGTCATGCTTTTCCTAGAAATGAACTTCAGTAATTGTTCAATGTAGCAGAGACTGACTGCATTATATTACCGGTATAATCTTATTAAGTCCAAATAATTCGAATGACGGGTCCTCGTAATCTCCTCAAAATTAGGTTTTACCCAAATTGATATGTGCAACACAGTCCGCCTTATGCCATTAACCCTTTTAGCGCAAAGTGAACAAATGTTTAGTCCGAAAACAAAACCCGCGATAATTGTCATTTCAAGATTGATATTTGCCTGAATATCTTTCCATAGCGGACAGTGGAGATCCAAGATCAGACTGTACATTTTGTGCGGTCTGAAATTGATCTACACACTGGCCTGACGAGTAACTATAGTTCATGATAGTCATTTTATGGGTAAACTCTCTTTTTTATCAGAGCATTAAACGACAGTTTTTCCTCTACTTTTTTCTTTATCTTACTGATTTTTGCTTCATGGCTTCATGACATAAAGTGCGTGATACTAAGTATTCGTTATCATCAAAAGCAAAGCTGCAGTTCTGGGCAGCTGAGTTACAAAGGCGCTGGATTATTGTCGATTATGGTCATTTCGAATCATGCACGAAGCAATCGGAAATATTACAACAGACAAAAGGGTCTGAATAATTAAAAAAAAAAAAAAAAACAGCAACGGAAAAATAGTAAGGAAAGGAAGATCACTAAGTACTATACGACTTTAGACTATAATAATCACGTGACTCACGTGATACAATGCACCGGAGCACTTGCTTAACATTTAACGCCTGTGTGGCGAGTTTAACCCTTTATCACACAATCCTGATTTTTAGCTACCATGAGTCTTTTGAAAACATTGAAGGAAAAGGAGAAAATGCTGGTTACCACCATTTTCTCCTATTCCCACAATTTTTTCTACCCTTGTAAAGACAAATTACATCGTTTGAGCCGCATTTAATTTGTCGTTTGCAAGTACTTTCAGTTTGGGTAAGTCTAAAGTTTGTTGTTTGGTGAAAAAAGTTCAGTGCCTCTTGGACAGTGTAGAGCAAGATCAGACAATACTTAATTTATTTTTTTTTCAAGATCATCTGTCATGAGGTGAAGTTTTCAGTTCCTAACATCATTGAAATTGCATAATGGACGGCCAGGAAATATCCATTACGTTTATTAGGCAGTCTAACAGATAGATACATACATCAATAATTAATTCAGAAGACAGAATCAACAGTCTCTAGGATTAAAGAATAAAATGTGCTGCCATTTTTTTTCTGTCTTTCGTACCCGGTAAGTTTCGTGACTTGTCGCCATCAAAATATCACCTTGAGACAGGTCTCTTTGGGAACCTCCTTTGGTACCTTACTTAACCCTTTCCCAAACAAGCCCTGGTTTTCACGTGTCTGCAGTACAAGTCTTTTGAAAACACTGGGGGAAAAGGAGAAATTGCTCGTAACGAGCAATTTCTCCTTTTCCTACAGTGTTTTCTACCCTTTTTGAGAACTTTCTGCCACTTTCATCAAATTTAAAATTGTCGTCTGCTAACTCTTTCAATTTGGACCAGTCCAAAATTTGTCGTTTGGGAAAGGGTTAATTAGATTAGCGCTTTCAGTCACTTAGGCGAATGTAGGGACTTTTACGAACGGCATAGATCAAGATCAGGCTGTACAGAAAGTGCACTCTGCTCTTGGATCTACAGCGTCCGCTTATATAGTTAGGCATATACTGTAACAACCTTTCCGTGTTGTATTTCTAGCCGTCGAAAGCGGTCGAGTGTACATAGTTGACGCTGAAGATTAAACTCTTTACCAAACGATAAAATTTTAGACTTGTCCAAACTGAAAGCTCTAACAGACGACAAAATCGAATGTGTTACAAATGAACCAAACTTTTTTAACGATGTAGAAAACATTGTGGGAAAATGAGAAAATGCTGGTTATCAGCATTAATTTTCTCTCTTTTCCCACGATGTTTTCACAAGTCTTATAGCTCAGGGTCGTTAAAACTCTGGATTGTGTGGTAAAGGGTTAAAGATAGAAAGTGCAGTGTTTCTTAGTGTACTATTTTTTAACCCATTTCAACCGCAGACCACTTTTTATGCTTCTTGCAGCGGACCAACTTTAAAATACTGTTCTACAAGAAGAATTGTTCGTGAACGGATCAATTTGTATTTCAGTCACATTACTTTCAACTGAATTATATGTATGAGCAATACTATGGCAAAAGGGGCTTAATGCATCTCCGTGATCCATTATACCAAGCAAGTCATCACATAATGATGGATCCATGAAAGTCATTTTCTCTAACAACCGACTGAGTCTTGGGGTACATAGGTCCTTTGACATGCAGAATTTTGACCAAAAACCAAAAAGTTTCGGCCCAGGTCAGCCTGCGCGGACTGCGCAGGCTGACCTGGGTCGATACTTTTTGCAGATGCCTTACGCCCCCATTTCACAGAGTATCACACACACACACACACACACACACACACACACACACACACACACACACACGTGTGTGTGTGTGTGTGTGTGTGAATGAGCCACGCTCTGAGAAAAGGGGGTTTAAAACATCTCCGTGATGCATTATACCAACGCATCACATAATTATGCAACCATGAAATCCATTTAGACCGAATCAATAGGCAGTCTGGTCCTTTGACGTTCACAAACTTTACTCATGGCAAAAAGTTTCGACCCACGTCAGTCTCCTCCTTTTCTCACTATGTTTTAAAAAGCTTTCCCCTACATGGTTGTTAAAACTCGGGATTGTTTGGCTAAAGGGTCTAACAATCCCGTATATAGGATAGGGAGCTTTTGAAAACTGTGGAAAAAGGAGAAAACACTGGTAACCAGCATTTTCTTCGTGCCCCACAATGTTTTTCATAGCCTTATTCTTTTAGACCGTTTAAGAAAGGGTTGCTTGTTAAAGGTTAACCTTAGGCTGCTAAGCGCGACTTAAAGACTTTTTGATCGGACAGTGTAGATCAAGATTAGACGGCACAAAACCTTCAATTTGATCTTGGATCAACAGTGTACCATACGGAGATTTCTTTTCCTGAAATATACATTTGAATTGACAACATACGGGTTTTTACTATCGGCTTGAAAGTTTCATTTCACTTATTTAGCAGGTTAAGGGTTAAAATTGTCGACGGAGGTGAGCATTTGCACCTATTCATTGATTATAAATGGATACAGCGAAGTTGAAGGAATTAGCTGGGCATCAAATATCGAAGGACACGATCAGACTGCACAGAATGTGCAATTTGGTCTTGGTTTACTCTGTTCGCAAAAGACATCCCAGATTGTCATCAGCTGGATATGGGATAAAGTCCATTTTCATTAATTTCTAATTTTTCAACAACTCATAAAGTTTCCAGTCAATCAGTACACAGTGTATGTTTTATAGACAATTACTTTTAATCATAAAAAACCTCGATGAAATTTTCTAATCGAGATGATGACGATACGAAGCTATGTAAACACTAAAACAACAGCCAACACTGGATATAAATGTTATCAGTTCTCGTGTTTTTTTCTCATGTTGATTGTTGTTTTTACACCTACACCGTCAGCTTCTCAAAGCAATGATTCCTGGTTCGAATTATGTGATGAACAGAGTTAACCTCTAGAGCAGCCCAAATTTTTGTGGGTACCTACGTTGTGGGTACTGTTTAAGTTTTCAAAATGCAACCGAAGAGCTCGAATCATAAAAATTGTCTTAAAGTCAATGTAAAATAGTTCATTGTATCGTGTTAAACGCCATTTTTAACATTATTTCGATTATATCGCGGCAGCCAGTGCACCCATCCATTCTTTTGTTGAGTACTTTGCACAATATTTCCCCAAAACAATTGGCTGCTTTCCCACATAACCGGTGTCGAAGCTGTAAAATAGATCAGTTTCAACATTTTCCAAAAAAACGAAAACCAGTTTGAACGAAATGCACGGAAAAAATTTTGAAAACGTGGGGAAAAAAAAGAGAAAGTTGGTAACCAGCATTTTCTCTTTTGCTCCACGATGTTTTCTTTCTAATCAAAGACAAACGCATTAATTTCAGCCACGATTTTTTTTTTGTCTGCAATTGCTTTCAGTATGCCGGAACTTTGAACTCCACACTTTGATTTTGTCGTTTGGTAAATAGTAAAACTAGATCTAACTAAGCAAACAGTATTTCAGTTAGATAACTGCAACAATTTATAAAACCCTTTTCCAAGAGCTATTACGATAAAAAAAGAAAGATTTATCATGATAGCGACATGTATTATACAATAATACAAAATGAGCTATGCTCTGGCAAAAGGGTTTTAATGCATCTCCGTGATGCGCGATGCCGATCAAACCATCACATAACTATGGATCCATAATAGCCACTTTTATTTTTAACAACCGACTTAATCGCGAGATAGTCTGGTCCATTGATATACAGAAAATTGATCAACAGCGAAAGGTTTTGGCCTATGTCAGCCTGCGCGACCTGGGTCGATATTTTTCGCAGATGCATTAAGCCCCCTTTTCACAGAGCATGGCTCTTATAAAATTCAACAACAAAAAAAAAAAAAAATGATATTCGAAAACCTGGTCCCCATGGGGTCTGTATGTCACCTTAGTAGTGTATATAAAACATTCTGAAGAAAAATATGCATAGTGTTAAGGACCAGAGGGAATCAATTTGAATAATTGACCCATTTTTTTTTGTGTGTGTGTATGTGCGTTCTCCATTCACCATCGTAATTGATAACATTCTCAGTCCAGCTCTCTAGAATTTTCTAAATTTGAAAGTTACGTAATTTCTGATTGGCTAAACAAAATGGTGTAGCCAATCAGAAATTGCGTTACTTTCTAAAGCGAGATTTATATAAAGAACATTATACAGAATGGTCAGTAAATACAGGCTGGGGTTTCGTTTATGCATCCTAGGAGATTTTTTTTTTTTCAGTGAATTATTTTACTTATTTATTGTTTTATCTAAACACGCAAAATACTACAAAATATACCTTTCTTTGCAAACGTAAACAACCTTAGCGGTTACATGCTATAAAAAAAAAAGTGCAAATTTTGCTTTCAGGAAACAGTTTGGCGCTCTGCAATCAGTAACTCCGGTTTTTTTTTAATGAGTCATCGTACTTATTCGAATATAATCCCACATAACGCATGTTATTGACCACTTGACATTTTCATAACTCTTTCCAAATTCTCGTGCAAAATCTAAAGATATATTAAGAGGCTACCAAGCCCATTTAGGAAATACGACTGAAAAATATATTTTCTTTCATTAAATTTTGTCTTTCTTCTTCACTGATGAATTGTTAGATATCGCCTTTCTTAATTCAGTAATGAATATTTTTGAAGTTTTGTGAAATTATAAAAATCTACGTAACTCCCTTTTAAAGGTTATAAAAACGACATTGCCGGTTTAAGTCAGAATGAAACATAACTAAAGACTGCAATCACCAAGTAGCGGACAGAGATCAAACCTCAGTTTCCGTGAAGTTTGATCCTTATCTACAACTTAAGCAACATTAGAATTAGTTTTTCCTTGATATTTATTGGTGTATAAAAATGTTAACACTGTAGTTACAAAAAACGAGACCATTGACTGCTAACACAATTTTTGGTAAAAAAATGTTGACAACACTTGCAAATTTAGAGGTCTGATACCTGCAAAAAGCCTTGAATCTTAGACACGACAGAAAAATCCAAAGGTTGAAAGGAATGCATATAATGAAATTCTAATGAATAATTAAAGAGCGGATTACGTGTTGCACGCATTGCCCATATGTTAGCAAACCAAGATTCCTTCATCAATGCTTCAACACCTGTCTTTCGGAGTAGTTTGTAACTTACGATAAAATATACCTACGCTTTTCCATATCTAATTCATGCAACCTTTCAGTCCTTTCAACCGACACTTACAAAAAAAAAAAACAACATGTTTTTAACCCTTGTGCTGCTAAATCTAAGAAATGATACCTTCAAGCTGACAGTAAAACCACAAATATTCCTATTTCAAAGGTATTTTTGGAGGAGAGATAACTCCGTATCGGAGAATGTAGATCCAAGATCAGACTGTACGTTCTGTGCAGTTTGATCTTGATCTATGCTGTCCCCAAAAAGTCAGTGAGTAAGCAGCTTAATGGTTAAATCTTTACCGAATAATCTCATGTTTTCTCGACCCTGGAGATAAAAGTGTATTGGAAATATTTTGGGAAAAGGGCAAAAAAATGCTGGTAAACCTGTATTTTCCCCCTTTTCCCACAATGTTTTCCACCTTTTGATAAAGACTCATGCCATTATATCTGACAATTTTTTTTTAATTATCATTTTCCGTGTTTTAAATACGGACGCCAAAAAGATAAGCGAGTTGGTTGGCGTTACAGAGAAATATCTTTGACTGACGTTTTATTTTTTTTCCCCCTAAAATTCTTGATTTTTTTACGTCATACAATAGTTTGAATGAAACGAACGTATTCATTGCAAAAAAGCTTCAACAATGGATTTAAAAAAAGAAAGAAAATTAAGTTGTAACAATGGAATTCGTTGTTATAAAAGTGCTGCTGTAGTTTTTGGACCGGCAAAAGCTATTTTAATGCTACTGAGAGTGACCCAGATTCAGATGTAAACACAAAAACCTAGAGTCGCCATATAATGCCACAAAGAAAATAGTTCTTTCTGTTAGAACTCGTAATTCTGTTACATATGAAAATGTTGATATAAACTGCAAAATCTCTTCCACTCCAATTCGAACGATGTCTACTTACAAAGTTACACACTGAATAAGATGTCGTCGATAAGATACAAGGTGTAAACTTAAACATATGTAAATTGATTCAGTGCCCTACCCAAGTCAGACTCGTCTTTACTTATCTCAACGCAACCTTTTTCATCCTTCCTTTTTCAAGGGTGCTGTAGGTCTCGTCTGCCTCCGAATTCGTCCAACCGATAAGAAAGTGAAAAGTGAATTCTAGCAAGTAGTCAAATGCCAAATCATTCAATTGGTGTGTTCTTCATTTGCCTTTTACAATTAAAGCTCTACAAATAGAGTTTTTCCTCGTGGCATTTCCTTTTGTGACAAGTAAATGGTTATAAGCGGTGTGTAAATTCATCGATACGAATAGGATCGAGCTTAATAACCGGATATACCGGCCCACACCGGATCAGACTTAAAAAACCGGATTTAACCGGATCTACTTTAATGACCGGACTCAGCAGTTTTCTTCAATAGTTTATGGACCAACCAAGGTATATCTTTACCAAGGCAGCTCATTCTACATTCGCTAGTCTGTCAGTGCTTTCAGTGCTTTGATTGTTAATTTTTTTCTTGTGTGAAAAATAATATTTTGAATGGAAAGAACAGTTCAACTTTAACGAAGAATAAGGGGGTCCTGCGTGACTCAGTTGTAAAGTGTCGGACTGGTGACCTGGAGGTCCCGGGTTCTAACCTCACTGAAAACTCTGGACTTTTCGTGGGAGTGTCCTTGAACAAGACACTTAAGAACTAGCCCAGTACTTGTGCAAACCAGGGCACTCATGAATATGTGAGCTGTCGTAGGGATATGACTGTAATAATAATCAAATCGTTGAAAACACTGGTGTGGCATTTGTCAAGGGAACCATTGTGTGGAATTAATAATTTAAAAAATAAACAACAGTAATAGTTTCAAAATATTCGCTTGAATGTCATCCTACTATATAGCCATGCAAAATCCGATAGAGAAAAGTACAATCTTGTGGGACGAACAAGTCCGGGCGAACAAGCCTTGACACGAATTAGCCCGGGAACGAACTGGTTTTTGGACGAACAAGCACGGTATATGTGTATCATTACGCAACTATAGAAGGCCATAGCGGATCAAGCTATTTCGATAAAAAGGAAATATTTCCACGACAGATAGCCTAATCCATTTTATTGTAATACGCCATTTTCAGTTTCATATCTAAGTGCAATAGAAACACTTATTTATCTCAGAAAAACTGATTTTAATTGGGTTTACTTCCTTCGGTTTTGCACAAACCACGATACCTGAGTTTCACAATGCCGTATTGAACTCATAGTGGCATTGTCTTCGACAAATGCCACAAAAACGGCGTTTTAATCAATAAAAAGTAATAAGCTATCCGAGATGGATTTAAAAATCAAAAGAACAAAATGGAATATTTTTACAGACCTACCCATTAAAGAATTATGGAACATTTTCGAAATGCAGCAATAAAAAGTGTCAGCGTGGAATATTTCAATATTTTCATGGAGATGTTTTAACTCGTTACCACACATTCCCGAATTTAACGATACTGATAAAGAATACTTTTTGAAAACATTGTGGGAAAAGGAGAAAATGCTGGTTACCAGCATTTTCTCCGTTTCCCACAATGTTTTCTCTCCTATCAAAGACAAATTCAATCATTAGATCTACATGTACATTGTCGTCTGCAAAGCTTTCAATTTGGACAAATCTACAATTCTGTCGTGTGGTAAAGAGTTAATATTCCTGTCTCTATGAAAATAATGACTACGTGTAAACTCAATACTACACGACAATACTCTTGACTTGTCTAATTTTAAAGCATTTAAAGACTGCCAATTAAATGTTGCTCAAAACATTAAATTCGTCTTTCTAACGGTTGAAACCACTGTGGATGAAGGAGAAAATGTTGGCTACTAGCATGTGTCCTTCTCCAATAATAGTTTGAAATCTTTTTTTTTGGGGGGGGGGGGGAGGGGGGGGGTTGCTTTATACAGGATTAAAGATAGTTTTACAGACTAATTGAAAATTTCCGGCTGACAGTAAAAAAAAAAAAATGTGATTCCAAGGTTCTTTTTGCTGGGTGAAGCTCACCTTAACACAGAATGTAGATCAGAGATCATACTGCACAGAATGTGCAGTCTGCTCCTGATCGCCAGTGTCCGCAAAGTGCCTGGGGTCTTGCTTGACAGCCTAATGGTTAAAACATATTCTATCCACATTATAATCAAAATATTCCAGAATGTTGCATTTTGTGGATGGAAACTCGACGGGTGAAATTTGAAAGCCCGTTCTTCAAGAGAATATCAGGTTTGTGGCAGCTTCCGGGAATGCTTCTGTCTTTTCGCGCGTAAGTATCGTTTGTACTTTGATTCACCGACTAAAAACAAAGTACAGAAAGTAGTATGTGCTCTTACACAGATCGGTTACTTTCCCTGATACATCAGTGTGTATAGGGATTTGTACAGGCTACTAAACGGGCAGAATTCTGCCCGTCTATTTTCAGAACAATTGGGGGGGGGGGGGTCACTTTCGATTATAGTACATTCAGGGGAGGTCAATCTCATTTCTTGTGGTCTCTTACTCAAATAAAAGAGCAAACTGAAGTAGTTTATTTTGTGTGTTAACTCATTTGCATATTTTAATAATTTGTAAAGAACATTGTATTTTTACTGCGTAACATGAAACGACTTGGTTACCCATCCATGCACTAACCAATTTGCCTAATTTGCACGCAGAAAAATACACCAAACCGCATCGTCTTTCACCACCGGAGACTTGAGCTGGTCCCCGTTATATACCAATAATAATCGATTACTTGCATCAATAGCGGTAACCAATCTACCACGGCTAGATATGATAGACGAAAGACACTCCGACTGGCTAATCGAGCTAATTTAGTTTATCCAATGAAAACAGTCGTCACAATAGCTCGTACCAGTTGTATATTACTTCTACAATGGGGGAACCAGTTTACTGTTAAAAGTAATTGTTCCTTTACCCATAATGCACCACAGATCATTTGTTTTACTCTTCACCACACCATCTCGAGTTTTAACGACATAGAGGAAAGGAGCTTTTGAAAACATTATGGAAAAGTGAGAAAATGCTTGTAAACAGTCTTTTCTCCTTTTTCCACAATGGCTTCTGCACTTTCCAAAACAAGTTCCATCATTTTATTAATGTTGAATTTGTCAAGAGCAAATGCTTTCAATTTGGACAAGTCTAACATTTGACGTCTGGTTAAACCATTTCGAAATGATTTGGGTGTTGTATTCTTTACATATGAAAATAAATTTATCAGACGTTCAAACGTTTTGTCTTGATAATAGCTTGCTGGCATTTACATCTTTTCTCCCCTCCCCCACCCCCTTTTACCATCTCTCCCTCTTTCCCTGTCTCTCTGTTTCTCTGTCTGTCTCTCTCTCTATCTTCTCCACCATATCAATCACAAAAGAGTGTAATGATGTTGCCGAAGACATAAATCACGTAGGATATTCACAAAACAAAGACGGAAATTCGGTTAAACAAACTTGTACAGGCAATTATTTCATCCATTAGAGTGCAGAATAAACAACTTTGGACATTCATAGTTAGTAAGAAGAGAAGAGAAATATTCCAATTTCGGACCCCCCTTCTTCCTTTTTGATAACAACACCTTGCTATATAACAGACAGTATTGACAGATCAAAGATCAGACCGCACATTCTGTACACTGTTTGCAAAAAAAGCGACTGAAGTATCGGAAAATGCAGCCCGATCTTCCAGCTAAGTCCGTTCATGGATGAAGACAAAATGTAACCAATTTCTAGGTCCTTTGTTTTTATCGTTGTTTCAAAAACATTTTAACTTGACACGAGACAGGTCACGGGGGCCAACCTTATATTTGAGTCATGCTCTGAAATCGGGGTTTCGTGCATCTGCAAAAAGTATCGACTCAGGTCAGACTGCGCAGTCCGCGCAGTCTGACCTGAGTCGAAACGTTTTTGCTATCAATGGTCAATTTCTGTAAATCTAAGGACGAGTCGAACTCATGATTCAATCTGTTGTTAAATAAAATGGATTTTATGGATCCATGATTATATGAAGACTAGTTCAGTATAATGTATCACGGAGATGCATTAAACCCCTTTTTGCCAGAGGGTCGCTCATTTACAAGACCAATTTGCATACAGTTGTAGATAAGGCACATAATACAAAATGTCCGTAACAGTTTGTAAAGATCCTGCTCTCGAAAACTACTTTAACCCTTTCCCAAACGACAGATTTTGGACTGGTCCAAATTGAAAGAGTTTGCAGACGACAATTTTAAATTTGATGAAAATGGCAGAAAGTTCTCAAAAAGGGTAGAAAACACTGTGGGAAAAGGAGAAATTGCTCGTTACGAGCAATTTCTCCTTTTCCCACAGTGTTTTCAAAAGACTTGTACTGCAGACACGTGAAAACCAGGGCTTGTTTGGGAAAGGGTTAAGAACCCTGTTTGGTGCAAAGAAAAAAGGGATAAAAACCAAGTAATACTATTTCCGGAACCTCCCGTTAATATGTCCGGGAGGAAATGAGCTTCCCCATCCCCTCGGACGCTCTCAAAATACAAACAAACAAACCATATAACAATAGCTTTATTGTTAACATGTTGGTAGCACTTAAAAGAGCAACCTGCATTGTCGCTAACCAATCTGTACAACACATATAGCCTGGAGAGCGAAAGAGAGAGAGAGAGAGAGGGTACTTGTAACTTGTTATATATGTATTAATTAAATATATTGGACATAGAAGAGAGAGAGAGAGAGAGAGAGAGACAAAGAGAGAGAGAGAGGGGAGAGAGAGAGAGAGAGAGAGAAAATAGAGACAGAGAGAGCGGTACTTGCATTTTGTTATATACATATTAACCCTTAACCAAAAAAGCTCGTGTTTTCAACCACCCTGAAATGGGAGACTTTGAAATCATGGTGGAAAAAAAGAAAAATGCCGGTAACCTGCGTTTCCTACTTTTTCCACCGTGTTTTCTACCTTTTTAAAGATATAACCCATCATTAAAGTCTTACTTTATTTGTCGTCTGCAAAAATGTTCAATTTGGAGCGGTCTAAAATTATGTCCCTTGGCAAAGAGTTAAATATAAATAAATTTGTCCGAGAGACAGAGTACTTTGAATATTTTATATTCGTAAATTGATCAAATATACAATCATGATGTAATTTTGGGAGCGAAAGGGCGGTGATAGAAAATGTGAGAGTGAGAGAGAGAGAGAATTGTATCACGTGGGACACTTTGAAAATTATTTTGATTGTAACTGACTATGTACAGGATGTATAAGTCAATAAAGTCATTCATTCATTCATATATGATCCCTCCACGTCTTAACCCTAATACAAATACATGTACGTGTTAATAAAAGAAAACGTCTGCTCGTGTTGCTCTCTCAAAGCTGAATGAAATGAAATGCTTGTCCACGTAGCAAAAACCCTAGAAATCACGAGCTTCTACCTTTCCATACCTATACTGAAGCGTCATCGCAAAAGGGGAAAATAATTTTCCACTAATTCGATACTCAAACGTGGAAAATTATATGTACTAACAAACTAAAAAATAAATGAAATGGGTGTTTTTAAGTCTGTTTAAAAGAATAGAAATTGCAATTTCAACCTATCTTAGAGAGAATATTACTCAGACATAGGGCGGTGTAGAACCAAGATCAAAATCCAGGTTCTATGCAATCTGATCTGTACATGCACCGTCTTAAATGACACACAGTGTTGTATTTATCACGTAAAAAGTTTAATTTAATCGAATAATCATTCACACAAATCCTCTGAAATGTAAGACAAGATAAACTATCTATATATACAACGTTCGATATAGCCAAACTCGTTAGCAGACTCCAAAAAGTTTAGACTCGTCCAAATTGAAAGCATCTGCAGACGACTAACTTAATGTCACTTAAATGATGAAATATGACTTCTAAATAATGAAAGATATTGTTGAAAAAAGACAAAATGCTGGTAACCAGCATTTTCTCCTTTTTATCACAATGTTTTAAAAATCAATAGGGTCCCTAAGGGTCGAACAAAATGCAAAAGCTCTAAGTCTACTAAAGTCGAAAATTGATGAAAATGGGTAAACTCTAGACCATGTCTGATCTTAGTCCACACAACACAATGCAGCCCTGGTGAAGAAGGCTTTTGAAAACATTGTGAGAAAAGGAGGTAATGCTGATAAACAGCATTTTCTCCTTTTCCCACAATGTTTTACACCTTTTCAAAGACAAACACTGCCATTTGAAGCACATTAAACCTTTAGGCTGCTAAGCACGACCCAAATACCCTTTGCGGACATTGTAGATCAAGATCAGACTACAGATAGGGAGATATATTTCCCACAATACCGCCTTTGAAATAGCAGTTTTGGTTTTTACTGTCGGTTTGAAACTGTCAGTTTGCTTCTTTAGCAACATAAAGGTTTAATTGTGGCCTGCAAATGCTTTCAATTTCAATACGTCTAAACAAAATCGTTTGGTAAAGAGTTAAGTTCTGTGCAGCTGTGGCCTAACTCTACCAAACGACAAAATTTTAGCTTTGTCCAAATTGAAAGCATTTGCAGACGACAAAATAAATGCGACCCAAAAATTGAAATTTGTTTTGGGAAGGATAGAAAACATTGTGGGAAACGGAGAAAATGCTGGTTACCAGCATTTTCTCCTTTTTCCACAATGTTTTCAAAAGGCCTCTTTCTCAGGGTCGTTAAAAGTCGGGATCGTGTGGTAAAGGGTTAAGTCAAAGTGTCCTCGTGGGATGCCAATCAAATTTCCACATTCATAGTTTCAGTCCAAATTATATCCAATAAAATGTCGATAAAATCGACATTCTGTACTTCCTATTGTATTTACTATTGTAAAGACTCCAAAATGCCGCAGGAAAAGTATTAAATATACATGTACACATCGATATTTACGATAATTATATTATTGACGATGTGCAGCTAAATACCTAGAAACAAATAAACAAGTAAACAAACATATGAGCCGTACTCTGAGAAAATGGGGCTTAATGCATATGCGAAAAGTATCGACTCAGGTCAGCCTGCGCAGTCCTGGGCCGAAACTTATCGCTATTTGTCAGTTTTCTGTATGTCAAAGGACTCTGTCTACCTCATGATTCAGACATTTGTTCGACAAAATGGACTTTATGGATCCATGGCAACACGACGGCTTTACTTGGAATCATCCATTACGGGGATGCATTAAGCCCCCTTTTGTCAGATCGTGGCTCATACATACACACACATATATATATATATATATATATATATATATATATATATATATATATATATATATATATATATATATATATATATATATATATATATGAGAAACCTGAAATCAGTAATCACAAATATTTAAAAATAATGAATTAGTAACGAGTAAACCCTGCTCCACAAAATGCTGGGTTTCAACAACCTTGAGGATATAGCCTTTTGAAAACCTTGTGGGAAAAGGAGAAAATGCTGGTATCCAGCATTTTCTCCTTTTCCAACAAGGTTTTCTACACTTTCATACACAATTATCACCAGTTCAAACTAAATTTTATATGTCGTCTGCAAATGTTTTGAACTTGGACCAGTCTAAAGTTTTGACGTTTGGTAAACAGTTAAAATAAATTTCCTTAACCCTCTCAGCGCCTGCGGTGAAACTAAGACTTTTTGCTGACGTTTTAGATCAAAATCAGACTGCGCAGAAAGTGCAATTTGATCTTGGATCTGCACTGTTGGGTTGCTCAAAAAAAAAAAAAATCTAACTTTCAGTGGATTGTATTTTCAGCTGTCCAAAGAGGCCGAGTTTATTTGAGTCATGCTCTGGCAAAAGGGGGATTCATGCATCTCCGTGATGCATGGTACCAGGCAAGTCATCACATAATTATGGATCTATAAAAATCAATTTTGTGTAACCACCTACTGATTCATGAAGCAGACTGGTCCTTTGACATACAGAAAATTGACCACTAGCGAAAAGTTTCGGCTCAGGTCAGCCTGCGCGGACTGCGCAGGCTGACCTGGGTCGATACTTTTCGCAGATGCATTAAGCCCTCATTTCACAGAGCATGGCTCATATATTTGGTCCTGAAAGAGCTAAAGTGAAACGATGCATGCTCTGTGAAAAGGAAGTTAAATGCATCTGCAAACAGTATTGATTCAGGTCAGCCTGTGCAGTCCGCTCAGGCTAACTTGGGTCGAGACCTTTTTGCTA